>CM028337.1:38907048-40155395 GCA_016647705.1 Eucommia ulmoides | reverse complement strand
TGAGTGAGTTTAAGATACCGAGATTGTCGGATAGGATAAACATCGTTATCGGTAAGTGAATGAAATCAATCCCTAGGTAATCCATTTAATTAGAACTAACCCAACAGTTTTTAGTTTAACTTAGTTTTTAATTATTCAAACTCTAACATTTCTTGAGCCATCGAGATAATATAAGAATATACAAATTGTGGTATTCAATTAATCAAACACGTTTCCCATAGGACGATATCCTATCTAAAGGTCCACTATATTAATACTTGACCTCGTGCACTTGCGAGTAAATTAAGGCGTGAAAAAAATTGTGTCCACTAATTAACTAACATATTTGCTCCTATGTGTAATTGAAGAATAAATATTGACTTAAGAAAGATAATTGATTAAAATTGAATTTAAGCATTTAGTGGAGTTAACCGAGAAAAGAAATCAGTTAAATGGGCAAAAACGTCGAAAAAATTTAGTAACAAATTATTTAAGGAGAGAAGTTCCTACAGGATCAGTCAATTGACCAATGCGGAGTTGGGAAAATGATTCAGACTCTGAATTGCTCGGTCGATAGGTAGGTCAACCTATGGCTAAAATATGAACTCTCTGAATCGTTAGGTTGACAGGGTGGTCGACTAATGAAAGTCTCTGAATCTTCCAGTCGACAAAAACATAAGGGGGTGGTTGACCTATGGCAAAGAGATTTTGGCTTGGGCTACGTCCTAAATCAGGCGGTCGACTGATAGGTGTTGGTCGGTCAACCGATGGACAATTTCAGAATTTGAGAATTTCATGGTTTTGATCCAAGAAGTAGCCATTTTATGGTTAGGATATGGGAGATATCTTAGGGATCTGATGGAATTTAAGATATATGAATGATATTTTGTTATCCCTATAGATATGGTTCAAATATTTTAGATATTTTGCAATTTGGTTCATGAAATTCTTTCTATCCTATCTAATTAAGATTGAGAAAAAGTTTGAGGGACTAAATTGGGTATTTTAAAAGATATAAATAAATGAATTATACCAGGATTGAGTCTTTATGATATAAGGGGTCTATTGGAGTAATTATTTGTCATGAAATATGAGAACTAGCCGTTAGAGAGCTTGTTCTAATCTCATATAAATAGACCTGGGTTTTTGAGGTTTCAATATTCCTAATCATTCATATATTAAGAGCTATTAAGTTCTTGTTCTTTCTAAAAGTGATCATTCTGAAATCATATTGAGTGTATTGTTCTTAAGATAAATTGTTGTGGATTATTTATACTACCGACTTGAAGTTTCATTACTTATAATTATTTATTTGGTGGATTCCTTGTGAGATCGATCTAAGTTATTTGCTATTAATTGTTATTTTATATTATTATCTATTACTTGGAAATTTGATATTTGAAATCGTTTTCCAGAATTTTAAATTGAAAATTAGTTTTGAAACGATTTTTTGAGAAAATCTGATTATGTGCAAAATTGCTTGCTACCCGTTTTTGTTTAAAATCAGATTTTAAAATTCTCACTGTATTTCTATCACTATTATCGGGACATGAATTGAGTTCAAATTTATCTGGGCTGGTAGAAACTCCAAGTGGAAAAACCACTTATAAATTTTGTAATTGGTGAGTTGAGTGTTGGATTAAATACTATTGGGAGTGTTTAATCAAGGGGTAGCTCATTTCAATCTATTCCGGTAAAGAGATTGAGGTTTTAATCTTTCCCTAGAGTATAAAAAGATTTGGTGTTAATTCTTCCTTAATCGAATTAATTTGTGAGTGAATTTGTAACAGTTCAATCCTTACTGGGTAAATGGGTACTTGGAGTGTTTTTTGTGTGAGGTTTAATTCTTAACCTAAGTATAAAAGAATTAGGTTAATCTTTCGCCTGTCAAAAAAATAGGGTTATTCCTTAGCCTATGAAAAGGATTTGTAAAGGTTGATTCTGAGCCCGCGAAAATCATCATTTTGTAATAGTTTGGTTTTTACCTTGTTAAAGGAATCATAGTGATTAGTGAGTGCAACTATCTGTGGAGCTCAGGGGACTGGATTAGCCAAGAATAGTTTGGTGAACCAGTATAAATTTCTGGTGTGCTGTATTCTTTAATTTATTTATATTTGTAATGTTTGGTGTGCACCTAGTTGAAATTATATTTCCGCTGCTATACAGATAATAATTAATTTAGGATAAAATTAATTATTTAATTTTTGAAGTATTATTATTTGATAATTTTTTATTACTACCAATTCATAGTATAGCTAAACACGATCACGAGGAATGTCTTGATTCTAAAATTATGCGCACTACTGTTGATTCTACTTCTTCTAATAGTCATTGTTCTGCTCGTAAGACTGATAGAATTCGCAATGATGAGAATGCATATAAGGCTATTGAGATGCTTATTGCTCTTATGTATGTTTTTGGAAACGAGAATTTAAAACTTGAGCAAAAAATTGCAACTTTTGTAAATAAGAAGTTTAGTATTGTCAAATCTCTCAAGAAAAAGAATTTGGACAAATATTTCAAAGCTGTTGAGTTTAGAAATGCTTTATTTGAAATTGGTAAGTTGTATGAGAAAATTGAGTCTCTCGAAGATAAGACTGAGAGTTTGAAAAATGATTTTTATGATCTTTAACAGAATTATTTTAAAAGAAAAAATCTTCAAACTTTGAATGAGGCCTTGAGCATTAAATTGGATAATGCAAGGTGTGAGTTTGATAGAGCTTGTGTAAAAATCTATTATGTTAAAAATGAGTGCTAAATTCTTAAGAATGATCTTGAATTTATGCATAAAAATAATTTTGGTCTACAAGTAAATGTTAGCACCAATGAGCGGTTACTTGAGAAGACACAAAATGAGCTTAAAGAAGAAATGAATAAATTCAAGGATATTGAGAGTACTAAACCTGTTGAAAAACCAATAGTCACTAACGCTACTTCTCAAAGTCACCAACAATATCGTGCCCCCGTATGAAACAATGACTATCCGAAGAGACGTGCTAATAGTATTAAATATTTTTATTGTGGCAAGTTTGGTCATTATGAAAAATATTGTTATTTATTGCATGGTTACCTTGTCGGATCTAGAAACAACTGGATACCAAAAAGAGAAAATTTTGATGTAGGTACCAATCAGAGATGGGTGATGTTATTGTAGCTTCTTCTCAGCGGGAGAGGAGTAAGAGTCAACCTCCCGAGCATGGGTGACGTTACTATAGGTTCTTCTTGGCTGGTGATCACGATGATAATGGCAATCCTCTGTCCGACGAGCCTGTAAAGGCAAAGATGCGGAATCGGAAGCAACCGATAGAGCCAGATTCCATTCCCGTACCGGTCAATCACGCGGACTAGGTTGTTCTCTCCTTATGTTCCCTTCAAAGTGGATGCCACAGTATGATTCTTAGTGATGATCCTCACCCCAGTATTGGTAGGTGGTGTTCCTCTTCCTCTCCATTCCGTAGAATTAGTCCTCGTTGATCCAAGGTCAGTGATAGGCGAGGGAGAATGGTTTTGAGACAATATTAAAACCAGAATAACTGACGTTCGAAGTTATCTAGCCTTATCGTATCTGCAGCTCCAGTAGCTGGTCCAATGTAGGCCTCTATAGGCGAAGCCGACAGGCCTACTTGGTTGATAGAGAGTGCATTCCCTTCTTCTTTCAGGATGGGGTTCATAGTCCTCACATCCATACTGGGGACCCTTGACATTTCTCTAGCCGGGTTTCTATTAGTAGATGATTGGAGAAAGGCTTTTAGTAGCACTTCTTACAGATGGTGCTAAACTATTGATGTCAGATTTTAGATGACTTTAACAGTATGGTCTGGTCAGTACCGGTGGAGTTGGAGAGGTTTGGAATGGAGATCTTCAATCCCTGGAGCTTTTTATTAGCGGAGAGGTCCCTAGCCGAGAATGGACGGTCCTGAATTAAAATGGACCCAAAAGCCTTCTAGGCTGAAAATAGGATGGTTAGAACACCTTAATACTTGAGGAAAAGTGGATTGGACCTTGAGATGGGGCAGTTTTGAGATGGGGAGCACCTGGAAACCTGCACAAAGGACTTATCGAGATGATCCCGGCGTGTCACCTCTGGCGTGAGAATCAGCGTACGGGGAGAAAATACGGGTTTGATACTTAGGAGAGGTAACCCTGGATTCAGACTAGGGTTTAAACACAATGTGACAATCTAATTACTCAGGAGAGTATTAGAATGTATACAATCTAGGAGGTCGGGGCGAGACTCATGTGACCAAGTGTCATATAGACGCTAGACGGAGACGTTGACGCAAAGTGGCATATTCATTCACTTTACACTCAAGAGAGGTAGTGAATGAGTTTTCGATACCTAGATTGTCGGATAGTTTGAATGTTGTTAATGTAAACTAGACTAAATCCAACACGTTTAAGTAAACAAAGTTAATCCCTAGGTAATATACTCCCATAAATGTCATATTAGTATAATAGTTAATTAGTTTAGTTTATTATTAATATATAAAAACCCTAAAATTTGAGTCGTCTAAATGAAGTTAGGTTATGACAATTGCAGTACTTAGCGACGATCTAATCCAATCCCTGTGGATACGACAACCCTTACTCTTCTTACTATACTAAAACTTGACCCATACACTTGCGGTGAAAGTAGTGACATAATATTCCGCTACCAAGTTTTTGGTGCCGTTGCCGGGGATTGATTTTTAGATTGTTGTTGATATTGTGAGTAAGCAACTTGATTTTAAGTTAGGCATTTATTTTTTTTATAATTTTTGTTTTTAATTTGTTTTGGTTTGTGAGGTACTTGGAGATGGATCATCAACAAGTCCTCATAAATTTCTTTCAACGAGATTCGGAACCATTTTACTGTACATAGGAAGGATACAAAGAGTTGCTATTCTGGTTCCCCAATCATCATTTCCCAAGGGAGTGTCAACTACTGAATTTTCTCGACAGGTTACAAGCCACAACAAGAACTTGGGTGGAAAGAGGAAACAGTACCACCTCTTTCGACCTACTAACCGCGGATGAAGCCTATTGGTTGTTGTAAGACATGGCGGAGTTCAATTTTTAGTATTGGAATTATTCACTGAGTTACCAAAGTTTGGGGGATAGTTTTACCATTTCGGTGCCATAGATTGACACCCAAGACTAACATGTGGAGTCTTCCCCCGCATTGGAAACCATATTTGCTGAATTTTATGGGGGAGACTTAGGTTTTCTGGAGGGAAACAAATGACCGACTCAATGAGCATGAGGACCATATTGACAAAATAGAGACGATCTACACTGAAATTGATGAGACCGTCAAGTCTCTTGAGACTCAAATTGGTCAGCTAATTTGCTTCATTGAGGCTGAGTCAAAAGCAGTGGCACTGAGAAACACACAAGCCACATCTATCCATGTCAAGCCGAGGACATTAAACCAAGGGCTTCTTGGGGGGAAACCCAAGTTCCGAAATAAATTAGAGCATTACCACCAACTTCACTCGGAGGCGAGATTGTCTCGCCTTCCAAGTGCATGTTCTAAACCCCATTCGTCGACATGCTATATTTCAATTGTTGAGATTGATGATTGGGTCATTGTGAACACTGACCATTTTAAGTTTGAGGGGGATGTTTAGTATGTTAAGTATGTTTAATTATTGTTAGTTGGGTTAGTTTAGTTTAATTGTATGCATGTTTGTTTGTGTAGTGTGTTTATGTTTGTAGTTGGTGTTTTTGTGTGCTGAGTTTTGTAGTTCTTCTTGGTCATTACCCAATGATGATATTATTCCCTAGTTGTTTTTCGAGGTCAAGGGTGATGCCAATTCATGTGTGTTTTATGTGCTTGACATGTCGTTTTGGTAAAAGTTATTGTAGATCCTAATTTGCATGAGCACATAGACTCAATGTATAGCTATTCAATTTATTTGAGAACAATTATTCATTAGCCAAATTCATGATAATTTTAAGGATTCTAGAATCTGATTGGGGGAAATTTGAGGTAAAATCCTAAGCGAGGTAGTTCAAGAAACATGATTTAGGCATTCATTTTGATCGCTTGAGCTATTGAAGTCGTTCATGCTATATGTTTTATCCTTCATTACCCTTTCGAAACCTGTAAGCTGTTTTAATTCTAAACATGTAACAAATACCTTGCCCAATTGAATTTTTTCCAAACCACTGTCGCTAAACCTAAGGCACAATTTGAGTTGAAATCAAGTTAGTATTTTTATACTACTTGAAGTGAGCAGTTGGGTTTAGGGAGAACTTTTGATTGGTTCGGTATTGGAGTACTCTCGTGTCATTTTTCTATCGTTTTCCTACACCCTTGAAATTGTACAAATCAAATAAGTTTGGGGGTGTGGTATGTTTAAAAAAAAAACATATGTAAATATAGTTCTATTTTAGTTTCTTTTGACAAGTGAGTATGATGTTTTTTAATGTTTGTTTAAGGTTATTTCGAATTGATCATAAAGGGGTTCGAAAGTGATTGAGTGAAAAGTGTTGTGCCTTAGGTATCATTGAGTTAATGACGTTAACCTATTTTATATTCCCGTATACCCTTGGCCATTTTCCAAAAACTGAACCAAGTCCTATTGATCTTTTTGAATTTCCAAGCCTACGTTAGTAGAGAGTGGAACACAGTTAGGTATATGGATTTCCTAATCCTTTATGGTTTAAGTCATGAGCTTCATTGGTGGATAATCCAATCTGATTATTGGATGGTTGTATAATTGAGTTTTCTCGCACACACTTGAACAGGATCTAGAATAGCATTTACCGATATCGAATGTTGAAATTCTAGAACACCACATGGTGCAATTTTATTTTTGAACTCGATATAATTGGGGGTCGTTGAGGGAAAACCTTTTGATTGATTAGTTTAATTCAAAACTCGTATGTCGTTATATTTAGGTTGTTTGTGTTTTTATTCATTTTTAGTATCTAAGTTCGTTAATTAGTGGCAATAGTTTGTTTTATTGTGTGAGTGCTTTTGCTTGAGGACAAGCAAACGTTTGAGTTTGAAGGTATTTGATGAGTGATTTATTTACCAACAAATTAAGTACTTTTAGATTCAAATATTTGTGTATTTTCAAGCATTTTTGTTAGTTTAATGTGCGTTTGTATTGTTTTATAGGGTTTTGAATAAATGGGTGAAAAGGTGCAAAGCCGGTTCAGGTGCAGTAACTTCAAGGCCAATGTTGGACATAATGCAATTTGATTTTGGAAAAACTCAAAGCATGGAAGTTGTATATCTCTGTCTTAGCTTTCCATAGGTGTTTGAATCACTACAATTAGAATTCATATGAGATAGTTACAGCCACAATACCATCGTTGTAGCGGTGGCCTTCACTACTGCAGCGGTGAAGAGTCAGTGAACCTACTGACTTCCCACCGCTGCAGCAGTGATTCCCACCACTGCAGCGATTCGACACCAGATTTTTTTAATATTTTGGGATATTTTCTAGGATATTTTGAATCCCTTCTTATGACCCCTTTCCCCCAACACATTGAACACGTTTTTGGGAGTGTTTTTGGAGCTCCAAGACATATAAACCAAGAGGAGATCACAAATCCAAAAAAGAGGAAACGATCTCAGAGTGGTTTTAGTGGATGTTCTTCAGATAACGGCTAGTCTCTTTTGTTTATCTCTTTATTTATTAGTTTTGTTGGTAGTTTTGTTCATGTTCAGCTTGTATGTTGTTGAATATGGGGCTATGATCATCTGTAGCTAAACATCTATTGTTTAGGGCTTGATGTAGATTATGTAAACATGCTTTGAATAAATTGATGTTTTGTTAACGGTTGTCTATCTTTATCTGATTGTGTTTACTGTTTTATTACTTCCATAGTATGCTTGTTATGGTATTGTGGTTGGTTTGAGAATACAGGGTTTGACACTCGGGAGAGGTAACCCTGGATTTGGACTAGGATTTAAATACAACGTGATGATCTAATGACTCGGGAGAGTATTAGAAAGTATGCAATCCCGGAGGTTGGGGCGAGACTCATGTGACCAAGTGTCGTATAGACGCTAGATAGTGACGTCGTCGTTGATGCAAAGTCTCATATTCATTTACTTTACACTCGGGAGAGGTAGTGAATAAGTTTTAGATACCTAGATCATCGAATAGTTTGAATGTTGTTAATGTAAACTAGATTGAATCAAACACGTTTAAATTAACAAAGTTAATCCCTAGGCAATATGCTCCCATAAACGTCATATTTGTATAATAGTTAATTAGTTTAGTTTATTATTAATATATAAAAACCCTAAAATTTGAGTCGGTTAGATAAAGTTAGGTTATGATAATAGCGGTACTTAGCGATGATCTAATCCAATCCCTGTGGATATGAAAACCCTAAATCTTCCTACTATATAAAAACTTGACTCGTACACTTGTGGTGAAAGTAGCGATGTAATATTCCGCTACCATTAGACGAGTTTTTCTTTTTTGTGCTAGACTAGGTTTTCTTGTATTCTCTTGGATGCATATTTGAAGAGGGTGTGTCCAGGAGAAAACAAAAACATTATTTTTTTATTAATACAATTGTGAGAGTTTTCTCTTAAGTTCTTCAATGAACGTTTCCTGGACTTATCAAGACTTTTTTATGGAGTTCAAGCTCTATACTTTCGGTTTGTGATTTACCTATAATAAATGGGTTGAGGTTTATTCTCTTCATACCTTCGATTCACATTTCATTCATATACGTTGGGTTAAGGTAATCTATCCAAATTTTGTATTTTTGTGTTCTTCATTTTTTTGTTTATAAATCTGAATTTACATAGATCCTAGCGAAGAAACTCTAAATTGGTTTCAGGTCTCACTACTTCTTGGTAAGGTTCGTATCATGGTGTTGCAAGGAATTATATTATCAATTGAAATAAATATGATTGGGCTAAGATTTTTTTACTTAACCATATTATGTTAGTCTTTTCAGGCACACAAATAGCTAGATCGTATAATACAGTAATCATACCGAAGGAGGTTCCCCTAGTTAAATTTTTGCCAACAAGACATGATTATGATATGTAGGTATATGTGACACACAACTAGAGCAAATGACGTAAGAGGAAAAGTATTTTCTTCTGGAAGGGAAAAATTAGAATTATTCTAATTTTTATTAACTAACTGATTAGTGAAATTATTTAATTAATTAATTTCACTATATTGTATTTGTATGAACCTAATGGGTCACACACAATAGAGAATTAAAGTTCCGATAGTGCCAACTATTAAGTCACCGATACCTTTGTATATTCAACAATGGTGCTATAGCTCAAGCTAGGGAACCAATATCTCATTAGAAATCCGAACATAGAGCAATGCTTCTATTTTATTTGTGAAATCATTGAGAGAAATGATATCAACTCACTAAGGCTATGATTTTGCAAAAAATTGATCGACATATTCTAAAGATGGGTGTAAGAAACTATTTTGATTGGTTATAGTGCTAGTGGGAGATTGTTGAATGTAAACTCTATAGACAATCTTATATCTTATATTTATGGATTGTATCTGTAAAGCATTATCTCAAGTATTAATAAAAGGTATTTTTATGATTATTCTTCAATTATATTAATATCTCTATAGACCTTGGATATTAAGTTGAAGTGTCTAGATATTTGATATGATTAAAAGCCTAAGTTCAAAGGCATTTAGTAACATAATATCCTAAATTGATCCTAGTCAAAATTGGATTATTAAAAATGATTTTCAATTATTTAGGCTAGCCTGTTTTGTTGTTTTCTTTTTGAAAATGGTGAGTTTCAAATCATTAGTATGAGTTATTAAAACAACCACAGGAGGACTTACTAGTTTCGAAAGGGACCGGACGTGATCAACCTTGATATCTTACGTGGTAGCTTTGTTCAATATCAAAATAAGATATCTTAGGTGTGATAGTATTGGCGATTTTCTGACTTAAGCTATTGTATATTAAATGCGTGGGTTGTATATTTTGATAATACTAAGTGTTGTTTTCTAACCACAAAACTTAAAAGGTATTCATTAGGTATAGTGATTTAGGTATAGTGAGACACACATGTAAATATATGAGTATGCAAAATAGAATCTATCTCTCTTGGAAAAGGGGATGTGTCATATGTGATTCGATTTAATATAATTCACCCAAGTCTATGGAAAGAGCAGCGTGATAATTGGGATGAGATTTCAATTGTTGTTACAAGGAACTATTTTATCAATCCAAAGACACATAATTGGACTATGGTTTTCGATTTAACTATACGCTGTTTGTCTTTTCGGATACACAGATAAAGAGATTTTATAGTACAATGATTATAACTTGGAACATTATCTTAGTTAAATTCTTGTCAACTAAACATGGTTGTGATATATGTGTAGACGTGACTCACAATTGAAGGAAACATCATAAGGGGAAAATTATTTTCTTCAAGAAATGAAAATTAGAATTGTTCTAATTTCTTTGATTAAATGATTAGAAAAATAATTAATTATTTTTACCATCAAACCTTTGGTATGAACCTAATAGGTCACACACAATAGAGAATTAAATATAGAAGAGTCCTTAAAAAAGAAACAAGTAATAATGTTGAACTTAAGAAGCTCGGGGGTCAAAGTGTAAATACAAAAAAGAAGGGGTCCAGATTTTTGAACCTGAACCGATCTTATTAGGTGAAAGACTATAAAATCTTCCTACATTGATAAAATATGCTAATCCATTGTGATTTTTGACCATATATCTTTTTCTTGTGTCTGAGGTTTTCCGTATTCCACCTACTAATTTGAATCTTACTAGTCTCAGGATTAGATTCAATCTACAAAATCCCAAGAATGTTTTTTTATCCTAAATTTTTTGTATGGACACTGTTAGAGGTAATACATTTGTGTTACTTCTAAGATGATCGATATCCTTTACCGATTCTTGTTCTTGTTCCAAATGCTCTCACAATAGTCTACTCAGATCATGCCTCAGGTTCTACCAATTTTGAGACTAAAGTGCCAAGAAAAGAAGAGGTAACCTATGTATTGAATATTGGTGAGTATAAAAATGGTCATCCTAACACAACCAATTAAAGACAGCCACATGTCCACAACTCCCCACGAAGATCAAGTTATACCAAAGATTAAGTGTAAAGATTACACCAAGCAGAGGGACATCTCCATCCATGTCAGCCATCTCAAAGGCCTAAATATACTCCAGGAAGAGCCGACAAGCCACCATCGGGATAGGGAATCCTTCACCATCTCGACATTCTCCACAACAGCAATGCCCATCTCAGGGATTTACTCTAGAAAGCTCCTTGAACAAAGCCCTATAACGATAATCTCGGTATCTTACACTCACTCACCACATCTCCCAAGTGTAAGATGAGTAAATATGTGACTTCGCGTCAACGAATAAGTCCCCCTAAACATCTTAACGACACTAAGTACATGAGTCTTGCCCCAACGTCATAGATTGCACACTGTCTAACTCCCTCCCGAGTTATTAGATTGTCGCGTTGTGTTTACCCTACTCCGAATTCGGGGTTACCTCTCCCGAGTGTCAAACCCCGTATTCTCAAAACCAACCCTAATACCTTGACAATCATATTAAGATTGTAATGAAATAGTAAACACAATCGGATTTAGACAAACAACTGTTAAAGAAACGTATATTCAATCAAACCTGTATTTACATGAACTACAATGATCCCTAGATAATATCTATCTATCCTACCATGATCTTAGCTATTGAAACATTAAAACAAGAAGGATTCATCATCATTCACAATAAAACATTAAGTTACAAAGATAGAAACAAAGAAAGAAATATCAAATCTTAGAGTGGAATGGTCCACAGTCGCCAAAGATTGATCCGGAAGTGTTTTCTCTTCTCCAAAATGTGAATCTCCTCTTTGAGCTCTCAAAATAGGTTTAAAGTCATGTATCTAATGTTAGGGAACAGTTTTTGAAAAATGGGAGAACAAGAGGCTTAAATACAAGACTTCAAAATATCTAGAAAAATATATATTTTTTATGCAGAGTGACCGCTGCGGCGTTGGGTATGTCGGTTAACTTCACCGCTGCGGAGGTGAATGACCACTGCAGTAGTGAAGATAGCCCTAAACTCTCTGAACTTTCATCGCCGTGGCGGTGAGAGTTCTGCAATTCTCCCAGCATCTCTACCGCCGTGGCGGTGGGTTTACTGTCTTGAAGCCTTCTTTCTTTCATCGTTTCTTCACCGTTTTTTCACCGTTCCGCTTGTTTATTACTCGATTACGTCTCTACACCTGATTTACGTAAAAATAAATAAAAATACAATAAAATATTACTAAAACACTCAAAAACTACCAAATTCGGCTTAGAAGTAGATAGGTATTTTCAACTTATCAATTAGAATCCTATCAAAAATAGACCTAATTGTAAAAACATTTTGTGTCGTGTGTAATCTAAATCAGGATACATTAAGAGTAAAAAATCAACCTGAGTTGTTTTCCCCTAGGTTCTTCAAAACCTTCAGTCTCCTAACATCCATCATCTTTGTCAGTGTCTTTATCATCCAATTAGCATTTTTCTTAACTTTTTCATGATAATATCTTCCCTGGAACTAATAAACTGAAACACTCAACAAAACCGTTAGTTCCACCAAAAACATCAACATTTAATTATCCATCAAAATCTTAAGATCGTTATCACCCCTAACAGCCAAGCTAGTCTGAGACGACATAAATGGAAGATACCCCTGGCAATACAATTGGGGATAACCTGAAAAGGCTCAGGGGTGAGCCCCACTAAAGAGAACCCACCTATGACTAGCCATAGGAGGCCAACCTAAGGTTACCCCCTAGGGACTATGAGGGAAAGCTTCCATATAAGTACCACCCTTGGAATATAACCTACCACTCGAGCTTTGCACGGATACTAGGCTGGGGGCAGGGAGGCTATAGATATGGTGGAACAGCATGAAATGGTGTCTTTTCAGAAAAATGGATGTATCATCTCTTCTTGGCATATAGTCCAAGAAAGGGATAGTTCGAGAAGGGTAGGTATGATCTCTTCTCAACCACTTGTCCGAGAGGAGACGTAAAATTAAATGGAAGAGACTTGAATTTTTTCAAGAAAAAATGAATGATAATAATTACACATGTGTTGTGGGTTGTCCGCCCAGTGCAAAGTACTGCCGAGATCAGGAAGAATTGCAAAGGGGTACTAATTGTCTAAAATGAAAGGCAAAGAGCAAAAAGCAAATATTGTAACCAAAAATATCGAAGTCTCCAAAAATCGCCAAAAAGAGACTTCATGGCTAAAAAAGTCTAGAAATGTCCAAGTCTTTAAAAATGACCAAGCAGAGGCTCAGGTCCATCTCCAAGATAGGTTCAAGCAATTCCCCAAGCAAGAACCTAACTCTATGTTTTGTTAACTTGCCAAGCTCAGGCCTCTCCCCATCCTGGTGTTTCCGAGATAAGGATGGAAGCAAAACTTTACCGCCGGGAAAAGGAATTGTTCCTACTCCAAAGGGTACAACTCTCCAAGAATAGACAAAAACAAAAACTCAAAGGCATGTAGTTATAAATTCAAAAGCAGTAAAGAAGATTTTGCAGAAAATCACAAGTGTTCAGAATCTTCTGAGAAAGACTAAGAAAGAAATACTCATTGATTCATTCAACATCTATTATAAGTCTAAAGCCCCAAAGCCCATTACAAAAGGCCCTTTTCATAAAGGGGCTGGGGCACTAAAAAGACATACAAAAGAAAGAAATAAAAAATAAATAAAACAAGTTAAAGTTTTGGGATTGATCCAAGACTGAGGGGTTGGGATTGAAATTTGTTCCCTTGAACGATATCTATTTTGCCTAGGCCAGCGTCTACTTCCCTTATCTCGATTTTAACATTTCCTTGGTCAGTTCCAATGTTCCCCATCTCGGCATTGACCTCTACCTTCACGGCATCTGCATCTCTTTGCTCAACTTAGGCATTCCCCATCCCCGGACCGACATATCTTTCAACATCCGAATAGTCCATACTAGTGTCATAAACTGGAAAGTCTGGGTGCTGGCGACGCAGATTACGGATTGTGTACCTATGTCCATTCTTTACCATATCGATAGCCAATAGTGTTTTCATCCCGACGAAGGTTGGAGACTCCATCTATTCATTGATAGAATCCTCTTTGGCTTTAGCAATGGTAGCATTGTGCTCTTTCTTCATTTCATCCATTCTCTTATCAAGTATCGTTCTCATTCGCCATCAGTTGATTGGTCATCTCGTGCCACATTCTCTCCTGGGCCACATGTTGCCTGCATTCTTCACTGAGTTTTTGCTCTCTCTCAAAGCCAAAATTGAGGCGTCCAAAGAAATAAGAGATCCTACACAACACTTGCAGAACGCAAAAAATAAAATAAAAAATATGTCATGTTATTGTGCAAAAACGGAGTGTAATGAAGAATCAAAGTAAATCTCGATATCAGCCTTACCAACAGCGCATCTCTCTACAACGTGGAAACAGTCTTCACATCCGTCTCAGCATTTATTTATTCTTGATCTCTAGGGGGGATGATCTTGCTGACATAGGCAGATAGTATCTCTAGGTTGTCAAGGGTCTCTTGGCTGGGAAGGAGACTGGTATCTGGGGATGGGAAGGGTGCAATAGTAGAAGTTTTTCTTAGCTGGGGGGCTCCAAAAGTCCCCTCAGCTCTGGCCTTCTTTAATCTCTTAGCCTTTGACCTCCCAATTTTTTTTTCCCATCTCTTGGCTCATCTCGACACTGCCCTTTTCGGAAGAAGACGTGGGGGTCTGGTCAAATTGTGACGAGATCTCCTTCTCAATCGCAGCTTCGACCTTCTGTCATTGTTGCTCCCTTCTGGTTATTCTCCATGGTACACCCTCTACCCCGGAAGAGGCCTCACCAATGGAACTCATTGTGGCTGTCTCCTCTCCCTCCTCAATAGTTCCCCCCTGGAGAACCTTCGCCTGAGGTCGAGAGACTTGTCTCTTCTCAGCAGCGGCCTTTGTTACCCTCTCATTCAACAATCTCATCAGTGCCACCTTATCCATCTCTGCTAAGGAAGCAGAAAGATGTGGATGAGTAAAGAGCGGGAAAATGGTATAAAATTAAAAAAATAACAACTTCCAAGAAAGGGAAACCTTACCATTCTCAGTATTTTTGTCAATCTCTGGTATTGGCAAGCCTGGGGCATGGTAAAAGTGGCGGCAATACAACATCAACTCTAACAGTTCGTTGACGTTCTTGAACTCGGTCTCCCACACGATTATCCTCTGTCGTTGGATCGATGCACTTGGTCAAACTCTCTTTCTACTGACTTTATCTGGAACTGTTCAAGGAAAAAAAACAAAAGAAAAGGAAAAACAGTCAAGATACCAAAAGAAAAGACCACATAATCGACAAACCGCTCACAAATAAAATCATTCTCACCTACAACACCCCATCCTTGGGAGTGGGGTTGACTCTTTTCTCGTTGGGACCAAATTCCCAGCCTATTCCTCCCAATAAATAATATTGGGGCTTCTAGTTCTTTAGGGACTTCTCAAGGCCCGAGAGAAACTATCTCCGAGACGTGATACAGCACCACCCCTTCCCGAAGAGCATGGTTTGGGAAAGAAGAGATATTTAAACAAGTCCAGGGATGGCTCTAGTCCCTCAGCCTTGTAAATTATGAATGAAACCACGAGGCATGAATACAGTTGGGAGAAAATTGTAATGGACACAGCTTGTACTTTGCACACAAGGTCTGAATCCATGGATGGATAGAAAACCATAAACTTCCATACAAATGTTCTATATACACCATAATAAAACCCTTAGAGGGGGCACAAGCCCTATCCTCGGGGAGAGAAAGACAGGTCTCCACCCCTTCTAGGAAGGTATATCTGCTTTGGGCCTCCCTGATTTTCTTCTCTGTCATCTTTGATTCGATTCTCCAAACGGGACTCTCTCCCAAAACAACACCATCTCTTGTCTCACCCTCACCCTTCGGGCCTAAGTTTGACTCCGTAATGGGGTTGTTGGCAAACCCAATGCCATCTCTATAGTCGCAACAATCGAAGGGCTCCGCGTCACCGGAGAAACTCTTCTGTTCTTTTGGGTAAGGGGGTAAAGCCAATTGAGGGTTAATACATCAAAGAGGATAAACTTTTAGGACCTGCTTAGGGGTGGCATACCCCAACGCACACTCAAAAGTAGAAGAATAGGGAATAAAAGATATTGTGGGAGAGAATGAGTTACCTGCCGAGAAGGAGGGTGCTTCGAAAGTTGCAAAAACATAAAAATGATCTCTGGGTGCCTCTTTTATATAGGAAGGAACCTGTCTACACCAACCATCACACTCAACAATGACTTAAAGGCATTAGAGAATAGTTTGCCACTCAAAAGCCGTGCAGCCACGTGTCCCCTTCCTGGCAGTTGGGCAGGCGGTGTGTCTGGGCACATTTAAGAGGCGCCACTGAAAGGGCGCAGACGCGATGGGACACATGCGTGACATTCGCAGCTTTCTCGTTGATCTAGGGCGAACTATTCATTACTATTCTCGGGTCACCCCTTTACACTCTCAAGCCTTCCTTTTCCATTCTTAGGCTGACCACTCTCATCCCGGAATCGCCGATCGCCTTCTCGAAAAAAGGCTTGATCCCCATGCAACGTACCTCAAAAATCAAAAAAGGTCACTAATACCTCAAAAGACTCCAATAGAATCAGCAAAGCCCAAAAGAGGCTCACAATGAAGTCCCCTGTATTTCAAATTTCTTCTTAACACTAAGGACTGGGGGACTACTAGTGAGTATAAAAATGGCCATCCCAACGCAACCAATTGAAGACTGCCACGTATCTACAACTCCCTACAAAGATCAAGTCATACCAAAGATTATGTGTGAAGATTGCACCAAGCAGAGGGAAATCTCCATCCATATCAGCCATCTTAAAGGCCTCAATACACTCCAGGAAGAGCCATCAAGCCACCACCGGGATGGGAAATCCTTTACCATCTTGGTATTCTCCACAATGACGTCACCCATCTCGGGGATTTACTCTGCAAATCTCCTCGAGCAAAGGCCCCCTCCTCATCTCCGACTACCTCATAAGGGCAGGGTAGAAAGCTCCGCATAACCCCCCCTTCCCGTCTCCAGCTATTCGGGAAGGGCATAAATCAGACTTATCGTCTCGGCTATAGCATGATAGTGCCTTTCTCGGTTTATGGGCTCGCTTACTTCCCTAACCCTAAATATATCCAAATATATCCACAAATATCCCTAAATATCTCTAAATATCTACAAATATCCCCAAATATCTCCATGGGTCACTTTCCCAACCGAAACTATCACCAACTATCTCCCAATATGGTTACCATAAGAGCCCCTTGGCACCCTCCCATTGGCTACATATCAAGATGAAACATTGATGTGATATTGAGGAGATATTAATCCATACTTAAGCCCTTAAGCTAATCCACTTATTTCCTATAAATAAGAGGGCATACAATTGCCCAAAGGTAGATGAATTTTGCTCACTCTTCTAGGAAACTTCTCTATAAATTTTCCCCCCGTACGTTGATTCTCACGCCGGAGGGGACACGCCGAGATCATCCCAGTAAGTCCTTTTGTGCAGGTTTCCAAGTGCTCCCCATCTCGGAACTTTCTCATCTCAAGCTGCGATCTACTTTTCCCCATCTCGGCCCAGAAGGCTTTTGGGTCCATTTCAATTAAGGCCAGTCCTTTCTCGATCAGGGACCTCTCTGCGAATAAGAAGCTCCAGGGATTGAAGATCTTCATTACAAACCTCTCCAACTCCACTGGCGCTGACCAGACCATACTATCAAAATCATCCAAAATTCGACATCAACAAATATAATTTAATATTATCAATTTATTTTTTTAATGCTAATACAGTTAGATCCAGTTTAGAGGAATTGGATACTAAATGTGACTTAATTTTATTTTTTTAATATTCTACTAAGTAAATTTTGAGATTTTAATCCCTTTCAAAACCAAGTTTATTATAGCATCAAATGCAGTTTATAAGGTGTAAGGATTTAGAAATTTTTTTGGCGATACCTTCGTATTATGACAACGATGGGCCCATAGCTTAGGCTACATAACCTAAGTCTCATCAATATCCGAACACCATGAGTGGTTCTTTCATGTAGTCATTGTAAGTTAATATATATATATATATATATACTAAGAGAAAAAAAAAAAAAAAAAAAAAAAAAAAAAAAGAGTATGTGCATTGGATAATGTGACATATACACTCACTTAGGTCCCTAACAGTACAACAGTTAGCCAGATGAATTATATAATGCTTTACTGGATTGGTTATAGTACTAGTGGAGATAATCCCTATAGACAATTCTAGGTGGGCTTATTTCGGGAAATAATATCAAGTAATTAAATAATCATAAAAGGTAAACTTAAAATTACGTGGTATTTTACATATCACCATATATGTATTATATACCTATCAAGATTCCTTAGATATTCAATTGAAATGTCTTAACTATTTAATAAGATTGAAAAAGAGTGAGATCAAAGACAATTAGTAATTAAATATCCTAAAATATTACCTGGATTATTAATTGGTACTTACAATTCAGGTGGCTTGTGGAGTTGTTTTCTCCATTGAGAATGGCGAATCTCAAATCAATCGGTATAAGATACTAAACAACCACAATGGGATTTATTAAGTAATGAGTGCTTGAACATGTCCATACGTTATATTCTATGCAAGAATATTGTTTGAGGTCAAATAGAATGTCTAAGTTATAATAGTGCACAAGATCTTTTCACTTGAGTTATTATTTGTCATGTGTATGAGCTATTATACTTAGATAATACTAAGTGTTGTACTCTAACTACAAGACTTCAAAGGTGTTCATTGGGTATGTAATAAGACATACATGTTTATGAGTATAAAAATTGTCACCCCAATATAACCAATTGAAGACTGCCACGTGTCCACAACTCCCCACGAAGATCGATTCATACCAAAGGTTAAGTGTGGAGATTGCACCAAGCAGAGGAACATCTCCAGCCATGCCAGCCATCCCAAAGGCCTCAACACTCTCTAGGAAGGGCAGGCGAGCCACCTCCGGGATGTGGAATCCTTCCCCATCTCGGCATTCTCCACAACGATATCACCCATCTCGGAAGTCAACTCCACAAGCTCCTCAATAAAGCCCTCATTCCCGTCTCCATCTATCCAAGAAGGTCTGGGCAGAAAGCTCCACATAACTCCCCCTTCCCGTCTCCATCTATCCGGGAAGGCCACAAATCAAATTTCTCATCTCGGCTACAGTAAGAAAGTGTCATTCTCAGTTTATGAGCTGGCTCACTTCTCCAGCCATAAATATCCATAAATATCTACAAATATATTTTGGCATGGCCGACCCAAGGTGTCCACATGACCTCTTCTCATAGGTTAACAAGCCCATGGCCGACCTAAAAGGCTCCTTGGCACCCTCCCATTGGCTAATGCTGAGATGGGACACTGATGTGACAATAAAGGTACACTAATCCATGCTTAAACCCTTAATATAATCATTTCCATGCCTATATATAGGAGGTCATACTATTTCCCAAAGGTAGATGAATTTTTCTCCCTCTTCTCGATAGCTTCTCTATAAATTTTCCCCTTGAGCGCTAATTCTCATGCCGGAGGGGACACGCCGGGACCATCCCTGCAAGTCCTTTGTACAGGTTTTTAGGTGCTCCCCATCTCAGTTCTGTTTTATCTTAAGCTCTGATTCATCTCTTCTTAGATCACAAAGTGTTCTAGCTCTTTCCTTCTCGGTACAGAAGGATTTTGGGCCCGTTCCAATTCAGGCTAATCCTTTCTCGGCTAGAGACCTCTCCAAAAATAAGAAGCTCCACGGATTGAAGATCTCTACTCCAAACTTCCCCATCTCTACCAGCGCTAACCAGACCATACCATTGAGGTCATCCAAAATCCGACATCAACACATGTGATCATTTAAGCATACCATAAATGATATATCGCTCTTTAGTAAAAAAGAAATTATCAAATGTAATCGAATTTGATTTACTTAAAGTCTTTAGCCAAAGCAGTATGATTATTAGAATGAGATTCTAATTGGTATCATAAAGCAAATCGTTGATCAGGAACATAAGATTGGACTACGGTATTGACTTTATACCAACCTATTAGTTTTTTTGGGACATAGAGACAAAGAGATTGAATTGCACAGTAATTACATCTAGGTAGGTTCTCTAATTAAATTCTTATCAACTGGATATAACTATGATATATGGGTAGATATGACTCATAGTTGGTGGAGATATCGTAAAAAATTATTCTATAGATAAGGGTAAAATTGGTATTGTTTTAATTTTAATTGATTAATTAATTATTAAATTAACTAATTAATTGTTTCTAATCGTAGAACTTTTGATACAAACATAATGGGTCATACACAATGTAGAATGATGTTTGAATAGTCCATAAACATGAATAGTTAGCAATGTTGAACTGTTTAGAAGTTCAGGCACCAATGTGCAAAAAGAGTTAAAAGAGTCTAGGGTTTTAACCTATTTGTCTATAAATAGGAGCTATACTTGACGGCCGCCCAAGAGTTAGACAAGGCCGAATTTTGGCCCGAATTCTTATCCCTTTCTTGTGCTATCAATTTGATTCTTACTACTACCTAGAATCAAATCGAATTTGCCCTAGATCAACTAATTTATAATACGATTCTTAGAAAAATCAGTAGGCACCATTAAAATGGAGTTGTTCTTGTGAATATCGTTAAACGCGGAACATTTGTTGCTACTATTCGGGGTTGCTCTCAAATCATACCTCGGGATATATCGACTATGAGGTTGGAGCATTGGAATAAGTATAAAGTTAAATTTGATTTAGTTTTTATCTATATTTGTTGTTTTGTATTATCACATACTTATTCAGGCTTAGAAATGTTTTTGTAAAATTAAATTTATTAAAAAAAATTATATCCTATTGTGCTCACATATATATATAATTCCCTTTATAGGGACATTTGAGCTTAGCTCTCTCCACCGACTCTCTATACTCACCGTACTACCTTGTTTCGTTCAATGCACGACGAGGATTAGGAAGGTTTCCCAACCATCATAAGAGTATTGACAACATTGTGTGTTGAGCCCTATCTCATTTTTACTCTAACAGATCCATCGGCTCCATTTGGTGGGCCTCAAGCCCAAGGCCAAAGGCCTAATCATGTGATTCACCATGTATAAGATTATGCCCACTAATCCGAGCTCAAGATATTAGTTTTTTGGGGATAATCCGACTCCTCACCCAAAAATAGTGGAATAATAAATACAGCAAGTAATGAGTAGGTTTCTTGCTTAAGACTTGAACTCTTATTTTCTCCTAAACTCTTACTCTCACGCGAGAGTGACTTCGCTAAGTAAAAATCTAGAGAGTCTTTGTGCAGGTATTTGCTCGGACTCCTAAAGTTTTGACCGATGATCATTTATCGGACACAAAAGAATAGTACACTAAGACGCCAACTTAATAGACAAATCACCACATGGACTCTGATCGAACAAACTGTTGGTGTAAGCCAATTTCTGACACCTAATACATACATTGTTTAAACACATTTGTGTGTGGATTTGTAGTGGGTTTCACTACTGCGTGATAATTGGATTTGATTATTTATAGTTTGTTTGGTTGGATGGAATGAAATGAGAAAATGAATGAAATGAATTTGTTAATAGAATCAATATTTCATTCTCTTGTTTGGTTATTATTATATGTTTAAAGAAACGAAATTGAATACTACTTTTTTACATATTAATTTTGAGATCAAATTCATTCACAAATAAACCTAATAATAATTTATTTTAAAAAATGACTACAAAATATGAGTAATATCTCATGTGAAAAATGTTTATAATCTACCAACAACTAAAATCATTTTGTTCTTAAATTTTTGTTTTCGCTTTGAGAATATAAACATATATTTTTTTCAAATATTTATTTTTCTTTAGGAATAGAAACATATTTTTTGTTCTCAGATTTCCACTTCTATTTCCTATATAATTTTTTTTTTTGGTTCTCAAATTTCTATTTCTAGTTCAGGAAAATAATTTTAGATTTTTTGTTTCCCCGATTTTTGTTTCTATTCGGGAACAATAGCATATTTTTTGTTCTCAAATTTATGTTTCTATTTTGGAAACATGAACTAATTTTTTCAATTTCAAAATTTTATTTTTGTTCGAAATGCACAAGAAAATATGTTTTTGTGTAGGAAACATAAAAAAAAATCTGGAAAAAAAAAATATGTTTCTATTAAAAAAAATTGAGAACAAAAAAAAAACTATTAATTCTATTCCCGAAACAAAAACACAATATTAAGAAGAAAAAAATCTATATTCTTTTTCAAAATAAAAATATAAAATTGAGAACAAAATATTTCGTCTCCGCCATTTAATAAATAATATTTTTTATTCAAATTAAAATAGAACTTAATTCATAAAAATCGATTTACTAGAAATATCAAAGTCATTTTCAAATGGAGACTTATAAGGATAAAATGAGGTGAGGTATTTTAGGTGTAACAGCAAAAATAAAAAATAAAATCTACCATGAACTATAGAATCCGATTCTGCCTCCATGAAATATGAAATTCAATTCTATCTATTTTCATTTCAATGTAATCAAATTTTTTATTCCATTACACAGCTAAATAGAAGAATCGGTATGGATATTAAAATTGTGATTCCATTTTACCTTCATTCCATCTAACCAAACGTATGGTTAGGGTTTGATTGAATTTGAATCTCGGAAAGTAGCCCAAATTTCAAATTTTTTTTTTTTTTAATTTAATTTTTTTTATTTTTTTTATTTATTCATATGGGTTTGGCTAAATTTCAACCACCATTACATGAATTTCCAAAACGCGTACGTTCAATTATTCGTTGCGTACCCATTGTCTAACAAAAAGAAAAGAAAAAAGAGAGAAAATTATATTGTTGTCCCCAAAGTTATATGCATAAGTAATTTTTTTCTATTCCAATTGACTGTTGGATTTGGACTTCATTGAAACTGTGACCGTTGGATTTGGATTTCATTGAAACTATTTGTTAGTTTAATAATGAAATTGATTAAAAAATAATAATTTAAAGACAAAACTTACACTCAAAGTAAAACCAACAGGCAACAGCAAAATTACCTAAATTAACAAGATAAATGAAACATTAATTTCAATTAGGTTGAATTACCTACTCTTCCGCAACCGAAGCTCCACATTGCCATAACTTCGATAACCAATCGTTGAAATTATTGTTAATTACATTTATAACTATTTTGAAATAATATTGTTTAAAATATATTTTATTTATAATTTTTTAATCACAATTAACTAATATTAAAATATAATAAAAATATATAAAATTTAAAAATAATTATATATAAATAAAAAATAATAATAAATAAAAATATTTTATTAAAAATATAAATAAAGGATGCAAATTTTAATTAAAAATATTTTATAAAAAATATAAGCAAATATTAAAGGTAGAATCGAAACACAAATCAAAATAAATTTATATTAAAATATTAAATTTAAAATATATGATAAATTATGAATTAAATTTTTTATTTAAAACTATTAACTAATTATGTCGCGGTTGAATTTGGACATCGTTGAAACTGTGACACTTGAATTTGGATTTCATTGGAAACCTTTGTTAGTTTAAAAATCAAATTGAATAAAAAATAATTTAAAGACAAAACTGACGCTCAAAATAAAACCAATCGGAAAATTAGCCCAAATTAATAATACAAATAAAAAAAATAAAAATAAAAATAAAATAAAAAATTATTAAATAGATAATGAACCAAAACGTTACATAATTCGCCTTAAACATCATATCAACCGACGACAGAAGAAAACATACATTTAGTTACTATTAACTTACACACCGAAAATTGTAAATTTGATTTTCCTTTTTCAGCCCAAATTCCCCAATTTGGAGAACCCTATTTTCCATCTTCAACCTCGAAAGCGAATACCGGGAACGACCTGGAGATTCCGGTGGGCGTACCGAACGTAATCTTCCCGGACGCCGGATTGCCGATGAAGATCTCCGAAATCGTTATCCAGATCAGGAGCTCCTTCGACTTCACGCCGGTCAGCTTCTTCATCCGTCGGTCCTCCACGAACGCCGTCACCTCCGTGTCGTACCACACCGTCCGTCCGATCGCACGGAACCGGTGTTCCTTGCTCTTCTTCTGCCTCAGCCACACGAACCCCGTCGAATGGTTGTGGCCGACCTCGACGATGTCGTCCAGAGGGAGAAGCCCCTTGGGGAGATTGATCTTCTCGAGGAGCTCACGCGATTTCTCCTTGCAAATTGCCTCGCCTGTGTAGATCTCTGCATTCTCGCGGTGGCCGGCGACGAGCTGAGACGACATAGTTAACCGGAAATTGAAAGGATCGGACAGTGATTTTGTTCGTTTTAGGTTTGGTTTTTGTTGAATTGGGGAAGAGAAGTTCCGATGGGATTGAATTTATAGAGACAGAAATGCATAGGTGAGGGGGGGATTGCGACTGAAATGACTAAAATGACCTTTACTTTTGTTATAGTCATACACAAGAGGAGCTTGGGAAGGACAAGTGTAGAAAGAGGCGTGGAATTAAATGCATGAGATGGGATGTTGTTGGAAGGCACATTCATTGTTGGGGTTTCTAAAATCTCGGTCTCTTCCTGTTCAAATAATATATATATATATATATATATATGCAAATAATAAATATTTGTTTAGGAGATTTTTCTTTTATCACACATCCCTTGTTTGGGTAGTTATAAGAAGCAATTTGTAAAATCTTTTTATCTTAAAAAAGGGGTAAAGAGTCATTTTGAAATCCACTCTATCTAGACGTCATTTGTCAAATTCATCCATCGAATGATTTGTGAAATCGATCAATGCCATCTTTGCAACCCTCCTCTTGCTTTTTCGTTATCTATCGTCTTCTTCTTCGGAACCCTTACATCAATCTGCACCGCGTTTATTTGTCACTGTCGTCCATCTTTGCTCCGTCAGTTATTGTCGCCGTTGTCCATCATTGCTGCAGGTTCGAGCTTTCGCGTCGTTCGATTGTTCGGTCCTTCGTCGTTCGGTCTTCATCCTCGTTGCTGCAAATTTCTAGCTCTCAATCTTTCAATCGTTCAATCCTTCATCGTCGTTCAATCTTGTACATCTAGGTTCAGGGTTCAAATTTCTTTTGCAAATTTCGGTCATCCATCGCTGCTATAAATTTCCATCGTGTATATCTAGGTTTAGGGTTCAAATTTCTTTATGTTTCTTGTCCAATTTCTTGTTGATCTAGGTTTTTGGGTTTCAATTTTGTGTAGACCTATGTTTTTTTGTTCCAATTTCAAGCTGAATATAGGGTTGTTTGTTATGTGGATATGGATTCTTTGTTAATTTGTGCATTTTGTGAATTTAATCAAATTTAGGGTTCCAATTTCTATCAAGATGTAGTGATTTTTGCTATATAGATCTAGGGTTATTTGTTATTTTGTGAATTTTGCAAATTTTTGTATATTTTGAGCATTTTGTACAAAGTATGAAATTCAATGGATTTGAAAATTCCGTTTACAAATACTTCACCTATCCAAACAAAAAAATTGTAAAATTACAAGATTAAATACTTCTGCTAAAATAGTTATCTAAAACACGGATTTGTAATTGATGGAACTTCAAAGTATAGAATTTGGAAATCTCATCATTTACAAATTCATTGAATTTATCAAATACCTTATCCAAACGCAACATTAATGAAAAGATAAAATATGTAAGAAAACAAATTCCCATTTAAAATTTCACACTTCCATTTCTCTATTCGTTGAATTAAATTATATTTTGTATCATTCAAGTTTTATATATGTATTTCATTAATTTTTTGTTATTATTATTCACTATTATTTTTTCTTTATAAATTTAAAAATCGATACGGTACTTTTAGACGTTTCGAAACTCTAGTTTATTAATAAATCACAACCGTTTTTTCAAAATGTCTTTACGGAAACAGATTGAATTAATTTGAGGAGCATGAATGGTTAAAATGAGTTGATGAAATATTTCAGTGGAAAAACTCATGTTTACGAATTCCACATCTCCACTTACAAAGGTCGAGTTTAAGTACATTTTTTTACATTTTAAATTTCATATATATTTTATTAATCTTTTATTTTTAATTTATCATTTTTTAACACTTACAAACTTCAAAATCAATACAGTGCCTTTAGTCATGTGTAATCTCGTGTGTGTGTGTGTGTGTGTGTGTGTATGTGTATGTATATATATAAGTATTAATATTGCCAAAAATTCCTAGCACGTGCAAAGGTTGAAACACGTGTCAAAAACCTTTACAACCTTCTTTTTCAACCTGCAAAACCAATTAGCTCCAAGGGACACTGGTATAGGGTCGGCCAAAGAACCTCTGACATGAGAATATATTAATCTGTTTTTCGGGTGAGAGATCTAGTACTTGAATCGTAAAATAACATATTCATATATTCTCTTTATATAGACTTCTTTATTTGTGCCCTTATGTTGATGAGATCGCCCTCTACACGATACTCTCTTAATTGTTTGAGATCTAGCGATGATCTCGATCACAATCAATTAGTTTCTTGACCTTTCCACTGTGTGTTTTGATTACCCCAGATTGGGACTCCTTAAAATCCTAGAAATCTCAACCACACAGTCGTTTAACCGAACTTCTGCCCATCGGTTGACTAATCAATACAGTATGTAACATAGGCTAGCCTTTAAAGGGCAGTCGATTGATTGAACCCTCCAGGGTCGGTTGACTGAACGATTCAGGATCATTTTCAAGCCAAAATCGATCCATGGTTGGTTGACCTATCGATTCAGAAAGTTTTACTTTGGCCAATTGGTTGATTGGTCTCTCCTGATCAGTTGATCGATCGATTCAGAGAGTTTCACTTCCCAGTCTATATTGCCAATCGATTGACCGAACCCCTGCTGGTCGATTGACCGAATGATACTGGATACTATTTTTCTCCACTTGTTTCAAATCCAAACTTCATCGTTTCATCCCGTTAACTAATTGTTTTTCTCGATTAATACAATGAACCATAATATTCAATTTTAAATACTAATCTTACTTAGGTCAATTTTTATTTTTCAATTTCACATTGGAGCAAATATTTGATTACTAATTAGGATCCTAAACTTTATCAAATTAAAAACGCAAGAATATAATTCATCAATTTGTATTGTGTGTGATCTTAATTCGTGATACATTAAGAGTATAAGAGTGTTTAAGTTGTTTTTACCTAATTTCTTCAGAATTTTTAACACTCTTCATTTCTTCAACATTCATCTTCACATTCTTGATAATTTCTTTATAATTTGGAACTCTTATATTGAAATACTCAATAAACACATTAGTTCCATAAAAAATATCAACCCTTAATTATCCATCAAAACTTCGGGATCAATAATCTCCCATTTTTTTATGATGACAATTATCTTTGATATTTTATTCAAAACAAAAATGTAACCACGCTCTCCCTAAATCCGAGAACGTGTTTTTTTAACTCATTCAAGCATAATCATGAAGATAATTCAAAATAATTCATCAATTTAAACGATAAAGATATTTAATAAAGCACAATATGATTAATAAGCAATCAATTCAATAAACATCAAACATATTCTCCCCCTTTGTCATCTCAAAAAGTCAGGATAGGAAACCTAAAACATTATAATCCCAATGAAATATTTTATTTGTTTTTAAAAAAAAAAAAAACAGATCAACTATTTTTTATTTTCAATAAAAACGATTTTATAAAGAATAATTTATAATAAGAGAGAAAAATCAATTTTTAAGTATTAAAAATTCATTTTCAATTTTTCAGAATATATGTGGATCATCATAAGAGTAAATATTAAGTATAATCGACCATGTCTAAACAAACCATCATAAACCATGAACTACTTAGTTAAGTACTGCAATATCCTAAAAGTTTGTGTTGGCCCAATAGAATACCCAAGAGGGGAGAGGGGTGAATTGGGTAATTAAAAAATATTATCAGAATATACTTGAATAAATCAAATAATTAATTTTATACCTAAATTAATTATTATCTTTATATCACAGCGGAATTAAAATAAATCTAAGTGCACACCCAAACAATAAAAATAAACAAAATAAGAAAGCAGCACACTAGAGATTTATATTGGTTCATGAAGCTACTCTTGGCTAATCCAGTCTCCCGAGCTCTACGGAGGTCGCACCCACTAAAACCAAGATTCCTTTAAAGATAGGAACCAAACCCGTTCACCGATTCTTTTATAGGCTCAGAATCAACCTTTACAATTTCCTTTTCTAAGGTTCAGGAATAACCTCTACTTTTTACAGGCTTAAGAATAATCTAATTCTTTTTAACACAAGGCTCAAGAATCACAACCTCACTAAAAACACTCCAAATATCCTTTTAGCCGGTAAGGATTGAACTGTTACAAAATCACTCAAAACAAAAACACAATTCTTATCTAGGAAGAATCACTACCTTAATCTCTTTACAGGAAGAGACTACAACCTTGCTACCATTGATTAAATATCCCCAATGATATTTAATCTGTCACAACTCACCAATATAAAAATTGATAAGTAAATCTCACTCGGAACTTCTACCACCCCAGATAAATAAAAACTCAATCAATATCCCAACTAGTGATAAAAATATGTGAGATGCAGAAATCTGATTTTAACGAGATATGGGTAGCAAATTGGAGCACGTAATCAGATTCAAGAAATTGTTTGAAAAAATATTTTCTTCAAAAATAAAAAATAATTTCTAAGATCAATTTCCAAATATAAAATAATAAACAAGCAATAATCAGTATGGAAAGATCTCACCCAGAATCTATAGTATTAATGATTAGAACAATGTAGCTTTAATTCCGGTATCAACAAAAAATGATCGCAGTTGATTATCAGAATCACTCTTAGAACAACTCACAATGACTTAGAATGATAACTCTTACAAAAGCTCTCTCAAAATGATATAAAGTGATTATCTCTCTTAAAATGATTAATTTCTCTTAGAAAATTCGCAGGTCTATATAAAAGCACATGTAATCAGCCTATTAACGACTAGTTTACAAGTGTCATGACAATAAAATACTCTTATAGACCCCTTATAGCATAAGGACTTCATTTATGTTCAATTTCACTTAATAACAACTTTTAAAACTCTCAATTAAATCCCCAAAGTATTTCTCAATCAAAATAAATAAGTGTAGAATCCATTTTAATTACCAAATTGAGAAACATTAATATTTCATGAACCATATTGAAAGGATTTAATTAGTATATGAATCATATCTTAAATATTAAGAATATCCCTTAAATATCTCTCAAATCCTAACAAAAAATGGCTACTTTTGGATTTAAACTTGGATCAAACTATATCCTGAACCAGCACATTCAATCGACTGCTTCCTTCTGAATCATTTCTCTGATCTCATTTTTAACCTACTTTCTTTTACGATTTCGCCCCTTTTATCCATATTTATATTTAAATAAGCTCCACTAATATTCTTACATTCCATTTTAGTCATTGAAAAATATATTTTTTTTAATTCACATAGAAGAAAATAAATATATTTAACAAAAATAATATAAAAGATAAGATTCATTTTGTGCTATATGTGTGTTCCTAAATAGGATATTAAGAGTTAATATTTACCAGGGTTGTTTTCCCTAATTTCTTCAAACTCTTAATATTTTTTCATCATCTTGATATCTTCATTAAGCATCCATTCCATTTGACATCTTCATTACAGGAATTTTAAATCACTGAAACACTTGATCAAACATTAGTTCTACCAAAATATCAATATTTATTTATTCATCAAAATCTTGGGATCAACAGTTTGTATTTTGAAAAATATTATATAAGTTTAATATTTTTGGATTCTTTTGTGTATTATGAATTTTTTTTAATAACTATTTGATAATTTTGGGGAGATAAGTGTAATTATTGAGTTTAATATAAATTATCTTCAAATTTTGGGGTGTTAGTGTAATTTTTACAAATCTTCCCAAGGAAGCTACATGATTATGGATAAGAAAAAATAAAATAAAATTAGGGTCATATGTTGATCTTATATATATATACACACACACACACACACACACGTAAATATTCTAATATGTTTTGGAGCAAGAAAAATATGGATTTTGGTGCGGATTTCGGTTTTGAATTTCAGGTAAAATTTTTAACTCTTTTTAATATTTGTATTTAATTTATCTCTTGATTATGTGATGTTAAATTTTAACTGTTAGTTTTCATGAAATATTTAAAAATATTATGTGAAAATTATGTGAGATACACGATTATGTGTTTATTTGGGGTTTGATTGGATACACGTTTTAGAGGGATTGAAATTCTACTGAGCGTCGGCTCACAATCCCATAATTTTGATTGTAGGGCCAGTGAGAATGAAATGGCGCCAAGAATTTTATTTGAAATTATATTTAATTTGTAATAATTGTACTATTATTTACTATTATAAAATCAAATCCATAATTTGATAAATATGATTATCGTCGTAGCTATAAAATTTCTCATATTTATGAAATGAAATATTAGTCATTCAGTTTTCATTTTAATTCTCCAAAGGGAGAATCCGCGTGACGGCTTTAGAAAACTAGGTTTTTATAGAGAGGTATCAGAGCATATTTGCGACTACCCTAGGCTTGGGTTATGGTACCTATTATTCATAATAAGTGAAATAATATTTTGAAAAAATTGTATAATTCGTTAATTCATAAAATAAAATAAAAACAAAAAAAAAACAAACAAACAATTGAATGAGTTTTGCATGGGACAGGAAGCGTGTCATTCTTTATTGGGGACTTAATTTTGTTCTTTCAAATATGTTCTAGAAAAATGATACCCATATATAGTGTATCTGATATTTTTGGTTTCGATTTTGTCACTTCGTATCCCTAAGTTTGATCAAAATTTCACTTTGGTCCCTACAGTTTCAATGTGAACATATTAACATCTTAGGTGACATTTGACTAATGCAACTTACCTATAGTAAGCAAAGTGAAGCTGAGTTACTGTCGTGTTAGTCATGGACCATAGGATATGTTGTTAAGTTGAAAAGATTGGTTTCAAGGTGTTTATTGTCTTCTAGATAAATTATCTTTTTATATATATATATATATATATGCTAATATGTTTTGGAGCAAGAAAAATATGGATTTCGGTGCGGATTTTGGTTTCAAATTTTAGATATAATTTCTAACTCTTTTTAATATTTGTATTTAATTTATCTCTTGATTATGTGATCTTAAATTTTAACTGTTAGTTTTCATGAAATATTTAGGAATATTATGTGAAAATTATGTGAGATACACGTTTATATGTTTATTTCGGGTTTGATTGGATACATATTTTAGAGGAGTTGAAATTCTACTTAGCGTCGGCTCACAACTCCACAATTTTGATTGCAGACCCGGTAAGAATGAAAAGGTGCTCGAAATTTTAATTGAAATTCTATTTAATTTGTAATAGTTGTACTTATTATTTACTATTATAAAATCGACTCCATAATTCAATACATATGATTATCTCCATAGCTGTAAAATTTCTCAGATTTATGAAATGAAATATTTGTCATTCGGTTTTCATTTTAATTCTCCAAAGGGAGAAACCATGTGACGGCCCTCGAAAACTGGGTTGTTATAGAGTGGTATCAGAGTATGTTTGAGACTACCATAAGATTGGGTTATGGTACCCATTAATCATAATAAGTTATGTTATATTTAAAAAAAATTGTATAATTCGTTAATTCATAAAATAGAAAGAAAAAAAAAAATTGAATAAGATTTGCACGCGGCAAGAAGTGTCATTCTTTATTGGAGACTTAATTTTGTTCTTTCAAATTTGTTATAGAAATGTGATACCCATATATAGTGTATCTAATATTTTTGGTTTCGATTTTGATACTTTGTATCCCTATGTTTGATCAAAATTTCATTTTGGTCCCTACAGTTTCAATTTGAACATATTAACATTTTAGGTGGCATTTGACAAATGCAACTTACCTATAGTAAGTAAAGTGAAGCTGAGTTACTGTCGTGTTAGTTATGAACCATAGGATATATTGTTAAATTGAAAAGATCGGTTTCAAGGTGTTTATTGTCTTCTGTATAAACTATCAAATTATATTTTTCATATTAAATTGTAAAAAAAAATGTTGATAAAAATGGATAGTTTTATGATGTTAAATGGATCTAGTAAAATTTTAAATGAAGAAAATAGAATTTATTATCCTACTATGACATAGTTGTCTCGTCAAGAGGACATGTTCTACGAGATGTTGTTAAAATTGGTCCTTACAAGAGGGCATGTCCTGTAGGATGTTGTGTTGCATCCTGTCAGGAGGGAAAGTCTTGTAAGTAGTTAAATATGTTATTGATATGGTAGTTTATACCATCGTGTTGACTCTTACCATTGGAGATATTGAATGGCCCTGGCACTGATAGAAATCTTAGATTACACAGTTACACAGATTACGGTATCGCCATAACTTCCGATCGTGAGGTGAAATGATCCTATGGCTAGTAGAGAAATATGTGTACGGTATTTTATTATATATCAAAATAATCTGATTGGTTAATTTAAATGCATTTATTTTGTTCAAATGATAGTTGTGAAATTTTATTTTGGCTTAGTGTGCGGTTATTTTTATATTATGTTTTGAAAAGTGATATTTGATAATTATGTTTGATCCATATGAATTTGTTTTTTATATTATGAAGACAAGTACACCAACAAAGTGAGTGTACTGCCTTCTATATAAATTATCAAATTATATTTTCGTACTAAATTATAAAAAAGAAAAGATTTATTAAAATGGACGATTTGTAACTTTAGATAGGTCAAGTAAAATTTTAAAAGTGGAAAGTGACTTTTATCCAATTATGCCATAGTGTGATCCCGAAAGAAGAGCATGTCCTATGGGATGTTGTTGGTCCTAACAGAAGAGAATGTCCTGTAAGATGTTATATTGTGACCTAACAGGAGGACAAGTACTGCAGGTGATTGCTATTGTTGTTGTTGTTGACGATTATGGTTATCATCATGATATGGTGATTTATACCACGTGTTGGCTCCTACTATTGAAGCTATTAAATGGCCTTGACACTGATTGCAACCTCAGATTACACAGATGGATAGATTACGGTACCGTTATAACTCCCGATTGTGAGATAAATGATCCTATGGCTAGCAATAAAATATGTGGAACTTTAGTATATAAAAGTTGAAATGTTGATTTAAATTCAGTTGTTTAATTTGATATGGCCAAGCGTATGGCTAACGTGACTATATTTTTATTATGAAGAGAGTTTACTGATAAAATATTCAGATAGGTCCACTATTAATCATAGGTGGAGTCAGAGTGTAGGGTAATTATTGAATTTTTTAGGGGATATGTGCAATATTTTTATATACATGTTATATGAGTATTGACCATTTGTGACATATCTGATTTTTGTAGTTTGACACGTATTTCTGGGTTTTGAGACGTCTTTATGTGGTTAAGATATATGTATGTAGTTAAGACGTATTTATGTGTTTTCAGACGTATTGCAGAAAATTTACTATTTGAAGTTTGGATGGTGTTAATATTTATGAAAAAATTTACGAGATGTTACACCCCATCCTAGACACCCATCACCGTGGGACCAGTGTGATGTCGACGCGACCTCACCAAAATCACAAATACCAGAGACAACCATATATATGCATACAGACGTATCACAAATATATATATATATATATATATATATATATATACTCTCAAATTTGAGAAACATCAGTCCCTATAAAAAGTATCGTAACGATAAAGATACATAACATCTAAACCTCTTATTGTTTACCTCTAGTAGCACTCCCAAGATACTCTTTCCCTATCGTACCTTCTGATTCAACCTATTGCTAGTAGGGGACGGACGCCTAGTTAATGCACCTGCGAGTGTACTGCCTTCTTAGTAAAAATATTTTTATAATAATAATTCATTCTACAACATCTAAATAGATTAAGCGAAAGTATAGAAACAGCACGTAACTAGTAAAATTCTCCATAATATAAGCAGTGAAAATAGACCAATAAATATAAGTTCCATTCAAACCCATCTAGTAAAATAATACCAATCACCATAACAAATAATAAATCACCCAATATAAATAAAACATCACATCTCAAACACCACTCCACTACAACACACACTGGCTAGCCATAGTGATCGTTTTAACCTCACGATTGGGAGTTTGCAATGGTACCGTACCATCCGTCGGATATGCCTTTCTACGAACACCCATCACTCTGCCGAAGCGGATAATCACTATGTAGTATAAATGTCTAACATCACTCTGCCGAAGCAGATAAACATCACTCCGCCAAAGCGAATAACATCACTCGGCAGAAGTGGATAACCTCACTCTGCCGAAATAGATAAATACTATGACATCGTCAAATCAATACCATCACTCTACCGCAGCAAATAAATACTATAGCATTGTCAAATCAATAACGTCATCATCAAATCACAAATCAATAACATCGTCAAATCTCAAACATCACCCTCTATTTCCAAAACTGATTTTAATCCAAGATCATATTCCTCATTTAAAAAAAAAAAAAAAAAAAAAAAACGTCTGATTTCATCAAAAACCATTTTTTCACCCTTTATTTTTAGAAAACCAGGTATTTCTCACTCTCTTTTAAAACCACCAAATTTCAGCGAAAAACCATTTTCAACTTCCTTCCAAAATCAACACAATTTATTAAAAATCCATTTAATTTAATTACAACCATTTTTCATCATATATATATATATATATATATATATATATATAAATAGTTTGGCAAGAAAATAGTTCACTCTCAAAAGCTCCATCGACTATCCGCTACTGCTCTTCCAATAAATGTGAACCTATTTGTGATATGGCCTAAATTAATATTATAGAGAAAAAAAAATAACCTAGTCGTGCAAATGCAGGCCCTAAGTTTCATAATTTCCCATTCCCCTCGTTTTATTTTGTAAAACTATTATTCGGTTTAATTTTTTTTTTGTTAACATTGTCTACATAAAAATTTAGTAATACAACGGTCCCCACGGTTACCCAAATTTGTATGCTAGAATTTAATAAAAATATTATCCGCTCCGAATCGTTCACGGGTCGCGGGATGAGTTTAAATTTTTGTTGAGGTTAAAAGAGAAATTTTCCATTTTTGTTTTCTATTTCCTTCTTCTAGTTTTAGCCGGACCACCGGCGATGCTCTCTCTCTCTAGCTCTCACACACACTTATAGCCTCTGCTGGCTGACAACCCACCTACATTCACAGCAGGTCTGACCGTCAACACCACACACACACTACACACATAGTCGCCGGACGTACAATCCACACCCAGTCGCCGTCTATAACACACGCGCGGCGACTTTCACTGAATGCACTCCCACCGCCAGACCAACACATACCCACAGACGGTAACTGAACAATGTATACACACACGACACTTGCACACACACATGCACGTAACCCAACCGGCGACACACACACACACACACACGATTTGATCACACCCACATACTATCGGCAAACAAAACAAAGCACACACCGCCGAAACTTTACCGACCGAAATTGCAACACCCATGCATGCATACACTCACCAAGAATAATTACACAATTACGTACCAAATCGACGATAACGAACGACAACGTTTTTACAGGGTTAACGATCTCGCTCCATGACCGTCGATCCCGCACCGAACCGAACGGCAACGATCAATCCATCCTACGATCACCGGAGAGTAGTCGACGAACGGAGAGCAGAACACACTCAAACTACCCCACACACATGCACGCTAATTGTCCCTATCATCATCAGAGGAAACACTACCGAGAACCCCCTTCTGTTTTTTTCTCACTCTCTCTAGAATTTCTCTAAAATGGGTTTGAGATTTTCTTGATTAATTTCTCTTGCATGATCCTATATATATCTTGCATGATTTTAGTGGAGAACGTTTTGATCTTAGCTTGCCACGTTGCCACTTCCGTTTCCTTGCTCCGGCCGATGCTTGTCGCACACACATGCACAGGATAAACAAACATGTGTGTGTATATATGTGTTTAAAAAAAATCTTTAATTAATTACCCTTTTTCTCCCCAAACTTCCTTAAATTCTTAATTTTTCTCAAATTCAGCTTTAAAAAATAATTCCTAAAATTTTCAATTTCATCCTTAAAACTTTTAATTATGAGGTTAAATGCCAATTTGAAATTTTAAGTTCTAAAATTAATATTTTCAAAATTTCTAATTTGACCCCTAAACTTTTTATTTGGATTTTTAATTAACAAATTTTTTTCCTAATTTCCTGATGCTCTAAAATGTAACTATTAATGGTGTACATGTTATGATTTAGGTCTTACAACTCTTCCCTCCTCAAAGAAATTTCGTCCTGAAATTTTTATTACCTTAGTCGAACAAATGCGGGTATTTGTTCCTCATTTCTTTCTCTCGCTCCTATGTCGCCTCTTCCAACGCATGACTGTGCCACAACACTTTGGCTAACGGGATCGTCTTCGTTCGCAACACTTGATATTTACGGCTTAGGATTTGGACTGGCTCCTCAACGTAGGTCAAATCTGTTTCCAATTCGATCGGCTGCGAAGTCAACACATGAGAAGGGTCTGACACATATTTCTGGAGCATCGATACATAGAAAACATCGAGTAAACAAGACACTTTGGAGGTAATGCAAGTTTATACGTTGCAGTGCCAACCCGATCTAAAATTTCATATGGTCCGATATATCTTGAACTCAACTTCCCTTTCTTTCCGAACCTCATTATGTCTTTCCATGGAGAAATACGCAAGAACATATGATCTCCCACAAACTCCAACTCCCGTCGGCGCTTGTCTGCATAACTCTTTTGTCGACTCTGAGCGATTTTAAATCTTTCACGAATTACCTTCAATTTTTCTGCTATCATCTGAGCTATGCCTGACTTCAACAATTTACGTTCACCTACTTCAGTCCAACAGACTGGGGTGCAACATCTCCTACCATACAACACTTCATACGGGGCCATCTCGATTACCGAATAGTAGCTGTTGTTGTGGGTGAATTCCATCAACGAGAAATGATCATCCCAACTACCAGGAAATTCCAGAACACATCCCTTCAACATATCCTCCAACGTCTGAATCGTACGCTCTGATTAACCATCTGTCGGAGGATGGAAAGCGGTGCTAAATTTCAGCTTGGTACCTAAAGCAGTCTGGAGACTCGGCCAGAACCTCGAAGTAAATCTTGGATCTCTATCCGTCACTATAGAAACTAGGGCATCGTGCAACCTCACAATCTCATCGATATACAATTGGGCATACTTCTCAAGTGAATATGTCGTCTTTACTGCTAGAATGAGCGGACTTGGTAAGCCTATTAACGATCACCCAGATGGAATTATACCTCTTTTGAGTACGGGGTAGTCCCGAAATGAAATCCATCGTGATATGCTCCCACTTCCACTTTAGAATAGGTAGAGGTTGCAACAACCCACTTGGACGTTGATACTCAATATTAATTTGCTGACAAACAAAATACCTGGTAACAAATTCTGCTATTTCCTGTTTCATTCTGATTGACCAATAATGTTCACGCAAATCTCGATACATTTTGGTACTGCCTGGATGCATTGCATACACTGAGCTATACGCTTCCTCCAAGATATCCTTCTTCAATTTGACGTCATCAGGCACACACAGTCTATTTCCTATCATTAAAGCTTCATCACTATCCCTGACACGATAATCAGCTTTGTGCCCATTTTTCACTTCATCTTGAATCTCTTCCAATTGAACGTCTAACTTCTGAACTTCAATAATACGATCAATCAACGTCGGCCTCAAAGTCAAAGTTGTAAGTAACGCTTCCGTTTGACCCACCGCTAACTGAATTCGCAACGATCTCAACTCTGCATACAAGTTAGTACGAACAACTTGAATATGTGCAATCGAACCTGCTGATTTTCGACTCAACGCCACCGCTACAACATTAGCCTTCCCTGGATGATAGTGGATGGTGCAATCATAATCTTTAATCAACTCTATCCAACGCCTTTGCCTCAAATTTAATTCCTTCTGAGTAAACAGATATTTTAAATTCTGATAGTCGGTGTATATTTCACACGTTTCATCATACAAACAATGCCTTCAAATCTTCAGTGTAAATACAATCGCTGCCAGCTCTAGATCATGCGTTGAGTAATTACGCTCATGATTCTTTAGTTGCCGAGATGCATATGCTATTACATGACCATGCTGCATCAGAACACTTCCCAGCTATTGGTGTGACGTGTCACAAAACCATCCCCTTCCGACGGAAAAGACAGTATTGATGCCGATATCAATCTACTCTTCAACTCTTGGAAACTCTTCTCACATTGGTCCACTCAAATTTGGATTCCTTACGGATCAATTGAGTCAACGGGGCAGCTATAACGGAAAATCCTTGCACAAACCGTCGATAGTAACCCGCCAATCCTAAAAAGCTTCAAACTTCAGTCACATTTTTCGGTCTTTCCCACTGAACAACAGCTTCAACTTTCTTTAGGTCTACTTGAATACTATCTCCTGAAATAACATGCCCCAAGAACACCACATGATCTTACCAGAATTCACATTTACTGAATTTCGCATATAACCGCTTCTTTCGCAACGTTTGCAATACAATCTCGAGATGTCTCGCATGCTCTTCTCTACTTTGGGAATAGACCAATATGTCATCAATGAACATGATAATAAATTGATCCAGATAAGGTTGAAAGATACGGTTCATCAAGTCCATGAAAGCAGTAGGGGCATTTATCAATCCAAAGGGCATAACCAGAAATTCATAATGTCCATATCTCATACAGAATGCCATTTTTGCCACATTAATATCTCTGACTTTCAATTGGTGATACCTCGATCGACAATCTATCTTGGAAAATACTTTAGCGTCCTGGAGCTGGTCTAACAAGTCATCAATCCTAGGTAACGAATATTTATTGCGACCCGTCACCCTATTTAGCTGCCGACAATCAATACACATTCTCAATGTGCCATCCTTCTTTTTCATGAACAACACTGGGGCTCCCCACGGGGAGACACTAGGCCTGATAAACCCACGGTCTAATAAATCTTGCAACTACACCTTCAATTCTTTCTACTCGGTAGGCGCCATACGATAGGGTGGAATCGATATAAGAGCAGTGCTGGGAAGTAACTTGATCGTGAATTCCATCTCCCTATCTACTGGAAACCCTAGCAATTTGTTCAGAAACACATCGGGAAAAATCATTGACCACAGGAATATCTGTCATCGCAACTTCTCTCTGACTAGTGTCAATCACGTGCGCAAGGTATCCTTGACATCCTTTCTGCAATAATTTCATGGCTTCTAGGGTTGAAATCACACTAACAGGAGTGATAATTCTGTCTCCTGAAAAAAATAAACTTTGGCTCGCCTGAGATTTGAAAGATAACTTCATTCTTGAAACAATCCACAGTGGCATGATATCTGGATAGCAATTCCCTACCCAGTATCATATCGAAATCGTGAATACTCAGAGGTAATAAATCCGCCAATAGTTCCCTATCACCGATCCGAAGCAGACAGTCTTTGAACACACTATCGATCCATACCGACTCACCTACTGGAGTAGAAATAACAATACGATATGATAAAGAAATGGGAAACTTGCTTCATGTATCATGAATGTTGCCGAAACAAATGAATGTGTAGAACCAGGTTCAATAAGTACACGAGCGTCACGTGCATATAATGACATGATATATGTGACAACATCAGGTCTTCATGGAGAGAATCACCAGGTCTAAGTTAATCGTGAGTTAATAGTCTAATTTATTGTAACGACCCGGTTTTCTAGGGCCGTCACACGGCTTTTCTTATCGGGACTTTCTCTACCCAAAACTAACTCACTCGCATTCCCTATACTCAGTTAATTGTAACAGAAATGATTAAATATAGCTAAATGCAATCACTCTTCTACTTTAAATGAATCCACTCATTTTTCTACACAATGGCGACCACCTTTAAAGTTCCAAACTTATAATTAAAATCCCAATTTCCCACATTTTATCAACACGATTATATTTAGCCAACTTAATGAGCCGAACGTTCAATTCATTAGACTTACGAAACCAATTTTACAACAACTACGATTATTATTCATGCTTACTGATACCCCGACAATTCTTTTCCCTAGCTACTGTAATATCCACCGACACTTTATATTACCCATACGAGAAGGGCTGTATTTATGTGCACCTACTATCATCCTAGATCCACAATTCTCGACTACTTTCTACATAACATTCTCTATTACGTTTATTATATTTACTAGTTCCACAAACTTTTTCTCTACCTTCCCGTCAACTAAGAACATACTATCAAATTAAATATTTTCTAATATTGTCACAGTTTTCTCACATCCCTAATTCCAACCAACTAATATGACCTCCCCTTTTTAGTCTTTACATTCCTAATTCCAACTCCTACGAACTCTCATTTCATTTTCATAATCCAACTGAGGTGTGTTCTGCTATACTATCTAGTATTTTTAACAACTAACATATTGAGTACTATGGGTAATTCGCAACATCAAATAATACGGAAATGGTTGTTTCTCAGTTATAATCTCACCTTCCTAACTAGTAATATTCCCACCATTACGATCCACCCATTACTACTACCAACCACACAACCTTACTCGAATCCACCAACTGGCAATATCATAATTTTGCCGCATCCACTAATTATCAACAAGACAACTAACCACACACGATGCCAATGTACTAAACTAACACTCACGTGCCAAACTCACCTATCAACACCTTATCTCATGTCCTCTACCGACTAGACGACTGGCATGTCATCCCATCTTATGATCCTCTACGCTACAAACACTAACAAGTCTACAGAACCTATAACCTAGGCTCTGATAGAAAAATTGTCATACACCACCCCGGACACCCATCACCGTGGGACCGGTGTGACATCGACACGACCTCACCAAAATCACAAATACTAGAGACAACCATATACATGCATACAGACGTATCACGAACATATATATATATATATATATATATATATATATATATATATATACTCTCAAATTCGGGAAACATCAGTCCCTACAAAAAGTATCATAACGATAAAGATACATAACATCTAAACCTCTTAGTGTTCACCTCTAGTAGCACTCCCAAGATACTCTTTCCCTATCGCACCTTCGGATTCAACCTATTGCCAGTAGGGGACGGACGCCTAGTTATGCACCTGCGAGTGTACTACCTTCTTAGTAAAAATATTTTTACAATAATAATTCATTCTATAACATCTAAATGGATTAAGCGTAATTATAGAAACAACACGTAACTAGTAAAATTCTCCATAATATAAGCAGTAGAAATAGACCAACAAATATAAGTTCCATTCAAACCCATCTAGTAAAATAATTCCAATTACCATAACAAATAATAAATCACCCAATATAAGTAAAACATCACATCTCAAACACCACTCCACTACAACACACACTGGCTAGCCATTGTGATCGTTTTAACTTCACAATCGGGAGTTTGCAACGGTACCGTACCATCCGTAGGATATGCCTTCCTACGAACACCCATCACTCCGCCGAAGCGGATAATCACTGCGCAGTATAAACGTCTAACATCACTCTGCCGAAGCAGATAAACATCACTCCGCCGAAGCGGATAATATTACTCCGCCGAAGCGGATAACCTCACTCTGCCGAAACAGATAAATACTATGACATCGTCCAATCAATAACATCGTCAAATCAATACCATCACTCTGCCGAAACAGATAAATACTATAGCATCGTCAAATCAATAACGTCATCATCAAATCACAAATCAATAACATCATCTAATCAACATCGTCAAATCTCAAACATCACCCTCTATTTCCAAAACTGATTTTTAATCCAAGATCATATTCCTCATTTAAAAAAAAAAATGTCTGATTTCACCAAAAATAATTTTTCCACCCTTTATTTTTAGGAAGCCAGATATTTCTCACTCTCTTTTAAAACCACCAAATTTCAGCTAAAAACCATTTTCAACTTTCTTCCAAAATCAACACAAATTATTGAAAATCCATTTAATTTAATTACAACCATTTTCCATCATATATATATATATATATATATATATATATATATATATATATATATATATATATATATATATATATAGTTTGGCAAGAAGACAGTACACTCACCTGATAGTTCGCTCTCAAAAGCTCCACCGACTATCTGCTACTGCTCCTTTGATAAATGTGAACCTATTTGTGATAGGGTCTAAATTAATATTATAGAGAAGAAAAAAATAACATACTCGTGCAAATGCGGGCCCTAAGTTTCCTAATTTCCCATTCCCCTCATTTTATTATGTAAAATTATTATTCGGTTTAATTTTTTTTTTATTTGTTAAAATTGTCTACATAAAAATTTAGTAATACAACGGTGCCCATGGTTACCAAATTTGTATGCTAGAATTTAATAAAAATATTATCCGCTCCGAATCGTTCACGGGTCGCGGGATGAGTTTAAATTTTTGTTGGGATTAAAAGTGAAATTTTCCATTTTTTTTCCATTTTTTTTCTTCTGTTTCCTTCTTCTAGTTTCAGCCGAACCGCGGGCGATGCTCTCTCTCTCTAGCTCTCACACACACTTATAGCCTCTGTCGGCCGACAACCTACCTACATTCACAGCAGGTCTGACCGTCAACACCACACACACACTACACACACAGTTGCCGGACGTACGATCCACACCCAGTCGCCGTCGATAACACACGCGCGACGACTTTCACTGAACGCACTCCCACCGCCGGACCAACACACACCCATAGACGGTAACTGAACAACGTATACACACACGATACTCGTACGTACACATGCACGCAACCCAACCGGCGACACACACACACACACACGGTTTGATCACACCCACATACTGTCGGCAAACAAAACAGAGCACACACCGCTGAAACTTTACCGACCGAAATCGCAACACCCATGCATGCATACACTCACCAAGAATAATTACACAATTACGTACCAAATCGACGATAACGAACGACAACATTTTTACAGGGTTAACGATCTCGCTCCACGACCGTCGATCCCGCACCGAACCGAATGGCAACGATCAATCGGAGGAAACACTACCGAGAACCCCCTTCCGTTTTCCTCTCTCTCTCTCTAGAACTTCTTTAAAATGGGTTTGAGGTTTTCTTGATTAATTTCTCTTGCATGATCCTATATATATCTTGTATGATTTTAGTGGAGAACGTTTTGATCTTAGCTTGCCACGTTGCCACTTCCGTTTCCTTGCTCCGGCCGATGCTCGTCGCACACACATGCACAGGATAAACAAACATGTGTGTGTATATATGTGTTTAAAAAAAAATCTTTAATTAATTACCCTTTTTCTCCCCCAACTTCCTTAAATTCTTAATTTTTCTCAAATTTAGCTTTAAAAAATAATTCCTAAAATTTTCAATTTCACCCTTAAAACTTTTAATTATAAGGTTAAATGTCAATTTGAAATTTTAAGTTCTAAAATTAATATTTTCGAAATTTCTAATTTGACCCCTAAACTTTTTATTTGGATTTTTAATTAACAAAATTTTTCCTTATTTTCCTGATACTCTAAAATGTAACTATTAATGACGTACATGCCATGATTTAGGTCTTACACGAGATTATTAGAATTTTAATGTGGAAAATAGATATAATTATTTTTCATCTGACGGGGTAGTCTACGTGGAATTTGGCCTATCTACTAGTTATAATGTTGGTTGCAAATATGTTGGCTTGAAATATCGGATGGAATTGGTAAATGATGGTTATGGGATATGGTAGTGGATTTGAAAGTCATGCCAAGTGGAAATATTTTTAAGGTCGTAGACTAGTTGAAATTGAGATTGACCCAATCTAGTGAGACTACCATGATGTTTTAAAGATATATTGTTATTTGTTGCTATTTTTAGTAGAGTAGCGCATCGGAAACATTTATAAATATAAGATTATTTGACAATTGGTTATCTGTGCTAAGTGTTACTAACCAAAGTGCATCATGTCCGTATGTTGTTAGATATAATGTGAGCCACTACAAATGCGGATATGGTGAAGTATGGAATAGATTTTGTCGGTTATAAAATTTGGGTGGCTTTTGGTTATGAGACCTTACATAGAGAACAATTGTTCTAGAATCGAATATGACTATCATGACCGTTTGATACGATTCTGAATTATTATTATTTTAAACAAAATTTCGAGGACGAAATTTAATAAAGGGAGGTAGATTGTAATATCCCAAAAGTTTTTATATTTTGAAAAATAATATATAAGTTTAATATATTTGGGTTGTTTTGTATATTATGAAAATTTATAATAAATATTTGATAATTTTAGGGAGATAAGTGTAATTATTGAGTTTAATATAAATTATCTTAGAATTTTGGGGTGTTCATGTAATTTTTACAAATCTTCCCAAGGAGGCTACATGATTATGGCCAAGAGGAAAATAAAACAAAATAAAAAAAAATTGGGGTCACATGTTGATCTTATTCATATCTATATATAATATGGGCATGTTACACGTGTATGAACTTATTATTATTATTATTAATAATAATAATAATAATAATAATAATAATAATAATAACACTTAGAATGATATATGATCAGAATATCCATAATATATATATATATATATATATATATATATATATATATATATATATATAAGCATATAAGCGTATATATGATACGAAAGGCACAATTCATATACATATATATACACGTAAATATACTAATAATTTTTTGGAGCAAGAAAAATATGGATTTCGGTGCAGATTTGGTTTTGAATTTCTGGAAGAATTTCTAACTCTTTTTAATATTTGTATTTAATCAATCTCTTGATTATGTGATGTTAAATTTTAATTGTTAGTTTTCATGAAATATTTAGGGATATTATCTAAAAATTATGTGAGATACACGTTTATGTGTATTATTTGGGATTTGATTGGATACACGTATTAGAGGGGTTGAAATTCTACTGTGCGTTGGCTTACAACGCCATAGTTTTGATTGCAAGGCGTATGAAAATGAAATGGCACCAATAATTTTATTTGAAATTTTATTTAATTTGTAATTATTGTACTTATTATTTACTATTATAAAATTGACTCGATAATTCGATAAATATGATTATCGCCGTAGCTGTAAAAATTCTCAGATTTATGAAACGAAAAATTAGTCATTCGATTATAGTTTTAATTCTCGAAAGGGAGAAACCACGAGGCGGCCTTGGGAAATTAGGTCGTTACAAGTACCATAAATCCTAAATTAGGGTATTACAGACCAGACTACTTAGAATGAGGCGAGTTTAACATAACATAACACAACTAAAAATGATAGAAAATAAGAACTAGGGAGGACCTTGTCTGGTGAGTGGATAATATGGTCCCATCGAACTAGTTGCCAACTGTTGTGGATACTAGGAAACAGGGTGAACGCTTGAACTCGAGAGCATTTGCTGATAATATGGCATTGATGATCCTACCCTTGACGGTCCTGCTGCAAAAGCTCATCCAAATGATTGTTGCGCTCCAAATGTGGTTTATCCGCTATAGTGCTGCTGAGCGTTGAACTGCTGTTCGGCTGCAAACTGCGAGTTCTGCATGAATTGGAACATCTGTTCCATGTTGCCTATGATTCTCCCGAATCCAGCCTCTATGGTTTCCGTGATCCTCCCGTATCCGTTGTTCATGTTCATACTCATCTCAGCCATACTACTTTCTAGCCCGGACATTTGGTAATCATTCATATTTGTATGTACCTGGGGATCATCAACCTAATCTTGAAGCAAGTCCATTTTTGTTCTGAGCTCAATTCTTTCTCATCATCATCTTCTTCTTCTTCAACCATGATCCTCAGTCTCTCCTTACCCTTCTTTTCCACCTATCTATTCTTCTTGAATTCATATCCCATTAAAATGATATTACTCACATTAATCCATGCTGGGGTCATCGAGAAGAATTTCATTTTTTCAAGATCCGCTTCTACTTCGAAGTGGTTAAATACTCTTTGAAGCGCATAGGCATAGGCTAATACTCTAGAGGGTTTCTGTAGGTGATATTTCATATGATCTATTATAATATGGGCTAAGTAAAGTTTTCTCTCCTCAATAATCTCATTCAACAAATACAAATGAAACTTATTCACATTCACATGACTTTCTCCCCTAGGCACGATCGTATGTGAAATCATCACATGAATGAGGTAGTGCTCAAGTGATAGCGATCCCACTCTATCTCCATCCAACCCAAACTTATTTGTAATTTCATTTTTATTAAAATTTCTTGAAAGCCAAAGAGTGGTATTGTAGGGAAACACATTTCCTCTATCTAACTTCAAAACTTCACTAAGGAAGGCCTTGCTAAATCTAATTTCCTTTCCCTTTACAAACAACATTATTTGTTTATCATTAAATGTAAGGTTGCTATAGAAAATCCTTACCCACACCGACATCCACTCATTACTTTGGGAGACAAACTCAGTCCTACCCAAAACACTAATGAACTTCTCAAGGTTGATCCATTTTTTCTTTAAACCATCAAAATTTATAGGTTTACAATACACAACCTTCCCATTAACAAATTTCTCTTTGAACCTAATTTCTTGCTTTTTGTTTTGAAAGTGGGTTTTGTCATATTCGAGTTTTGGGGTAGGTCTCTTGATTCTTGGCATTTTTCTCAATATTTTAAGTTCAACCAACGAAGAAAACACAAAAGATCTAACTTAGATTAAAGGTATAAACTGAAACCCTAGGAGAGATAGAAGAATCAACCTTATATCGAAGCTTTAGGTTTGCAATCGCTAGATCCGAGCCCTAAATCTTCAAATATAAGCCAAACCATGTTGATTTCATGAAGATTTAAGATGGAAGTGCTTGGGAGATGAAACGTTTTTGGAGAGGATGGGTTTCAAAATCGAAATGGGGTAAAATGAGGAGGGTTGGGGATACAAATTCCATAACAATTAGTTAGCCAACTGTTTAGGGGTTGATTAATTGACCATTACAAAGCTTGTACTCTATAGGTCTGTACCTATCAGTTGAGTGACAGTGTTAACTCGGTTCGCCTTTTTATGTATTTTAGCCCTAATTGATCTACTTAGCTAAATTTTTACCTCTTATTTTGATCCACTCATATTTTTTAAAATATTTTTACACCTACACACACACACACACTTCACAAATAGGTATGTATACCTTTGGTGAATTGCTAATTTCAAGCTTGGTGTCCTTTGAATCCACTATTTTTCCTTTTACCTGATTTGTCACTTTGATTTCCTCATTTCTTGGGCTGTCTCCTTTTTTGTTAGGTTCGGTGATAATTTCCTTGCCTTTGTTTGGTACTTTGAGTTTCTTTTCCACATTCTTCTTTGTCACCTCTTTGTATGTGGTTATCTTCTTGTATTGATATCTGATCACTTGTTGAGGATAAGGATTATTTGATTTCATGTAATGAACTTGCTATTTTTTTTATCCTTCCACTTTGCAGATACTGATTCTTCCTCTTTGGTACATTGAATCTGGTCTCCTCTCTTGGCATGTAATATTTATTGTATCTTCGTGTTTGGTCGAATCTTCGATTTGTACTTGCATAAAAAAAATTCCTTTTGCTATCTAGTTATTTTTGGATCCGACAGGGTAACCATGCAATAAATAACAAATTTTCTCAAAATGACCATACTTCCCACAATAAAAACATTTAGTATTGTTATTATGTTTCTTTAGGATAGTCATTGTTCTGTACGGGAGCACGATATCGTTGGTGATATTGAGGAGTTGCTTTAGTGACTATTGGTTTTTCAACAAGTTTATTCCTCTCAATATCCTTGAATTTATTCATTGCTTCATCAAGCTCCTTTTGCATCTTTTCAAGTAATCACTCCGTTTTGCTAACGTTTACCTATAGACCAAAATTCTTCTTATGCATAAATTCAAGACTATTCATAAGAATTCGACACTCATTTTCAACAGAATGGATTTTCACACGAGCTCTATAAAGCTCACACCTTTCATTTTTCAACTTAATGCTCAAGGCCTCAATTAAAGGTTAAAGATTTTTCTTTTTAAAATCATTCTGCTGAAGATCATAAATATAAGTTTTCAAAACTTTGTTCCCATCTTCAAGAGACTCAATGTTTTCATACAGCTTACCAATTTCAGATAAAGCAATTGTAAATTCAACAATTTCAAAATATTTGTCCAAATTCTTCTTCTTAAGAGCCTTGACAGTACTAAACTTCTTATTTTCAAGAGTTGCAATCTTTTACCCAAGTTTAAAATTTTCTTTTCAAAAAACATAGGTAAGGTCAATCAGCATTTCAATGGCCTTATCTGCATTCTCATCATCACGAATTCTACTGTTCTTACCAGAACAATGATTATCCGAAGAGGTGGGAGACTCTACAATAGTACATACGACATCATGACTAGTACACTCCATGTGATTGTGTTTAGCTAGACTACAAAGCATATCGAGCTAAAACCAGCTTTGATGCCAATTGTTACCTAATGAGCTACCCAAGAGAGGGGTGAATTGGGTAGTTCTAAAAAATTTAAATAAATTTAAATGTTTTCAACACTTAAATAATCAAATAATCAATTTATCCAAAATCAATTATTATCTTCATTATGTAGAGGATAAGTGTTTTAATCTAAGTGCAGAACCAAGCAAAATATAAACAATGCAGAACACAAAGATATATATTAGTTTAGCAAGCCAACCTTTCCTAATCCAGTCTCCCAAGCTCTATGGAGATTCACACCGATAACGTGTGGAATACATCGCTACTTACTCTCACAAGTATACGAGGTCTAAGTTTTAATATAGTGGATCTTTGAAGATCGGATATCGTTCCCACAGAGAAAAGTGTGAATAATTGAATACCGCAATTTACGTAGTCTTATGTTATCCTGACGATTAAAGAAATGATTTAAAATTAAACGAAGTTAAACTACAATTAGTGGGTTAATCCTAACTAAGTTGATTAACTAGGTATTGATTTCGTTCACTTAATACATGTTTCATTTCGTTTAGTTAATAATAATGGAGTTTAGGTATCCGACAATCTCGGTTCGTAAACTCCTCCGCCACTTCTTCCGAGTGTAAGACGGGGGAATACGCGACTTCGTGTCAATGAAGAGGTCCCCCTCAATGTCTTAATGACTCTAGGCCGCGTGAGTCTTGACCCAACGTCATCAATTACACACTAACTAACGCCCTCCCGGGTCATTAGATCGTAACGATGTGTTTACCCTAGTCCGAATCCAGGATTACCTCTTCTGAGTGTCAAACCCTAGATTCTCAAATCCAAACCCTAATATCATTACAAGCATACTAAGATCGTCATCAAATGATAAACACAATCGGATTTAAAAGCAACAACCGTTAAAGAAACATATATTAAACCAAACGAGTATTTATATGAATTACATCTAACCCTAACTAATCTCTAATTAAACTAACATGATCTTAGACATTAAAATATTAAATTAAGAAGAGATAATCAATATAAATAATAAACATTAATTACAAAGATGGAAACAAGGGAAGAAAATTCAAATCTCAAAGTGGAGTAGTCTACTTTCGCCAAAGAACAATTCTCCCAAGCTTCCTCTTCTCCATTGATGAACTTCCTATTTTAGCTCTTCAAGAATTAGCCAAGAACACTTCTTAAAACTAATATAATATCCTCCTAAATTATCTAATCCTAACTAAGGTGAAAGGAGTTCTCAAAACATCATTCGGCCTTTTTAACAATTGGGGGAGAAAAAGGTTAAAAACCAAGGTTTGGAAAATGTCTTCAAAATATCTAAAAATAGATATTTCCATGTAGAGTGTCACCGCCTAGGCGGTGGTTGAGTCGGTTAAGCTTCTGTCGGATCTTCGCCTAGGCGGTGGCTGCTGGCACAACATTCTGACGTTATTTCGCCTAGGCGGTGGTTCAGCACTTCAACAATCCAACTTTCTGCCTCTTTTCCGCCTAGGCGGTGGAATTTCTTCCTAGGTGGTGGTCTTTATGCACCGAAACCCTGTTCTTCACGTTGTGTTCACCGTTTTTCCATCATTTTCGCTTGTTTATGGTTCGTTAACGTCCTTTCACCTGTTTTACACTAAAACAAACTAAAACAAAATTAAATATAACTAATACGCTAAAAAACTAACAAATTCGGTTTCGAAATAGATAGGTATTATACACCTATCACACACCTACTAAAAACCCAGATTCCTTTAAAGGTAGAACCCAAACTCTCATAATGATTCTTTTCACAAGTTCAAAATCAACCTTTACAATTCTCTTTTCATAGGTTAAGGAAGAACCTTATCTTTTTGCAGACTTAAGACTAACCTAATTATATTATTGGAAGAATAACAATCTAATCTTTTTAACAAGCTTAAGATCAAACTTCACCACACTCACAAGTATCATTTTCCCAGATGAGGATTGAACCTTTACAATTCACTCAAAAATAAATTCTATCAAGAAGAATTGACACCTAATTCTTTTCAAGGAAAAATAATAAACAAACCTTTTTGTACTCTAGGTAAAGATCAAACCTAAATCTTTTTCCCGAAAAAGACTGAAACCCAAGCTACCTTGACTAGATACAACCCCAATTGTATCTAACTCGCACAAACTCAAAATAAAAAATAAAAAAATGAGTTTCTTCCCACTCGAAACTTTTACTAGCTCAGAACAATTATAAATAATTAATGTCCCAAAAATTACTATGTGATAGAATTTTAAGTGAGGAATACAATATTAGATCAAAACAAATTTGGGTAGCACAAAATTAAGCTTGTAATCAAATAATTTCACAAAAATCGTTTTAAAAAATATTTTTATGCTCCTAAGTTTAAAAATGATTTTTCTACGATCTTAAAACCAAGTAATGAATAATAATATGAAATCAAATTTTAGCTCAAAAACTTAGAAAGATCTCATCAGGAAAACAGTGAAAGATTGAAACAGAATCACAAGATAGCTCAAATCAGTGATGCCAACTCAATAGCGCTTTAGCTTAATAACTTTTCATACAAATAAACTCATAATTTGTCTCTCAAATATATCTTAGAATAATATATCTTAGAATAGCGTAGGAACTAATAGTTCTCGATAATATGGTGTAGCATGATATCAAATTCGCAGGTCTATTTAAACAGGTTTGAAACAAGCCCTCCAACGGCTAGTTGTCCCAAGATATGACTTTAAAATGCACATATAGATCACATATATCATAACCATTCAATTCTGGTATAATTCACTAAAATATGGCTTTTAAAACTTTCAATTAAGTCCATAAATTATTTCTTAATTAATAATCGAATAGATAGAAAGTATTTAATGAACCAAATTGAGAACATCTTCAATTATATGTACCATATCTATAGGGATATAAAAATAGATGTTTTATATCTTCAATATATCCAAATCCCAAAAATATCTTTTTCAGATTTGCCAAAAAATGGCTAGTAATGACTAGTATTGGATCAGATCCTTAAAATTCTCGAAATCTCAACCACACAGTCGGTTGACTGAACTTCTGCCCATCGATTGACCGATCAATGCAACATGTAACATAGGTCAGACCTTAAAGGGTAGTCGATTGACCTAACCCTCCAGGGTCAGTTAACAGAACTATTCAGTTGACTGATCGCTTTAAAGAGGTTCACTTTCCAGCCTATTGCCAATCAACTGACCGAACCCCTACTGGTTGGTTGACTAAATGATGCTGGATACTTTATTTCTCAACTTGTTTCTACTCCAAACTTCATTGTTCAATTCCTTTAATTGATTCATTTTCTCGGTTAACAATATTGTCCCCAATATTTAATTTTAAATACAAAGCTTACTTAGGTCAATTTTCATTTTCCAATTTCACATTGGAGCAAACATTTGATTATTAATTAGGATCCTAAACTTTATCAAATTAAACACACAAGAATATAATTCATCAATTTGCGTTGTGTGTGATCCTAATTTGGGATATATGAAGAGTATAAGAGTGTTTCAGTTATTTTCACCTAATTTCTTTGGAATCTTCAACACTCATTCATTTATTCAACATTCATCTTTGCATCCTTGATAATTTCTTCACGATTTGGAACTCTTATACTGAAATAGTCAATAAATACATTAGTTCCACAAAAAATATCAACCTTTAACTTTCTGTCAAAACTTTGGGATCAACATCTTGTTGGCCTCTTTTCTTGGTGGACTGGTGCATATAGCCTAGTATGATCACTGGGTTGCTGTTTGCGAGTCAGATTACTAACCCAAACCAACCCATCAAACTTTCAAGTTTCTATTAATTGTGGGCATGAATTTCTCCAATATCATTTTCCTTCTTGACTTTTATGAAGATTCAGAGAAGAGAGACAAAAGGTCACATTTCTGTTTGTGTAAGTTCCTGTCATTTTTCAATCTCCTAATTGTGTAGCTGTTCTTACTAGATTTTTTTATTTATTTTTTTATTCTATTTGAAATGTCATTGAGTCCATCAAATAGTCCAGTTAAGGCTGGTTCATTGTCGAGGCCTCTTGCAGAGCAGACGACGCCTGCCAAAGCCCATCCATTTACCGATTTCTTTGTTAATTGAAGAGATCATGGTGCTAGTTCATTAATGTAGGAATGGCTCAAGCCATTCCGAGAATAATACAGTATTCCTCTATCGATTTCTATTAGGTTTCCATCTGAGAACGAACATCGCTATAGTGCCAAAGAAGATGAAGTATGTCACTTTGTGTAGATGTTCGAATATGGTCTTAGGCTTCATTTTACTCCTTTCCTTTGCAACCTCTTTCATCAATTAGAAATTACCCTAACCCAATTATTGTCCAACAATTTTCGTCAAATCATGGGAGCTCTAGTTCTTTCTCTGGTGAACAATGTTCCCCTCTCTGTAGACATGATTAGGAGTGTTTGCTCCCTTAAATTTCTTTATGATACTAGGAGATTTTATTACTTAGCCATCAAGAAGTACTCCTTCCTTACCAACATTCTTACTACAGCGAAAGGAGGTTGGCAGAGGTGATACATCTTCTTCAAGGGTAATTAGGAGTTCTCTTTTGATGAGATAGGACAACCTCCAGTCTGCTGAAGCACTAGTAGCGAACTACACCACAAGTGTACGGGTCAAGTTTTAATAGTAAAGAGTAAGTAGAGTGTCGTATCCACAAGGATTGGTTCAAATTATTGCTAAGTACTACGATTATCATAACCTAACTTTATTTAGGTGTTTAAATTTATGATTTGTAAAAGTAAAACTAAAACAAATATAAAATCAAAATAAAAACCTAGGGGGGGTTTGACATCACTTTGCTAAACGATGCTAATCCAATTCAAGCTTGTTAATTAAATTCATGCCCGATCATTAACCATGTGTGTCTAAATTAACCTCTATTCTACCTCTCGGATGCTAATTAAGATAATTTGTATAATTATTCAAATTAATATATCTATTTAACTCAAGTAATTATCCATCTTTAAGTCTCACCCATCAAATGGCTACCCAAATTATATTAGCCTTTCACACTCAATATAATAAGGATTGTATTTATCAGGTCTCAATACACAAGATTATTACCTCTCGTATGCCTAACTTACACATCCATGATATCTAATTTACCTTTCGCATAAATTAGCAAATACGCATAAAGAAATATAAATGATCAAAACATGAAATATGTTGGCCTAGTGAGCTACCCAAGAGGGGGAGTGAATTGGGTAGGTAAAACATTTAATCCAAATAATAATAATACTTCAAAAATAAAATAATTAATTTTACCTTAAATTAATTATTATCTTTATAGCAGTAGATAAGTATTATCAACTAAGTGCATACCAAACAACAAAATATAAATAAAGTAAATAATGTAGCACACCAAAAATTTATACTGGTTTACCAAGCTATTCTTGGCTAATCCAATTCCCTGAGCTCCGTAGAGATTTTCACCCACTAATCACTATGATTCATTTTAACCAGGTAGGAACCAAACCCTTGCAAAATGATTATTTTCACAAACTCAGAATCAACATTTACAATTCCTTTTCACAGGCTCAAGAATAACCCTATCTTTTTCTCAAGCTAAAGATTAACCTAATTCTTTTATACTTAGGCTAAGAATTAAACCTCACACAAAAATTACTCCAAATATCCTTTCACCCAGTAAGGATTAAACCGTTATAAATTTACTCAAAATTAATTCTATTAAGGAAGAATTGACACCTAATCTTTTTGGACTCCAAGCAAATATCAAAACCTTGATCTCTTTACCAGAAGAGATTGAAACCAGCTACCCTTTGATTAGACACTCCCTTTGATTAGACACTCCTAATAGTATCTAATCCAACACACAACTCACCAATTACAAAATTGATCAGTCTTTTTTCCACTCGAAACTTCTACCACCACAGATTAATTTGAATTCAATTAATGTCCCGATACTAGTGATAGAAATACAGTGAGAATTTCAAAATCTAATTTTAACAAAATGGGTAGCAACCAATTTAGCACGTAATCAGATTTTCTCAAAAAATCGTTTCAAAAATAATTTTCAATTTAAAATTCAAGAAAACAATTTCAAAGATTACAAATTCCAAGTATTAAACAATAATATCACACAATAGTTAATAGAAAAAACTTGGAACGATCTCACTAGGATAAAGAATGATTAGCAATGAAACTTCAAGTTGGTTGTAACAATAATCCACCACAATTTTTCTTAAGAACACTTCTCAAGAATATTTCTCACAATACACTTAGTATGATTTCAAAATGACCACTCTTAGAAAGAACAAAAACTGAATATCTCTTAAGATATGAATGATCGGGATTACTGAAACCTCAAAAACGCAAGTCTATTAATATGGAATTACAACAAGCCCTCCAATGGTTAGTTTCCATATATCATGACAAATAATTACTCTAATAGACCTCTTATATCATTATAACTTAACATTAGTAAAATTTACTCAATTATAACTCTTAAAATGTTCAATTAGGTCCCTCAAATATTTTCTCAAACTCAATTAGATAGGATAGAAAGAATTACATGAACTAAATTGAGAAATAATCAAAATACTTAAACCATATCTATAGGGATGATAAAATATCAACTATATATCTTAAATTCCATTAGATACCTAAGATATCTCTCATATCCTAACCATAAAACAGCTAGTAACGACTACTTTTTGGATCAAAATCATGAAATCCTCTAATCCTGAAACTGACCGTCGGTTGACCGACCAGAAGGCGTTGGTCGATCGCCTAATTCAGGATGTAGCCCAAGCTAAAAATCTCTTGCCCATAGGTCGACCTATACTCATTCTTCTGTCGATTGGACGATACAAAGAGTTTTTTAGGTTAACCTCTCAACTTTGTCTATCGATCTAACGATTTCAAAAGTTCATCTTTTGACCATAGGTCGACCTAGCTGTCGACCGAATGATTCATAGAGTTCAGCCAATTCCCATAGGTCGACCTATGAAACACCATAAGTCGACCTGCCGATTCGAAGATTGCATAATTCCAACATCTTATTATCGCTCGACCGATCCCTCTAGGCAGGTTTACTGATCCTACTGTACTCCTTTCTTAATTCATTTTTTAATTCAATTTCTTTGACATTTTTGCTCCTTTAACTGATTTCTTTTCTCGGTTAACTCCACTAACACTTAAATTCAATTTTAATCCAATATTTCTTAAATTAATATTTCTTCTTCAATTTCATATAGGAGCTAGTATGTTAACTAATTAAGATCCTATTAAAAACACACATAATTGTAAAAGCATTTTGTGTTATGTGTGATCCTCATCGGGATACATTAAGTGTAAAAATTTAACCTAGGTTGTTTTCCCCTAGGTTCTTCATTGTCTTCGGTCTCTTAATGTCCATTATCTTTGTCAAACTCTTTAGCATCCATTTAACATTCATCTTAATTTCTTCATGATAATATTTTCAATGGAACTTATAAACTGAAACACTCAAAATCTGTTAGTTCCACAAAAAATATCAACATTTAATTGTCCATCAAAATTTTAGGATCAACAAAATCCAATTAACAAAATGTTAAAGTTCCCAGGCATAGTTCATACAAAGCTATTCAAATCCCCCTAGATAGAATTTTTAACTCAATATAATAGAATCCATAACTAATCTTTTCAAGAAATTCATAAATACAAACATGCCCAACATAATATCATAAATACAAAGTTCAATAAAGATTAGGGTGAGAGAATGGAAGAGAAAACTCTTTTTGGGGAGATGAGCTTCAAATCATCAATAATCTTCAATTCCAGGCTTTCGCCCTAGCAATTTTTGCCTCCAAAAGTGTTTCTCTAGTCCAAATCTCACCTCAGCAATGGTGTTTCTCTCCCAAAACTTCCACTATTTGGGTTTGAGTCTTAAGGCCGTATGTGTAGGGCTAAAAAATAAGTTTGTTTGGGTTGCAGATGCTGCAAGAGGCACTGGAGCAGAGTTGGGCATGTTGCAACATGCTTTTTACCCTGGAACACCGATGGGAGTGCACTGCAGCGGAGAAAAATCTCGCTGTAGTGCGATTTGGGCATTGCTGACACCTATTCGTATTTTTGCCATAATGTTCTCATCCGAATTCTGATGGAGGTGATTCAAAAGGCTATGGAAATATACAAAAGAGATATACAACTTTAATGTTTTGAGGTGTTCCAAAATAGGATTGAATTATGGTCAAAATAAGGATTGAAATTTCTACTCCTGTACTACTGATGAACCGTTACAACCCAATTCACCTCATTTTACCACATTTTCACCTTTTCACCTTTTCACCCAATTGTTTGTGATTCCTACAAAGCAATACAAAAATACATCAAACTAAAAAAAATGTTGAAAACTCACAAATATTTGTATCTAAAATTACTTGATTTGTTTGTAAATAAACCACTCATCAAGCACTTTAACTTGCCAAGTAATTTTTTTTTTTTCCTTTTGTCTTTTTTCAATCAAATTTATGAGTTTTGTGCTAGTGGTCCTTATATTTTCTTGGGTTATCTTGTGCAGGTGAAAGTGCCTACAAAAGTCTTCGCCTTACACCTAAGGTTGATTGACAAATTGAAGAGGCTCCTAGTTTCAGAGAAAAGGTCTTGCAAGGTCCTTGCCTCTAACCTATTTGTTCTGCCAGAGTTGGATGATTCAAGAGTCATCTATTTATATGACTTGGCCTTGGGGAAGAGGAAAAGAGTGGCCAAGAAGCCTCCTTGGCTATTTGGGTAATCGGCACCTCAACCAACTGCTTAGCCTACTGTTCGACCTCCTGCCCAGCTTATTACAACTTGTCCAACAGCTCCTCGACCTCTGGTAGCTTGACTCATTCTCCATTCATTGTATAATTCTAACGATTCTCAACCACCAAGCAGGTGTCGCCGCGGGTTGTCTCTGTGCCAGTCCGAATACTCAAGTTCTAGTTCCCACCGAAATTTGGGGGGTTGGAGCTTGTCACCCGTGCAACTTGGATCCCTATAATGCAAGTTATAGAGCTTGCTTCAACAAGCACTCAACCACCTCTTCCTACGTCAACTGCATCCAGCCAAGGAACGTCTATTTCTCTAAGTAGTCGAGGCATGTCTTGTGAGTATATGTGCCATTTGCTGAAGGAAGCAGGCCCTTCAATCCCTAATCCCCAGGAGATCTTTGATAATGCTATCCAGACTTTGTTTGAGCGGTCTTGAGACAAGAGTCGAGCCAAAATTGGGAATTGCAACAGGGCAGATATTTTTCAGATCCTTATTTGCGCACTTCTTTAAGTAATTTTATTTTCTTTCAGTAAGTTTGGATTTTTTGAAACTAAAATATAAGTTTCTGATCAATTGGTATTGTTTTGAAGAGCATCCATCTTTCTTCTGTGCTGGTAGGGAGTTCTGATGACGTGGCTGAGTTGGATACTCAACTCATAGATCAATTGACTGAGTCCAACCACATAGAAGAGGACCTTCACGTTCTTCAATGACAAAAGATTTCTGTTGATCCTAAGATTTTGATGAATAATTAACTATTAATGTTTTGATGTAACTAATGTTTAATTGATTATTTCAGTGATTTAAAGTTCCAGTAATGAAAATGTCAAATTAAATGGATCAGAAATAAAGATGTCAAGATGATGAAGAAGAATTAAGAGTTTGAAGAAATTAAGAAAAATAACACAGGTGAATCGTAACTCTTAATATCCCATTTAGGAACACACACATGACACAAAATGTATTTTATCTTTTATGTGTATTTTGATTAAGTTAAATTATTTGCTCCTATGTGAAATAAGAAGAAATATTTTTGAATGACTAAAATGAAATATAAGAATATTAGTGGGAGCTAGTTAAGAGAAGAAAATGGTTAAAGAGGCGAAATCGTAAAAGAAATCGACCGATACATGCCGCTGCGATAGTTTGGCGGCAACCTGAGTTGGGCAGTCGACTGGACAGTCGACCGAACGAGCTATTTCAGGATATAGTTTGATATGAGATTATATTCAAAAGTAGCCATTTTTGGTTCAGATTTGAGAGAGATTTGAGGAATATTCTCTATATTTAAGATATGGTTCATATTCTAATTAAATCCTTTCAATATGGTTCATTAAATATTAATGTTTCTCAATTTGGTACTTGAAATAGATTCTATACTTATTTATTTAGATTGAGAAATACTTTGGGAGTTTAATTGAGAGTTTTGAAAGATGTTTTTAAGTGGAGTTGAACCTAAATGAAGTCCTTATGATATAAGGGGTCTATAAGAGCTTTTAATTGTCACGACACTTGTACACTTGTCGTTAGAAGGCTGATTACATGTTCCTTTAAATAGACATGCGAATTTCATTAGCAAGGTTAATCACTCTAAGAGAAAAAATCATTCATTGAGAGAGCTTTTATAAGAGTTATCATTTTACGATATTGTGAGCCTTTTTGAGAGTGATTCTGGGAATCAATTGCAATTAATTTTTGCTAATACTGGATTTGAAGTTACATTGTTTTAATCATTATTTCTGTTGATTAAGGGTGAGATCTTTCCATATTGTTTATTATTTGTTTATTATTCTATATTTGGAAATTGATCTTAGAAATTATTTCTGATTTTTGAAGAAAATATTTTTTACAAACAATTTCTTGAATCTGATTACGTGCTCCAATTTGCTACCCATATATTGTTGAAATCAGATTTTTGTATCTCACGTATTTTTATCACTAGTTGGGATATTAATTGAGTTAGTGTTTATCTGGGGTGGTAGAATCTCTGAGTGAGATTTACTTCTTATCAATTTATGTATTGGTGAGTTGTGACAGATTGAATACTATTGGGGGTATTTAATTAGGGGTAGCTGCGTTTCCGTTTCTTCCTATAAAGAGATTGAGGTAGTGATTCTTTCTAGATAAGAATCGCATTGTGAGTGATTTGTATATGTTCCATCCTCACCTAGAAAAAAGATAGTTGGAGTGGTTGTGACAGGTTTTGATTCTTGAGCCTTAGTGTTAAAAAGAATTAGGTTATTCTTTAGCCTGTAAAAGGTAGAACTTCTTCCTTAGCTTGAGAAAATAATATTGTAAAGGTTGATTTTGAGTCTGTAAAAGAATTGGTGTGTGGATTTGGTTCTTACATTTAAAGGGAACTTCGTTTTAGTGGGTGCGACCTCCGTGGAGTTCGGGGGACTGGATTAGCCAAGAGTAGCTTGGTGAACCAGTATACATCTTTTGTTTACTGCTATATTTACTTTGTTATTTTTGCTGTTTAGGTGTCCACTATATTATAAAGATAATAATTAGTTTAGGCTTAAAATTAATTATTTGATTTATTGAATTTTATTATGGTAGTTTTTAATTACCCAATTCACTGCCCCCTTGGGTATTCTACTAGGCCAATAATTAGTATCAGAGCTGGTTTACCTCGAAATTTGTAGCTAACAAAGATCATATGGATTGTCTTGATTTTTTAATTATGTGTGCTACTGTTAACTCTGCCTCTCCTAATAGTCATTGTTTTGATCATTAGTCTGATATAATCTGCAATGATAAGAATGCAGATAAAGCTATTGAGAGACTTATTACTCTTACTTATGTTTTTGGAAAAGAGAATTTTAATCTAGAGCGAAAGATTACAACTCTTGAAAATAAGAAATTTAGTACTATCAAATCTCTCAAGAAAAAGAATTTGGATAAATATTTTGAAACTGTTGAGTTTTAAAAATGCTTTATCTAAAATCAGTAAGTTGTATGATAAAGTTGAGTCTCTTGAGGATGAGACTGAGGTTTTGAATAAAAATGATTTTTATGATCTTCAATAGATTGAATTTAAAAGGAAAAATCTTGAAACTTTGAATGAGGCCTTGAGTATTGAATTGGAAAGTACAAGGTGTGAGCTTGATATAGCTAGTTTGAAAATCCATTCTATTGAAAATTAGTGCCAAATTCTTAAGAATAATCTTGAATTTATGCATAAAAAGAATTTTGGTCTACAGGTAAATGTTAGTACCAATGAACGGTTACTTGAGAAGACTCAAAAGGAGCTTAGAGAAGCAATGGATAAATTCAAGGATGTTGAGAGTACTAAATGTTTTGAAAAACCAATAGTTACTAAAGCTGCTTCTCAAAATCGTAGAAAATATTTTGCTCCGGTAAGAAACACTAACTATTCGAAGAGGCATACTAACAACATTAAGTATTTCTATTGTGGTAAATTTGGTTATTATGAGAACTCTTGTTATTTATTGCATGGTTACCCTGTCGGATCCAGAAATAACTAGATACCAAAAAGAGAAAATTTTGGTGCAGGTACAAATTAGAGATTCAGATAAAAGTACAATGAATACCAAGTACCGACAAGGAGATATGAACAGACAAGAAGATACAATGAATATGTCATGCCAAAGAGGGAACCAAGGTTCAATGTATCTAATAAAAAGAATTAGCACGTGCCAAATACAAGAGTACAGAAGCAACAAGTTCAATATGTGAGAAGTGACAAAGTTTATCCACAACAAACGACAAAATACCAACACAAGAAAAGACTCATCTACAAAGTTGTGCCAAAGAAGCATGAAGTACCAAACAAAGGCAAATAAGTTGTTACTGAATCATCTCAAAGAACTGTTACTCCTAAGAAGGAGGAAATTAAAGTGAAAAATCAAGTATTAGTGGAATCAAGGAATGCAAAATCAGAAATTAGAAATTTACCTAAGGTACACACACCACTTGCTCCCAAACATGATCCAGGTATGTCGAAATTCTTAAAGTTTAAGTTTATTAATTTTGTTAAAGAGACTAAGCCTGTTTATTTTGAAATTTAGATGTTTGCAATATGTGTGTGTGTGTGTGTGTTGAAATGTGTGAGTAATATTTTTTAAAAATTGTATGTGGATCAAAATAAAATGTAAAAATTGAGCTAAAAGGATCAAATTAGGTCTAAATGCACAAAATCGAACAAAACAGAAGAGAGTAGTCGAGTCATCAGTCGACAGAAGTTTTCAGGTTGGAATCACAAGAGTCATTCTGAGTCCATAAGTCGACTGGGCGGTCGATCGATTGTGTCGGGATATAAAAACCTGACTTCTTTATTTCATTTCATTCGAATCCTAAAACCCTTCTTCGCTCAAAACCCTTCCTCTCCCAAGATCGTCCAAGTCTAAATCTCACAAAATTAGTCCATTTTCGGTCAGATCTGAAGATTTTTGTTTGAATCAACAAGACTAAGGCTCGAATTCATGTGGTGGAGGTATTCTCTCTCGCGAAACAGGTTGGTCTTCTCTCATTCTAGGGTTTCAGTTGTTCTTGCGGATTGGCCTTAGTTTGTTTGATTATTTTCTGATTAATTGGCTGTTTAGCTTTGGTTCATTGATACATTCTAGATTGGTTGCTTTATATTGTGTAAAAAATGCCTAGAATAAAGAATCGTGCAATTAGGACTAAGTTTGACAATGTTTTCTTTCGAAGTGAAGAGGCTGAGAGAAAATACAAAGATGAATTTGTCAATCGTAGGGTGTTAGGCTGCAAACCCACTGATTTGGTTGAGTTAAAAAAGAAAAACATTGATATTGAAGCGTATTTTAGAAATTTGGAATGGATTAAGTTTGTTAATCAAAAAGAAGAGTGGATGCCAGTATGGGTACGGATGTTTTACAGTAATATGACCTACAATGAGCTTGAGATTAAATCTTTTGTTAAAGGAACAATAATTCGTTTCGATGCGATATTGTTAAGCCACATTTTGGGAATACCTACAGGATATGTATTTCCATATAATACCCTTTATTAGCTTTCAATAAATTTTAATAGAAGGGCAATTGCGAAAAAAATTGATTTAGAGGGAGACAAAGCAGGTTCGTTATCCATTAAACATCGATTTCTTCACTTAGTGCTGACTTATTCGGTTGTGCCTAAAGGAGGAAGTCATGCTACTGTGAATGACTTTAATTTGTACTTGACGAATGAAATTGTGGAAAGGAGAAAGTTGGACTTAGTCCATATCATGATGGAGCATATGAGGTATCATGTTCACAAACCCTTAAGAATACTACCCTATGCAGATGCACTCCAAAAGATATTTGATAACTTTAGAATAATAGTTGATCCTAATGAGAAGAGGTTTTTGACAACCACACCAGGATGGATCAATGTTTCGAATGCTTCGTTGATGGGGTATGAGTTCAGAGGAAATAGATAGGTGAAAAAGAGGACTCAGAGAAGGCAGGCTGCAGATAAGGAAGAAGAAAATAAAGAAGATATAAGCTTGGATCAGAAGATGGACTTTCATCATGATCAGATTGATGATTTGAGAATTCATGCGGATTTGATGGATGAGAGGATGACTGGGCTAGAAAATAAAATGGTCTATATAAATACAAACATAGAAGCTGGATTCGAAAAAATCACGGGAAATATGGAACAGATGTTTCAGTATATGCAGTCTTCTCATCATACCTACCAGCAGCAGTACAATGCCCAACCACATTTTGTTGGACATCCTATGTATGGGGCATAGTAGTCCTTTGGAGGACTAACTGCAGCAGGACCATCAAGGGCAGGACCATCTGGATTAGTTCCTTCAACGCCATTTTATTAGCAGTTAACTCCTGGACCAATGATTCAGCCAGGTGTTCCATATCCGCAGCAGCCAGCTACTAGTCCGATGGGACTTTACTACCATTTCTATGGATAGAGCCCTCATTAGATTTTATTGGTGTGTTGTTATTCGGACAAGATCCACAGCTATATTTTTTTGGGTCTGTAATAGTTAATCTAGGTTATTTGGATTCCCTTGATTGCTAGTGTTTAGATTTTGATGAATTACCTAGGCTTGATCTAATTAGTTAGATTTATTATCTCTAATGATAATCCACATCGTATTCATGTAAAATGGTTTTGATGTGTTAAATGAATTTCAATTTCTTTCAAAAATTGAGTTGATGTGATATTTATCTATAAAGTAAAAGTTTTGTGCTTAAAAAAGATTAAATAAGTTTTAATTTAAAAGTTGATTCAATGAGCTTATTATGATTATTGCCTAGAGTGAGTTACATGTGGTTCCTCTCCTCCCTAAATTTTGTTTTGAAGATGATAAAGGGGGAGAAATTAGATGATGTTTTATTAATGGGGAGAATTAGTTGATCTATGATTAAGGGGGAGTATGTTTAAAATGTTTGCTTTAATGAGTATTTTACTTTGTACATTATTAAAATCTTCATTATGATGCTTTAATGAGTTAAAGAACCCGTCCTCGGATTCAGAGGGAGTGCAGTTATATTTGATTTTGAAGAAAACATCAAAGTTAATTGTCATCATAAAAAAAAGGGAGAATGTTGATCCTAAGAGTTTGATTAACAATTAAGTATTGATGTTTTGATGGAACTAATGTTTAATTGAGTGTTTCAGTGATTTAAAATTCCAGTAATGAAGACGTTAAATTAAATGGATCAGCAATGAAGATGTCAAGATGATGAAGAAGAATTAAGAGTTTAAAAAAATTAGGAAAAACAACCCAAGTGAATCTTAACTCTTAATATCCCATTTAGGAACACACACATGGTACAAAATGTATTTTATCTTTTATGAGTGTTTTGATTAAGTTAAATTATTTGCTCCTATGTGAAATAAGAAGAAATAATTTTGAATGACTAAAATGAAATATATGTATATTAGTGGAGTTAGTCAAGAGAAGAAAATGGTTAAAGGGGCGAAATTGTAAAAGAAAAAAGTTAAAAATGTATTCAAAGAGGAGATCCAGTGACAATAGTCGACTGATGAGGCGACCAGACATAGAAGCTGTTAGAAGATTCCAACTTAAAACCGTATGGTATCAAGTGGAGTAACTCCATTCACATTTATAGCACTTTGGGAAGCCTCACATATCCGATGTGGGATTCAAACACCCACCCTCACGTGCAACCCCGCTTGCAGGTGATACAAATAATCGGGGACAAACAATCGATGTGGGATTCGAACACCGACCCTCACGTGCAACCTCGCTTACACGTGACACAAACAATTGGGGGACAAACAAATGAAACGTCCCAAACTTGGCTCCGATACCATGTTAGAAGGTTCCAACTTAAAACCATATGGTATCAAGTGGAGTAACTCCATTCACATTTATAGTACTCCGGGAAGCCTCACATATTCGATGTGGGATTCAAACACCCACCCTCACGTGCAACCCCGCTTGCACGTGATACAAACAATCGGGGACAGACAATCGATGTGGGATTCTAACACCCACTCTCACGTTCAACCTCGCTTGCACGTGACACAAACAATTAGGGGACAAACAAACGAAACATCCCAAACTTGGCTCCGATACCATGTTAGAAGGTTCTAACTTAAAACCATATGGTATCAAGTGGAGTAACTCCATTCACATTTATAGCACTTTGGGAAGCGTCACATATCTGAAGTTGGATTCTAACACCCACCCTCACGTGCAACCCCGCTTGCACGTGATATAAACAATCGGGGACAAATAATCGATGTGGGATTCTAACAGAAGCTATAACATTCTATATCTCTAAGTCGACCGACAGGTCGACCGGCCAAGAAGGCTGAACTCTCTGAATCAACAAGTCGACTAATAGGTCGACCGATGAAGTAGTGTTGAATTCTCTGAATCTGTGAGTCGACCAGGCAGTTGATTGATACACGCTACAGCGATAGTTTGGCGGCAACCTGAGTTGAGCAGTCAACTAGACAGTCGACTGAACGAGCTGTTTCAGGATATAGTTTGATCCAAGATTATATCCAAAAGTAGCCATTTTTGGTTCGGATTTGAGAGAGATTTGTGGGATATTCTCTATATTTAAGATATGGTTCATATTCTAATTAAATATTTTTAATATGGTTCATTAAATATTAATATTTTTCAATTTGGTACTTGAAATAGATTCTATACTTATTTATTTAGATTGAGAAATACTTTGGGGGTTTAATTAAGAGTTCTGAAAGATGTTTTTAAGTGGAATTGAACCTAAATAATGTCCTTATGATATAAGGGGTCTATAAGAGTTTTTAATTCTCATGACACTTGTAAATTAGCCGTTAGAAGGCTGATTACATGTTCCTTTAAATAGACCTACGAATTTCATTAGCAAGGTTAATCATTTAAAGAGAAAAAATAATTCATTGAGATAACCTTTATAAGAGTTATCATTTTACGATATTGTGAGCCTTTTTTAGAGTAATTCTGGGAATCAATTGCGATTAATTTTTGCTGATATCGGATTTGAAGCTACATTTTTCTAATCATTATTTCTGTTGATTAATGGTGAGATATTTCCATATTGTTTATTATTCCATATTTGGAAATTGATCTTAGAAATTATTTCGGATTTTTGAAGAAAATATTTTTTACAAATAATTTCTTGAATCTGATTACGTGCTCCAATTTTCTACCTATATTTTGTTGAAATCAGATTTTTGTATCTCACGTATTTCTATCATTAGTTGGGATATTAATTAAGTTAGTGTTTATCTGGGGTGGTAGAAGCTCCGAGTGAGATTTACTTCCTATCAATTTATGTATTGGTGAGTTGTGATGGATGAAATACAGTTTGGGGTATTTAATTAGGGGTGGCTGGGTTTCAGTCTCTTCTTATAAAGAGATTGAGGTAGTGATTCTTCCTAGATAAGAATTACATTATGAGTGATTTGTAAAGATTCCATCCTTACCTGGTAAAAGGATAGTTGGAGTGTTTGTGAGAGGTTTTGATTCTTGAGCCTTAGTGTTAAAAAGAATTAAGTTATTTTGTAGCCTGTAAAAATTAGAGGTTCTTTCTTAACCCGAGAAAATGATATTGTAAAGGTTGATTTTGAGCCTATAAAAGAATTTATGTGTGGGTTTGGTTCCTACCTTTAAAGGTATCTTGATTTTAGTGGGTGCGACCTCCATGGAGCTCGGGGGACTGGATTAGCCAAGAGTAGCTTGGTGAACCAGTATAAATCTTTTGTGTGCTGCTATATTTATTTTGCTATTTTTGCTGTTTGGGACTGGATTAGCTAATAGTAGCATGGTAATCTAAGGAGTAGTTTGAAGCTAACCTCGACGCTACCAATGCCCAATTTAAAGCATTGCAGAAAATCAACCAATTGTGTTTTATAGACAACAACAGGTTTCTAGCTGATAGGTGGAATTTATCTATATATTTCCTAATCGATTTTGATAGTTTTAGAGTGATCTTGTTATGTTTTAATATGTTTTAATTCATTTTTATTTGTGTTTATGTAAATTAGGTGTTAGGGACGAAAACAAGGTGAAAACGGTTGAAAATTGAGCAAATCGGTAGGACGTCGGTGGAGAAAAATTGAAAAAGACCGAGTTCAGAAACTGCGACTCCATCGCTGCAGCGGTGCAAACAACTGCTGTAGCGATCAAAGGGCAGAAGACTTTCTGCCCAACCACTGCTGCAGCAATGGACCTCATCGCTGTAGTGGTGGCCTCCACCGCTGCAACGCTCAAAGGTTAGTGGCCTCTGACTTCTCATCATTGCAGCGATGCTTCCCACTGCTATAGTGGTTTGACACCACCTAGGAGTGTTCTTGAGAGCTTTCATTCGACCAAACAGGAGGAACACAATTTGAGAAGAGGAAACAAGATTAGAGCAATTTTTACGGACGTCATCCTTCAGATAAAGACAATTCTCTCTTATTTCTCTCTTTTATTCTTAATTTATTTTTGGTTGTTTGATCATGTATATATTGATTATTGTTGAATATATGGTTATGACCAAGAGCTAAATGTTGATTATCTATGGGATTGATGTAGTTTATTAATATATATTGTTTGAGTAAATTGTGTTTCGTTAATGGTTGTTCATCCCAATTCGATTGTGTTTACTGTTTTATTACTTCTATTATATGTTTGTTATGGTATTTTGGTTGGTTTGAGAATATGTCGTTTGACACTCAGGAGAGGTAACTCCAGATTCGGACTAGGGTTTAAACACAATGTGACGATCTAATGACTCGGGAGAGTACTAGAAAGTGTGCAATCTATGAGGTTGGGGCGAGACTCATGTGATCGTTTAGACACTAGATAGGGATATCAGTGTCAATGCGAATTCGCATATTCATTCACTTTATACTCGGGAGAGGTAGTGAGTAAGTTTTCGATACCTAGATTGTCGGATAGTTTGAATACCGTTAATGTCAATTAGATTGGATCAAACACGTATAAGTAAACGAAGTTAATCTCTAGATAATATATTCCCATATAATATACTTAGTATTATAGTTTAATTAGTAATTAATTTAGTTTAGTAAATATTCTTTAAACAAAAACCCTAATTTTAATCGCATAAATAAAGTTCGGTTAAGATAATCGCGGTACTTAGCGACAATCTAATTAAATCCCTGTGGATATAAAAACCCTACTCTCGTCCTATTCTATTAAAACTTGACCCGTACACTTGTGGTAAAAGTAGTGACGTAATAATTTCGCTAACAAGTTTTTGGCGCCGTTGCTGGGGATTGGTTTTTAGATTATGGTTAATATTGTTTTAGTTTGTTTTGTCTTGCGAGGTACTTGAAGATGTTAGATCAACAAGTTCTATTACATTTCTTTCAACAAGATTCCGAGCCATTTGATTGTGCTTGGAATAGATACAAGGTGTTTCTATTTCGGTTCCCTAATCATGGTTTCCTGAGGGAGTGTCAACTACTGAGCTTCCTCGAGGAGTTACTAGTCGCAACAAGAACTTGGGTGGAAGGAGGAAATGGTACCACCTCTTTCGACCAACTAATTGCGGACGAAGCCTTATGGTTGTTGGAAGGCATGTTTGAGTTTGATTTTCAGAGTTGGAATTATTCAACAAGCTACCAAATCTTAGAGGACAGTTCCACCATTTCGGCGCCATGGATTGACACCCCAGACCAACAAGTGGAGTCTTCCCCCACCCTGGAAGAAATGTTCGCTGAATTTATGGGGGAGACTCAGGCTTGCTGGAGGAAGATGAATGATAGTCTTAATGAGCATGAGGATCGTCTTGACAATATTGAGATGACCTGGGCTAAAATTGATAAGACCGTAAAGTACCTCGAGACTCAAATTGATTAGCTTATTTGCTTCATTGAGGCCGAGTCAGAAGTTGTGGCACTGAGAGACATACCAATCACATCCAAATATGAAAGCCACCAGGATGAACAGGATACGAGCGGGAGGAACTTAGGTGAGTGTGGTTGCGCGTGAAATGACACGTCGCTACTTACACTCGCAAGTATACAAGGTCTAAGTTTTATTATAGTGTGATCGTTAAAATCGGGTTATCGTATCCACAGGGATTGTTGTCGTTACTATCGAATACCGCGTTTGTCGTGACCTAAGTTTATCTAGGCGAAAAACAAATGTATTTAATTAATTAAACTAATACTAATATATCCTAAATTAACTACACTATTATGTTAATATGTTTTAGGGTGAAGAATTGCATAGGGATTAACGTGTTTACAAATACATGTTCGATTCCGATTTACTTACGTTTACGTTGTTCGACCTATTTGACAACCTCAGTACGTAAACTCCACCACCACCTCTTCCGAGTGTAAGATGGGGGAATACATGACTTCGAGTCAATGTAGAAGTCCCCCTCAACGTCTTAACAACCCTAGGTCACGTGAGTCTTGCCCAGTGTCATTGATTGCACACAATCCAACTCCCTCCTAGGTTATTAGATCGTTGCGTTGTATTTACCCTATTGACAATCTCCGTTCTAAAACTCCCTCGCCACCTCTTCTGATTGTAAGACGAGGGATATAATTCAACTTCGAGTCAATGAAAAAGTCCCCCTCAACATCTTAACGACCCTAGGTAGCGTGTGTCTTGCCCCACGTCATCAATTGTCCACGATTCAAACCCCGACCGGGTTATAGAATCGTGACGTTTGTTTACCTTAATCCGAATCCAGGGTTTTGTCAAAACTCCATATTCTCCATTTATCAATCCAAGCATAATAAACAAAAAATACGATAAATACAATCAAACTACGAAGAACAATCACAAACGAAACACCGAAATTATCCAAACAACGTATTTATAAATTATAGGTTAATCCCTACTACAATCCATATTTAACTCGGGGCCATAGCCGCATATACATTGAAATAACGAGCTAAATATGCTCACATGCACCTAAGATAAAGAAATAAGGAAAAATGATTGAAGAACTTAGCCTCGTCCGAAGATAAACCGATAAGAACGCTCCACGATCGATTTGCCGTCTTCTCTACTTCGGGATGCGAGATCCACCACTAAAATTCCTAACCCTCGGCTTAAATATAGCCTAAGGGGATCAAAAATGCAAGAAAGGGAAGAGAGATACCGGCCAAGGGGGAGGAGAGCGGATATTTATAGCAAAAATATTCTAAAAATATCTAAAAATATCTCAAGATTGTGCAGGGCAAATCCACCTAGGCGGTGGAAATTGCGCCTAGGCGGAGTTAGGTCGGTTTGGTCTGATCGCCTAGGTGGTAAAGTAGGCGGTGGACTTGGAGAACATTTTGTTGGATTTCCGCCTAGGCGGTAGAATTTCCGCCTAGGCGAGCGGCTGTCAGTAGCCCTTCTTCGTCTTCTGCTGGATTTTTGCCTAGGCGATAGAATCTTCGCCTAGGCGGTCTTCCGTCAGTAACATTTTGCTCTTCTCTGCATTTTCACCACTTAGGCGGTGGTCTGGATACCTAAGCGGTGGTCCTGTTTCATCTTTTAGCCTCTGAGCTTGTTTATCCACCGTAACTTCGAACCGCTTTGGTTCGATCTCATCGTTTTAGCTCCAATTTCCTATCTTTTTGCCCCACACACCTGAGTTATACAAAAAGTATGAAAACTAATTAAAACATAATAAAAATAACTATAAACATATTCGAAAATTAACAAATTCGGATTGAAAATAGATAGGTTTTTCACACCTATCAATACCCCCAAACTCAAAATTTGGCTAGTCCTCGAGCCAAACACACACACTAAAATGAAAAATACAAAAACAAAAAATTGAAATAAATAAAAAACAACCTAAAAACAATCTAAACATAACAATATGTGAGTTTTAAATTCTTCTAACGGCCTATTTATTTTTCCCTCAACAACCGCCAGTAGTATCGAGTTCTGGCGGTAACACACAACATGTAATGTTTTAGATTTTCGACATGCAATAATGGTGAACGCTATTCTAGATCCTGTAAACGTGTTAGTGTGAGACTCAATAATATAACTATACAACGATCGGATTGGATCATCCCCCAATGAAATTCAAGACTTAGACCGTAAAGGACTAGGATTTCCATAGGCCTGATTAGGGTTCACTCTCCACTAATGTAGGTTTAGTAGTTCATGAAGATCATTAGGGCTTGGTTCGGTTTTGGTATATTTGGCCAAGGGTAATTTGGAATAGAAAACGGGTTAACATTGTTAACTTAACGTTACCCAAGGCTCAACGTTGGGCACATTCACTCTTGAATCCCCATAGAAAGAGATTAGAAACAATCCCGAACATGCATTTAAGACCGATGTACTCACTTGTCAAAAGAAACAGAAATAAAAACCGTATTTACATTTGATTTTTTATTTTTTATTTTTTCTTTTCTTTTCTATTTTTTTTTTCAACGAACACACCCCCAAACTTATTTGATTGTAACAACTGAAGGGGTGTGTGAAATACAAATGAAAAACGACAAGTGAGTACTCAAATACCGAACCAATTTGAAGTTCGCCCTAATCCCAACCGCTCACATCGAAAAGCCTTTGCAACGGCTAACTTGATTCACTCAAATGTGCCTTTGGTTTAGCGATAAAGGACTGGAAGGAATTCAATTGGCTGTGATATTGGTTTGTGTGCTCTGAATTGAATTTGCATTTAGGCTTCGACAGGGTGACGAGGGATAAACATGTAACAAGGTAGGCTCAAAAAGGCTCAAGCGACAAAACGACTGCCTAAATCACGTCTCCTGAACTACCTCGCCTAGGATTTCACCGCAAGCTTCCCCTCAATCAAGTTCTAGAACCCTTAATGTGTCATGAATTTGGTTAATCGATAATCGTCCTCAAATCAATTGAATAAAAATACATTGAGTCTATGTGCTCATACAAATTAGGATTTACAATAATGTTTACCAAAAAGCATAGTCAAGCACATAGAATCACACATGCATGGGTATTACCCTTGACTTCGAAAACAACTAGGGGTAATTTTCATCATTGGGTGATGGCCCAGATGAATGCAAAACTCAACATATAACAACAACACAAAAACATAAACACAGTCTAACCTAAACACACATGCAATACGGAAAACGATAACACATAAACTAACATACTACTAAATACTACACATCACCGCCAAACTCAAAGTGGACAGTGTCCTCAGCGATCCCAATCATCAATCTCAACATATGAAATTTAAAGTATGCTAACGAAGGGTGTTTAGAATACTTACCTGGGAGGCGAGAGGATCTCGCCTCCGAATCAAGTTGAATGGGATGGATCAAAAAGAATTGCTTGACTTGCCTCCCAAGAAGGGCGTAGTTTAATGTCCTCGGCCCGATATTCAGAATGCCCTCAAGGTTGGCGAGGTTTTGCTTTGGATGGCTCAATCTCTCAACGAAATGCCTCACCGGCTTATGTGCTTGGCCAAGCACAATAAACGGATTGGAATCCCATCGAGAGGGATGCATCAATACCCATTGATCTAACATCGCCAAGTACCCTGCATAAGAAACAAAAACAAAACTACAAACAAAAATTATATACAAAGAAATGCCTAAAATAAAATTAGGTCATTTACACACAATATAGACAATGAATGACATCGCCAATCCCGGTAGTAGGAAACACTTGCTTCTCCTATCTAAAACTTAAGTCCTGAGCCGTTACCGCGTTTCTCTGACAATAACATAGAAACAATTCCCGGCAACGGCGCCAAAAATTTGGTAGCACGTGAAATGACACGCCGCTACTTACACTCGCAAGTATACGAGGTCTAAGTTTTATTTTAGTGTGATTGTTAAGATCGGGTCATCGTATCCACAGGGATTGTTGTCGTTACTATCGAATACCGCGTTTGTCATGACCTAAGTTTATCTAGGAGAAAAATAAATGTATTTAATTAATTAAACTAATACTAATATATCCTAAATTAACTACACTATTATGTTAATATGTTTTCGGGTGAAGAATTGCATAGGGATTAACGTGTTTACAAATACGTGTTTGATTAGGATTTACTTACGTTTACGTTGTTCGACCTATTTGACAACCTCGGTACGTAAACTCCATCGCCACCTCTTTCAAGTGTAAGATGGGGGAATACATGACTTTGAGTCAACGCAGAAGTCCCACTCAACATCGTAATGACCCTAGGTCACATGAGTCACGCCCAGCGTCATTGATTTCACACAATCCAACTCCCTCCCGGGTTATTGGATCGTCGCGTTGTATTTACCTCATTGTCAATTTCCGTTCTAAAACTCACTCGCCACCTATTTTGATTGTAAGACGAGGGATATAACGTAACTTTGAGTCAACGAAGAAGTCCTCCTCAACGTCTTAACGACCCTAGGTAGCGTGTGTCTTGCCCTACGTCATCGATTGTCCACGATTCAAAACCCGACCGGGTTATAGAATCGTGGCGTTTGTTTACCTTAATCCGAATCCGGGGTTTTGTCAAAACCCCGTATTCTCCATTTATCAATCCAAGCATAATAAACAAACAATACGATAAATACAATCAATCTACGAAGAACAATCACAAACGAAACATCGAAATCATCTAAACAACGTATTTATAAATTATAGGTTAATTCCTACTACAATCCATATTTAACTTGGGGACATTGCCACATATACAATGAAATAACGATCTAAATATGCTCACATGCTCCTAAGATAAAGAAATAAGGAAAAACGATTAAAGAACTTAGCCTCGTCCGAAGATAAACCGCTAAGAACGCTCTACGATCGATTCGCTATCTTCTCCACTTCGGGATGCGAGCTCCACCACTAAAATTCCTAACCCTGGACTTAAATATAGACTAAGAGGCTCAAAAATACATGAAATAGAAGAGAGATACCGGCCAAGGGGGAGGAGAGAGGATATTTATAGCAAAAATATCTTAAAAATATCTCAAGACTGTGCAGGAAAAATCCGCCTAGGCAGTGGAAATTGCGCCTAGGAAAAGTTAGGTCAGTTTGGTCTGATCGCCTAGGCGGTGGACTTGGAGAACATTCTGTTGGATTTCTGCCTAGGCAGTAGAATTTTTGCCTAGGCGAGCGATTGTTAGTAGCCATTCTTCGTCTTCTGCTGGATTTTCGCCTAGGCAATAGAATCTTCGCCTAGGCGGTCTTTTTTCAGTAACATTTTTCTATTCTCTGCATTTTCACCGCTTAGGCGGTGGTCTGCACGCCTAAGCGGTGGGCCTGTTTCATCTTTTAGCCTCCGAGCTTGTTTATCTACTGTAACTTCGAACCGTTTTGGTTCGATCTCATCGTTTTAGCTCCAATTTCCTATATTTTTTCACCACACACCTGAGTTATACAAAAAGTATGAAAACTAATTAAAACATAATAAAAATAACTATAAACATATTCGAAAACTAACAAATTCGGATTGGAAATAGATAGGTTTTTCACACCTATCAGAGTGCAATGGCGATGATTCGAATGAGAAGGAAACCCAAGCATGGATCGATGATTGTGATTATTTACCATTTAAGATCCACATTTTGATGCCACCATTGATCTAAGATGATCACATCTACGAGGATCCGATGTGGCTTACTTGTCCTCCACCGCCTTTAGCACCGTTCTTTCATGCCTACCGAGCGCATGAGATGGAAACGAGTTATGTTAAGAGTTCTAACTGAATAATTACAAATCTCTCCAAGCTTGAGGGCGTTCAGAAACAAGACCCATATGTTGTGTTGTATGAGACATATTATGGGCGAAAGCCGCTCTTTGATGAGCCCTTCTCCATGTCAAGCCGATGAGATTAAACTAAGCGTTTTTTGGAAGGCAACCCAAGTTTCAAAATAAATTAGAGTATCACCGATGACTTCACTCGGAGGCAAGATTGTCTCGCCTCCTAGGTACGTGTTCTAAACCCCTTTCGTCGGCATGCTATATTTCAATTGTTGAGATCGATGATTAGGTTATTGTGAACACTGACAGTTTTAAGTTTGGGGGATGATTAGTATGTTTAGTATGTTTTCTTGTTTTTAGTTATGTAGTTTAAATTTAATTTTTTTAGTTATGTAGTTTTAGTTTATTGTATGCATATTTGTTTATTTGAGTAGTATGTTTTTGTTTGTAGTAGTTGTTGTTATGTGTTGAGTATTATAGTTCATCTGGGCCATTACCCGATGAATATATTATCCCCTAGCTATTTTTTGAGGTAACGGGTAATGCCCATTCATGTGTGTTATGTGTGCTTGGCATTTTGATTAGGTAAAAGTCATTTCGGATCCTAAATTGCACGATCACGTAGACTCGTTGTATGACTATTCAATTGATTTGAAGCCGATTATTTAGTAGCAAGTTCATGACAATTTTAGGGCTTCTAGAACCTGATTAGGGGAAACTTGAGGTGAAATCCTAGGCGAGGTAGTTCAGGAGACATGATTTAGGCATTCATTTTGATCGCTTGAGCTATTGAATCCTACTAGTAATATGTTTTACCCTTCGTTACCCTGTCGAAGCCTATTAGCCGTTTCAATTCTAAACACGTAACAAATATCCTTGCCAATGAAACTTTTTCCAAACATTTGTCGCTAAAACCTAAGGCACAATTTGAGTCAAAATCAAGTGGACATTTGTAAATGCTACTTGAAATGAGCAGGTGGGTTTCGGGAGAACTTTTCATTGGTTCAATATTCGAGTACTCACTTGTTATTTTTTTTTTTCATTTTTTTTCACACTTGTGAAATTGTAAAAATCAAATAAGTTAGGGGGTGTGATTTGCTAAAAAAAAAAAACATATGTAAATATAGTTTTATTTTCGTTTCTTTTGACAAGTGAGTACAACGTTTTTAAATGTTTGTTTAGGGTTGTTCCAAATTTATCTTTGGGGTTATGAGTGTGATTTAGCGGTAAGCGTTGTGCCTTGGGTATCATTGAGTTATAACGTTTACCTATTTTCTATTCCTGACATACCCTTAGCCATTTACCAAAAACTGAACCAAGTTCTTTTGATATTCTCGAACTTCCACGCCTACTGGTAGTGGAATATTACGTCTCTACTTTTACCACAAGTGTACAGGTCAAGTTATAATATAGTGGGAAGAGTAATGGTTTGTGCATCCACAGGGATTAGATTAAATTGTTGTTAAGTACCGTGATTGTCATAACCGAATTTTATCTAGGCGATTCAATTTTAGGGTTTTTATATTAATAATAAAACTAAACTAATTAACTAATTAAACTATAATACTAATATTGACGTTTATGGGAGTATATTATCTAGGGATTAACTTCGTTCACTAATATGTGTTCGATTCAATCTAGTTTACATTAACGGCATTCAAACTATCCGACAATCTAGGTATCGAAAAGTCACTTACTACCTCTCCCAAGTGTAAAGTGAATGAATATACAACTTCGTGTCAACACCGATGTCCACATCTAGTGTCTAAATGATACTGATCACATGAGTCTTTCCCCAACCTCATGGATTCCATACTTTCTAATACTCTCCGAAGTCATTAGATCGTTATGTTGCATTTAAACCCTAGTCCGAATTCGGGGTTACCTCTCCCGAGTGTCAAACCCCATATTGTCAAACCAATCAATATATCATAACAAGTATATAATGGAAGTAATAAAATGGTAAATACAATTGGATAAAGATAAACAACTGTTAACAAAACATCAATTTATTCAAACCATGTTTTCATGAATAAGTCACGCCTTAGACAATAAATGTTTATCTACATATGGCCATAGCCCAATATTCAACAATAAAATAGATAAAAATCATCAAAACAACCAACCAAATCTAAATAATAAAGATAAAAACAAGGGAGAATAGCCAAATCTGAAGAACGGGAAATTCCACGTGCGCTAAGTCCGCTCCAATCTTATTTTCTCCTTTGCAAATAGAGCATCCTCTTGGTAGGTATGGTCTTGGAGCTCTCAAGAGACTCCCAAAAGTGTGCCTTAGGTGTTGGGGGTAGATATAATATTATAGGGTTCCAAAATATCACAAAAACGATTTTAAAATATCTTATCCAGGTGGAGCCCGACCGCTGCAGCGGCGGGAAGTCAGTAAGTCCACTGACCCTTCACCGCTGTAGCGGTGATCTTTTGACCATAAAATTCTCATTAAAACTTAAATTTAGGTGATTCAAAAACCTATGGAAAGACGAGACATAGATATACAACTTTCATATTTTGCAATTTTCCAAAATCGGATTGCATTGTTGCAAACAATGGCCTTGAAGTTACTACACCTTAACCGAATTTGCATATTTTCACCCATTTATTAAAAAACCTATAAAACAATACAAACACACATTAAACTGACCAAAATTCTTGAAAACACACAAATATTTGAATCTGAAAGAACTTGATTTGTCTGTAAATACACCACTCATCAAATACCCCCAAACTCAAACGTTTGTTTGTCCTCAAGCAAAAACACACAATAAAAATAAACTACTCTAATTAAATAAACAACTTAAATACTAAAAATGAAAAAACACAAACGAACTAAAAATAACAACATATGAGTTTTGAATTCAACTTATTGACCAAAACGTTTTCCCTCAACGACCCCCAATCATATCACATTCAGGAATAAAAAGTAGCATGTGGTATTATTGAATTTCAATATTCAATAATGGTAAACACCATTCTATATCCTGTTCAAGTGTGTGTGTGAAAACTCAATAATACAACTATCCAATGACCGGATTGAATTATTCACTAATAAAGATCATGACTTAGACCATAAAGAATTAGGATATCCATATGCCAGATTGGGTTCCACTCTCCACCAATGTAGGCTTAGCAATTCAAAAAGATCGAAAAGACTTGGTTCAGTTTTTTGTCAAATGACCAAAGGTATATCGGGAATAAGTAAACGTTATTAACTTGACATTACCTAAGGCACATGCCTGACACTCAATCACTCTCGAACCCCTAAAGATCAATTTGAAACAACCTGAACTATCATTTAAAAATGCCGTACTCACTTGTCAAAAGAAACTAAAATAGAACTATATTTACATATGGTGCTTTTTTTTTCTTTAACATACCATACCCCCAACCTTATTTCATTTGTACAATTTCACAGGTGTGGAAAAAAGATAGAAAAATGACAAGTGAGTACTTGAATATTAAACCAATCAAAAGTTCGCCCAAAACCCAACCGCTCACTTCAAGTAGCATTTACAGATGCTCACTTTATTTTGACTCACATTGCCTTAGGTTTAGTGATTTAGGTTTGGAAAAGGTTTTATTGGCCAGGGCATTTGTTACATGTTCAAAATTGAAACGGCTTATAGACTTCAACAAGGTAACGAGGGATAAAACATATAGCATGGTAAGCTTCAAAGGCTCAAGCAATCAAAATGAATGCCTAAATCATTTCTCCTGAACTACCTCACCTAGGATTTCGCCTCAAGTTTCCCCCAATTAGGTTCTAGAATCCATAAAATTATCATGAACTTGCTACTAAATAATCAGCATCAAATAAATTGGATAGCTAGTACATTGAGTCTACATGCTCGTGCAAATTAGGATCCACAATAACATTTACCAAAACCAAAAGTCAAGCACACAAAACACACATAAATGGACATTACACTTGATCTTGATAAACAACGGGGGGGATAAAATCATCATCGGGTAATGGTCCAGAAAAACAACAAAACTCAGCACACAAAAACTACTACTACAAACACAAACATACTTATACTAAACAAACAAACATGCAAACAATTTAACTGAAACTAACACAACAATTAAGAATAATTAAATTTAAACTACACAACCAACAAAAAGATAGTATACTAGAAAGTATACAAAACATCAACACCCCCAAACTCAAAACGGGCAGTGTCCACAGTGACCCAATATCAAACTCAACAAATAGCATGCATTATAGTGACGAAGGGGTTTTTGAACACATACCAAGGAGGCGAGACAATCTTACCTCCGAGTGTAGTCAGAGGTGATGGATTGATTTATTTTGAAACTTGGGTTGCCTCCCAAGAAGCGCTAGGTTTAATGTCCTCAGCTTGACATGGAGAAGGGCTCGTCAAAGAGCAGATTCCGCCAATAGTATGTGTCATACAACAACACATATGGGTCTTGGTTCAAAATGCCCTCAAGCTTGGCGAGATTTGACATTGATTAGCCTGCACTCTCAACGTGACTCCACTCCGATTCTTGTGCTTGGTGGTCTTGAATGAACGATGACAAAAATGGGAAAAGATAGGTGAGCCACATCGAATCCTGATAGATGTGATTGTTTTGGATCGATGATGGCATCAAGTTCCTCTCACTCGTATTCGGTTCATTCTAGTAGTTTTCACATATGGATGTGACTTGGGTGTCTCTTAGTGCCACCACTTCTGACTTGATCTCAATGAAGTGCCTTCCGTTTGTATCTAGTTCGTCATGGTGGCTATCACATGATATGACATACTCGTCTCTTAGTGCCACCGTATCTGACTCGGCCTCAACACAATAGATTAGATGACCGATTTATGTCTGCATAGATATTACCGTTGTATCGATGTCAGCGCAGACCATCTCAATATAATCAAGACGATCCTCATGCTATTTGATCCAGTCATTCGTCTCCCTCAAGAATCTCTGAGTTTTCCCCATAACTGTAGTGAACACATTTTCTAAGACAGGGGAGGACTCCACATCTTGAACCGGAGTGTCAATCCATGGCGCCGTAGTGTTGGAACAATCCCACAAGCTTTAGTGACTTAGTGAATGATTCCAACTTTAATAATCATAGGTTGTCAGTTCCTCCAACGACCAAATGGCTTTGTCCACAGTTAGGTTGTAGAAAGAGGAGGTACCATTTTCTCCTTCCACCCATATTTTGGTTGCGGCTGATAATCCATCGAGAAAATTCAAGAGTTGACAATTCCTCGGGAACCCATGATTTGGAAACTGGAATAGCAACTCGTGGTAACAATCCCAAGCGCAATAAAATAGCTCGAAATCTTGTTGGAAGAAATGCATCAATACTCGTCGATCTAACATCTTCAAGATTTTGATGGACAATTAAATGTTGATATTTTTATGGGACTAATAGTTTGTTAAGTGTTTTAATTTATTAGTTCCAGTGATGAAGATGCGATGATAAATTATGAATGGATGCTAAATGATGATGACAAAGATGTTGAAGAATTAAGAGTTTGAAGAAATTAGGGAAAACAACTTAGGTGAATTTCAACTCTTAATATCCCAATTAGGAACACACACGGCACAAAAGCTTTTATTGTTTATGTGTGTTTTGATAAGATGAAATTATTTGCTCCTATGTGTATTTGAAAATAAATAGTTAAATGAAATTGAAGAAGTTAATAGAGCTTATTTAGAAAAGAAAATGATTAAAAGGGCAAAAATGTAAATAAGAATGAGTTCAAAATGAGTTTAGAAAAGAGATTCAACATGCATAAGTCAACTAGTAGGTCGACTGGACAAAATAGGTGAAACTCTTTGTATCTCTAAGTCGACAGGTAAGTCGACCGGTTAAGAGAAATGGAAGTATCTGAATCTCCAAGTCAACAGATAGGTCGATCGATGAACGCAGCAACTTTGGCTTGGCTACATCCTGAATCGAGCGGTCAACTGGTCGGTCGACTGAGGACGCAATTTCAGAATATTGTGATTCTGATTTCATATCTAAAAGTAGCCATTTTTGGTGGGTATTTGTAAGAGATTTTAGGGATTTTATGATATTTAAGATATGCTTCATCTATTATTTAATTCCTATTGATTTGGTTCATTAAGTTTGATTGTTTCTCAATTTGGTACATATAATTATTTCTATTCTATTTAATTGAGATTGAGAAATATTTGCAGGACTTAATTGAGAGATTTAAAATCTATAATTAAGTGAATTGAAGCAAAATGAAGTCATAATGATATAATAGGTCTAAGAGAGCATTTAAGTGTCATGACACTTGAGAACTAGCCGTTAGAGAGGTGATTTATATCCCATATATATAGACCTACGTTTTTCATATATAATTAAGAAGTGAGAGCGATTAAGAGATCATATTGAGTTGTTCTAAGAGATATCATTATTAGATTTTGTGAGAGCTATTCTAAGAGACGATCTTGAGAATCATTTGCTATTAATCACTGCTGCTACCGAATTTGAAGTAACTACGTTCTATTTATTTTTTCGGTGGATTCTGGGTGAGATATTTCCAATTACTTTTTATTATGCATTGCTTGTTTAATTTTTGGAAATTGATCTTTAGAAATTGTTTTTGATTCTCTATTGAAGAAAATATTTTATAAATAATTTCTTGAATCTGATTACGTGCTAAATTATTTGTTACCCATCTTTTGTTTAAAATCAGATTTTCAATCTCACACTTTTCTATAATTAGATTTAGGATATTAATTGAGTTTTAATCTATCTGGGCTGGTAGAGGATTTGAGTGAAATAATCTGCTTATCAAAGTGTATGGTGAGTAGTGTGTCGGATTAAATACTATTGAGGGTATTTAATTAAATGGTAGCCGATTTTCAGTCTCTTCCTATAAAAATATTGAGGTAGTAATTTTTCCTGGATAAAATTGAGTTTGAGTGAATTTTGTGACAGTTCAATCCTTACCGGGTAAAAGGATATTTGGAGAGTTGGTGAGGTTTTGATTCTTTTACTTTTGTGTTAAAAAGAATTAGATTATTCTTTAGCTTGTAAAAAGTAGAGGCTCTTCCTTAGCCTATGAAAAGAATTTTGCAAAGGTTGATTCTAAGCCTATAAAATAATTGTTGTGAGGGTTTGGTTCCTACCTTTAAAAGGATCTTGAGAATTAGTGGGTGCGATTCTCCGTGGGGCTCGGAGGATTGGATTAGCGAAGAGTAACTTGGTAAATCAGTATAAATTTCAAGTGTGCTGCAATATTTATTTTATTATTGTTGTTTGGTATGCACTTAGTTGATTTGATAATTTTGTTGTGATATAAAGATAATAATTAATTTAGAATTAAAATTAATTATTTGATTTATTGAAGTTATTATTCTGATAATTTTTTTAATTACCTAATTCATTCCCCCTCTTGGGTATTCCACTGGGCCAACACAATCTCCGACAATGGTGCCAAAAACTTGGTGGCAGAATATTACATCGCCACTTTCACCGCAAGTGTAGGAGTCAAGGTTTAGTATAGATGGGATGGAGTAATGGTTGTCATATCCACAAGGATTGATTGAGATTATTATCGAGTACTGCAATTGTTATAACCTAATTTTATCTAGGCGATAAAAAATGTAGTTTCTATAATAAATATGCTAATACTAAGTTAATTAATCTACTTTAGGTGAAAATATTATCTAGGATTAACTTTAGTTACTTAAATTTGTTTGATTTCGTTTAGGTTATAATAATGGTATTCGACCTCTCCGACAATCTCTGTATCGTAAAATCACTCACCACCTCTCCCAAGTGTAAGATGAGTGAATATGTGACTTCGTGTCAATGAAGAAGTCCCCCTCAATGCATTAATGACACTAGGTCACATGAGTCTTGCCCCAATGTCATTGATTGTACACTTTCTAACTCCCTATCAGGTTATTGGATCGTCGCGTTGTATTTATCCTAATCCGAATTAGGGGTTACCTCTCCCGAGTGTCAAACCCCAATTTCTCACTATATCTAAACAAGCATATAAACATGATAAACTGGTAAACACAATCCAATTAGTGAAGAACAACCATTAAAGAAACACAATTCAAACAAACAATATTTTCATAAATATTATTAATCCCTAGACAAAATCCGTTTAGCTCATGGCCATAACTATTTATACAAAGAAAACCAAGATAAACATGCTCAACAAACTACCAAATTTAAGAAATTAAATAGAGAAATGAAAGAAACTTAGCCGTAGTTTGAAGAGTTGGCGCTAAAACTGTTCAACGATCGTTTCTCCTTCTTCGCAACGTGTTCTTTTCCTTCGGATTTGGTTGAGCACTCCTCAAAACACTCTCAAAATATTATAAACCCTAAGGAGTCTCCCTTGGTCGAATGGATAGGATGGAGGAAGATATAGGACTCAAAGTATCTAAACAAATATCTAAAATCTGTGTAGAGTGACCGTCGCGGCGGTAGGCATGTCTGCTGTGGTCACGGCCGCGGCGATGGATGCAGCGGTGGGAGTAGAGACATTCTAATGTTTCACCGTCGTGGTGGTGGATCTCACCACTACGGCGGTGGATTTTCATAGACTTTAGGCCTTTCTCTGCATCTTAACCACCGCGGCGGTGGTGTAACCGCCGCGGGGGTGGGCTACAGGTTCTGAATTTTTCCATTTTGCTTGTTTTCCTACTGTTCTTGATCTAATTTGATCGTTTATGATCCATTTTCATCCCTTTTCACCCTACACACATGATTTATACAAAAAACACATAAAAACGTATTAAAACATAATAAACATACTCGAAAACTAACAGGCTCTATTTGGAAATAGTTAGGTAAATTACACCTATCAACGATCCTCATACTCATTGAGACAATAATTCATCTCCCTCCAGAAAGCTTGAGTCTCCCTCATAAATTCAACGAACATTTCTTCCAAGGTGTAGGAAGACTCAACATGTTGGTCTGGGGTGTCAATCAATAGAGCCAAAATGGTAGTACTATCCCCCAAGCTTTGGTAGCTTGTTGAATAATTCCAACTCTAAAAATCAAAATCCACCATGTCTTCCAACAATCAATAGGCTTCATCAGCAGTTAGTTGGTTGAAAGAGGTGGTACCGTTTTCTCCTTCAACCAAATTTCTTGTTGCGGCTAGTAAACCATCGAAGAAATTCAGTAGTTGACACTCCCTCAGGAAAGGATGATTAGGGAACTAAAATAGAAACTCATTGTATCGATCTCAAGCACAATAAAACTGCTCAGAATCTTGTTGAAAGAAATGCAATAGCACTTGTTGATCTAACATCTTCAAGTACCTTACAAGACAAAACAAACTAAAAACAAAAATTATAAACAAAATAAATGCCTAAATTAAAATCAAGTTACTTACTCACAATATCAACAACAATCTAAAAGCTAATCCCCGATAACGGCGCCAAAATTTTAGTAGCGGAATACTACGTCGTTACTTTTACCGCGAGTGTACGGGTCAAGTTTTAATATAGTGGGAAGAGTAAGGGTTGTCGTATCCACATGGATTGGACTAAATTGTCGTTAACTACCGCCATTATCATAAACGAATTTTATCTAGGCAATTCAATTTTATGGTTTTTATGTTAATAATAAAATTAAACTAATTAACTAATTAAACTATAGTACTAATATTGACGTTTATGGGAGTATATTGTCTAGGGATTAACTTCGTTCACTAATACGTGTTCGATTCAATCTAGTTACATTAACGGCATTCAAACTATTCAACAATCTAGGTATCGAAAACTTACTCACTATCTCTCTCGGGTATAAAGTGAATGAATATACGACTTTGCGTCAACGTCGATGTCTCCATATAGCATCTAAATAATACTGATCGCATAATTCTTTCCCCAACGTCACGGATTGCATACTTTCTAATACTCTCCCAAGTCATTAGATCGTCACGTTGTGTTTAAACCCTAGTCCGAATTTGGGGTTACCTCTTCCGAGTGTCAAACTCCGTATTCTCAAACCAATCAATATATCATAACAAGAATATAATGGAAGTAATAAAATGGTAAACACAATCGGATAAAGATAAACAACCGTTAACAAAATATCTATTTATTCGAACCACTTTTTCATGAACAAGTCACTCCCTAGACCATAGATATTTTTATCTACACATGGACAAAGCCTAATATTCAACAATACAAGAGATAAACATAATCAAAACAACCAACCAAAACTAAAAATAGAAGAGAGAAACAAGGGAGAATAACTATATCTGAAGACCGGGTGATTCTACGTGTGCTAAGTCCATTCTAATCTCGTTTTCTCCTCTTCAAATGGAGGATCCTCTTGGTTGGTATGGTCTTGGAGCTCTCAAGACAATCCAAAAAAATGTGCCTTAGGTGTTGGGGAAGAGGGGATATCATATGGATCCAGAATATCACAAATAATATCCCAAAATATCTTATCTAGGTAGAGTAGGACCGCAACAGCGGTGATGGGAAGTCAGTAGGTCCACTGACCCATCACCATTTCAGCGGTAAAGGCTACCACTACAGCGGTGTTCTTTTTCTAGTACCTTTTGGGTCCGAACCTCGGTTGAAGTGATTTAACAAGCTATGGAAATATAAGACATAGATATACAACTTTCATGTTTTGAGATTTTCCAAAATAGGATTGAATCATTGTCAAATATGGCCTTGAAGTTACTACACCTGAACCAAATTTGCATCTTTTCACCCATTTATTAAAAAACCTATAAAACAATACAAACACACATTAAACTAACAAAAATACTTGAAAACACAAAAATATTGGAATATAAAAGTACTTGATTTGTCAGTAAATAAACCACTCATCACCTACATTAGTGGAGAGTGGAACCTAATCTGGCATATGGATATCATAATTCTTCATGGTTTAAGTTATGAGCTTTATTAGTGAATAATCCAATTCGATTGTTGGATAATTGTATAATTGAGTTTTTACACACACACTTGAGTACGATTTAGAATGGCGTTTACCGTTATCGAATGTTGAAATTCTAGAACACCATATGGTGCGGTTTTAGTTTTGAACTCGATATGATTGGGGTCGGTTGAGGAAAAACATTTTGGTCGATTAGTTGAATTCAAAACTTGCACGTCGTTATATTTAGTTTGTTTGTGTTTTATTCAATGTTTAGTATTTGTGTTCGTTGATTAGTTGTGTTTATTTATTTTAATATGAGTGTTTTTCTCGAGGACTACCAAAATTCTAAGTTTGTGTGTACTAGATGAGAACTTTACGCTGAGAAAAGAGATTAGCTCAGCATGGTTGGAGGTAAATCTATTGAAGACTGATCTCCAGACCAAGGATGTTGTTCTTTAGGCTAAGGATGATGCTCTCCAACACTTGTTGAATGAGAGGAGACAAGTTTCGACTGAGCTAAACAAGGAAAAGCTCAGGACTGCTGGGCTAGAGATGAAGTCTTCCAACCAATCAAAGGTAGTGGAGAAGCTAATGGTAGAGATGGGGGAGAGGATGAAGAAGAGCGAGGAGTAGATTACTAAGCTCTTGGAACATTTCAACACCTTGAAAAAGAGCATCCAATTGGTTGGCCACCGTCATTGCTAAAGCTTGGTGATAAGTGAACATCTAGAGCTTAATTTCTTCTTTCTAAATAGAGAGCTGTAGTATGAGAAAGAAGAGGTAGATGGTGCTGCTATTGAGGGTGAGGTGCCTTCTACTGAGCTGGAAAGCCCTCCTTCAGAGGTCTTCATATTTGCGGTTGTGGTGACTATTGCTAGCTCAGTCCCAAGCTCTTCTGACCAGCTCATCTCCGATCCATCTCTTCCTCCAACATCTTAGTCTTTAGCTTAGCTAATGGTTGATTAAGTCCAAGCTCTGCCCAATGATGTTGTCTTTGTTCTTGCCGGGGCTTCAGATTGCAGGCCAACCAGACGTCGCAAACCAGAGTTTCATGCCCTGATTTGATAATTGTATTCTCAAGTTTTAGTACTAGCAATGTTTTTGTAACGATGATAATTTTGTAATTATAACCTGTTTAAATAGTAGCCGCCCCCATTAGTATTGGAAATACGCTTTCAATTACCGTACGTCTTTTTTTTTTTTTTTTTTCGTTCACGCCACTTATTTATAAATGAACATATTTAATGATTAGTTTTCACTTTCTTTGACATTTTTTATACATTGATTTAGCTATTTAAAGCCAAGTCGTGCATTGAGGTTTTACACACACCCAATGCCTTTTTTCTCATCTGTTTGAAATTTCACATAACCATTTCTTCCTGTTTTATTCTCCCATCCATTTCCTACCACAGTTATGTTGATGCCTTCTCCATCTTCTTCCTTCGATGCTATCCAGAATCAAATGCAGAAGAAGATTGAGTTGGGCTAGAACATTTGAGATATGATGAAAATGGAAAATACCATCTCCAAAGAGCATCTGCGTCGTAGAGCTATCGAGGACACCTGTGCTATCTTCTACTCCATGGAGGCTGCTAATTTCCACGTCTTATGTTAGCATCAGGGACTCAGGGATCATCTGAAGAGGGCAGCCAAGGAGATTCACGAGCTGGTAGGCCACGTACAGCTCTATAAGGAGTATGTCGACCAGATGAAGGAGAGGCAAGATAAGCTCTTAGAGAAAAACGAGAAAAATAACGAGAAGATCTGAGAGTTGGTCCGTGCGATCAACTGGTACGAGTATCACAACTTCTATCATTCCAACTCAAACTCTGAGGAGCTAGGTCTCCTCTCCCAACTCAGCCTTGGTTTAACACAGAAGAAGTTTTTTGGACTTCTTAGTTTATCTCTTTCTCTTTTTTTGGTAACGTGAATATTTTTTTTTTTTTTTTTTGTAAGGATGTACACGCTCACTTTTTTGATTAATACCAAAAAATGGGTTATGGTATCTTTTTCTGAGTATCTTGTTTGTGTTTTCATTGTTGTTGTGTATATGTTTGTTGTTTTTCTTTTGCCTGCCCCCTTCATAACATGGTAGCGTAAGAAGCTTGTTATGAACCATCTAGGCTTTTGGCTAGGGTGAACAAGATATTTGAATACAGACTTTATTCACAGTAAGCTAGATTTGAATGGATGCTTTTATAGGATCGCTTTCATTTCACTTAATGAGTAGATTTGAATTAACCGATGTTCTCAACACTCAGACATTTTTCTTCTAGAAGAGTTTTTGGGTTTTTTAAAGGTTTACTTTTGATCACTAATTTTTTTTTTTCAACTTTTCACTTGATGTTTTTATCTTGAAGTGTTTCTACTAATTAACTCAGTTTATAATACATTGTTCCACTTAGTGACTTTTCATCGCAAAGTGTTTTTGTTAGTTGATCTGTTCCACCTATTAAGTTGTCTACACCAAGTGTCTATCACCCAATGTACCCAATGTTTTGTATTGAACTAGATGTTAGCTCCTTTTACACTTAGTTTTGTCCACTAAATGTTTGTGGTGAGCTAATATGTTGGCTCACCCTTTATTTTAACATTTCATTTTTAATACTAAATGTTTTGTAGATGAGCTAATCTGTTCAGCTCAGACTTCATTTTTACATTTAGTTTTGAATACAAAATGTTTCTTTGGTGAGATTATGTGTTCAACTCAAACTTCAACTTTACACTTAGACTTCAAAACTAAAGTTTTTTTTGGTAAGCTAATTTGTTCAACTCACCTTTCATTTTCACAATTAGCTTCAAATACTAAATGTTTCAATGGTGAGCTAACCTATTCAGCTCACTTTTCAAGTTTACACTTAGTTTTAAATACTGAATGCTTTAACAGTGAGCTGGTCTGTTTTGCTCACCTTTTAATTTTACACTTAGTTTTAAATACTAAATGTTTCAATGATGAGTTGATATGTTCAAATCACTTTTCAATTTTACACTTAGTTTTCAATACTAAATGTTTCAACGGTGAGCTAAATAGTTAGCTCATCTTTTAATTTGACACTTAGTTTGAAATACTAAATGTTTCAATGGTGAGCTGATCTGTTCAATTCACCTTTCAATTTTACAAAGGTGAGCTGATCTGTTTAATTCACCTTTCAATTTTACACTTAGTTTGAAATACTAGATGTTTCAATGGTGAGTTGATTTGTTCAGCTCACCTTTCAATTTTACATTTAGTTTGAAATAATAAAAGTTTCAATGGTGAGCTGATATGTTCAACTCATCTTCCATTTTTACACTTCGAAATTCTAATAAGTATTTGTTGATGAATTATTTTTTAGACAACTACTTTAATCAGAGTTTGACTAAATAATTGTTTACAATACTTCTACCATCTTTTTGAAAAGAAAGCTTTATTTATTTAATTCATTCAATGAACGTCTCACATAGAGAGAATAATGAAAAAAATTCTAAAGTTCAACAAAAAACATAAAGTTTAAAAGGACAAAACTCTTTAAACGAAATACTTCCGTAAGTGTGAGATGCTCCATGGTCTTGGGATTGCCATGTCGTCCAAATCTTCTAGCCAATAGGTCCCTGACCTATTTACTTTGGTTACCCAATAGGGTCCTTCCCAATTGGGGCTAGTTTTCCCAAACATGCCTCTGGGCAATGTGACATTACTCTTCTGAGTACCAACTTCCCTATTGTGAAGTGCCTTGAACATACTTCATGGTTAAACATCTTTGAGAACAATCGCTTCCTATAAACAATTTTTCTTTGAAAATAAATGTTTATTTGATAACTGGGCTTCTATTAAAATTTAATGAAAGCCAATGGGGAGTATTAAATAGAGACATATTTCCTCTCTCCAATCCCAAAATAATACTCAATACGTCACTATCAAACCTAATTTCTTTTCCTTTAACAAAGGATGTCATATAAACATCATTATATGTGAGATTACTGTGAAACATTCTTACCCAAACCGGTATCCATTCATTTCTTTGGGTGACAAACTCGGTCCATCCCAAATCTCCAAAATATTAGTCTTTTAGTACATTTAAACCCTAATTTGATCAACTTAGCTCAATTTTTACCTCTTATTTTGATCCATATATTTAATTGAAAATTTTTGTTAATTACTCACGCATTTAAACATACACACCCGCATATAACAAATATCTAAATTTCAAAATGTACAGGCTCAGTCTCCCTAATAAAATTAATATACTTAAACTTTAAAAAAATTAACATACCTAGATCATCCTTGAGAGCAATTGGTGTGTGTACTTTTTTTGGATTACCGATTTCTGACTTGGTATCCTTTAATTCCACCAATTTTTCTTTTGCTTGGTTTGACACTTTGATTTCTTCCTTCTTAGCAGTGGCATTTTTTCGGATTGGTTCGATAAGAATTTCTTTGCCTTTGTTTGGTGCTTTGAGTTGCGTTTTCTCATTCTGCTTTGGCACGACTTTGTAAATAGTCTTTTTCTTGTACTAGTATCTTGGAGTTTGTTGATGATAAGCTTTGTCAACTCTCACGTAACGAGCTTGTTGTTGATTGACCCTTCCATTTTGCACGTGCTGATTCTTCTTCTTAGGTAAATTGAACCTTGATTCCCTTATTGAAATAACATATTCATTGTATCTTTTTTATCTATTCAAATCTCTTTGTTGGTACGTAATATTCATTGTATCCTTGAAATTGTCTGAATTTCCAATTGGTACCTGCATCAAAATTTTCTCTTTTTGGTATCCAGTTGTTTCTAGATCTGACATGATAACCATGTAATAAATAACAAGATTTTTCATAATAACCAAATTTGCCACCATAAAAACATTTAATACTGTTAGCATGTCTCTTCGGATAGTTATTGTTTCGTACGGGAGCACAATATTGCTGACAACTTTGAGAAACAGCTTTGGTGATTATTGATTTTTCAACAGGTTTAGTACTCTTAATATCCTTGAATTTATTTATTGTTTCTTCAAGTTCCTTTTGCATCTTCCCAAGTAATCGCTCATTAGTGCTAATGTTTACCTGTAGACTAAAATTCTTTTTATGCAAAACTTCAAGATCATTCTTAAGAATTTGACACTCATTTTCAATATAATGGATTTTCACACGAGCTCTATCAAGCTCACACCTTGCATTATCCAACTCAATGCTCAAGGCCTCTTTCAAAGTTTCAAGATTTTTCCTTTTAAAATCATTATGTTGAAGATCATAAAAATCATTTTTCAAAACCTCATTCTCATCTTCGAGACACTCAATTTTCTCATACAACTTACCAATTTTAGATAAAGCATTTCTAAAGTCAATAGTTTCAAAATATTTGTCCAAATTCTTTTTCTTGGGCAATTTAACAGTGCTAAACTTCTTATTTTCAAGAGTTGCAATTTTTTTGCTCAAGTTTAAAATTATCTTTTCCAAAAAAGTACGTAAGAGCAATAAGCATCTTAATAGCCTTATATGCATTCTTATCATTACGAATTCTATTAGTCTCACAAGCAGAACAATGACTATAAGAAAAAGCAGAATCAACAATAGTACACATAATTTCAGAATCAAGACACTCCATGTGATCGTGTTTAATAGTGCAAATGATATCAGAATTAGGGCATCTCTCGTGATCGTGTTTAGCTATACTGTGAATCATATCGAGCTAAAACCAACTCTAATGCCAATTGTTGGCCCAGTGAGCTATCCAAGAAGGAGGTGAATTGGGTAGTAAAAAAATTATCAAATAATAACACTTCAAAAATCAAATAATTAATTTTATCCTAAATTAATTATTATCGTTGTAGTAGCGAAAATATAATATCAACTAGGTACACACCAAACCATACAAATATAAAAAAAAATTAAAGAACGCAGCACACCAGAAATTTATACCATTCATCAAGCTATTCTTGGCTAATCCAGTCCCTTGAGCTCCGAGGAGAGTCGCACACACTAATCATTGTGATACCTTTAACTAGGTAGGAACCAAACCCTTACAAAATGATTTTTTTCGTAGGCTCAAAATCAACCTTTATAATTCCTTTTCACAGGCTCAAGAATAACCCTATTTTTTTCATAGGCTAAAGATTAACCTAATTCTTTTATACTTAGGCTAAGAATTAAATCTTACACAAAAACACTCTAAGTATTCTTTTACCCAGTAAGGATTGAACCGTTACAAATTCACTCACAAATTAATTTTATTAAGAAATAATTAGCACCTAATCTTTTTATACTCTAGGCAAAGATTAAAACCTCAATCTCTTTACTAGAAGAGATTAAAACTAGCTATCCCTTGATTAGACACTCCCAATAGTATCTAATCCGACGGTCAACTCACCAATTACAAAATTGATAAGTGATTTTCCCACTCAGAGCTTCTACCACCCCAAATAAATTTAAACTCAATTAATGTCTTGATACTAGTAATAGAAATACAGTGAGAATTTTAAAATCTAATTCGAAACAAAAAACGAGTAGCAAGCGCACGTAATCAGATTTTCTCAAGAAATCGTTTCAAAAATAATTTTCAATTTAAAATTCAGGAAAAAGATTTCGAAGATAAAATTTCCAAGGAATAGATAACAATATCAAATAACAATTAATAGCAAATAACTTGGAACAATCTCACCAGGAATCCACCGAATAAATAATAATAAGCAACGAAACGTTAAGTCAGCAATCATCAATACTCCACTTCAAAATTTCTCAAGAATAAATCTCAAGAAAATTCTCACAATACTCTCAGTATAATCTTAGAATGATCACTCTTAGAAATCACGAGAACTGAATAGATTTTCAGAATTGAATGATTGGGATTATTGAAACCTAAAAAACGCAGGCCTATTTATATAGAATTAGAACAAGCTCTCTAACAGTTAGTTCCCATATTTCATGACAAATAATTACTCCAATAGACCCCTTATATCATAAAGACTCAATCCTGGTATAATTCACGTAATTATATCTATTAAAATATCTAATTTAGTACCTCAAATTTTTTCTCAATCTCAATTAGATAGGATAGAAAAAATTTCATGAACCAACTTGAGAAATATCTAAAATACTTTAACCATATCTATAGGGATAGCAAAATATCAATCATATATCTTAAATTCCATAAAATCCCTAAGATATCTCCCATATCCTAACCATAAAACGACTACTTTTTGGATCAAAACCATGAAATTCTCAAATTCTAAAATTGTCCATCGGTTGATCGACCAACACCCATCGGTCGATCGCCCTATTCAGGACGTTGGCCAAGCTAAAATCTCTTTGTCATAGGTCTACCGCCCTTATGTTTCTGTCCACTAGAAGATTCAGAGACTTTCATAGGTCAATCGCCCTATCGACCTATCGGTGGAGAGAGTTCATATTTTAGTCATAGGTCGACCGATCCTACACCATAAGTCGACCGATCGATTTAGAGACTTCAACATATTCCAACCTTCACCCATCGGTTGATCGATTCTCTCAGGTTGGTCAACCGAACAATGCTGGATAACATTTTCCTTAATTAATTTTTACAAAATTTCTTTGACGTTTTTGCCCCTTTCTCGGTTAACTCCACTAAATCCTTAAATTCAATTTTAATCAATTATCTTTCTTAAATTAATGTTTCTTCTTCAATTACACATAAGAGCAAATATGTTAGCTAATTAGGATCCTATTAAAAGCACACCTAATTGTAAAAATATTTTTTTGTCGTGTGTGATCCTAATTGGGATACATTAAGAGTAAAAGTTTAACTTGAGTTGTTTTCCCCAAGGTTCTTCAAAATCTCCCGTCTCTTAACATCTATCATCTTTGTTAGTGTCTTTACCATCCATTTAGCAATTTTCTCAACTTCTTCATGATAATATCTTTATTAGAACTAATAAACTGAAACACTCAACAAAATCATTAGTTCCACAAAAAATATCAATATTTAATTGCCTATCAAAATCTTATTATCAATAGATTAGGCCGACATATGATAATAAGGAGAACTACATGTGGATCTGATTTAAATAGAAAGACTTGAAATGATTAATAAGGCCAAAAAATATAATTTAAATAATTGATATGAATATCAAAGATTAAGAAGATCTAAGAGACGCTAATTAGTGAATATTTTGCGAGAATAAAGAGAATCAGATAAATCTCATTCTATAAATGTATATAGCAATTTGTAGGTTTCCAGGAATGACTCTAATATATCACTAAATTCCTAATTAATTTATTCTCATGCCGAAGAGGATTTGGCTGACATCAAATCGGTATCGCAAGTACTTTTTCTAAATTTTTGCAGATGTTAATCAATGAATTGAGAGCTAGGATGATTGACGAAATGCATTTCACTAGTGTAGTGCAACATTATTCTCTCAAAAAAATTAAAAACTATAAAAATATTACTAACTAATTTTTTTTCTTTAAAAATGAGAATTTTATTGAATTGAAATATAACTGGAGCACGTTATTAGTTCCATTATCGGGTCAAAGTTGTAATGACGGTCTCAAAATTATACATACATAATTAAAAAAAATAAAATTGAAACTATCATTTTATTCAATTTGTTAAGTAATAAAATAAAATCATCAGACAAGCACTAAAATTTGAATAAAACAAAATGCAAAATTAAATGGAAATTATATTTTTTTAACAAGAAGAAATCTAATGTTATATATTAAAAGCGGAGGCATATGTTTAAGAATGAATAGGGGACAAGAACATATATTTTTCTCTTTTCGTGAATTTGACAAACATATATAGTATTGTGTAGTAGAATTAATACATAATTTAATAATTATTTAATATATTATCTTTTCAATTATGACAATAAAATACACTATTGCATATAGTTGAATTAATAAAAGTTACAATAAAATTTAAATAGACATATTTGGACTACAATCTACTCAAGTTATACACTAATTAAATAAACAATTCAAATTAAACAATAAATTATATGTATTAAAAAACAAAATTGAACTCCGTAAATAAAGAACTTAATATCCAGCGCATTGAGCGGGTATAAACTAGTAATTTCTAATTTACAAAAATTCAACTATATTTTATTATTTAATAGTTAAACTATTAAAAACTAAATGAAAAGAAAAAGAACATGCTCAAAAAATATTAATAGTTGATATTAAGTAATGGTTATTTTGGTGATTTACTTTAAATAAAATACAATCAGTGTAATAGTTGATTATTACAGTGGTAATAGTATTATCCAAAAATTTAATTTTTTTTCTTAACCACTGTGTTTCCATTTCAAAAATATGAGCGTAGAGTGGGGTAATAAAAAACATATTTTTATTTTGTCATATAAAAAATAATTTTTGAGAACAAATATATATATATATATATATATATATATATATATATATATATATATATATATATATGAGAGAAATTTCCGCCCACGATTAATAGAAGCATGGAAGCTTTAATGGGTCATGTCAGGTTAGTAATCTAACCCGCAAACAGCAACCCAGTGATCATACTGTGCCGTATGCACCATCCCACCAAGAAAGATGTGATAACGGCCCGATACTTAAATAAGAGAAGGCCTAACAAGGTTGCTCAATCATGGGTAATCAAAACCCATAGTTGAAAGGCCAAGAAGAGCTCAACCTAAGAACTCCCACGACCCCCATGACATGAGAAGAATCACAACAAACTAATTGATTGTGAGTGAGATCATCGTCATATCCCATGCAATTAGGAGAGGACGACCTCACCAACATAACGGCACAAATAAAGAAGTCTATATAAAGGGAAGGTATCAACATATTATTTTACGATTCAAGTACTTGATCTTTTACCCAAAAAGAAGACTAACATATTCTCACGCCGTAGGTTCTTTCGCCTACACTACACTAATGTCCCTTGTAGCTAATTGGTTTTCCAGGTTGAAGAAGAAGATTGTGAAGGTTTTTGGCATGTGTTTAAACCTTTGTATATGCTAGGGATTTTTGACAACATTATTTAGCGCCGTCTGTGGGAATTCTAAACAAAAATCTTATCGTCATAATGATGAAGCAGTTACGAGCAAGAGGAGCATGTCTGAGCTAAAGCAGCGACGTTCCGCCGCAAATCAGTACAGAAATTCCTATAGAAGCATCAGAAGAAGTTCATCCCAATCTTCCACCAGATGTTCAAACCACTAATTCATGGATCGTTGCTCTGACCGGGAAGATATCAGAAATAGCGAACGTAATCATTTGGATAGCGCAGCGGATCGTCAATAACACACAACAACCCCCTCCTGTAACCAACTATTTGGGAGATGAACCGGAGGCCCCAAAATCTCCAGAACTACCATCACAGGGAGAAAGGGTTGTCCAGGGAGATGCCAGTGACCAACCAACAAAAAGAAGAGTGCTTAGCTTGACCGAGACCGTCAATTCCATCAAAAGCCCAGAAACAAAGCAGAGAGAGATCTGCCCCTAGATGAACTGGAAACACTGCTTAAAGGAACTAAGATGTCGTTCACCTTTGACATATTGGAGGTTCTGCTCTCGAATAAGTCCGACTCGACAAAGTTCAAAAAATGCGATGGAAAGACAGACGCAGTTGACCATATGCGCCTGTTCAAACCTGTCATGGCATTGTATGGAGCAGGTAACTCTGTGATATGAAGAGCTTTCGCTACAACCTTGAAGGGATATACTTTGGAATGGTTGCATAAGTTGCCTCCTAATTCCATCTCATCATTCAAAGACTTTAGGAAAAAATTCATTAGTCATTTCATAACCGGCCAAAGGATGGTGAAGGGTGACGATTATATGCTAGCTCTGCGATAAAGGAAAAAACAAAAACAAAATAGAGAGTCATTACACCGGTACATGAACCGCTTCAACGAAGAGCTAACTTGTATTGAGGGTTGCGATACTAACCTCTTAATAAATGCGTTTACTTCGAGATTACACCATGGTCGATTCCAGGACTCCCTCACCAAGCACAATTCAAAGAACATGACTAAGCTGATGGAAAGAACTAAACCCTACATGAAGTTGGAGGATGTCAGATTTGCGTGAGAGAGAAGGGTATCATCCAAAGATAACCCTAGGCCAAAAGCGAAAGACAACAGCAGAATAAAAGGTAGCAGCTTAAACAGGTAGAAAGATATTTCAAGGAGCTCAGGATCGAGATTGGATGAACGTCAAGCACCAAACCTCCCAGGGCTACGGATGCCAATTTCTAGAATTCTGCATGAAATCCGTTTGTCCAAGGTAGTTCAGTGGCCACTAAGATCTATGCAAAGTCCAATAGGAAGAACAAGGCGAAGTATTGCGAATTCCACAAGGATCATGGCCATAACAGAAACGATTAGTGGGATCTCAAAAAGGAGATTAAGCAGCTAATTAACATGGGTCAGTTATGTGGCTATCTCTTGGAGTGAGTAAGGGAAGAAAGAGGTCCAAGAGTAAAAGAAGACACGAAAATCGTGATAAGGAGCAAAAAAAACGATGGTCCCAACAGCAATTGAGAAGTCATTTATATGATAAATATTTTTGGACCTTCTACTAGATAAACCAACCACAAACGGAAGAGTGAAATCTGATAAGCAACATTGGAACGCAATTACGAAGAAACAATTTTAGTAACTACAAAACCAGGGCCGCTCATCACCTTCAATGACGAAGATTCCAAGACAATAGTGCATCCACATGAATATTCCCTGGTCGTAACCCTTTGGATCTTTAGTTTTGAAGTAGGGAGAATCATGATTGATATAGGTAGCTTTGCCAACATCATCTTCGTGAACGCATTGAAACAAATGGGAATGCCCAGCTTAAATGTTGGCTCAACTCATATAGTTATGGTGGGTTTCAATGGGGACCTCAACGTTCCTAAAGGGAAGATCACCTTATCAGTCATGGTAAATAAAGAACAGAATAGGTACACCAAGGCCACAGAGTTTATGGTAATAGACTCCGCATCCCCCTATAATGCAATATTGGGATGACCATGACTGCATGCAATGAAAGACGTGGCATCAACATTCCACCAATGCATTAAGTATGCGAAAAATGGTGTAATGGCAGTTATACGTAGAGACCAAGTGGCATCCAGGCATTGCTTTGCAATAACTTTGAAAGGGATGAAGAAAACCTTATATCAATTAAAGATGGGGCAAGAATAATCTCTACTGAACAACTCAGCTAAAGAGATAGACAACTTTAGAGAGCACCCCTAGTGTTCTCTAACCTACTGAGCAAGTACGGGTAATTATCTTCGAGTAAGGAAGGAATAAACTGATAATAGGTGCATCCCTAAGCCAGACTGAGGCAAAGGAAATCAAGAGGTTAGTAGACATCTCCAGGTCGTACCCACTGGTTAGGAAAAAGAGGCGGACATTTAACCCGAAAAAAATAAAACAAAAAAATAAATAAAAAAAGTAATCAAATATGAGGTATAGAGATTGCTCAGAATAGGCCACAAAAGGTAGGTAATATACCTAAAATGGTTAACCAACCCTATTCTTGTTAAAAAGAAGCATGAGAAGTGGATAATGTGCGTAGACTCACTGATCTCAACCAAGCATGCCCAAAAGACTGCTACTAGATGCCAAGGATAGATCAAATGGTAGATGCAGTAGCAGAGCATAAACTGCTAATCATGATGGATGCTTATTCAGGCTATAACCAAATTCATATGGATAAGCAAGACGAAGAATGAACGACGTTCATTACTCCCAGAGATACGTACTATTATAAAGTAATGCCTTTTGGTTTGAGAAATACAGGTGCAACTTATCAATGATTGGTGAACCGCATGTTCCAAGAGAAGATTGAAATGACCACAGAGGTCTATATAGATGATATGCTGGTAAAACTTTCCAAAATGAAAGATTACCTGGGTTGTCTGTAAGAAGCTTTTGCGATACTATGAAAGTTCAATATGAAGTTGAACCCAAACAAATGCACTTTCGGTGTAACGTCAAGCAAATTCTTGGGCTTCATGGTAAACTTGTTAGGAATCATGGTGGATTCAAGACATATAGAAGCCGTCCGAAACACGAAGTCCCCCAAAACCATAAAAGAAGTTCGAGTGCTAACAGGAAGGTTGGCGGCTCTAAACAGATTCATCTCCCAATTCACTGATAGATATGATCATTTCTTTAAGATCTTGAGAGGGAACAAAAAATTTTAGTGGGACGAGGATAACAAACGGGCTATACAGTCCATAAAATATTACTTGGGCTCAGTCGAAATGCTAGCCAAGGTAAGCCCTAGAGATGAGCTCTACTTGTACTTGGCGGTGACCACAATTGCAGTAAGTGGAGCTCTGGTAAAAGAATACCCAGAAGAGAAAACACCATTTTTTTACAGAAGTAAGTTACTAGTTCCAGCTAAGACTTTCTATATTGAACTAGAAAAGCTAGCCCTGGCTTTGGTAACTCCTACTCGAAAGTTGAGGACATACTTTCAAGCGCACGTAATCAACGTACTGACCTCGTATCCCCTTAGAGTAGTAATAAACACACTAGAGGCCTCTGAACGTCTCATGAAGTGGGCAATAGAAATTAGTTAGTTCATCATCAAGTACACGCCCATAATTACAATAAAAGGACAAGCTCTAGCAGATTTCATTGTTGAGCTGACTCTTCTAAGAGAAGAAGTAATAGAAGATGGAGAATGCCTTGATCAGTTAGCTATGCCGTGGAAGTTGTGGGTCGACGGAGCCTCGAACATGAAGGGGTGTGGTGTAGGAATAGTCCTAGAAACACTTGAAAGATATCAACTCGAAAGAGATATGCAGCTTGTGTTGATCCTAAGATTTTGATGAATAATTAAATATTGATATTTTTTGTGGAACTAGCGGTTTGATTAAGTGTTTCAGTTTATTAGTTCCAATGAAGATATTATCATGAAGAAATTATGAATGATGCAGAGATGGATACTAAGAGATTGAAGATTCTGAAGAATCTAGGTGAAAATAACTCTAATCTTTTTGTACTCTTAATGTATCCTGATTAGGATCACACACGACACGAAAATGATTTTATGATTATGTGTGTATTGATAGAATCTTAATTAGTAGAATTATTTGTTCCTATGTGTAATTGAAAAAGAAATAAAAATAATTGATTAAAATTGAATTTAAGAAGTTAGTGGAGCTAACCGAGAAAAGAAATCGGTTAAAGGGGCGAAAATGTCAAAGAAAATAATTTAAAATAAAATTAAGGAAGGAGCTCTACATGGTCCAGTCGATAGATAGGTCGACTTGAGAAACTCTCTGAATCGTCCGGTCGATAGATGATGGTTGGGTGGTCGACCGATGGGTGAAGGAATTTTGGCTTGGCTAGTATCCTGAATTGAGTGGTCGACTTATGGGTGTTAGTCGGTCAACTGATGAGTCTGTTTCAGGTTTAGAGGATTTCGAGGATTTTGATCAAATAATAGCCGTTACTAGCCGTTTATAGTTGATATATAAGAGAAATTTTAAGTATATGATAGTATTAAAGATATATCATTGATATTTTGTCATCCCTACAGATATGGTTCATATATTTTGGTTATTTCTCAAATTGGTTCATATAATTATTTCTATCCTGTCAATTTGAGTTTGAGAAATATTTGAGGGACTAATTGTAGTGTTCTGAAAGCTATAATTAAGTCAAATATATCTAAAATTAAAGATAATGATATATAAGTCTATAGGTACTTTTTAGATACTTATTATTTAAGAACTAGCCGTTAGAGGGCTTATTTCAATTCCCTATATATAAACTTGCGAATTTCGCATAAAATGAACATCATATCAAGAACTATTCAGTTCATAAGCTTTTATAAGAATAATCATTCTGATAATATTTTGAGAGATCGAATTGTGAGACTAATTATTGAGGAGTTTTTGAGTTAAAGCGCTGATTATGTAAGCGTCACCAAGTTGCGCTGTCTAGCGTTCCAATCTATAATTCTTCGGTGTTATCCAGGTGAGATCTTTCCAAGCTATTAATCTTTACTGCATATTTATTTTTCTATATTTTCTTAGTTGATAAGATCTTGATAAAATCATTTTCTTAACATTAAATCGCATAAAACTATTTTAAAACATTTTTTGTTGAAAATCTGATTACATACTTATTTGTGTGTTATTCATATTTATCATAATCAAATTTTTGGTGAACGTGTTCCAAGCATATTCTTAATTGAGTCTATTTCTTAATCGTTTTTTAACTTTAAAAAAATATAAATTCTTTTAAAACGATTTGTGAGATAATCTGATTACGTGCTCAATTTTGTGCTACCCACATTATTTTTATAATCAAATTTTTATTTTCTCACCTAATTCTATCACTAGTAATTATCGGGACATTAATCGAGTTTAAATTGATTTGAGGTGGTAGAAGTTCTAAGTGGGAAGAACTTATCAATTTCTTGTAATTGGTGAGTTGTGTGCGGATTAGGCACTATTGAGAGTATCTAATCAAGGGTAGCTTCGTTTCAATCTCTTCCGGTAAAGAGATTGAGGTGTTAATTCTTCCTTTATTGAATTAATTGTGAGTAATTTGTAAAAGTTCCATCTATATCTAGGAAAATGATAGTTGGAGTATTTTTGCGATGTTTTGATTCTTTAGCCTAAGGTATAAAAAGAATTAGGTTATTCTTGAGCCTGGGAAAAATAAGAGGTAATTCCTGAGCCTAGGAAAAATAATTTGTAAATGATGATTTTGAGCCTGTGTAAAGGTTTGGTTCCTACATGTTTAAAGGAATCTTAATGATTAGTGGGTGCGAATCTCAGTGAGGCTTGGAGGACTGGATTAGCCAAGAGTAGCTAGGTGAACCAGGATATATCGTGGTGTGCTGCATTATTTATTTTACTTATATTTTTGTTTAGTATACATCTAGTTGATAACACATATCCCTGCTATAAAGATAATAATTAATTTTAGGATAAAATTAATTGTTTAAATTTTTGAAGTGTTATTACTATTCTGATAATTATTTAATACTACCTAATTTACCCTCCCTCTTGGGTAGCTCACTGGGCCAACAACCTGGATTTCGTACCTCCAACAACGAAGTAGAGTATAAAGTAATAATTATTGGGTTGACTCTCGCCAAATAGCTAAGAGCTCAGAATCTGGAAGTGAGATCGAACTCACAACTAGTAGTGAACTAGATAAATGGAGTGTACTCGGTGAATGAAGAAAGGTCATACCTTTATGTAGAAAAAGTAAAAGAGCTAACTATGACACTCCAAAATTACAAATTTGAAGCTATTTTAAGAGCTGCGAATGAGAAAACCGATGCACTAGCCGTACTGGCATCTTCTCTCGGACCAGACGATTGGCCTGACAGATCCTGTACAAAGTGTTGAGGTACGTTATAACCAATGACAAACTATATAGGAGGTCCTTTACTCAACCTCTATTGTTCTATTTAGGACCGAAAGAAGCCACCTACGTCCTACAAGAGATCTATGAGAGAATTTGTAGAAATCATTAAGGAGCAAGAACCTTGGCGCAGAAGGCACTCACAATTGGTTATTATTAGCCAACGACGCATAGCAATACACAAAAATACGTCAAAAAATGTGACAAGTGCGAACGGTTCTCAAACGACATCAAAGTTCCAGATTAAGAGCAAACACTGATCATCATCCCATAGCCTTTTGCTTATTGGGCGAGGAACGTCCTAGGGCGATTCACCCCAGCACCAAGGAACAAGAAGTACTTACTAGTGGTAATCAACTACTTCACTAAGTGGGTTGAAGCTGAAAATTTATGACAGTAAGAGAAAACGAAGTAGAAAACTTCCTATGGAAAAATATGATATGTCGTTTTGGCATTCCAATGATACTAATATCGGATAATGAAACCCCATTCACGGAAATGAAGGTTGCGTAGATATACGATGAACTAAAGATTCATCACCAGACGTCAAGCCCAGCATATCTACAAGCCAATGGACAAGATGAGGTAACGAATCATTCAATCACTAAAGCCTCAAGAAACGATTAGATTATGCTAAAGTCAAATGGGTGGAAGAACTACCAGGAATCTTGTGGTCTTACCGAATGACACCAAGAACCACCACAGGAGAAACACCATACTTTATGATATATGGAACAGAAGCTGTAGTTCCAGTAGAGATTGGGCTGCCACTTCCTCCCACTTCTTCTGATAGTCAGGGTCCCGTTAGTGAGAATGTTAAACTTGGTGATAATGAGGCTACAAATAAGGCTATTGTGACATTAATTATCCTTAATTATGTTTTTGGAAAAGAGAATTTGAAACTCGGGCAAAATATTGCAATTCTTGAAAAAAAAAAATATAGTATTACTAAATCTCTTAAGAAGAAGAATTTGGACAAGTATTTTGAAATTACCAAATTTACAAATGCTTTATCTTAAATTGGTAAGTTTCTTGAAAAAAACAATTCTCTTGAGTAAAATAACGAAGTTTTGAAAATTAATGTTTACAATTTTCAGTAAAATTATTTTAAAAAGAAAAATCTTGAGACTTTAAATAAGGACTTGAGCATTGAGTTAGATAATTCTAGATGTGAGCTTGATGAAGCTCGTGTGAAAATTTATTCTATTCAAAATGAGTGCCAAATTCTTAAGAATGATCTTGAATTTACACCTAAGAAGAATTTTAGTCTACATGTTAGCTCGTTGGAACTGATGAGAGGGTTATTTACCAACAAATTAAATACTTTTGAGTTCAAATATTTGTGAGTTTTCAAGCATTTTTGTTAGTTTAATCTATTTTAGTGTTACTTTGTAGGAATCATAAGTAATTGGAAAAAAAAGGTGAAAATATGGCAAAATGAGGGAAATTGGGTTGTAATATTTCGTCAGCAGTACAGGTGAAACAATTTCAAGCCTAATTTTGACCACAATTAAATCCGATTATGAACAAACGCAAAACATGAACATTGTATATCTCTTTCTTATCTTTCCACATAATTTTGAATCAACTCAATCGAAGTTTAGACAAGAATGTTATGGATAAAATACGAACATGTGTGAAAATTATCAGAGACACTGCCTAAAGCGCGATCTAGTGCACCCACATCCGCTCCTTCCTAACTCTGCAGTGCGAAAATGCATCAAACCCTAATTTTGAGCCCTATTTATTCCACTTTATGCCTTAAACTTAAGGGATAACGATTTGGGGAGAGAAACACTATTGGTGTGGAGATTTTTGGATAAGAGAACACCATTGGAGGCACAAAACGCTAGAGATGGAGCTTGGAGTTGAAGTTTATTGAAGGTTTGAAAATTTGAAGCTCATTTCTATAAAAAAGAGTTTTCACTTCCGTTCTCTCTCCCTAATCTTTTTATTAAAATTTATATTTGTGATATTGTGTTGAAAATGTTTGCAATTATGAATTTCTTAAAAGGATTAATCATGGATTTTATTTTATTGAGTTAAAATTTATATCTAGGGGGAATAACTTTTTATGAACAATGCGTTGAGACCTTAAGATTTTGTTAATTCAATTTCATGTTTTAATCATTTGTGTTTCTTTATGCTTATTCGCTGATTTATGCAAAAGATAAATTGGATATCATAGATATGTGGGATTGGGCACTCAACAGAGGTAATTTAATACACATTGAGATCGGAGAAACACAACTCTAAGTATATTAGCAGAAAAGGCTACATAATTTGGGTAGCCATTTGATGGGCAAGTGTTGGCCCAGTGAGCTACCCAAGAAGGGAGGTAAATTGGGTATATAAAATTTAATCCAAATTATAACACTTCAAATAATTAATTTAACTCTAAATTAATTATTTATCTTTATAACACTTGAATTTTCAAAAAATTAATTTAATCAATTAATGAATTTCTCTTAAATCAATTATTATTTCTTTATAGTAGCGGATAAGTATTATAAGCTCTAGATGCACACCTAAACAACACAAAATAAAGTAAAAGAAATAAACAATGCAGTACACACCAGTATATCCTAGTTTACTAAGCTAATATTGGCTAATCCAGTCTTTCGAGCCCCGCAGAGATTTACACCTACTAATCACTAAGATTCATTTAAACGGTAGGAACCAAACCTTTACAAAAATGATTCTTTCCACAGGTTCAGAATAAACCATTACAAATTCCTTTTCTAGGCTCAAGAATAACATCTTCTTTTTCCCAGGCTCAAGAATAACCTTATCTTTTTACAGGTTAAAGATTAACCAAATTCTATTATAGGGAGAATCGTGACTTAATTGTTTTTATACCTTAGGACTCAAGAATCAAAATCTCACAGAAACACTCCAACTATCCTTTTCCAAGGTAAGGAAGAAACCTTTACAAATCACTCACAATTAATTCTATAAAGGCAGAATTAAAACCTAATCTTTTTATACTCTATGGAAAGTTCAAAACCTCAATCTTTTTTCCGGAAGAGATTGAAACCAGCTACACTTGATTAGACACTCCCAATAGTATCTAATCCAACACTCAACTCACCAATTACAAAATTGATAATTGATTTTCCCACTCGGAGCTTCTACCACCCCAGATAAATTTAAACTCAATTAATGTCCCAATACTAGTGATAGAAATAAAGTGAGAATTTCAAAATCTAATTTCAAACAAAAATGGGTAGCAAGCGATTAAACACAGATTTCTCAAGAAATTGTTTCAAAAAATAAATTTTCAATGTAAAAATCAAGAACATGATTTCAAAGATTAAATTTCCAAGTAATAGATAATAAGATCAAGTACCAATTAATAGCAAATAACTTAGAATGATCTTACCAGGAATCATCCGAATGAATAACGATTAATAATGCAACTTCAAGTCGATGAGCGCAATAATAATTTTCCAAGAATAATTCTTAAGAAAAATCTCACAAAACTTATATAAATAAATACTCTTAGAAAGATCTTTAAAACTAATTGATTTGAATGCTTGGGATTATTCAACAATGAAAAATGCAGGTATATTAATAGGGAAATAAAAAAAGCCCTCCAACGGCTAGTTCCCATAAATCATGACAAGTAATTACTCCAATAGACCCTATATATCATAATGACTCATTCCTGGTATGATTTATTTAATTATATCTTTTAGAAGATTCAATTTAGTCCCTCAAACTTTTACTTATACTCAATTGGATAAGATAGAAAGAATTTCATGTACCAAATTGAGAAAAATAAAAAATACTTGAACCATATCTATAGGGATATTAAAATATCAATTAAATAACATGAAATATATCAGATCCCTAAGATATCTCGCATATCTTAACCATAAAACGACTACTTTTTGGATCAAAATCATCAAAATCTCAAATCCTGAAACTGACCATCGGTCGACCAACCAACACTCATCGGTCGATCGGCTAATTCAGGATGTAGCCCAAGCCAAAATATCCTTGCCCATCGGTCGACTGTTGATCCTTCTCCTATCGACCGGTCAGTTCAGAGAGTTTCATAGGTCGGCTTACTTGTCAACCGAGATATTCAACAAGTTCATACTTTAAGCTCCAGTCGACCTACCTGTCGACCGACCATACTGGAACATCTCTCATCAATTCGATTTTAATCCATTTTCTTCGATATTTTCGCCCCTTTAACCGATTTCTTTTCTCGGTTAACTCCATTAAATTTTTAAATCCAATTTTAATTAATTATCAATGTTTCTTTTTCAATTACACATAAGAGTAAATAATTTAACTAATTATGATCCTATAAAAGCACACATAATTTTGAAAAATATTTTGTGTCGTGTGTGATCCTAATTGAGATACATTAAGAGTTAAAATTTAACCTGACTTATTTTTTTTTCTAGGTTATTCAAATTCTTCAATCTCTTAACGTCCATCATCTTTGTCATCGTTTTTAGCATCCATTTAGCTTTTGTCACAATATTTTCATGATAATCACATCACTAGAACTAATAAATTGAAACACTCAATAAAACCATTAGTTCCACAAAAAATATCAATATTTAATTGTCTATCAAAATCTTAAGATCAACAATCACCCTATTTTTATGATGAAAATTAACTTTGATGTTTTTGTCAAAGTAATATGCAACCAAACTCCCCCTGAATTCGAGGACGGGTTTTATAACTCATTAAAGTATAGTAATAAATATCCTTCCTTTTTTCTTGTTAAAGTATGGATATTTTTCTCCTAGAACTTGGAGATAGACTCGTCATTTCCTTTGAATTTGGCTACCGTTCTTAGGTTCTAGTGACAGAAATATCCTAGATTCTTCCTATGGATTACTTTACTTAGGACTTAGTGACAGGGTTGTCCTACTTTCTCCTCAAGCATATATCATGCATCCAAGGACTTGATGACAGGATTATCCCCTTATTTTTCTTTTCAATGTAGCGATAATTGCTCCTAGGACATAATAACAGATACGTCTTTCTTTCTCAAAAATGGATTACTGTTCTTAGAACCTAATGACGGAATTATCCTATATTTTCTCTCAAAACATAAATCATTTTCCCTAGGACCTAATAGCAGCTCTATCATTTTTCTCCCGATAGAGATGGATTGTTATTCATAGGGCTTGAGGAAGAGTCTAAGACACATTTGATTTCATCATGTCTATTGAGGATAAATTTATTTTGACGGTCTAACTGGTAAGCCCTGGGTGGCCTCTTATCAGGATAGATTTTGACTGGCTTGAGGCGTTTTGAACCTAAACAAAATGTATTCCTAGTTATGCATAATTCCTAAGGTATAGGCTTTATGAGAAAGGACACTATGCTTAGGACTCCACATAAATTTCTTAGGAAACGCTGACCTACGATATGTTTACAATTTAGATCACACAGTCCTGATTTGACTAGGTGATAACACTTTCTTGTGTTTTAGTAGTTTAATGTGATTTCGCACAATCGAAATAGATTATTTCACGTTGTCTTAGCAGATGAATTTAGACAACTTTGTTTAACAAAGGCTATAATTTTCTGTTTATTTGGGATGGACTTTTTTTTTTTTTTTTTTTTTTTTATTTAAAAAGCGAAGATATTGGTGATTTTGGTAATTTAGACAGGATTATCCCCTTATTTTTCTTTTCAATGTAGCGATAATTGCTCCTAGGACATAATAACAGATACGTCTTTCTTTCTCAAAAATGGATTACTGTTCTTAGAACCTAATGACGGAATTATCCTATATTTTCTCTCAAAACATAAATCATTTTCCCTAGGACCTAATAGCAGCTCTATCATTTTTCTCCCGATAGAGATGGATTGTTATTCATAGGGCTTGAGGAAGAGTCTAAGACACATTTGATTTCATCATGTCTATTGAGGATAAATTTATTTTGACGGTCTAACTGGTAAGCCCTGGGTGGCCTCTTATCAGGATAGATTTTGACTGGCTTGAGGCGTTTTGAACCTAAACAAAATGTATTCCTAGTTATGCATAATTCCTAAGGTATAGGCTTTATGAGAAAGGACACTATGCTTAGGACTCCACATAAATTTCTTAGGAAAAGCTGACCTACGATATGTTTACAATTTAGATCACACAGTCCTGATTTGACTAGGTGATAACACTTTCTTGTGTTTTAGTAGTTTAATGTGATTTCGCACAATCGAAATAGATTATTTCACGTTGTCTTAGCAGATGAATTTAGACAACTTTGTTTAACAAAGGCTATAATTTTCTGTTTATTTGGGATGGACTTTTTTTTTTTTTTTTTTTGTTTATTTAAAAAGCGAAGATATTGGTGATTTTGTTAAGGTATGTTTTAAGTGAATTATTATGGAGGTAATGGGCATTATTAGTTTGATGGTTTATTGGGTTAAGTGAAGTAAGAATTCTTGTTCTTTTCTGCAACTTGCTCCCTATTTAAATCTTTGTGGTGGTGTTGAGCAAGTTAGCAATGCGTGGGATAGAACAAGAATTATTGAACGAATTATTATGCCCCTACTTCTCCTAGAAGTTATTCCATATTCTTAATGCAACAACAATGTAAATAAGTATACATAAAATAAAAATAATGTCTCTCTCCAAGATAAGTGTCCTTAGTAGAATAGGGTTTTTGTTATTCCTCTATCCTGGCTTACTGTATGTGATTTTGGATTTTCTTTTTGCATATCTGATAGGTGTAAAATACCTATCTAATTCTAAACCAAATTTGCCAGTTTTCGAGTACTTTATTTAAGTTTGAATATCATTTTAGCTGTTTTTATTAGTCAGGAGCATGGAAGTAAACAATCGGTAAATCGAGCATAATGGTGCAAAAAGGGTAGCCAAAAAGATGAAAAGATGAGGTTTCAAATAACAGAGCAATTCCGCCTAGGCAGAAATTCAGCAGAAAGATACAAAACTGAAGATTTGAAATCCGCCTAGGCGACGTTTCCACCGCCTAGGCGAAAATCCGTCAGAATTTTGCAAGGGCTGAAGTATTGAATCCACCTAGGCGAAGTTTCCACCCCCTAGGCGGAAATCCATCAGAATGCTAGATTGACTGAATTGCTGGATTGAGTTGTATTGCTGTAAATCCGCCTAGGCGAAGTAGCTATCGCCTAGGCGAAATTCCGTCGGAAAGATAAGGAGCCAAGAAGTTAGTCCTCCGCCTAAGCGAAGATTCTACCACTTAGGCAGAATTCTAACCGACTTAAGCACCGCCTAAGCGAAGTTTCCACTGCTTAGGCGGAAATCGCAGAACAGTTCAAAATATCTGTTTAGATATTTTTGAACCCCTAAGCCTATAAATACCCCTTGGCCACGTCTGAAACTTGTTGTTGAAGAACCCTAACCCTAGTAGAGAGATTTTAAGCTATATTTTGAAGATCAAGAAGGAGGTTCATGATTCAGATAAAGAAGGATAACTTGCGGATCGATCATTAGTGACAGTGAACCGTTTCACTTCCAGATTTGATCGTTTCTCTCTTGTTTTATTCCTTGTAATCACTTTTTCATAGCTAAGAATGTTGAATCCCTCTTATTTTGCATGGTATATGGCTAAGATCTTGTAGTAGTAGTTAAATGTTACTTAGGAGTAGTCGAAATCATGTAACCGTTTAGTTGAGTAAATTTATGCTACTTTAACGTGTTGTTTGTCGAAATCCGATTGTGTTTATCGTTATTCTTGATATTATGCTTGTATACATAAACCGAGAATACGGGGTTTGACACTCAGGAGAGGTAACCCCGGATTCAGATTAGGGTAAATACAACGTGACGTTGTAACGACCCGGGAGGGTGTTAGAACGTATGCAACCTATGACGTTGGCTCAAGGCTCACGCGACTTAGGGTCGTTTAGGCGTTAAAGGGGACCTCTTCGTTGACACGAAGCCATGTAATCCCTCGTTTTACAATCGAAAGAGGTAGCGGAGGAGTTATTGATACAGAGGTTGTCGGATTAGATAAAAATCGTTATAGCTAACTAAATGAAATCAATTATGCATTATATGAAAGAGATTTATACCTAAGTAATTAGTGTAATTAAAAATAACTTTATAGTTTTCATTTATCTTAGTATAGTAAATTAGAAAACAAACAAAAATTGATTAGTCGAGATAATATGAAGCTATTGTAATCGCAATACTCACTTAAATTACCTGCCTGTCCCAGTGGAACGATATCCGATCCTAAAAGATCCATTATATTAAAACCAGACCTCGTATACTTGCGAGTAGTCCAACTACCGCGAGGAGGAAACATGTGTGAATCTGAGCGCGTAGCAAGTTTTTGGCGCCGTTGCCGGAGAACGGCAATGTGTTTTTCAATTAAGTTGATATTGTGATTAAGTAGTTGAATGTTAATCACGATAATTATTTTTCTTTTAAATTTTATTCAATTCATTTATTTATTTTATTTATCAATTGAATTTGAGCAGTGCATGCGGCGGAGTAAACGTATTGCTAAGCAAAAAAAAGAAAAAGCTACAACAATGGCTGGTGGACATGAGAATATTCTGCAACCACCAGAGCAGCAAGCACTCCAGCCTCCAGAGCATGAGAGGCCACAACGAGTCGTTCGGGACTATTATTGACCCCTTATGTTGGACAATTATTCAGGGATCCGGAGGCAGCCGCTCCAAGCTAATAACTTCGAGTTGAAACCCGCCTTAATCAACATGGTTCTGCAAAACCAATATGGCGGGAATCTTCACGAAGATCCCAACGTACACATGGCTACTTTTCTGGAAATCTGTGACACCGTAAAGATCAACGGAGTCGCCAAAGATGTGATAAGGCTGAGGTTATTTTCATTCTCTTTACGAGACCAAGCAAGGGGATGGTTTCAATCGATTCAGTCGGGGAGCATTAACACTTAGGAGGACCTTGCACAAAGGTTCCTCACTAAGTTCTTCCTACCCTCGAAGACGTCTCAACTCCGAGGCAAAATTGCGCAGTTTCGTCAGAGAGATTTCGAGCCATTATTTGAGGCATGGGAGAGGTTTAAAGACTTATTGAGAAGGTGCTCCCAACACGGTTATCAAGATTGGTTTTAAACCCAATTATTCTATAACAGGTTGGACGGACAGACAAGAACGATAGTCGATACGGCCTACGGGGGATCATTGTTGTCCAAAACCTCAACTGAAGCAAATGCGTTATTGGAGGAGATGGCGGCTAATAACTATCAATGGTTGAATGAGAGGAACACGGGAAGACGGGTCGCTTCTATTCAAGAATCTGACCATATTTCAACGTTATCGGCCCAAGTGTCCAAGCTCTCAGACCAATTAGTCGCCTTGTCTACAAAAGGTGCTTTGTCAAGTCAAGGGGAGGAGATAGCAGCAAGTAGTTCTCAATCCGGATTAGATAACGAGTTTGAGAAATGTCATTTTCTGAACGACCGTGCCTACACTTTCAGGCCGGCTACCAACATTCCAACTCACTACAATCCTGGACTTCGTAATCATGAGAATTTCTCATATGTGAATAATCAGAACACTTTGCGGCCACCTTCGGGGTATGGAAATCAATCTTCGGGATATCCAATGCAAGCTAATCGCCAAATGCCACAATCGCCAATACACAATCCGAAGCCAAATTTGGATGAAGTTCTGGGATCATTTATGAAAGAGACGCAGACTATGATGCGTGAGACGCATAATCGCCTGAATAAACATGAAACACGGCTGGACTCTATTGATACCACGTGTACCAACATTAATGCCACGGTGAAGGCTCTTGAGACTCAAATCGTGTAGCTTGCTAGGGTAATTCAAGAACAACGAAAGGGGAAGTTTCCAAGAAACACGGAAACCAACCCTCGGGAATGCAAGGTGATTAAGTTGAGGAGCGACAGAGACGTGGAAGTAGGGAGGCCTATGGAAACTGAGCTGGATGTGAGTCATGAGTTTCCGGATGATGAACCAAGAACTAATGTGGAGGAGGACGTTGAAGCAAAGGCCGATGAAGGAAAGGAGAAGATAAGTGAAGACGTGAATGGGAGTAGCAACAAGGAGAAAGTCGAGGAAAGAAGAGAAAATGAAAGGGTGATACCGGGAAGAGTCACATTTTCAGAGAATCCACTGACTCTAGTAACACCATTGCCATATCCTCAAAGGTTACAAAAGAGGAAGTTGGATGTTCAGTTCAAAAAATTTCTTGAAATCTTCAAGAAAATCCACATCAACATACCTTTTGCGGATGCGTTGGAACAAATGCCCAACTATGGCAAGTTCTTGAAGGATATCATGACAAAGAAGCGGAAGTTGGAGGATTATGAAACGGTGAAGCTAACTAAAGAGTGTAGTGCAATCCTACAGAAGAAGTTGCCAACCAAATTAAAGGATCCGGGTAGTTTCACGATTCCGTGTACTATCAGAAAATCCCACTTCGATAAGGCACTTTGTGATCTAGGGGCAAGTATCAATTTGATGCCTTCTTCCGTTTATCAGAAGTTAGGACTCAGAAGTGCAAAGCCTACGACGATCTCTCTTCAAATGGCGGATCGTTCACTAACTTATCCGAAGGGGATCATTGAGGATGTGCTAGTGAAAGTTGACAAAGTTATATTCCCGGTGGATTTCGTGGTTCTTGAAATGGAGGAAGACATAGAGATCCCGATCATCCTTGGAAGACCTTTCCTTGCAACGGGAAAGGCTTTAATAGATGTTCATAATGGCAATTTGACCTTAAGAGTTAAAGATGAAGAAATAAGGTTCAACATTTTTAATACTATGAACTTTCCGGATGAATCTCCAAATTGCAATCGAGTTGATGTTGTGGACGTTTGCGTGCGGGAGTTCTTTCTTGCAAACATGGATATGGATTCCTTAGAGAGCATTCTCACAAGTTCCTTATCTATATGGGATCTTGGTGAGGAAGGCTCTACCACGGACCTTGATGTGGTGGAATACGTGCTGGCTCTTGACGCTCAACCGAAAGACGTAGATTGTCCTATTCATGTGGCAGAGATTGAAGAAGTTGAAGACTCTCCAGAGAAATCAAATCCGTCTCACGGTGGGTTATTACTCAAGAAATTACCGGAACACCTTCGGTATATCTTTTTGGGAGAGAATTTGACCGATCCGGTTATAATTTCATCAACTCTGACAGAAGAAGAGGAGAGTAAGTTGCTAAGAATCTTGAAGAGGCACCGATCCGCTTTTGCTTGGTCTATTTTGGATATCAAGGGAAGTAGTCTGTCGGTGTACATGCATAAGATTTTGATGGAGGATACGTTCAAACCCTCAATTGAAAATCAATGGCAGATAAATCTGGCTATGAAGGAAGTGGTAAGAGCGGAGGTATTGAAGCTATTAAATGCGGGGATTATATACGCTATATCCGATAGTGAGTGGGTGAGCCCGGTGCAAGTGGTGCCAAAGAAAAGAGGCATGACGGTAGTAAAGAATGAGAAGGATGACCTTATTCCGACACAGACCATCACAGGATGGCAGGTATGTATTGATTATAGGAGATTAAATAAGGCAACAAGGAAAGATCATTTTCCTCTTCCTTTCATTGACCAAATGCTAGATCGTTTAGCCGGTTATGAGTACTACTGCTTCCTTGATGGCTATTCCAGTTACAATCAAATAGCCATTGCACTGGAGGACCAAGAGAAGACGACTTTCACATTCCCGTATGGAACGTTTGCTTATCGACGTATGCCGTTTGGCCTTTGCAATGCACCGGCAACTTTCCAACGGTGTATGATGGCGATATTTTATGATATGGTGGAGGAGAAAATAGAGATATTTATGGATGACTTCTCAGTCTTTGGATCGTTCTTTGATCACTGTCTCTATAATCTGGTGCTTGTTCTTGACCGATGTGAAGAGAAGAATTTGGTTCTAAATTGGGAGAAGTGCCACTTTATGGTTAAAGAGAGGATCATCTTAGGTCATCGAGTCTCTTCCAAGGGGCTTGAGGTGGACCGAGCAAAGATAGAAATGAGTGAGAAGCTTCCACCACCAAAAAATGTGAAAGGAGTTCGTAGTTTCTTAGGGCATGTCGACTTTTACCGGCGCTTTATTAAGGACTTCTCAAAGACGGTGAAGCCATTATGTCACCTTCTTGAGAAGGATACTTCGTTTAAATTCAATGAAGCTTGTATGGAGGCGTTTAAGGTGATAAAGGAGAAGTTGATCTCGGCTCCAATAATGGTCACTCCGGATTGGGAAATGCCATTTGAGATAATGTGCGATGCGAGTGACTATGCCGTTGGCGCGGTGTTAGGACAACGGAAGGAGAAGATCTTCCGCTCGATCTATTATGCAAGCAAAACATTAAATGACGCCTAGGAGAATTACACCACAACCGAGAAAGAAATGCTAGCGGTGGTCTTTCCTTGTGATAAGTTCCGTTCATATATCATTGGGTCAAAAGTGATCGTCTACACGGATCACGTGGCTATCTGGTACTTATTTGCAAAGAAAGATGCCAACCAAGGTTGATAAGGTGGATTCTATTATTACAAGAGTTTGATGCGAAGATAAGGGACAAAAAGGGGAGTGAGAACGTTGTTGCCGACCATTTGTCGAGGTTGATTCAAGAAGACATTGGTGACGAGTCTAATATCACGGAAGTGTTCCCTGATGAACAACTCTTTTCAGTAGAAAATGCACTTTCGTGGTATGCTGACATTGTTAATTATCTTGTATGTGGCATGTTACCACCTGACTTGACAGGAGCCCAAAGGAAGAAATTTCTCTTTGATGCTAAGTACTATTTATGGGATGAGCCGTTGCTATTCAAGAAATGTGCTGATCAGGTGATCTGGAGATGTGTTCCAGAAGAGGAAATGGCTAGTATTCTCTACCATTGCCATTCATCACCTTGTGGTGGCCATTTCGGTGCGACTAAGATGGCATCAAAAGTACTACAATCAGGTTTTTACTGGCCCTCTTTGTTTAAAGATTCATATACATTTGTAAAAACCTGTGATAGATGTCAAAGGGTGGGTAACATATCAAGGAGGCATGAATTACCGCTGACGTCAATTCTTGAGCTTGAGTTGTTTGACGTGTGGGGATTGGATTTCATGGAGCCATTTTCGCCCTCATTTGGGAAGGAGTATATTCTGTTGGCGGTGGATTATGTGTCCAAATGGGTCGAGGCAGTGGAAACACCTACTAATGATGCCAAAGTGGTGTTAAAGTTCTTTCAACATAATGTCATGACACGATTCGGGACACCTCGAGCCTTAATCAGTGATGAGGGGACTCACTTCTATAACAAAATGCTCAATGTCTTGTTGGCAAAGTATGGAGTAAGGCATAAGGTGGCGCTACGATACCACCCACAGACAAATGGCCAAGTGGAAGTTTCATACCGTGAAATCAAGCTCATTCTGGAAAAGATGGTTCATACAAATCGCAAGGATTGGACGGTGAAGCTTGATGATGCTTTATGGGCATATCGCACCGCTTTTAAGATACCGATCGGCATGTCGCCGTATCGATTGGTGTTTGGGAAAGCTTACCATTTGCCTGTTGAATTGGAGCACCGTGCATTCTGGGTGATAAAGAAACTCAATTTTGACATAAAAGCTTCTGGTGCGCAACGTCTCCTCCAATTAAATAAAATGGAGGAATTCTGGCATGAGGCTTATGAGAATGCTAAGCTCTACAAAGACAAAACGAAGAGGTGGCATGACAAAATGATTGTCCGGAGGGAGTTCAGTCCGGGCCAACAAGTCCTATTGTTTAATTCAAGGCTGAGGCTCTTTCCCGGAAAGTTGAAGTCTCGGTGGTCTGGACCGTTCCGGATCAAGCATATCTATCCTTTTAGAGCTATCGAGCTAGAAGCCGAAGACGGACGTACTTTCCGAGTCAACGGGGAACGGATCAAGCATTACTTAAAAAACGAAGAGCGAGTTGTGGAGAACATCTCCCTCGTTGAAGGATAAAGCCAGAATTCTTAAACGTCCATGCTAGGGACGTAAAACCAAGCATAATTTTTTTTGACGTGACATCGAGGGTAACGAATATTCCCAACTTTTGTATAAATACTTTTTTTGGAGATTGTATTGATCTCGTAATATTAATTTTTGTGGTGAATTGATGAGGTTGGATACTTAGGAGTGAATTGTATGCGAAAATTAATTTGAGGATTAAAGAGGAAATAAGAGGTGTAGAGAAACAATGTGAAAACCTGAAGGAATCCAGCTTAGGTCCACACTGGCAAAAATTTGCCTAATCGGTAAACCCACCGCCTAGGCAAACATTGGACAAAAAGGTTGAGAAAACATTCTGGCGTAATGTCGCCTAAGCGGTAAAACCACCGCCTAGGCGGTAATTGGACAGAAAAAGTCAAAAAAAATTACACTGCCGAAATTTCGCCCAGGCGGTAAAACCATCGCCTAGGCGGAAAATTGATGAAAAACTGAACTTTCACACTGGTGTAAAACCCACCACCTAAGCGGATTTACAACCAAATCAGGGTTTCACACTAGTGTAAACTCGCCCCAGCGGAAAAAACCACCGCCTAAGCGAATTTACACCAGAAAGTTTTCAAAAAGAAAAGGCGCTAATCCGCCTAAGCGGTAAAACCACCGCCTAGGCGAATTTACGCGAACACTGTTTTTTAAACGCACAGTCCACTTCGCAAACGGCATTTTCCTCCTAAAAATTTCAAGAAACCTCTCAATTTCACCATCCCAAATTCCTTCCCCCCTTTAAAGATTCATTCTATAGTGCTAAAAACTTGGATTCTCATCTAGAATCTTTGTCCAAACGAGGAATTTCTCTACCCATTTTCGAAAAATTAGGGTTCGAATGGTGAACAGTGCGAAATCACCATTCTCCACTGTTTTGATCAAATTTTTCAACAAGTAAGTGTCAATGATCCTATTTTTCATTTAGTTGTTGAATTATTTGCTTAATTTGCTCATTTATTTCAACAAAACAGTGGATTTGATTGGAACCCTAAACCCCTTTAAACCCTAAATTGCGATTTTCATGTTATTTGGGATTGAGGAATGCTAAATGATAAACCCTATCATATTTTTGTGTGGATATACAATGTGAATCATGTAGTTTGCGCTACATTGCGACAAAAATGTGATTGGGTTATGGTTGGTGGAATATCTTGTGAGTTTTGTGTTGATTGACCTTGGTTCGCTGATTAGGGTTTGAATCACTTGTTCTATTGTTATTCTTGCGGTTGGTGTGGTGATTTGAATTTTTAGGGACAATGGAAAAGCGCAGGGCTGCCAAGCACCCAAGAACAGACGAACCTCCGTCCGCTTCGGATTTCAATTCCCTTAAGTTTGTTTCTAAGCAGGCAGAGGATCAGTATAAAGAACATGAGAGTAAGCGGTCAGGCATCCGTCAAAGAGAATTTGGGCCTTTGAATGATCTTCCTGAAGAAATCAGAACTATGATTGTACAAAGACAATGGCAACAGTTCTGTGCCCCACCTCCAATGGACGAGTTGGCTCTTGTTCGATAATTTTATGCAAACATCGCAGAGGCTACAGGGTTTTAAACACGGGTCCGCAACATTCCCATCCTCTTCAGTGCCGATCACTTTAATGAATTTCTAGTATTGACGGGGCCTGAAGCTTCAAGAGATTTATTCGATGCCGCCTCACTGACAGTGAGTGCGGTGATTCAAGCTTTGACGACAGGAAATGCACAATGGACCAACACATGGTAGGGCCAAGCAATCTTCAAGTCGCGGTTTCTAAAACTAATCCCCAAGAATTGGTTTTCATTTATCTACACAAATCTGCTCCCGACAACTCATGTGTCTGACGTGTCCAAGGAGAGAGCTTTCATGCCCTACGGCATCGATAGAGAGACGCCTGTAAACATCGGCTGGCACATTTATTCTTCCATACTTCATGCTGCCAAGTCGAAAAAGGGTGCCCTTCCTTTTCCTTCCTTCCTCACCGCGGTCTTTCAACGAGCCGGAGTTAGAATCACGTCCACGAGACCTTTTCCTCTTGTGAGGCCACTTGATCTAGCATTGATTAAAAGGTTATGGAAAGGCGGACAAGGTGAATGAGAGGAGGGTCAAGAAGAGGAAGAAGCAGGTCCTTCAGAGCAACCAACGCCTACAACCAGCCGAGGCCAAATCACACAAATCTCACGAGATGTCCGTAGTCTCCAGTCCGATGTGAGTCAACTTCAAGATAATTTGGCGCGAATGGAGAGCTACATGGACTCCTATATTCGGCAACAAGATCAAAACCAACGAGTCATATTCGAGCATCTTGGAATTGACATAGCGCGTTATACGCCCGTGCCACTTTCCGAGCTGGATGAGCTGCCACCGCCATCTCATCCACAATAAACGGTAGGAGGTTAGACTTCTATGTCTTCCCTCCTAGGTATGTGTCCGCCCCAGTTTTAATACATATTTTTCTATTTTGCTAAGGGTTCACTGCTTAGGCAGTAGGGACACTGCCTTGTTTAAGTTTGGGGGGAGTATGACATGCGATACATGTAGTTTTTATTTTATTTTTTGTCTTGAAGGGGATAAGAAGGATGAAAAAAAATTGATGTAAAGGGGACAAAAAATTCTTTTTGTGTACAAATTTATATATTAATGTTAAAATTTTTGTAAATTTTGAAATTCTTTTTCTTATACATGTGTAATGTTTAGCTATGCATGTGTAAGGATAATTAGCATATGTAATATTAGTTTGTAGAAGTAGAATAGAATTGTAAATGAATTGAGTTGTATAAGCATGCTGAGTTTCTGAGTTTGTCCGAACCATGTCTCTATGATGAAAATCACCCCCTAATTTGTGTTTTAAGGTTGGGGGTAATGCCATTCACGTGTGTTTTGTGTGCTTAGCATGTTAATTAGGTAAAAATTATTTTGATCCTAAAATCGCACGATTGCATACACTCGTTGTATAATTAATTGAACGATTGGACATCGATTATTCAGTAATAAGTTCATGATGGAATCTAGAACTTGACTGGGGGAGGCTTGAGGTGAAATTATAGGTAAGGTAATTCCGGAGGCATGATATAGGACCTCGTTTTTATCTCTTGAACCTTTTGAAACTAACCTGAAAAGTTATTCCCTCGTTCTCCTGTCGAAGCCATAAAATTGTGTCACTTCTGAACTTGTTTCTATACTTTAACCAAGTAAATCTTTCAGAACCATTGTCCCTAGGAATAAAAGTGAAAATTGAGTGAAAACAAGTAGCATTAGATTATGCTAACTTGAAGCGGGTAATCGGGGTTTCAGTATTTTTGGTTAAGTATAAGAGTATTCACTTGTCAATCATGTAGTTGTAGCTAAACTGTAAAACACAAGTTGTGAAACGTACGTCATAAATACCTGCATTATAGGACGTTAGGGAATTTTAGGGTAAATAAATTATTAAATTACAGAAGAAAAAAAAATGTAACAAAAATGTTAGGGGCAAAGATTATAATTTTGAAACTTTTAAAAATAGAAATATACTAAAATGAAAATTCTAAATAAAATGAAGGGAGGAAAGTGTAATTTTTTTATTTTTTTTTATATATATATGTGCGTATAACCACCCGGCACACCGACGGCAACCCACCGGCCAAGGAGCGGCGATCGAGGGGCAACGTGGCAGGCTCAAAATCGGTTTAAACCCACTAATTTCATGCATTAAATTACCTCCTTCATGTGCTGAGATGAGAAATCAGGGAAAAAGGGAAGGGAAACTTGAAAAATCTAGAGAGAGAGAGAGAGAGAGGAAAACGTCGGGGTTCCGTGATCGACGTGCCGCCGGCGAGAAGGCAGAGCGTGTGTTCCGTGCCTGCCTGGGTATGTTCTTGTGGCCACTGCTGTGAGAACGATCGTGTGGAATTCCCGGTGGTTTGCTCGGCGGCCGTAGAAAGGGATGAGTTCGTCAACAGCGTGACCGATCGCCGTTCATTTCCATCGTTCGGTAAGTCTTTATGAGTATTCTGTTTCTATTTTTTCAGTAGGTGATCGGCCATTGGTCATCGACCGACGGAGGTTAAGTGGGCAGGGGGTGCACGGGTCATCAGGTGGGTAGACGTGGAGGGTCGGCGGCGGCACTGTTGGGTCGCCGGCGGATTGTGTGTGTGCATGTGGGGACTGTGTGTGTATGTCTGTTCAGATTGCCGGCGACAGCTGTAGACAATAGCAGTGGCCGGAGCTGCTGCGACGTCCATGTTGACGAGACTGTGTGTGTGTGTGTGTGTGTGTATGCCGGGTGTTTTGGCCGTTCGCCGTTGGTATAGGGGCTTCAGGTGTGTGTGGGTCGTCCACCGTTCGTGGGGGGTGAGTCGCCGGCGGTGGAGGCTGGTGAAGAAGGGGCTGTGTCATCGGCAGCGAAAACGGGAGAAAACCGTGAACAGGAAACAAAAGGAAGGAAGAAGAAGAGAAAAGGAAAAAAAAAAAAAAGAGAAAAAAGAAACTAATTACACTAACAACCCCAATAGAAAAATCAAAAACCCAATTAGGGACCAGTGAGTGATTCGGAATAAATAATGACTTCGTTGATTAATATTTTAAATCATTAATTATTATTTCCATCTAGTTAAATTGTTAGCATTAAATTTTATAATCGTTACGATAATTTCGTAACCGCTAATTTTAATAATATCGTACAGTTAATATGGATACAGAAAATTGGTATAGATAACAATTTTGTATAATTAACTCGGGGAATGAGAAATATAGAAATTATGGTCTACATTACATGTTAGGTTATTTTAAAAATATTAATTTAGACCTTATCATTACTAGGTTCGCAAACGCCAGCATCCCGGTAGGCTTTGGACGGTGCAGTTACTGTAACACAAGAAGTGAGGTGAGTGTACTGTCTTCTTGTCAAACTGTTCTCGGTATTTATGTAATGACATATATGTTTACTAATGCTATACGATTCCACAAGAAGTGTGAATTATGTTTCTCCCCGTAAGGGGTGTGGATTATATTTTCTCCCCGCAAGGGGTGTGAATTATATTTCTCCCCAGGAAGAGGTGTGGATATTTCGTAGGAAGGCATTCCTATGAATGTTACGGTACCATTGCAACTCCTGATCGTGAGGTTAAAACGGTCACTATGGCTATCCAGTGTGTGTGTGTGGTGGTTTGAAATGTGGTATTTATTCATACTGGATGATTTATTACTTTATGGTAATGGTCAGTAGGATATTTACGGTGGGTAGTTTTGAAATGGAACCTATAAACATTGCTTTATTTTCACTATATATATATTGGGAAGACTGCTGTACGTTATGTGACATCTAGATGTATGTGCTTAAATGATGTTTTTTTCTTAAATGATATATTATTTTGATATGAGAATGTTTTACTAAAAGAAGGCAGTACACTCGCAGGCGAAATAGCTAGGAGTCGGTCCCCTACTGGCACTGGGTAGAGTCCATCGGCGGTTTAGCAAACTGGGGATATTTTGGGAAGTGCAGCCTGAGGCGAACCTAGTAGAGGTTCATTGTCATTTTTTACCTTTTGTTGTATTTAGAATCTCAGGGACGGGTGTGTCCCTAGTAGAAGAAGCCGTTGTATGACCTGATTTTGTGATTGTATAAAAATGAATGCTTTATGTGGCCTTCTAGTTTGTTTATGTCGCCCAGGTGACGTCGTGTCAGCGTCACGTTGGCCCCATGGGTGACTAGAGCCCGGGGTGGGGTGTGACATAAACACCCCTAAAATTGTATAAAATTGAATAAGTTTGGGGGTGTACTCGAAAAAAAAAAAAAAAAAAAAAAAAAAACCTATGTGAATATAGTATTTAAATTCGATTATTTTGACAAGTGAATACAAGTTTACTAAATCCTGTTCAGGGTAATATCTTCAAAGATAAGGGAATCATGAGAGAGATTTAACGACAAACGTTTGTACCTCGGGTATCGTTAAAATTATAACGAGTTTTTATTTCTACAATACCTTTGGCCGTTATACAAATTCTAACCAAACCCTATTGATCTCCGTGAATGTACGAACCTACATTAGTGGATACTTGAGCCCAGTCAAGCATATGGCTTTCCTAAATGTTTTAACAAGTTTAAGTCATAACCTTATTCATTGAATAATCCAATCCGGCGTTTGATTTGTTATATATCCGAGTTCACACACACACACATTTTAATAGGATCTAAAATTATTTGAACTGATATTGAGTATTGAAATTCTGGAGCACCACGTGGTGTGTGTTATTTCTTAACCGGATCTGATTATGGGTTGTTGAGGGAAGAAGAGCATGGTTTCTTTGACTAAACTTGTATCTCACAGGTATGTACTTCTTAATTGTTAATGATTGCGTATCTGTAGTTTAGGATGTAGCTAATTAGTGTAGTTAGTATTATTTTAGCATTAGGGTGTTTTGCTAGAGTACTAGCAAAATTTCAAGTTTGGGGGTATTTGATAGGTATAAAATACCTATCTAATTCTAAACCGAATTTGCCAGTTTTCGAGTACTTTATTTAAGTTTGAATATCGTTTTAGCTGTTTTTATTAGTCAGGAGCAGGGAAGTAAACAGTCGGCAAACCGAGTGTAATGGTGCAAAAAGGGTAGCAAAAAAGATGCAAAGATGAGGTTTCAAATAACAAAGCAATTTCGCCTAGGCGAAGTTTCCACCGCTTAGGCGGAAATTCAGCAGAAAGATGCAAAACTGAAGATTTAAAATCCGCCTAGGCAGAAATCCGTCAGAATGTTGCAAGGGCTGAAGTATTGAATCCGCCTAGGCGAAGTTTCCACCGCCTAGGCAGAAGTCCATCAGAATGCTGGATTGACTGAACTACTGGATTGAGCTGCACTGCTGTAAATCCGCCTAGGCAAAGTAGCTACCGCCTAGGCGAAATTCCGTCAGAAAGATAAGGAGCCAAGAAGTTAGTCCTTCGCCTAAGCGAAGATTCTACTACTTAGGCGGAATTCTAACCGACTTAAGCACCGCTTAAGCGAAGTTTCCACCGCTTAGGCGGAAATCGCAGAACAGGTCAAAATATCTGTTTAGATATTTTTGAACCCCTAAGCCTATAAATACCCCTTGGCCACGTATGAAACTTGTTGTTGAAGAACCCTAACCCTAGTAGAGAGCTTTTAAGCAATATTTTGAAGATCAAGAAGGAGGTTCATCATTCGGATAAAAAAGGATAACTTGCGGATCGATCGTTAGTGACAGTGAACCATTTCACTTCCAGATTTGATCGTTTCTCTCTTGTTTTATTCTTTGTAATAACTTTTTCATCGCTAAGAATGTTGAATCCCTCTTATTTTACATGGTATATGGCTAAGATCTTGTAGTAGTAGTTAAATGTTACTTAGGAGTAGTCGAAATCATGTAACCGTTTAGTTGAGTAAATTTATGTTACTTTAACGTGTTATTTGTCGAAATCCGATTGTGTTTATCGTTATTCTTGATATTATGCTTGTATACATAAACTGAGAATACGGGGTTTGACACTCGGGAGAGGTAACCTCGGATTCAGATTAGGGTAAATACAACATGACGTTCTAACAACCCGGGAGGGTGTTAGAACGTATGCAATCCAAGACGTTGGCTCAAGACTCATGCGACTTAGGGTAAAAACCGTTATAGCTAACTAAATGAAATCAATTATGCATTATATGAAAGAGATTTATACCTAAGTAATTAGTGTAATTAAACTAACTTTATAGTTTTCATTTATCTTAGTATAGTAAATTAGAAAACAAACAAAATTTGATTAGTCGAGATAATATGAAGCTATTGAAATCGCAATACTCACTTGAATTACCTGCTTGTCCCAGTGGAACGATATCCGATCCTAAAAGATCTATTATATTAAAACCAGACCTTGTATACTTGAGAGTAGTCCAACTACCACGAGGAGGAAACATGTGTGAATCTGAGCGCGTAGCAATATCCTAAAAATAGCTGGTCCTCAGACCTTCAAACCTCCGATGTCCTTCCTAGGAAAACATCCATCTTTGGTTGATGGCCTAAGCGAGAAAAGGTTCGTAGTCAGATCCCAGGGAATGCAATCCCGGCCTTGCCTTTCTATCCCTAAGAGGGTTACGGATTGGGTTTTCATCATGATATGCAATGCAAAGTGAGTGCTCGTGTGTTGGAAACATTATACCGTAAATGTAGAATTGTGAAGACAGTATTTCAATGCGGTATTTAGAGACAGTAAATGTAAATACAATAAATGAAAATAGTAAATATGTATGCATGCAGATATATACACATGAAATGATATGCTTAGTATGTTTTGTTGTTTTTGTTGTTGTTGTTGTTGTTATTATTATTATTATTATTATTATTATTATTATTATTATTATTATTATTATTATTATTATTATTATTATTATTATTATTATTATTATTATTATTATTATTATTATTACTGTTATGTTTTTGGTAGGGAATTATTTATGTTTGAAATCAACAACGTATTAGTTGGATGTTATTAAACATTGAATATGGATTTGGACTCCAACTAGACTTGACTCTTTTATGAAATCCTTAGCGGAGTCGCCAGCTGGGGCACCCCAGATTTCGATAGCGGAAGAAGTGGAGAATCAGGTAGAGGATAAAAACATGTTTCATCCCTTCCTCTCTAAGTCGTCCAAATCCATTTATTTCGAAAATGGTTTTTCAAGGGCTTTTCTAGGCGTCAATTTGGAAAAACGTCTTGGGCCGAGTTTTTTCCTTAAAAATAGAGTCACCACCTAGGAATAGTTTAAATGGTGTGCTAGGTCACCGGAATTTTAGAAATTCATTTTTTCTTTTGAAAGGGTCGTATGACTTCTATAGGTCTATGTACAAAAGATATTATTTAAGTTCGGAAGTCAGTTATGCTCGAGGAAGGTGTTTGATGCCCCAAGACACCCATCTAAATATGATACCTCAGTCTAAATTTATATTCATTGTTAAACACTATCCAAGTAGTTTTGTTTTATTTACTTAAACATAAAATAATTCTTCTTTTTAAAGTTTTTGTTCTTTTTATGTATTTTTTACATGATTTAATGGAAAGCTGGTAAATACTACAACTACTACTAGTCAGCAACACCTAATAATAGTTTATGTATAGACATATATGTCAATATGCAAGCTATACTAAACGAAATGTAAACTAAGACTAAGTTGTTTGGATATGCGACCGAACCTGCACGTGGGTTGCCTACATATCTCAAATGAGAATCATGTTATCACGTAGTTTGTTCTGGTTAAGGTAAAGGGTATGATTTATTATTAGAGGTATGACCGAACCCTTATGGGTTGCCTATGTACTTTGGGTGGTTACCAAAGATCAGGTCAGACGTAGTTCAGTCCTGCTATGTTTGAATGCTGGGTTGGTTTCGGTTATAAGCTGAGGTAGTTCAGTTAAGTTTTGGTTGATTATTAGTTAGTTTTGTTTGTGAACAACCTGAGTAACAACCCTTTGATTTTGTCAAGAACCTTAAACGAACTCTTTTACTTTGGTTAGTTTAGTGTTTGTTTGTAAATTATGAGTAAAAAGGTGAAAATAGATACCATATATTTATGTCAGTCTTACTCGTAACTTAGGAAAATGGGAAGCTTTCTGAAAAAGAATCACACATATCCCTAACGGAATAGAAGCCCTTTCTTTATCCTGTGTTTTTAGCAACAAAGGTCTCTCGGTGTAGTATATAAGTATATATGTATATATTTGTGTTTTGTTTGGCTAAAAAATAAAAGAAATACAACAGTCTTGGGGGGGGGGGTATCATATAGACTATGTACAACTCATGGTGTGAATAGTCGTTTTGTTCGAATCCTCACATGTTTTTACTACGTAGTTGGATGATTTAACGTTTTTGAATGTCTTGGCATGTCTTTTAATGTTCTTCAGATACTTGGAATGATTTTTGTATGATTTAACCCTAAATTGGTTGTTATGGTTAACATTAGGTGTTTACTTGATGTTCATGACAAAATCAAAAGCTTGTTTGGTAGTTTTTAGGGTTTGTTTGATTCTTTTATTGATTTTATGTATTAACAACATGAAAGTAAGTTTATTATTTACATGATCCTACTATATACAAAGCATTATACACAAATTCAACTAAGAATCATAGAGTTTTTTTTATAGGAACATACCTACTTAGGGGATGTGGTCTTCACCAAGTATTTACCCCCTTCTCATTGATCTTCTTGGTTGGTAGTTGGCCGGTGGTTGATCGTTGTTCACGATTTTTTGATTTCATAGCCAAGAACCCAAGAACAACAACATACCTAAGGAATGTAGTCATCCCTAAGTAGCTAACTTACTTTCCTCATTGCTCCTCTTAGCTCAGTGTTGATTGGTGATAGTTGATCTTTGAAGTTCTTGTTCTAAGAAATTCAAGAACACCTTCCACGACTAGATTTTGGTAGAATAATAACATGTTTTTTTAAGAAATATACTTGAGAGACTTAGGACCCGAAAGAGTTGCTCGAATTTAGAGAGAGAAAATAGGCTTTCAGGACTTGAAAAAATGAGAACTCCAACACCCCAATTTATAGGCTGGGGACCTGCGCATTAGGCAAATATGCAGGCCAGTCCAGCCTCTTCCTTGGGGGGTGTTTGACATAAGGGATTTTCTATCTTGTCTTGGTTTGGTTTGTCTTGGAATGAATTTAGGGGAGAAGGTTAGATTCTCAAAGATCTAGAAATTATTACCAAATCTTTGAAAAGATTTGGTAATCATTGGCAATCAGTACCAATGAGTGCCAATGATTTCCAATCATTACCTCTCCACCAATTAGATTCCTTGCACATGAGTGCATTTATGACATGATGGGATGGATCTAGTACAGTTTATTGGCTAAATACCGGTTAGATCCACTATTTCAGTTTGGTCGTCATAAATGCTCCAAAGGTGCATTTCACCTAGTCTTTAGGTGTCACTTTGCATTTAATGAAAAATGATAGTTCATTACTTGGAGCCCACACATTTGGTTCATTTTGGATGGAATCAGGTGAACTTTCCTTGTAACCGTCAGTTGGTTTCCAAGTTGCCTAGTTACCCTTAGATATTTTTGTGAATATATCTAGATCCTTTGAACCTAGTCCTGCCATGTCATCCCAAGCATTTAATGATTGATGGTATGTGCATTAAATTCATTACTTGGAGGCTACTCATCAGGTTTGGTTTCAGTAATGGGCCGTCACAATGCAAGGCTTTCAATTGGTTTCTAAACTATTTTACATAACATTTCTAGATACCTTGAATGTCATCTTGAAATTTCATCCCAAGCATTCAATGCTTGATGGGATGGGCATTCAATGCTCATTGAATGCCTTATTTTTGTGGCAAACTGAATTAGTTTAGTTTCGATAACAGTTGGTTGCACCATAAGTATCTTGTCCCCTTCTTTTGCCATTTGGTACAAAATTTATAGGAAGTCTCCAAGGTCATTAAAAGGCTTTTCTTGTGGGGATTAAATGATGGCTAGTCCCTTTGATTGCGTGGGCCTAGGTTGGTTTGTCAAGACTATTTAGATTTGGTCAAAATCCAAGTTAGGCCCAATCCTTAAATCACCTTGTGATTTAGGGCTTTACCATAACATTTCCAAGCCTTGCGTAAGGTGTATTGGATTGTTTCTTGGTAGTGTTTGATGTAATATACATAAATGAAATGGATGTTTTTGGTGTTAAATGAACAAGATTTAGTAGTAGTATATGTTTCAAGGTCGGGGTGGGGTAACTGAATTGATTGTTTAAAATGTCCTATAATTTAAGGGTAGTGACTAAGATTTATCTATAATAAATATTATTTTATGAAAATAAAACTTTAGCACAATCATGTTAGACCTCCTTAAATCATAGGAATTTCGACGTTGACCCAAAACTTTTACTTAACTATATTTTATTAAATTCAACAGTTTTGTGTTTTTGGTCATACTTTTGTATATTATGTAGCATGATCTCAGGTAGAAATTCATTCCCTTTAAACCTAAGTTTAATGATTTTCTAAACTCTTACTTGATTCAACACTGACTGGGTAGGATAAAATGCAGTGTCTACCGTAACGAATTCCACATCCATGTATGATGCCATCCTAGGATGGCCTTGGCTCCATGCGATGGGGATTATAGCATCTACGCTTCATAAGTGCATTAAGTACGCAAAAATAGGATAATGAGGCTATCATCCGAGGAGGCCAGGTAGTGTTTCGCGATAGCTATGAAGGGGAAAAAGGTTATCCAATAGCAATTAAAGACAAAGCTTGTGAGAGTTCCATCTAATAGCTCGACTCAAGAGATAGATGATTTTCGAGAACATCCCAGTGTCTTCCAACCAACTGAGCGGGTATGAGAATTGCCTTTCGATCAAGGGACGAAAAAGTTGATGATAAGCACGTTGTTAACTAAATCTGTAAAGAAAAAATTCATGTGGTTACTAGAAAAGAGTTTGGACTTGTTCGCCTGGGCATCAAAAGATATGAAAGGAATTAACCTTGATGTGGTGGTTCATCGGCTCAATATCTTAAGATCTTACCTACTGGTTAGGCAAAAGAGAAAGATGGTCAACCCACAAACGACAAGGACGTCCTAGGCCCGTTTAACCTGGCACCTAGGAACAAGAAATACTTGCTGGTAGTAATTGCTTACTTTACCAAGTGGGTGAAAGCTGATACATTTGTGTCCATAGGCAAAAATAAAGTAAAGAACTTCTTTTGGAAGTAAGTGATCTGTCGTTTTGTTATTCTGGAAGTGCTAATATCATATAATTGAACCCCATTCACTAGGGGAAAGGTTATATGGATGCATAATGAACTAAAAATTTGACATCGAACGTTAAGCCCAACATACCCCCAAGAAAATAAACAAGCAGAGATAACGAATCCAACTATCAAGGAAACACTCAAAAAGTGATTAGAAATGCTAAAGGCAAATGGGTGGAAGAACTGCTAGCAATCTTATGGTCCTACCGAATGACTCTAAGAACAACTACAGGGGAAACACTATGTTCAATGATGTATGGGACTGAGGCAGTGGTTCTAGTAGAAATTAGGTTACCTTCAAGACGTTGTAGCACATTTAATCTTGTGGAAAATGAAGTTAATATATGCCAAGAGTTGGACCAATTGGAAGAGAAACAAGATAAAGCAACATTGAGAATAGTAGCCTATAAATCAAGAATATAAAGAATGTTCAACCATGCACTAAGCCCAAGGTACATGGTACTTTGCAGTAGGTGAACTCGTGTTTCGAAAAGTGATGCCTCATTATCTAGAGGCCCATTTAGGAACATTAGCGCCAAACTGGGAAGGACCCTATAAGGTGATTAAAGTGAATAGACCAGGGACATACTTGACCATGGAATATTACACATTTAAGGAAATACTTCGTGTTAGTTTCGCTTATTTTAGTTTATGGGTCTCCTAAAGACTTTGAAAAGTGTTTTTGTGTTGTTTACTATGTGTTGTTCAAGCAACAAGGTTATATACCTTTGCGAAGAATACTCCCCCTAAATCTGAGGATGGGTATTTAACTCATTTAAGTATAAACATAAAGACATAATCAAACAATTCAAAAGATTTTCAATATAAGCCCAAAAACCAATATAACGATAATGATTTTCAACAAAAGCTCAATATAACCATTTTAACTAAGATCTCTCTTTAATCATTGCAATGCTTAGGCGAGTAAATTTCTAAACATCAACTACCACGTTAACTAAGATCTCTCTTTAATCAGTGTAATGCTTAGGCGAACAAATTTCTAAACATCAACTACCACGTTTAAACATCAACTTCTCCCTCTTTTGTCATCTCTAAAGGTGGGGACGGAGAACAAAAAACATTTCTTTTACACCCCTTAATAAATATTCTGATAAAAAACATTCTTCAAGAAATCATAAAATTTTGATCTTCAATAATGAGGATAAAAACCTGTTTCAATACTAGAATATATGTGAATCATCATACGAATTAAATATTAACAGATAAAAGATTATATTCAGACAATAATTCACCATAATAAATTAATTACCATTTAGTATATCGAGATTAACAACCAAAAATCCTAAATTTAACTATTACAAATCAATGTACTTCGGTGAGAGATATTCAGTTACACAACCCTAAATGAGAATGATAAAGAATGAAATCTAATGAGGGTCTCATCCCATAAATGGATAGTATGGTCCTAACGGACTCATGGCTGGCTGTTGTGGTTACTGTCTACCAGGTTGTATGCTTGAGCTCGAAGGTATCTGCTAATAATAAGGTATAAATGGTCCTACCCTTGAAGACCCTGCTACAATAGATCCTCCAAAGAATTGTTGCCCACCGAAAGTAGTATGCCCACTATATTGTTGCTGGGCAGTGAACTATTGTTGGTTGCTATATTGTTGGTTCTTCATGAATTGGAACATGTGTTCCATGCTTCTTGTGATCCTCCCAAACCCAGCTTCCATTGTTTTAGCAAGCCTCCCATATCCGCTTTCTACGGAAAACCTCATCTCAACCATATTATTTTTAATCCTAGACACTTTGTAATCAAGCATCTCCGTGTATTGCTCGAGATCATCAACTTGATTCCTAAGCATATCGATTTTCTAATCTGAGGTTAATTCTTCCTCTTCTTCATCATCATCATCATCATCATCATCTTCTTCTTCTTCTTCTAATATCATTCTTCCTTTCTATCTTCTCCCTTGTTTCTCACTTGCCTTTTTCTCTTGAATTCATACCCCATTAAAATACAACTACTAACATTTATCCATGTAGGGGTTATCGAGAGAAGTTTACTTTCTTCAGGATCGCCATCAACTTCGAAGAAATCAAATATTCTTTGAAGTGCATTACCATAGGGTAGCACTCTTGAGGGTTTCTTTAATTAACACTTCTTGTGCTCAAGCATAATCTGGGCTAAATCAAGATTTCTACCCTCAAAAATTTCATTTAACTAATAAAAATCAAACTTATTAACATTTGCATGACTCTCTAATCTAAGCATAATTGAATAAGTAATCATCGAATGAATGAGACGATGCTCAAGTAATAATGATCTTGCTCTACCATCAACCAAACCAAATTTATTAGCAATCTCAATTATCCTAAAATTCATCGCAAGCCATTGAGTGGTATTGTAGGGACAAACATTTCCTATTTTGAACTTCAAACTGCTTCTAACATCATTCTAATCAAATCTAATTTCAACCTCTTTAAGAAATGACCTCATCTCTCCATCTCTAATTGTAAGATTACTATAACACATGTTTACCCAATGAGGCATCCATTCATTGTTTTGGATAAGAAAGTGAGACCAACCCATCTTCTTATCAAACTTCTCAAGATCGATATTTTTCTTTTTAATGCCAACAAAATCAACAGGTTTGCAACAAATAACCTTTCAATTTTCAAATTCATTGTTGTATTTTAATTCATCCGCTTTGCTTTCAAAATAAATAGTGTCAAACTTAGGCTTTCCCGGGAAAAGTTGTTTACCTCTAGGCATTTTCTCTCAATTGTGATTTCAACAACCAATTGAAGATCCAAAAATCTAACAAGATGAAGTAGATCTACCAAAACCCTAAAGAGTAGTAGAAGAATCAACATTTTGATGAAGATTTTGATCTCCAAGTGATAGATCTGAGCCCTTAATCTTCCATCCCAAGCTAATATGTGAAGATCATGTTGTAGATTAGATAAGAAAACTCTTAGGAGATTAAGGGTTTTTAAAGAAAGAAAGCTTCAAAATGAAATGAGGGTGAAATGAGGGGTCTAAGGATATTAAATACCACAACAGTCAGTTGATCGACTGTTCTTCATTGGTTAACTGGCCAAGGCAGAGTTTGCACACTGCAGACTCTGTTTCTGTCGGTTGAACAACAAGGTTTTTTTTTTCCATTTGTGCATTCTTTCCCTATTTGATCAATGAACTCAATTTTTACCTTATATTTTGATCCACACATATTCTTTAAAACATTATCACACACCTACACATATCACAAATATCTACTTTAAGAAATATGAAGTATTAGCCTCCCTAACAAAATTAACATACTTGAATTTTAGGAAATTTGACATACCTGAATTGTCCTTGAGTCCGTTATTTTTCCATTTGCTTGATTTGTCACTTTGATTTCATCATTTTTCGCATTGGCTTTCTTATGGATTGGTTCAGTAATAATTTTCTTGCCTTTATACAGTGCTTTGAGCTTTGTTTACTCATTTTTCTTTATCATCACCTTATACATTGTCCTTCTCTAGTTTTCGTTTCTTGCCATTCTTTGAGGATATGTATCAGTTGATTTCATGTACTGACCTTTCTATTTTTTGAACTTTTTACTTTGAATGTACTGATTCTTCCTCATTGGTGCATTGAATCTTGAATCCCTTCTTGGCATGTAGTATTCATTCTATCCTCCAAATTGATCAAATCTCCAATTAGTACCTACACAAAAAATTTCTTTCTTTGGTATCTAGTTATTTCTGGATCCGACAGGGTAACCATGTAATAAATAACAAACTTTCTCGAAATGACCATTCTTCCTACAATAAAAAATATCTAGCATTGTTAGTACGTTTCTTTGGATAATCATTATTCCATACTGGAGCATGATATTGTTGATGAAATTGAGGAGTTGCTTTAGCAACTATTGGTTTTTCAACAAGTTTAGTTCTCTCAATATCCTTGAATTTATTCATTGCTTTGTTAAGCTCCTTTTGAGTCTTTTAAAGTGATCGCACATTTACTTGTCCTCAAGCAAAAGAAAGAAAATAGAAGAAAACACAAATTAAGTACGAAGCAATGAACGATAATATGTGAGTTTCATATCGATTCAACAACTCATGCAATTGTCTCTGAATCCACCAAATGCTCTAAGCTCAAGACTAATGCAAATATTGAGATTATCTAGAATTTCAACTTTAAGCATCAATTTCAACCCACTCAAGACTATCAATATGTAAGTGTGAGCACAATTACTCTCACCCAACTGAACGAGCCTCAAATATATTTATGTGTTAAGTAGACAACAAACAATCTCTAGATAGTAAATGTAAGAACAACCAAAAGCCTATTTTTCGTGTCACTCTCCACTAATTATGTGTAGGTTCATATGTTATTAGAAATTAGAAGGACTTTATGGTAATGTAATCTATGGCTAGGGTAGAAGGTAAATGAAAATGTTATTTTCAGGCTCAAATCACCCTGGGCATGTATCACAAGTCATGCATCTTACAGGATTTCCAAGAAAAAATTTCACCAACTCCCATTTTCATCATTTTCCTTCTTTTCATCGATCCCACAAGGTATTATTGACCAAAACACACATTTGGTGTTTTTTTTTGGCTATAGGTAAGAAATATAAACCACACCCCCAAACTCAAAATCAACTTTGTCCTCAATGTTGCAGGAAAATACAAGCAAGTGACTCAACTTATCACCCAAGTGATTTATTATTAATTTATTTTTTTAAATAAAATCCAATCCACCAATGATTTTCCAAAAACAACCCATGCTAGTTTTTACAATCAATGATCCATGCAAAAATGTCAATTAGTAATGGGTTTAGGAAGTGGGAATGCATTTACTGGGTTGGATGTACATCCGAGGGTAATGAAAGTATTAGGAAATAAGGCTCAACGGCGGTAACGAAGGATAAATAATTTTCAAGGGTTAGCTTCAAATGCTCAAATAATTCAAAGAAATGCCTAAATCATCTAACCTAGTATTTTGCCTCAAGTTTCTCTTAAATGGATTAGGTGTTCATGAGATTTCAAAGTCTACCTAAAGCACATAAATGTCCTCCAAATGCTCAAAAGGCCAAGAGATCATGATTCATGGTACTCACATGTAAAGAGTCAATAGTGAACTTCACTCAACAAGCTCACAAAAATCTCAATGCAATACATTTCAGAAGACCTAAGAAAACATCAAGTGTTTATACTCATCATCGATATCAAGTCATTTCATCTCAACAAAACTCACAATTTATTCAAAAATAATTAAAAAGAAAAGCAAACTAAAAACATGGTCGAAATAACACAAGTAATAGAACGAAAAGTCACACAAGCCTTTCCTAAACCCAACAAACATAATCCAACATGTGTATCACCCTCAAACTCAAAGTCAAACATGTATTAAAATTAAGCATAAGAAAATAAGAACACATACTGGGGAGGCGAGAAAATCTCGCCTCCAAGTGTGGTCACTGGTAATGCTCCTAGAACAGTGGCTGGTGTTGGCCTTTCTTCCATGGATTGCATCCTTAGGCTCAATTATTTGCAAATTTGGGTTACCTCGCAAGAAGCGCTTGGTTAAACGTCCTCGACTTGACAACGAAGAAGGGCTCATCAAAGAGCAGCTTATGCCCATAATATGAGTCATATAACACAATAAATATATCTTGATTTTGAACACCCTCAAGCTTGGTGAGATGTAGAAATAATTGACACATATGCTCAATGTGACTCGGCTCCGGCATATGTGCTTGGTGGGCGTGAATGAACGGAGTTGGAGGTGGTAAAGGATAAGTATGCCACATCAAATCCTCATAGAAGTATTCATCTTTGATTGGTGTTGGTATCACAACATGGATCTCAAAAGGTGGATAATCACAAGTGTTGTCTTGTAATTCTTCATCGTCGATCAACTCTAGGGTTTCCTTCTCATTAGATTCATCATCGTCGAACAAACCCAAGTTCCTCCTACTTGTATTCGATTTTTTATGGTGGCTTTCACGTTTGAAGGTCCAGGTTGAAGAATTCAACCTCTGATAGTCAAAATCGACTATGTCTTCCAACAACCAATAGACTCTGTCCATGGATAGCTAAGAGAAATGGTTCCAATTCTACTTTTCATCCAACTTGTTGTTGCGATATGTAGACCGTCGAGGAAGTATTGTAGTTGACACTCCCTCAATAAACCATGATCGGGGAACCGAATAAGAAACTCCTTGTATTTGCATGCCAAGCATAATAGAACATCTCGGAATCTCGTTGAGAAAATCTCAAGAAGACTTGTTGATCAATGATAGGTTGAAAACATCCATCTATTTCCAAGACGAATTTGATAATATTAGAGTATTTTTGTAATATTTTAGATCGTTTATATTCGTTTTTATATAAATTAGGTGTAGGGACGTAAACGATTGATAATCAAGTGAATCGGTAGGAAATCAGTGGAAAAATGATGAAGAAGGGCAAAGATCAGTACTGAAGCCTCACCGCTGCAGTGCCTACATTAACGGTTTACTGACCCTTGACTGTTGCAATGGTGAAAGGGTCAGTAACATTCTGCCCAACCACCGCTGTAGCGGTGGCCTTCACTACTGCAACAATGGAAGGACAAAAGGCCAAATGTATTACCACTGCTACAGTGGTCAATCAGCCAGCTGGATTAGATCTTTTGTGATATTTTTTAGATATTTTTTATCCTTGTCTTGTATGCCTTCTTCCTATCATTATTCATAACGTTTTTACACTTGTGTTGAGAGCAATATTCAGACCTAGAATAGGAGAGCTCATTTGGTAGAAGAGGAAACGATTTCAGAACGGTTTTGGCGGAAGTGGAATACTCCACTCTTCAGATTTTCCTTTCTATCTTTGTTTCCCTCTTTGTATTTAAACGTTGTATCTTCAATGATGAATTATTTCTCTTGTTTTAATGCTTATTTGCTTGTGATCATGGTTGGCTAAGTAGATATTATCTAGGGGTTGATGTAGTTAATGTAAATGCATGTTTTATTGAATATATGTTTCTTTAACGATTGTTTATCTAAATTCGATTGTGTTTACCATTTTATTACATCTTTTATATGCTTTGTATGATATTAGGATTGAATATAAAATTATGCTTTGAGAATACGGGGTTTAACACTCGGGAGAGGTAACCCAGGATTTAGACTAGGGTTAAACAAAACGCGACGGTCTAATGAATCGAGAGATTATTAGAACGTATGCAATCCGTGAGGTTGGGTCAAGACTCATGTACTCGGTTAGACGTTATATAGGAATATCGGCGTCGATACGAGGTACATATTAGCTCACTTTATACTCGAGAAAAGTAGTAAGTGAGTTTACTATACCTAGAGAGTCGGATAAGATAAATACCGTTATTGTAAACTAAAAGAAATCAAACATGTATTAGTGAACAAAATTAATCCCTAGGTAATCCATTTTAATAGAATTAATCCAATAGTTGATAGTTTTAATTAGTTTTCGATTAGCAAACTCAAAACAATTCTTGAACCATCTAGATAATATTAAGCTATGTCAATTGTATTATTCAACTAATCCTAACACATATCCCAGAGGACGATACTCGATCTTAAGATCCATTATATTAAAACTTTACCTTGTGCACTTGCGAGTAAAATCAAGCGTGAAAATATTGTGAACAATCAACCATTTCCAAGTACCTCGATATATAAGAAATAAAAAACAAAAATTAAAAATAAAAATACATGCCTAAATTAAAATCAAGTTACTTACTCACAATATTAACAACTATCTAAAACGCCAATCCTCGACAATGGCGCCAAAAACTTGCTGCGATAATTAGAAACAACTAAGTAACACTATTAGAATAACACAATTTTATCTAGATTACCTAAGATTTATTGAAGAAAATCAAACTAACAACTAAATTGATAATTAACGAAGAAAGTAAATAGCTAATGGCAAAATTGATTTAAGGAAATGTAATGGAAAAAGGGCTTTAGGGGGGTTTGACATCACTTGAACTAATATATCAATTCGATTCAACTAATTATCCCATCGTTAAGTCCTACCATCAAATGTGTAAGACCCTAACTTTTACATACGCATAATCGTAGCTGTATTTTAGAACATTTAGAAAATAACGGGGTAGAATATGTCATTTATTACTCAATTTAAAATTTAAGGGGTGGTTCAGTCGGTGGTGCATGTGTGTGCGATGGTGTGTACGTGTTTTCTATTATGTTTGTCAGTTTGGTTCCGCTGGCGCGTGTGTGTGTGTGTGTGATTGTGTGTGTGTTCTGTTTTCTGGTCATCGTTGTCAGTGTGTGAGGGTGTGATCATCGCTGTTTTGTTCAACGACGTGGGTGTATTCGTTGCCGGTCGATTGTATGTGTGTGTATGTCAACGATAGTATGTGTGTGGGTGTTGCTTCAACTGTGTGTGTGTGACGGTGTGTGTGCGTGTGTGTTGTTCAAATGTCGGTGTGTGTGTGTGTATGTCGTTGGCGGTGGTTGTGAGTGTATATGTAGTCGTTGTGTATGTGTGTGTGCATGTTTGTTCGTGCTGATGTGTGTGTGTGGGTGATTGTCTATCTGTGCATGTCGCTGCCGGCAGTGGGTGAGTGGTGTTTGTCTGCACTGCCGGTTGAAACCAAACAGAAATAGAAGAGAGAGAGAGAGTCGGTTGAAAACAAAATGGGAAAGAAGGAGAAAAATGAAGAAGGAAAGGGGAAAAAAAAACAAAAGGTTTTAAAAAAATAAAAATAAAAACCCAAAATCCAAAAATCCAGTGTCTCGGTTGGCGAGCGATTCGGAACAGGTAAAATTTCAATCAATTATTATTTTCATCAAATTAAAATTGTTAGCATTAAAAATTTTCGTAATCATAATAATATTCTAGTAATCGCTAATTTAAATAATTTGGTACAATAAATATTAACGTAGCGAAACAGACGAAATAATAAATTTTCACAATGAAATTTGGGGAATAGGAAATTAAGTAATTTAGGGCCATGCATTGCATATTAAGGTTATTTTAAATAAAATGCTAATTTGAGCCTATCACTATTAGGTTCATAGGCGCCAACGTCCTGATAGTGGCTGACGGCAGTATTTCTGTAGTACGGGAATCTATGTGAGTGTACTGTCTTCTATATAAATTTACAAATCTTATTTCAGTATGAATTGTGGAAAATGTATTTATTTAAAATGGACGATTTTGCAACTTATGTGGGTCAAGTTGGTTTTAAAGGTGGGAAATGATTTTTGGATCAAGTAGATTTTAAAGGCAAAAAGTAATTTTTGGCAGTAGATTCTTAAAAATGGGGAACGTAATTTCTGAAAATGAGAGAAGTGATTTGTGTCCGACTATGCCATAGTTTTGATCCTGTCAAGAAGGCATGTTTTGCGAGATGGTTATAACCTGTTAGGAGGGTTAGTCCTACAGGTGGTTGATTATTATGACCTGTCCGGAAGATTAGTCCGGCAGGTGGTTTGATTGACCCGTCAGGAGTGCAAATCCTATGGATGGTACCCCTACCATTGGGGATAATAAATGGCCCTAGCACCGGTTTCACTTTAGATGACACAGTTGTATAGGTAACGGTAGCGTCGTAACTCTCGATCGTGAGTTAAAAACAATCCTATGGCTGGTAGAAAAGGAGATGTGGTGTATTTTATTATACATTAAAATAGTTGGTCTGGTTGGTTTAGAATATTTGGATTAGTGGATTGAAAATATTTCAATTGGTGGATTTAAAATGCTTGGGTTTGGTTTATCTAAAATATTTGGAGGAGTTGACTTAAAATATTTGAGCTGGGGGTTAATTATATTTCTTTATTTCGTTAGTGGTAGTGGAACTGGATTTTAAACATAGTATGCGGTTATATTATTATATTTTGAAATGTGGTGTTTAACACTTCTGTTTGTTTTAAACATATTAGCTTGTTACATTGGTGACAATGGGACTGGATTTTTAACCTGGTATGTAATTATAAAATATTATATTTTGACAATTGGTATTTAACAATTGTACTTGATCCATTGAATATTTTTACTATGAAGACAGTACACCGATAAAAAAATTTGGTTTCAGGTACCACGGCTAGGAGTTGGTCCACTACTGGTACTAGGTAGTGTCCTGTTGGAGGTCATCCAGTCGAATATGAACAGTGGAAGGTTTAGGTATTTTCTATGTTTTTTATTGTGAATATCTGGGACTGGTATATGCCCGAATTTTTGAAATGGGTATTCATATATATACTTTTGGAAAAAGAATTTGCAGTAGCACGAGTGTGTATGTATGTATGGATATTCGTGGATTGGTCAGTTAGCGTCATGTTGACATCACGCCCGGCCTCGGATGACGGATGCCGAGATGGGGTATGACATTTGTGGTATTAAAGCCTAGGTTATAGGTTCTGTAGACATGTCAGTTTGTCGAGCCAGTGGTGGACCATGAGATAGGATGTCAATAGGTGGTGTCGAGCTAGTGGGGGATCATGAGATAGGGTGTCGATAGGTGGGTTCGACACGTGAGTGATAGTTATTGCATTGCATTAGATAGTACATTGGCATCGTGCATTGTTATTTGTCTTGTTGGGAATTAGTGGGTGCAACAAAGTGGTGATACTGCTAGTTGGTAGTTTGGGTGGTAATGTTGGTAGTGGGGATGGATGGATTACGATTGTGGTGATGCTAGTGGTTCTAAATATTAAATTATAATTCATAAGTAATCATATTCGTATTTCTTGACATAGGGATTTACTGTCGGTAGTACTTAATATTTTCGTTGTTAAACCAACAATGTGACAGAGCACACTTAATTCGTCCAATGCTAAGTTATTAATTAGATTAGTAAACAACACTTTACTTATGTTATGGGATTACACGACACATTGTGCTACTATTTGGGATACGTGGATTCTATCATAGCGTACAACATCCAAGGGTGTGCATAAAACTATCTTCTAGGTAATACTAAGGAAACCTTGTGATTATATTGGAGGGGGAGTTCATATTATTGAAACAGGAAAATATGACCGTTCAGCAGTATGAAATTAAATACGATGCCCTATCTCGATTTGTTCTTGATCTAGTAAAAATTGGAAGAAACAAGATGTAGAATATTCCAAAATGGATGTGATTTAGTAATACGTTCCAGGTTCACGGATAGGCAGATTAAAAGTTATGCAAAATTGGTAAATACAATGAAATTAATAGAGAATGAGGTGTGGGAAGCAGCCAAGAACTGTGAGTTCGTGTTGATAGATAGTGCATATAAAGACAGTCCACTTCGGACTAGTTATAGAGAGTTATTAGTAGATCTACTACCCCTGAGTATTTAGGATTTTGATGTGATACTGGGTATAGATTTGCTATCCGGCTATCATGCCACAGTGGATTATTTTAAAAAAGAAGTTATCTTTCAGGTCTCAAGCAAGCTAGAACTGGTATTTTCGGAGGACGTTATTGATACCCCTATCAGTTTGATTTCAGTCCTGGAGGCTAAGAAGTTACTAAAGAAGGGATGTCAGGGATACCTAGCGTATGTGATTAACACCAGACAAAATGAAGTTCAAGTGGCGGATATTGCAGTGGTCAGGGATTTTCCCGATGTATTTCCAGAAGAATTGTCAGGGTTTCTTGTAGATAGGGAGATGGAATTCACTATCGAGTTACTTTCAGGAACTACTCCGATATCAAGTTTACCCTATCGTATAGTGCCTACTAAGTTGAAGGAATTGAAGATTCAGTTGCAAGATCTGTTAGACCGCAGGTTTATTAAATCTAGTATTTCTCCGTAGGGAGCCCCAGTGTTATTCGTAAAGAAGAAGGATGGCACGCTGAGGATGTGTATTGATTACAGGCAGTTGAATAAGGTAACAATTCATAATCAATACTCGTTACGTAGGATTGATGATTAGTTCGACCAATTGCCAAAATAAATCTTTGATCGAGATATCACCAGCTGAAAGTCAAAGATAGTGACGTGGCAAAGATGGTGTTTAGTACGAGGTATGGGCATTATGAATTCTTAGTTATTCCTTTCGGGTTGAAGAATGCCCCTGCTACCTTTATAGATTTGATGAATAGGATCTTCCAACCCTATCTAGATTAGTTTATTATCGTGTTCATTGATGATATACTGATCTACTCCCAAATTAAAGAAGAGCATGCAAAGCATCTCAAGATTGTGTTTCAAACCTTCTGAGAGAAGCAGTTGTATGCAAAATTCAGTAAATATGAGTTTTGGTTGGAAAGAGTCGTGTTCTAGGGGGATGGTATTCAAGTGGATCCAAAGAAGGTCAAAGTCGTGGTGCAATGGGAGAGGCCGAAAAGTGTGACCAAAATTCGAAGTTTCTTGTGATTGGCGGCTTATTATCGTCGGTATGTGTAGGGATTCTCTATTATGTTGCCCCGTTGACCCAACTGACTCGCAAGGAATCTAAATTCGAGTGGACTAACAAATGTGAGCATGGTTTCCAAGAGCTGAAGAATAGACTGATATCTATATGAATACTTTCCCTTCCAACTAAAGGTAGTGGCTCTGTGATCTATAGTAACGTGTCATATCAGAGACTAGGGTGTGTACTGATGCAACATGGGCACGTAATTACATATGCCTCCTGGAAATTAAAGAATCATGAGCGTAATTACAAGACGCATGATTTAGAGTTGGCGGCGATTGTGTTTGCCCTGAAGATTTGGAGACATTACCTGTATGGAGAGACTTGCGAAATATACACTGACTATCAGAGTTTAAAATACTAGTTTACACATAATGAACTAAATCTGAAGCAGAGACATTGGATTGAATTGTTCAAGGACTATGATTGTACTATTCACTATCATCCTGGAACGGCCAATGTTCTAGCGGATGCGTTGAGTCGGAAATCGGCAGGTTCGATTACCCACATTCAAGTTGTTCATACCAATCTATATGCCGAGTTGAGATCTTTGCAAGTTCAGTTGGCGATTGGTCAGAGGGCAGCGTTGCCTGCGGCTTTGACTTTGAGGCCGACTTTGATCGACCGTATTACAGAAGCGCAGAAGTTGGACGCCCAATTGGGGAAGATCAGAGATGAAGTAAACAATGGTTATAGAGCTGACTATCGTGTCAGGGATAACTATGAGGCTTTGATGGTGGGGAATAGATTGTGTGTACCTGATGACATCAATCTCAAGAAGGATATCATGGAGGAAGCGCACAGCTCAGCAAACATAATACACCCACGCAGTACCAAAATATATCGGGATGTGCGAGAACACTATTGCTAGAATGGAATGAAACGGAAAATTGCTAAATTTGTTGCCAGGTATCTCAATTGTTAGCAAGTCAAGATCGAGCACCAACGTCCAGGTGGGTTATTGCAACCTCTACCTATTCCAGAGTGGAAATGGGAGCATATCACGATGGATTTCATTTTGGGATTACCCTGTACTCAAAAGGGGCATAATTCTATCTGGGTGATCATTGATAGGCTTACTAAATCTACTCATTTTCTGGCTGTAAAGATGACGTACTCTCTAGATAAGTATGTCCAACTATATATTGATGAGATTACTCAGTTACATGGTGTATCGGTTCCCATAGTGTCGGATAGGGATCTGGAATTTACCTCGAAGTTTTTGCCGAGTCTTCAAACTACTTTAGGTACCAAACTGAAATTTAGTACTACCTTTCATCCACAGACTGATGGCCAATTAGATCGTACAATTCAGACGTTGGGAGATATGTTGAGGGGTTGTGTGTTGAAATTTTCTGGTAGTTGGGATAATCACTTGACATTGATGGATTTTGACTACAATAACAACTACCATTCGGCAATCGAGATGGCACCGTATGAAGCGTTGTATGGCAGGAGATGCAGGACTCAAGTCCATTGGACTAAAGTGGGAGAAATAAAATTGTTGATGCCAAATATCGCCCAAATGACAACAGACAAAATGAAGATGATTCAGGAAAGATTGAAGATTGCTCAGAATTGACAAAAGAATTATACTGACAAGCATAGGTGAGAATTGGAATTTGAAGTGGGGGATCACGTGTTTTTGCGTATATCCCTGTGGGACAAAATGGTTACCCAAACTATGCAACCTTTTGCACTCGTATACTCAAGGTTGTGTTTCTCCGGTCTCAATGTGCAAAATTACTTTTCCAGAATAACTAATCTCACACATCTATGATATCTAATTTATATTTTGTATAAATCTAAGAATAAGCATAAAGAAATTTCAAATGATTGAAACATAAAATTCAATTAACAAGATCTTAAAGTCTTAAAACATAGTTCAAACAAAACTATTCAAATCCCCCGAGATAGAAAAGATCTAGCCAAGAATGTTCATATCATCTAACAAAATATTCATAACTAAATCCAAACATGAACCCATGATTTGCAAACAATCAGCAATAAAATTTTTTAAGTTTAGCATGTGTAGGAAGTAAAAGACAATAGAGGAATGAAAAACTAGGATCGGATGGGCTTCAAGAATCTTCAATCTCTTCTCCAATCTTCTCAAACTAGTATCTGAATCTCCTATTTCTTATTGGTACCTCTAAAAGTCAGCTCCCCCAAAGTCCACCTTCAATCTCAACTCGTCTTCATTACCAAGAAAAAATAGCAGATTTGGATGCTAGTTTGTGGATATTAGAGGAGAGATTGAAGATACTTAAAGCCCCTCTTATCCTAGTTTTTCATTCATCTATTCTCTTTTACTTCCTACGCATGCCAAACTTGAAATCTTTGAGTGTTGATTGTTTGCAAATCATGGGTTTATGTTCGAATTTAGTTATGTATATTTTGTCAGATCATATAAACATGCTCGGTTAGATATTTTCTATCTAGGGAGATTTGAATAACATTGCACAAACTATGTTTTGAGACTTTAAGATATTGTTAATTAAATTTCATGTTTCAATCATTTGTATTTTTCTATGCTTATTCTATGATTTATGCAAAAGATAAATTGGATATCATAGATGTGTGGGATTAAGCACTCGATAGAGGCAATTTTGGTCATTGAGACAGGAAAAACATAACCCTGAGTATACGAGGGCAAAATGTTGTATAGTTTGGGTAGCCATTTGATAGACAGGACTTAATGATTAGATAATTAGTTGAATTGAATAGACATATTAGTTCAAGTGTTTATACAAACAACCTTACTCAGCACTCGACAAAGGGAGCGAGGTTACTATAGAGACCCATTGTTAATGATTGAGCATGAATTTAATTAACAAGATTGAAGTGGATTAGCATAGTTTACAAAAGTGATGGAAAACCCCCCTAGGGCCCATATTCCATTACATTTCCATAAAGAAATTTTGTCATTAGGTATTTACTTTTTTCATTAATTATCAATTTAGTTGTTAGTTTAATTTTCACTAACTCATTGATAGTCTAGATAAAATAGAGTTATTCTAATAGTGGTACTTAGCTATTTCTAACTAAAATCCTAGAGGACGACAATCGATCTTCGGATCACTTTATTATTTGTTCGACCTCATAGACTTGCGAGTATACATAGCGCATGATTATCACAACATCAAGCAGACAAAAAATATAAGGATAAGCATTATGATTGACCCCAAAGGACAATTAGGAATCATCGGTTAATGGTCATCATGATACAAAAAAAAAAAAAAAAAGGAAAAAAAAAAAGGAAAAAAAAAAAAAAAAAAAAAAACTTAAACACACATACAAAAAAAATAAAAAATAAAAAATAAAAATACCCAACTAAACCTAACACAGAAGACATGCAGAATACTCCCTTGTACTTGAAATAGGTATTGTCCTCAATTACCCAACATCATACGCAAAGTCTTTTCCAGCTAAATCAGTGTCATACGTTTCATGAACTCTATCAATAAAAGTATCGACAAAGAGAAATGTGAACACGTACCTGGGAGGCGAGACATTCAAGTCTCGTCTCATATTGATCATTGTCCTGCATGTCATCTCCACAATCTTCTTGAGGGTGAGAGGCTAGTTGTTGTGATTGGTAAGGAGACACATAAGGCTAGCGAAAGTTATCCAAAAATTGTGTCATCTAAGGATAGCCACTTATGTCATACTCGGTTGTCATGCTAAAGTGTTGGAATGCCTGATGTATTGTTTGGAAGCAGGACGCCTCATAAGTCACGTGATTAAGCCTCCACTAACGTTCGTAGGTGGCTCGAGCTCAAGACTCAGTGTATTCGATGCGTAAGTCTTGGATCTGTTCTCCGTAATATTCTACCCTTTGGGAGAGATCCTCCAAGGAGACCTTCACTTTTCCTCATTCCTTAGAACCCTAGGATCTTGATAGTCTTGCTTTATCTTCTTCCTTACTTTTACTTTTTGCTCCATATTATTTCCATAGCATTAAAATCCAGAGGTCGAATAGGCTTGGATATGTTTTCATCCGTAGTATCAAGACCCACCACCCAGAATAGCTCAGTGACTAATGAGGGGAATGGCAGGCTGACATTAGCATTCTTGATGGCATAATGGATGGAGGAATTGATAATGGTGCCATTGTTCAAGGGTTGCTCTTTCTCTGTCTATAGAAAATAATGCCAACGCTTGTTCCTTCGTCACTTCCGACGTGTAAGTTGTTTGATATAATCTAGCCCAGATGAAATGGAACATGATTTTTGCGATGCTTCTCAGATTCTTGAACTCAAATGCTTATTGTTTATTCTGTATAACCGTCCAACTTGTTTGTCCCAAACACAATTCCTCCAGAACTTCTTGTAGATCAACTTCATCCTTCTTATCGGACTCCTCGTTAATCTATGGTATAGACAATCCCAAGTAATGGTTAATCATCTGAGCATCGAATGTAACCCAGTGATTTCAAACCTTAGTCATGTTGTTACTACACGCCCACAGTATTTGCATAAAATTCTCGAACCAGGGTGATAGAACCTGGTTGTGGAGGGCTATAATATATACCCCAGTTCCTTGCTAAAATAATGGCCGATATCTTTTCCAGTAAATTGTCTAATTTAGCATTGAAACTCCTTTCCCGAAGGGAAGATCAAAAATTTTCATGACTGTTTAATTGATCTTCAACCCTTTTTGAGATAAATCGGCATGAATCAAAATCTGGGGCCTCATCCAAGGTTCTTGAACTAGACCCCACACCCTTCTTTTTCTTTGTCATCGATTTTCGCATACTGATTGATTGCCAAACAGAAATGACACAAATAAAGAAAAAATTAACCCACTACCAATGCAACTCAAAAGGCCCAAATCCAACACAAAACTATCTTCAATTAACCAAATTTTCCCTCACAAAGTGTAAATCCAAGTTGGAAACCCACACTTCACCAACAATAAGATTAAAGCTTCTCAAAATCAAATTTCTTTCTCAAAATAACTTACTTGATGATTTCATTGGCCAAACTTTGAGATAGGAAGTCCACTTCACGCCTTTTCTACCTTGAAAGAGCCCTTGTTGAGAAAGTTGAAGAGAGTTGGTGTATGGAGAGTTTAAGAGGTGATTTGTGGTGTTTGACGGAGAATGGAATGTGATTTTGGAAGATTTGAAGTGAGTAGTTAGGTTGCATTAGGGCTTAGGGAAGTTTGGAAGAAAGAGGGCAGCAGTGGCTAGGGTTTCGAAATAAGGAGAGAGGGGGATTTTGAGATATTTATGTCTGAACTAGAGGGAGCGCACTGGAGTGAGGGTTAGAGTGTGTGGGGCCACACCTATTCAACGCGTTTGAGCCTAGTGGAAGCTCGCTGAAGCTGGAATGGGCGTGCTGCAGCAGGCTTTCGACGGTCCTACAGTTTGAGTCCTAGGCACACTGACAAATTCACACTGGAGCTGGCCTAATATCCGTTAGAGCGCGCATCTGAAATCATGGCTACTAGCCTTTTTGCACTGAAGCGAGTAAAATATGCATTGTAGTGAAAAAATGACAGTGTATTATCCACCTTGAACGCGTTGGACCGCGTTTCTTCCCGCTGGAACCGGAATTTAATAGTGTTTAATCCTTGTTCCTATGCCATTCACTTCATTTTCTCACGTGTGAGGTCTCTCCGATATCCCAGAATGGTCTTCAATCCTTTCAACACTCCACAATTTCGCACCATGACCATGTATTCTCTTCTTTTTTTTATTATTTGTTTTTTCAATTAACAAAAGAAAATTTTTAGAAACTTGGGTTGCATCCCAACATACGCTTAATTTAACATCCCTAACCAGACTTAGCTACTGGCCTTAAATTTGATCGATTAACGAGATGTGTTCCACTTTCGGTTCTCTCCACCATAGTAATGCTTAAGACTTTGACCATTCACTCGGAAAGGCTTCCTAGTCTAATCTTTAAGCTCCACAATACCGAATGAAAACACCTGCATCACTTTGAATGGTCCAAACCATCTCGATTTTAACTTTCTTGGAAAAAGTAGCAATTGTTGTCCCAAAATAATCTCTCTCCTCAAGACGTACTTATCATGCCATTTCTTGGTCCTCTCTTTATATATCATGGCGTTTTAATTTTCCTCTTATTGAAATTCTTCTAACTCATTGAGTTTAAGAAGTCTTTGCTCCCCAGTAGCCTTGAGATCAAAGTTGAGCTTCTTAATTACCCAATAAGCATGGGGATCCAACTCTACAGGTAAATGGCATGACTTACCAAACACTAATCGGTATAGAGACATTTCGATTGGTGTTTTAAAAACCATGTTGTAAGCCCAGAAAGCATCATCAAATTTTGTTGTCGAATCTTTCTGATTTGCATAAACTGTCTTCTCAAGGATTTGTTTAATCTCCCGATTGGAGACTTTGGCTTACCCGTTAGTTTGAGGATGGTAGGCTAGTGCAACCTTGTGCATCACTCCATACTTGGTCAATAGAGTATTGAAAATCTTGTTACAAAAATGAGTTCTTTCATCGCTAATTATGGCCTGAGGAGTCCTGAACCTTGTTAAGATATTCTTGTGAAGAAACTTCAACACCACTATTGCATTATTGGTTGGTGTGGCAACATCTTCTACCCATTTTGACACGTAATTCACTGCCAACAAAATATACTATTGACCATATGATGGAAGGAACGGCCCCATAAAGTCTATTCCCTATACATCAAAGAGTTTTGACTCGAATATATTCATTAAAGGCAAGTCATGCCACCTAGAAATATTACTAACCCTTTGGCACCAATAAAAAGTCTTCACAACATCGTAAGAATCTCAAAAAACAGTTGGCCAATACAAACATGATTGAAGTACTTTCACAGCTGTCCCAGTTGTACCAAAATGTCATTCATAAGGCGATGAATGACAATGATGGAGGATAGTCGGGATTTCTTCTTCAAGAACATATCTCCGAATGACTTGATCGGAGCACTTTTTAAACAAAATGGGGTTATCCCACAAGTAATTGTTCACATCATATAAAAACTTCTTTTTTGAAGGCTAGCTAAGTTAGAGAGCACCACCTTACTAGCAAGATAATTGATAATATATCTGCGAACCAAGGAAGTTTTACGTCAACATTGAAAAGTTATTCATCCCGAAAACCTTCTGTGATACACAAGTCACTACCGATATCTTCTAGCTGGAATCTTGAAAGATAATCCGCAACAACATTCTCACTGCCCCATATGTCACGAATATCCACTTCAAACTCTTGAAGTAAAAGAATCCATCGAATTAAACAAAGCTTTGCATCCCTTTTCGCAAACAAGTAACGGATAGCTGCCTGGTTCATATAAATAATCACCTTAGACCCAATAACGTACGACCAAAACTTATCACAAGAAAAGACTATTGCCAACATCACTTTTTCTGTAGTGGAGTAATTCTCTTATTCATCATTAAGAGTTATGCTTGCATAATAAATGGCCTGAAAAATCTTCTCCTTTCGTTGGTCTAAACTGCTCCAACCGCATGGTTACTAGCATCACACATAATCTCAAACAGTTCATTCCAATTGGGTACTGGTGGCCGCTAAATAAGTGCTGCTACTTTCACCGCAAGCGTACGGATCAAGTTTTAGTATAATGGACCTTTTGGTCGCGTATCATATCCACGAGGATTGGTGTTGTTACTATCGAGTATCGCAATTGTCATAACCTGACTTTATCTAGGCGACAAAAATGGAATTTAATTTAATACTAATACTAAACTAAAATACTAATTAAGTTAACTATACTATAAATACTAATTTGAGATTGTTTAAGGGAATAGATTGCCTAGGGATTAATTTTATTTACTTAAATGCGTTTGATTTCATTTTAGTTAACATTAATGGCATTTGGCATATTCGACAATCTCGGTTCGTAAACTCCCTCGCCACCTCTTCCGAGTGTAAGACTGGGGAATACGTGACTTTATGTCAACGCCGAAGTCCCCCTCAACGTCTTAACGACTCTAGGTCACGTGAGTCCCGCCCCAATGTCATTGACTGGACACTTTCTAACGCCCTCCCGGGTCGTTAGATTGACGTGTTGTGTTAACCCTAGTTCGAATCCAGGGTTACCTCTCCCGAGTGTCAAACCCCGTATTCTCAATATATCTAAACTAGCATATAATCATAGAAAACACGGCAACAAAATCGAAATTATAAGGAACAACCATAAACGAAACACAAATTCAACCAAAACTAAATTTTCATAAATAATACGTTAATCGCTATTACAATTCATGTTTAACTCATGGCCCTAACCATTTATACAATGAAAAATGATCTAAAAATGCTCAACAACCACCAAAATGAAGAAAACAAATAGAGGAAACGAGCGACTTAGTCGATATCCGAAGATTTGCTGCTAGAAACATCGATCGATCGCTTCCTCGTTGATCCTCCACCTCGGGTTGAGAGATCTCCCTCAAAAATCCCTAATCCTACTCCTAAAATATGGCCTAAAGCCTTAAGGGATGAAGAGAGAGAAGAGAGGAGGAGAGAATGAAAAAAAAAAAAAAAAAAAAAATCCAAAATATCTCATAAATATCAAGGCTGTGCTGCAGGATTTTCGCCTAGGCAAAAAAAACTTCACCTAGGCGAAGTTAAGTCGGTTAACTTTCTGTTGGAATTTCGCCTAGGTGAAGTTACTACAAGTTTGCAATTTTGTTTTGGCTTTAACTTCTTCATCCAAACTCCGATTAAGGTAATTCAAAAACGTATGGAAAGATAAGAAAAATATATGCAACTTACATGTTTTGAGTATTTCCAAAATCGGATTTCATCATATTCAAAAATAGCTTTGAAGTTACAACACCTGTACTGGCTTTGCAGGTTTGGTAACTGCCTAGGCGAAGAAGTAGGCGGTGTACATAGAAATGTTTCTACTGGGATTTCCACCTAGGCGGAGGAATTTCCTGCCTAGGCGGTGGGCTGTCAGTAGCCTTTTGTCATTCTCAGCATCTTCATTGCCTAGGCGGAGGTCTGGACGCCTAGGCGGTGGGCTTCTATCATATTTTTGCCTCTTTGCTTGTTTGTCCACCGTAACTTCGACTCGCCTTCGGTTTGATCTCATCGTTTTCGCTCCAGTTTCCTATCTTTTTGCTCCACACACCTGATTTATACAAAAAGTATAAAAACATATTAAAACATATAAAAATAACTATAAACGTACTCGAAAACTAACAAATTCAGATTGGAAATACGTAGATAATTTACACCTATCAAATACTCCCAAACTCAGAATTTTGCTAGTCCTCGAGCAAAACACCCACAAAATACTAGAAAGTATAGAAACTAATTACAAAATTAAAGACTACAAACGAAAAACATTAAAAACAAAAATGTGTAAGTTTTTATTATCATCTACCGGCTGAAAGATTTTTCCCTCATCGGCCCCTAATCCTATCAAGTTGAAGCATAAATCACACCATGTGGTGTTCTAGAATTTCAACGTTCAAAAATAGTAAGCGCCATTCTAGATCCTGTTTAAGTGTGTGTGATTAAACTCAACTATACTACTATCCATTGATTAGATGGGATTATCCCTAAATAAAGATCATTATTAAAACCTTTAAGGTATAGACAATCCATATGCCTGACCTGGGATCTATTCTCCACTAATGTGGGCTCGGAGGTTCATGAAGATTAGTAGGGCTTAGTTCGATTTTCGAATAATGGCAAAGGGTATTTTGGAATAGAGAACAGGTTAACGTCGTTAACTTAACGTTACCCGAGGCACATCGCTTGGCATTCTCACATTCGAAATCCCATATTTTTTAGAAACAACCCTGAACAAATGTTTAAGAACGTCGTACTCACTTGTCATGTAAAAAAGAAACTATTTTTTTTTTTAACACACCCCCAAACTCATTCGAATTTCTACAATTTTAAGAGTGTGTAAAAATGATTAAGTAACACACCCCAAAATGTATTCAAATTCTTATAACCTTAGGAATGTGCAATCAAATCAATATGAACGAAAAATGACAAGCAAGTATTCGAATACCGAACCAAATTAGAATTTCGGCCTAAACCCAACCGCTCACATCAAGTAGCGAAATGCTAACTTGATTCACTCAAATTGTGCCTTCAGTTTAGCGAAATAGGTTTGGAAAAAGTTCAATCGGCTAGGGTATTTGTTAAGTGTTCAAAATTGAAATGGCTATTAGGCTTCGACGGGGTAACTAGTGATAATGATATTACATGGTGGGCTTCAAAAGGCTCAAGCGATCAAATGACTGCCTAAATCATATCTCCTAAACAACCTCGCCTAGGATTTCGCCTCGAATTTCTCCCAAATCAGGTTCTAGAATCCCTATTGTCATGAAATTAATTGACAGATAATCAATTTCAAATAAATAAGATAGTGCTATGTTGAGTTTACGTGCTCGTGCATTTAGGGTCTACAATAACTTTTACTAAACGATACGTTAAGCACACAAAACACACATGAATGAGCGTTACGCTCGACCTCAAAACAATCAGGGGACAGAGTAATCATTGGGTAAAGGCCCAGATGACGTTAAAACTCAGCACAAAATAACAACTAAATGAAACAAACAAATCCTAAACAAGCATGCAAACGTATAAAAACAGTAAAACATGCTAAAAAACATATACACATACTAAAACATACTACACATCACCACCAACTCAACACAGGTGGTGTCCAAATAAGCTGTCAGCGATCCCAATGACAGTATATAGCATGATATTGAAGACAGGGGTTTAGAACACGTACCTGGGAGGCGAGAGGATCTCGCCTTTGACTCAAATTGACGGAGATGTATCTAACTTATTTGTGACCCCGAGTTGCCTCCCAAGAAGCGCTTGGTTTAATGTCCTCAGCCAGACACATGCCCTCAAGACTGGCGAGATATTCAATGATCGAACCGCAAGAGCACCTGTCGATCTAACATCTTCAAGCATCTTGCTGGAAACAAAAATAAAACTACAAACGAAAATTATATACAAAAATGCCTGGATTAAAATCAAGTTATTTACTCCCCATATCGATAGAAATCAACAAGACAATCCCCCGGCAACGGCGCCAAAAACATGGTGGACGTTGACGGGAATAGAATTTGACAACAACCAATCCCTGGCAACGGCGCCAAAAACTTGGTGGCCGCTAAATAAGCGCTGCCACTTTCACTGCAAGCGTATGGATCAAGTTTTAGTAAAATGGACCTTTCGGTCGGGTATCATATCCACAGGGATTGGTGTTGTTACTATCGAGTATCGCGATTGTCGTAACCTGACTTTATCTAGGCGACAAAAATGGAATTTAATTTAATACTAATACTAAACTAAAATACTAATTAAGTTAACCATACTATAAATACTAATTTGAGATTGTTTAAGGGAGTAGATTGCCTAGGGATTAACTTTATTTACTTAAATGCGTTTGATTTCGTTTTAGTTAACATTGTTCGGCGTATCCGACAATCTCGGTTCGTAAACTCCCTCGCCACCTCTTTTGAGTGTAAGACTGGGGAATACGTGACTTCGTGTCAACGTCAAAGTCCCCCTCAACGTCTTAATGACTCTAGGTCACGTGAGTCTCACCCCAACGTCATTGATTGCACACTTTCTAACGTCCTCCCGGATCGTTAGATTGTTGTGTTGTGTTAACCCTAGTCCGAATCCAGGGTTACCTCTCCCGAGTGTCAAACCCCATATTCTCAATATATCTAAACTAGCATATAATCATAGAAAACACGGAAACACAATCAAAATTATAAGGAACAACCATAAACGAAACACAAATTCAACCAAAACTACATTTTCATAAATAATACGTTAATCTCTATTACAATCCATGTTTAACTCATGGCCCTAACCGTTTATACAATGTAAAATGATCTAAACATACTCAACAACTACCAAGATTAAGAAAATAAAGAGAGGAAACGAGCGACTTAGCCGATATCCGAAGATTTGTCGCTAGAAATGTCGATTGATCGCTTCCTCGTTGATCCTCCACCTCAGGTTGAGAGCTCTCCCTCAAAAATCCCTAATCCTACTCCTAAAATATGGCATAAAGCCTTAAGGGCTGAAGAGAGGGAAGAGAGGAGGAGAGAAGGGGAAAAAAAATCCAAAAGATCTCAAAAGATCTCATAAATATCAAGGTTGTGCTGCAGGATTTTCGCCTAGGCGAAGTTAAGTCGGTTAACTTTCTGTCGGAATTTCGCCTAGGCGAAGTTACTACAGGTTTGCAATTTTGTTTTGGCTGTAACTTCTTCATCCGAACTCCGATTGAGGTGATTCAAAAACCTATGGAACTCTAAGAAAAATATATACAACTTACATGTTTTGAGTATTTCCAAAATCGGATTTCATAATATTCAAAAATAGCTTTGAAGTTACAGCACCTGTACCAGCTTTGCAGGTTTGGTGATCGCCTAGGCGAAGAAGTAGGCAGTGGACTTGGAAATATTTCTACTAGGGTTTCCACCTAAGTGGAGGAATTTCCTGCCTAGGCGGTGGACTTTCAGTAGCCTTTTGTCATTCTCAGCATCTTCACTACCTAGGTGGAGGTTTGGACGCCTAGGCGGTGGGCTTCCTTCATATTTTTGCTTCCTTGCTTGTTTGTCCACCGTAACTTCGACTCGCCTTCGGTTCGATCTCTTCGTTTTCGCTCCGGTTTTCTATCTTTTTGCTCCACACGCCTGATTTATATAAAAAGTATAAAAACATATTAAAACATATAAAAATAACTATAAACGTACTCGAAAACTAACAAATTCAAATTGGAAATACGTAGGTAATTTACACCTATCAGGTACAACAATAATCGAAGCCAATATTAATTTTTCCTTCATCTCATTAAAATCCTTCAAACAAGAATCATCAAAATCAAATGTAACATCTTTTTCAAGTAAATTTCATAAAGGCTTCACAATTTTAAAAAAAATCCTTGATAAAACTCTAGTAGAAGCCAGCGTGGCCTACAGAACTACGGATCCCTTTAACATTTGCCAGTGGAGGAAACTTCTTGATTGTGGCTATCTTTGCTCAATCCACTTCTATTCCTTTAGACGATACCCGATGGCCTAAGACAATTCCTTCCCGCACCATGAAATGACACTTCTCCCAATTTGAAACTAAATTCTTCTCTTCACACCTCTCCAACACGAGTAACAAGTTTTGGAGACAATGATCAAAAGAAGAGCCAAATACTAAGAAGTCATCCATGAAAACGTCTATTATATTCTCAACCATATTATAGAAAATGACCATCATACACCTTTGAAACGTGGAGTGAGCATTACAAAGACTTAAAGGCATTCTTTGAAAAGCGAACGTACCATATAGGCATGTGAAAGTGGTCTTTTCTTGATCTTCCAGTACAATCACTATTTGATTATAGTCAAAATACCCATCAAGAAAATAGTAATAATCATAATCGACTAACCAATATAACATTTGGTTGATGAAAGGAAGGGGAAAATGATCATTCCTTGTGGGCTTATTCAATATCCAATAATCGATGCATACACGCCACCTTGTGACAGTCCGAGAGATGATTAGATCATTGTTTTTATTTTTAATCGTTGCCATCCCTCGTTTCTTTAGTACCACTTATACGGGGCTCACCCACTCACTATTCGATATTACATAAATGATCCTGACATTCAATAGTTTAAGAACATTGGCTCAAACAACTTCTTTCATGGCCAGGTTAAGCCTTCGTTGATGCCCAATTGGGGGCTTATAATAGTCTTCCATAAGAATCTTGTGCATACAAATGGTTGGGCTTATCCCCTTGATGTCGGAAATAAACCAAGCAAATGCGGATTTGTGCTTCTTCAAGATAAGGAGTAGCTTCTCTTCTTCTTCTTGACTCAATGATGATGAAATGATCACCGAATTGGTAGAGTTCTCACCCAAAAATCCATACCAAAGTTGTTTAGGTAATTGCTTAAAAACCAACCCACCTTGAGGTGAATTTGAAAAGTTGGATGAACTCTTATTCCTCTCAATACTTTCCACTTGATCCACATTAACCGCTTCACTAGGTAAACCTTCGTGAGCTAGAACATAATCGACAATACTTTCTTCCTTGGTATATCCCTCCTCACTGAAATCCACCACATATAGGGAAATGGTGAGACTATACTCTAATGGATCATGATACATAATTTGTCGGATGAATTCATTAACACAAGAGTCTACCACTTCCACCCAATTACAAGTCAAGAGTTTTTCTAGAAACTTCATGGTTTTGAAGATGTTGAACTTCACTTCCACTTCATTGATGCTTAAAGTTAGATTCCCACTATGCACATCAATCAACGCGTTTTCGGTTGAGATAAAAAATCTCCCAAGAATAATACGAATTTCACAGTCTTCTTCCATATCCAACACAACAAAATCAACCGAAAAAAATTTAATTTATCTACCTTAGCACATCTTCAATAAAATCCTTTGGATAAGTAAGAGAACGATCTGCCATTTGCAACGAAATAGTAGTGGGTTTCATTTTGCCAAGTCCTAACTTCTGAAAAATGGATGAAGGCATAAGATTGATACTAGCTCTTAGGTCACACAGTGCCTTCTCAAAGTGAGAACTTCCGTTTTTGCGGTAATTTACGTTGAAGAATCGCACTACATTCTTTTGTGAGCTTGATGGTTTCATATTCCTCCAACTTTTTTGTCTTGGCCATGACGTCCTTAAAACCTTTTCCCATAATTTGGCATTTTCTCTAATGTATCCGCGAAAGGAATGTTGATGTGGAGTTTCTTGAAAGTCTCTAGAAACTTAGCAAATTGGCTATTCAATGTTTTCTTCTGGAACCGTTGTAGGTATGGTAATGATGAAGTGATTATAGGAGGGTTTTCCGAGAATGAGATAGAACCCAGAGTTGCCTCATAAACTTCCTTTTGCTTCTCATCCATAGTGACCTCTTTTTCACAACTAGCTTTTACCTTGGACTCATCCTTTTGTGGCTTTGTTTCTTCAACTCCCATCCCACATCTCAAAGTGATAGTTTTGTAATCCCTTGGGTTAGTTTGCGTATCACTTAGGAACTTTCCCGAAGGTTTCCCCTTGATAGCGCTAGCAAGTTGACCAATTTGCATCTCAAGGGACTTCACGGTCGTATTGGTATTGGTACACGTCGTCTCAATATTGTCACGATGAGTCTTACGTTTATTGAGACGATTATGAGTTTCTCTTATGATATTATTAGTTCCGCTCATAAATGTAGTCAACATGTCTTCCAATGATAACTTACTATTGTCCACCTGTTATTGCGAATGATGATTCGGTTGTTGAAGAGGAAGACCCTGTGGTTGCAAATGATAACTGGTGTAAGCCCGGTTGTTGATGAAAGGATATTCCTTAAATTCATTATCATTCCCTGATTAGGAAAAACTAGCCATATTCTCCATGTCGCTACTTGATAAAGCATCTTTGGTGGTGAAAGCAATAATTTGTTCTGTGTGCTTCGAAACTTGGGCTGACAAGGTATCTAGAGGATCAACCTCATGAATACCGGCTACATTTTTTCCCATATTGCGCTCATTGGGCCATTGAAAATTATTGGCCGCCATCTCCTCCAATAACACCTGATCTTCCTTAGGAGTTTTAGATAATAGAGAACCCCTGTATGCGGCATCCACAATCATTCTAGTTTTCCCATCTAACCCGTTGTGGATTTGGATTTGAAACCAATCCTAATACCCATATTGGGGACATCTTCTCAACAAGTTTTTAAACATCTCTCACGCTTCAAAGAGTGGCTCGTAATCCTTTTGGCAAAAGATAGCGATTTCGCCTCTCAATTATGAAGTCTTCGATGGAGGAAAGTACTTAGTGAGGAACTTTTGGGCTAGATCCTCCCAAGTAGTGATACTTACCAATGGTACAGATTGGAACCAACCTCTAGCTCGATCTCGAAGAGAAAATCGTAATAACCTTAGCCGAATAATATCCTCTAGGATTCCATTAATCTTTATGGGGTCACATGTCTCTAAGAAAGTTGCCAAATAGATATTGGGATCTTTAGGTGGAAGCCCTTTCATATTGGTTTTGTTGAACCATGTTGATCACGTAGGTTGTAGCTCAAAATTGTTGGCGTTTATTGGTTGCTTTTGAATTCCCAAATAATTATCATTCACAATGGCTATAAAATAATCCCGAAGGACCCATTGATGCTGTTGTGGTAGTGCTTGAGGTATCGGCGATTGTTGCTGTAGATGGTTATTAGCATCGTCAACCATTTCCTGAGCTTGATCTCTCTTTTTTCTCCTTAATTTCCTTAGTGTGTGTTCAACTTCTAAATCAAGAGGAGGAATTTTCAAGGTACGACTTTGACGAATACATTGTCAACTACCACAACCAACAAAAAATATCAAACTAAAATTTATAAAAATAATGTCTGAATTAAGATTGAGTTACATGGTAGTAATATCAACTTAATTTTTAACTTTCAATCCCCGGAAATGGCACCAAAATTTGGTATTTTATTTTTACTATGAAAGTATACGGCTAAAGTTTTATAGTGTAGTGGTGAGTAGGGTGTTGTATCCATAGGGATTAGTTTAAATTGTCACTAAGTACTATGATTATTGTGACCTAATTTTATTTCGGTGTCCAAACTTATGGTTTACAAAAATAAAACTAAAATAAATATAAAATCGAAAGCAAAATAAAATAAGAACTTCTTATGCACAATTGTTCTAGGGGGTTTGACATCACTTTGCTAAACTATGCTAATCCAATCCAAGCTTGTTAATTAAAATCATGCTCAATCATTAACCATGGGTCTCTATATTAACCTCGCTCCCTCTATCAAGTGGCGAGTAAGGTTGTTTGTATAATTTCTTGAATTAATGAGTCTATTCAATTTAACTAATTATCTAATCATTAAGTCTTGCTGTTGATCCTAAGATTTTGATGGACAATTAAATGCTGATATTTTTTGTGGAACTAATGGTTTTATTGAGTCTTTCAGTTTATTAGTTCCAATGATATGTTTATCATGAAGATAGTATGACAAAAGCTAAATGGATGCTAAAAACAATGACAAAGACGATGGATGTTAAGAGATTGAAGAGATTGAAGAACTTGGGGAAAAAATAACTCAGGTTAAATTTTGACTCTTAATGTATTCTGATTAAGATCACACATAAGATAAAATATTTTTCAAAATTATGAGTGCTTTTGTTGGATCATAATTAGTTAAATTATTTGCTCCTATGTGTAATTGAAAAAGAAACATTGATAATTAATTAAAATTGGATTTAAGAATTTAGTGGAGCTAACCGAGAAAAGAAATTGGCTAAAGGGGTGAGTCGAAGAAAATAGATTAAAATCGAATTAAGGAGAGATGTTCCAACATGGTCAGTCGACAGGTAGGTTGATTAGAGCTTAAAGTATGAACTTGCTGAATCTATTGGTCGATAGGTAAGTCCACCTATGAAACTCTCTGAATCGACCGGTTGACAAGAGAAGGATCAGTAGTCGACCAATGGGTGAGGACATTTTGGCTTGGCCACATCCTGAATTGGGCGGTCGACCGATGAGTATTGGTTGATCGACCGATGGCCAGTTTCAGGATTTAAGATTTTGATGGTTTTAATCCAAAAATTAGTCATTTTATGGTTAAGATATATGAGATATCTTCGGGATCTAATATATTTTGAGTTATTTAATTGACATTTTAATATCTCTATAGATATGGTTCAAGCATTTTTTATTTTTCTCAATTTGGTATATGAAATTCTTTCTATCTTATCCAATTGAGTTTGAGTAAAAGTTTGAGGGACTAAATTGAATCTTTTAAAAGATATAATTAAATGAATCATACCAAGATTGAGTCATTATGCCATATAGGGTTTATTGGAATAATTATTTGTCATGATTTATAGCAGCGAAAATTAAGTATCAACTAAGTGCACACGAAACAATATAAAAATAAATAAATAAAAGTATACAGCACACCAGAAATTTATACTGGTTCACCAAATTATTCTTGGCTAATCTAGTCTCCCGAGCTCCACAGAGAGTCGCACCCACTAATCACTATGATCCTTTCAACTACGTAGGAACCAAACCCTTACAAAACGATTCTTTTCACAGGCTCAGAATCAATCTTTATAAAAAAAAAATCACAAGCTCAAAAATAACCCTATCTTTTTCACAGGCTAAAGATTAACCTAATTCTTTTATACTTAGGCTAAGAATTAAACCTCACAAAAATTCTCCAAATATCCTTTTACCTGGTAAGGATTGAACCGTTACAAAATCACTCAAATTAATTCTATCAAGGAAGAATTAACACCTAATATTTTTATACTCTAGGAGAATATCAAATCCTCAATCTCTTTACCGAAAGAGATTGAAATCAGCTACCCTTGATTAGACACTCCCAATAATATCTAATACGACACTTAACTCACCAATTACAAAATTGATAAGTGATTTTCCCACTCGGAGTTTCTACCACCCCAGATAAATTTGAACTTCATTAATATCTCGATACTAGTGATAGAAATACGATGAGAATTTCAAAATCTGATTTTAAAAAAAAAATGGGTAGCAAGCAATTTAGCACATAAACAGATTTTCTTAAGAAATTATTTCAAAAATAATTTTCAATTTAAAAACTTGAAAACAATTTCAAAGATCAAATTTCAAGTAGAATATGATAATAGTAAACAATCAATTAATAGTAATCAACTTAGAACAATCTCACCAAGAATCCACCGATAAATATGATAAGTAATGAAACCTCTAGTCGGCAATCAGCAATAATCTACTTCAAAATATCTCAAGAAAATTCTCACAATACTCTCAGTATGATAAATCTTAGAAAGTACAAGAACTGAATAACTCTTCAGAATTGACAAATTGGGATTTTTTAAACCTCAAAAAAGCAGGTTTATTTAAAGGGGATTAGAACAAGCCTTCTAACGGCTAGTTCCCACATTTCATGACAAATAATTACTCCAATAATACCCTTATATCATTAAGACTCACTCCTGGTATAATTCACTTAATTATATCTTTTAAAACATTCAATTTAGTCCCTCAAACTTATACTCAATCTCAATTAGATAAGATAGAAAGAATTTCATAAACCAAATTGAGAGATATCCAAAATATTTGAATCATATCTATAGAGATATTAATATATTAACTAAATAACTCAAAATCTATCAGATCCCTAAGATATCTCTTATATCTCAACCATAAAACGGCTATTTTTTTAATCAAAATCATAAAAATCTCAAATCCTAAAACTAGCCATCGGTTGACTAACAAATACCCATCGATCGACCGCCCAATTCTGGACGTAGCCCAAGTCAAAATTCCTTCGCCATAAGTTGACCGCTCATTTTGTATATGTCAACTGATCGATTTAGAGAGTTTCGCAAATTGACTTACCTGTTGACCTAACGATTCAGAGAGTTCATCTTTTAACCATAAGTTGACTTACCTGTCGACCGAGATATTCAAAGAGTTTGTCTCACTTTCATAAGGCGACCTACTTGTTGACCAAACAATTCAGGGACTGGATCTTCTTCCCAGTTCCATTCCATCGGTTGACCAATCCTTGTTGATCGGTTGACTGATCCTGCTGGAACACATCTCCTTAATTAATTTTCTACTAAATTTCTTCAACGTTTTTACTCTAATTGATTTCTTTTCTCGGTTAACTCCACTAAATCCTTAAATTCAATTTTAATTACTTATCATTCTTAAATCAATTGTTGCTTCTTCAATTACACATAGGAGTAAATATGTTAGCTAATTAGGATCCTATCAAAAACACACATAATTGAAAAAATATTTTGTGTCGTGTGTGATCCTAATCGGGATACATTAAGAGTAAAAATTTAACCTGAGTGATTTTCCCTAGGTTCTTTAGATTATTCGATCTCTTAGCATGCATCATCTTTGTCAATATTTTCAGTATCTATTTAGCATTTTTCTCAATATCTTCATGATAATCTCTTCACTAGAATAAATAAACTGAAACATTCAATAAAATTGTTAGATCCACAAAAAATATCAATATTTAATTGTCCATCAAAATCTTAGGATCAACAAATATTAATCCTAATTTATGGTTTGTTTTTTATTTTATAGTATATTAGTAAAAATTAGTTTGTTGTATAGTTATTTACGTAATTTTTAATAGTATATTTAATTAGATATTTCTAAATGGTCATTAGTCACTAAAATTTATACATTCACTTTCGGATATTATTACCAGAATAACCAAATGATATATATGTGCTTCATACTTCAATATTACAAATTTATTACAATTTTTTTCTAATCTCACACCATGCGCGAGTCTAAAACTAGTAGAAGTAAAAGACAAAAACATATTATTTATATTATTAATCCACATTATATATAAATGATAGTAGCAAATTAATGACGAAAGAAAACATCTCAAAAATGTTAAATTAAATAGAGAATTATTGGAAAAAATGACTTTAATAGTAGATGTCATAAATCCAATCAATTTAATTGGATGTATAGATTGTTGGAGTGGGTAGTAGTACCCGTAAGTTTAGCCTTTGGACTAGGGCCCAAAGTACAACCAAAATTTGAATTGGGTACCAGATCAGTGGTAAGAAATAATTTATTATCTCAATGTTCAGACCCTCGTAGATAAAAAATAAAAATTAAAAATTAAAGAGGTTTTTGCTCTTTGCACCCCTGAGTATTGGAGAAATCCTCCTTTAGCTCCTGTATTTTCAATTTGAACATATTAAACCTTAAAGTATCCAAATGGTATCAAATCAGTCCAAATCGATAACTTTGACTTTTTGTATGACGGAAATCAGTTATGTGTCAAACAGGCAATCACCTATATGCGTGAATTCCGTCATAAAAACTAATAGAGGGACTAATTTGACAGGATTTGGATACTTAAAGGTTTAATGTGTTCCAATTGAAAGGACAAGGACTAAAGTGAAATTTCTCTGAAATATTAAGGGTGCAAGGTGCAAAAAGCTCAAAGTTAAATGTTAAAAATATATATTATAAGTGCTCAATTTTAAATATTAAAATTAAAAGTGTTGAATTTGATAAGTATTTAATTTATATTTTTAAGTACTAAATTATGTTATCAGTTTTTCTTTTTCAATAATGGCATCCATCCATCAATATATGTATTTGCCTTTTTTGCCCCCCAAATGGAAAAACCGCATATTTATGTTTCACCAATAAATTTGATTAAAAACATCACGTAATTGTGGGATAAGAAGCACTCATACTTCCACTTACACATCAAAATTCATTTTGAATAGTGTCTTCACAATTTTAATAAGATGTAAGTCGAGCCAATTGAATAACGTGATACAGGTATCAATATCTGTTCTTATACTGTACTTACCATGACGACTCAAGTGGTAAGAATACTTGAGTTAAAATAGTTAAGAGACTTCTGCAACACCAAAAGTTTGAGTATATAAAAAAAGTACTTGTTAGGGAGAGACAACAACAAACTCTGAATGAGATTAGTCTCACAAAGGGAAAAAAAATTAAAAAATAAATATGTTCTCATACTGTAAGTTTTGTAGTGTCTTGATATTTTCAATGAGATGTAGACCGTGCTAATTGAATAACCTAATGCATTTACTTGATTAGCTGATACACCTATCAATATCCATTCTCATGCTGTGAGTTTTACTAAGGACTTCAATGGGGGAGGAGGGGAACTACATGGCGATCACCCTATCCCCGAAAAAATACTTCACCACTATATATATTTAAGGCCCCATTGCTTCTAATTCCAAAGTTTTATTCATGTTCCTAGAATTTTGAAATTTAGAAACAGAAGATTCGGTTAACGTGTTTCTGTTCCCAAATATTCTTAAAATTTTCAAATTACTCTCAAAAGTTTTGGGATTTTGAGGGAAAAAAATTTATTTTCGTTCCTTTTGGACTTATTCTCACTTAAAGAAACAAAGTCAGTACTTTTCAAATTCCTAATAAGGTCCTCGCTTCAAATGTTATTACCTTCAAATATAGGTGTTTTTTTATTTTTTTTCATTTTTCAATATAAGCCAAGAAAAACGACCCAAGTGAATCTTAACTCTTAAATATCCCATTTAGGAACACACACATGACAAAAAATGTATTTTATCTTTTATGTGTGTTTTGATTAAGTTAAATTATTTGCTCCTATGTGAAATAAGAAGAAATAATTTTGAACAACTAAAATGGAATATAGTGGAGCTAATTAAGAGAGGAAAATGGATTAAGGGGCAAAATGGTAAAAGAAAATGAGTTAAAAAGGTATTTAGATAAGAGATTCAGTGACAACAATCGACTGGTGAGTCGATCGGACATAGAAGCTGAAAGATCCTGTATCTCTTAGTCGACCAACAGGTCGATCGGCCAAGAAGTGTTGAACTCTCTAAATCAACAAGTCAACTGATAGGTCGACCGGTGAAGAAGGACTGAACTCTCTAAATCAACAAGTCAACCGATAGGTTGACCAGTGAAGAAGTGCTGAACTCTCTGAATCTATGAGTCGATCAGGCAGTCGACCGATGAGCTTTATTGTCTACAACCTAAATCAGGCAATCGACTGAACATACTGTTTCAGGATATTGTTTGATCCGAAATTATATCCAAAAGTAGCCGTTTTTCGTTCGGATATTAGAGAGATTTTGGGAATATTCTCTATATTTAAGATATGGTTCATATACTAATTAAATCCTATTAATATGGTTCATTAAATATTAATGTTTCTCAATTTGATACTTGAAATAGATTCTATACTTATTTATTAAGATTGAGAAATACTTTGAGGGTTTAATTGAGAGATTTGAAAGATGCTTTTAAGTGGAATTGAACATAAATGAAGTTCTTATGATATAAGGGGTCTATAAGAGCTTTTAATTGTCATGACACATGTAAACTAACCGTTATAAGACTGATTTCATATTTTTATATATAAACCTGCGAATTTTTATTTATGACTAATCAATTATAAGAGAGAGAATCCATATATTATCAAGAGAGATCAGAATTTATCATTTGAGCAAGCTTTTCTAAGAGATATCTTATTGAGAATTGAGTGAACTTTTCTAAGAGAAATATTTGCTGATCATTGCTGCTACCGATTTGAAGTTACATTGCAGTACTATTTTCTTTTGGTGAATTCAGGGTGAGATCTTTCCATATTGCTTATTATTTATTTATTATTCTATATTTGGAAATTGATCTTAGAAATTGCTTCTGATTTTTTAGGAAAATATTTTTTTACAAACAATTTCTTGAATCTGATTACGTGCTCTAATTTGCTACCCATATCTTGTTAAAATCAAAATTTTGTATCTCACATATTTCTACCACTAGTTGGGATATTAATTGAGTTATTGTTTATTTGGGGTGGTAGAATCTCCGAGTGAGATTTACTTCTTATCAATTTTTATATTGGTGAGTTGCGACGGGTTAAATACTATTGGGGGTATTTAATAAAGAGTAGTCAGGTTTCAGTCTCTTCTTGTAAAGAGATTGAGGTAGTGATTCTTCCTGAATAAGAATTGTGTTTTGAGTTATTTGTAAAGGTTTCATCCTTATCTGTGAAAATAATCGTTGGAGTGTTTGTGAGAGGTTTTGATTCTTGAGCCTTAGTGTTAAAAATGATTAGGCTATTATTTAGCCTGTAAAAAGTAGAGGTTCTTCCTTAGCTTGAGAAAAGGATAACGTAAAGGTTGATTCTGAGCCTGTAAAAGAATCGGTGTATGAGTTTGGTTCCTACCTTTAAAGGAATCTTGGTTTTAGTGGGTGCGACCTCTGTGGAGCTTGGGGGACTGGATTGATCAAGAGTAGCTTGGTGAACTAGTATAAATCTTTTGTGTGCTGCATTCTTAATTTGTTATTTTTGCTGTTTGGGTGTGCACATAAATTGATAATATTATTCCCCTGTGTTATAAAAATAATAATTAATTTAGGCTTAAAATTAATTATTTGATTTATTCTAATTTTATTCTAATTATTTTTTAATTACCCAATTCACCCTCCATCTTGGGTATTCTACTGGGCCAATAAGGGTATTCTGGGTGAGACTAATCTCATTTAGTTGAAGGATTTCTGCAAGGTCAGAGGTTTGAGTCTGTGGAAAAAATACTTGTTGGGAGGGACAACAACAAATCCTAAATAAGATTAGTCTCACAAAGGAAAAAAATTAAAAAATAAATTTGTTCTCATACTGTAAGTTTTGTAGTGTCTTGATATTTTCAATGAGATGTAGACCGTGCTAATTGAATAACCTAATGCATTTACTTGATTAGCTGATACACCTATCAATATCCATTCTCATTCTGTGAGTTTTACTAAGGACTTCAATGGGGGAGGAGGGGAACTACATGGCGATCACCCTATCCCCGAAAAAATACTTCACCACTATATATATTTAAGGCCCCATTGCTTCTAATTCCAAAGTTTTATTCATGTTCCTAGAATTTTGAAATTTAGAAACAGAAGATTCGTTTAACGTGTTTCTGTTCCCAAATATTCTTAAAATTTTCAAATTACTCTCAAAATTTTTGGGATTTTGAGGGAAAAAAATTTATTTTCGTTCCTTTTGGACTTATTCTCACTTAAAGAAACAAAGTCAGTACTTTTCAAATTCCTAATAAGGTCCTCGCTTCAAATGTTATTACCTTCAAATATAGGTGTTTTTTTATTTTTTTTCATTTTTCAATATAAGCCAAGAAAAACGACCCAAGTGAATCTTAACTCTTAAATATCCCATTTAGGAACACACACATGACAAAAAAAATGTATTTTATCTTTTATGTGTGTTTTGATTAAGTTAAATTATTTGCTCCTATGTGAAATAAGAAGAAATAATTTTAAACAACTAAAATGGAATATAGTGGAGCTAATTAAGAGAGGAAAATGGATTAAGGGGCAAAATGGTAAAAGAAAATGAGTTAAAAAGGTATTTAGATAAGAGATTCAGTGACAACAATCGACTGGTGAGTCGATCGGACATAGAAGCTGAAAGATCCTATATCTCTTAGTCGACCGACAGGTCGATCGGCCAAGAAGTGTTGAACTCTCTAAATCAACAAGTTAACTGATAGGTCGACCGGTGAAGAAGGACTGAACTCTCTAAATCAACAAGTCAACCGATAGGTTGACCAGTGAAGAAGTGCTGAACTCTCTGAATCTATGAGTCGATCAGGTAGTCGACCGATGAGCTTTATTGTCTACAACCTAAATCAGGCAATCGACTGAACATACTGTTTCAGGATATTGTTTTATCCGAAATTATATCCAAAAGTAGCCATTTTTTGTTAGGATTTTAGAGAGATTTTGGGAATATTCTCTATATTTAAGATATGGTTCATATACTAATTAAATCCTATTAATATGGTTCATTAAATATTAATGTTACTCAATTTGATACTTGAAATAGATTCTATACTTATTTATTAAGATTGAGAAATACTTTGAGGGTTTAATTGAGATATTTGAAAGATGCTTTTAAGTGGAATTGAACATAAATGAAGTTCTTATGATATAAGGGGTCTATAAGAGCTTTTAATTGTCATGACACATGTAAACTAACTGTTATAAGACTGATTTCATATTTCTATATATAAACCTGCGAATTTTTATTTATGACTAATCAATTATAAGAGAGAGAATCCATATATTATCAAGAGAGATCAGAATTTATCAATTGAGCGAGCTTTTCTAAGAGATATCTTATTGAGAATTGAGTGAACTTTTCTAAGAGAAATATTTGCTGATCATTGCTGCTACCGATTTGAAGTTACATTGCAGTACTATTTTCTTTTGGTGAATTCAGGGTGAGATCTTTCCATATTGCTTATTATTTATTTATTATTCTATATTTTGGAAATTGATCTTAGAAATTGCTTCTGATTTTTTAAGAAAATATTTTTTACAAACAATTTCTTGAATCTGATTACGTGCTCTAATTTGCTACCCATATCTTGTTAAAATCAAAATTTTGTATCTCACATATTTCTACCACTAGTTGGGATATTAATTGAGTTATTGTTTATTTGGGGTGGTAGAATCTCCGAGTGAGATTTACTTCTTATCAATTTTTATATTGGTGAGTTGCGACGGGTTAAATACCATTGGGGGTATTTAATCAAGAGTAGTCAGGTTTCAGTCTCTTCATGTAAAGAGATTGAGGTAGTGATTCTTCCTGAATAAGAATTGTGTTTTGAGTTATTTGTAAAGGTTTCATCCTTATCTGTGAAAATAATTGTTGGAGTGTTTGTGAGAGGTTTTGGTTCTTGAGCCTTAGTGTTAAAAATGATTAGGCTATTATTTAGCCTGTAAAAAGTAGAGGTTCTTCCTTAGCTTGAGAAAAGGATAACGTAAAGGTTGATTCTGAGCCTGTAAAAGAATCGGTGTATGAGTTTGGTTCCTACCTTTAAAGGAATCTTGGTTTTAGTGGGTGCGACCTCTGTGGAGCTCGGGCGACTGTATTGATCATGAGTAGCTTGGTGAACTAGTATAAATCTTTTGTGTGCTGCATTCTTAATTTGTTATTTTTGCTGTTTGGGTGTGCACATAAATTGATAATATTATTCCCCTGTGTTATAAAGATAATAATTAATTTAGGCTTAAAATTAATTATTTGATTTATTCTAATTTTATTCTAATTATTTTTTAATTACCCAATTCCCCCTCCATCTTTGGTATTCTACTGGGCCAATAAGGGTATCCTTTGTGAGACTAATCTCATTTAGTTGAAGGATTTCTGCAAGGTCAGAGGTTTGAGTCTGTGGAAAAAATACTTGTTGGGAGGGACAACAACAAATCCTAAATAAGATTAGTCTCACAAAGGAAAAAAAATTAAAAAATAAATTTTTTCTCATACTGTAAGTTTTGTAGTGTCTTGATATTTTCAATGAGATGTAGACCGTGCTAATTGAATAACCTAATGCATTTACTACACGTCCGTAAAATCCACTCCGATCTTGTTTCCTCTTCTCCAAAAATGTGTTCTTCTGTTCTTGGTTTATTTTTGAGCTCCCAGAAAGTCCCAAAAACATTTTAGGTCATGTGGAAATGAGTGAATACAAGTAGAGGTGCAAAATATCCAAAATATATCTAGAAAATATCTCACCAGCTGGTGTCGGGTCACTGTAATGGAGTAAAAGATTGTTGCAGTAATCTGGGGGTTAGAAACACACTGATGAACTACCGTTGCAACGACCAAATCATCGCTGCAGCAATATAGGGACAGTGTCTGGCGCCTAATTTGTATTTGCACCATAATTTCCTCGTCCGAACTCCGATTGAGGTGATTAAAAAACCTATGGGAAGCTAAGACATAGATATACAACTTCCATGTTTATTGGATTGAATCATTGTAAAAAATGGCCTTAACGTTACTGAACTAGAACCGATTTTGCATCTTGTTTCCCATTTATTTATAAACCTACAAAACAACACAAGTAGAAGTGCAAAATATCCAAAACATATCTAGAAAATATCTCACCAGCTGGTGTCGGGTCGCTGTAATAGAGTAGAAGATTGTTGCAGTAATCTGGGGGTTAGAAACACACTGACGAACTACCGCTGCAACGACCAAATCATCGCTGCAGCAATATAGGGACAGTGTCTGGCGCCTAATTTGTATTTGCACCATAATTTCCTCGTCCGAACTCCGATTGAGGTGATTAAAAAACCTATGGGAAGCTATGACATAGATATACAACTTCCATGTTTATTGGATTGAATCATTGTCAAAAATGGCCTTAACGTTACTGAACTAGAACCGATTTTGCATCTTGTTTCCCATTTATTTATAAACCTACAAAACAACACAAAAACATATTAAACTAACAAAAATGATTGAAAACACAAATATTTGAACCTAAAAATACCAGATTTGTTGGTAAATAAACCACTCATCAAATACCCCCAAACTCAAACGGTTGCTTGTTCTCAAACAAAAACACCCACATAAGAAAATAAACTACTACAACGAAATAACAAACACAGCTCGCTAAAAACAAAAGACACCAATGAACTATAAACAACGACGTGTGAGTTTTGAATTTCAACTAATCAACTAAAAAGTTTTCCCCCAACAGCCCCCAATCATATCGAGTTTAAGAATAAAATCGCACCATGTGGTATTCTAGAATTTCAATATTCAATAATGGTAAATGCCATTCTAGATCCTTTCCAAGTATGTGTACAAAAACTTTCATTACACAACCATCCAAAGATCGGATTGGATTATCCACCAATAAAGTTCTTGACTTAAACCAAAGAGGTATAGGATTTTCGTAAGCCAGATTGGGTTTCACTCTCCACCAAGATAGGCTAAGCAATTCTAAAAGATCTAAAGGACTTGGTTTGATTTTTATCATTGGACAAGGGTTTATCGGGAATATAAAATAGCTAAACGTCATTAACTCAACAATACCCAAGGCACAACGCTTGGCACTTTGTAGTGGAATATTCCGTCGCTACTTTCACCGCAAGTGTATGGGTTAAGTTTTATAGAATAGTGAATGAGTAGGGTTTTCATATCCATAGGGATTTGATTAAATTGTCGCTAAGTATTGCGATTATCATAACTAAATTTTATTTAGGCGATAAAAATTAGGTTTTCGTTTTTATAAATAATATACTAAATTAACTATTAATTAAACTATAATACTAAATATATTATATGGAAGTAGATTATCTAGGGATTAACTTCGTTTACGTATATGTGTTCGATCTAATTTAGTTTACATTAACGGTGTTCAAATTTATCCGACAATCTAAGTATCGAAAACTCACTCATTGCCTATCTTGAGTGTAAAGTGAGTGAATATGTAACTTCATGTTAACGCCAAAGTCCCCCTCGAGCATCTATATGACACTTGGTCACATAAGTCTCGCCCAAACCTCACAGATTACACACTTTCTAATGCCCTCCCGGGTCATTAGATCGTCGCGTCGGGGTTACCTCTCTCGAGTGTCAAATCCAAATTTATCAATATATCTAAAGAAACATATAAATGAAGAAAAATGGTAAACACAATTGAATAGGCAAGAACAACCAATAACGAAACAAAGATTAAACAAATGATGTATATTAGTAAACTACATCAATCCCATAGATAATCAGTTTCAGCTCATGGCCATAATCATATATTCAATGATAAACAATATATATATGTTCAAACAACCAAAAACAAGTTAAGAATAAAGTGAGAAACAAGGGAGAATAGCCGTTATCTAAAGGTGGCGTCCGTAAAAATCGCTTCGATCTTATTTCTGCTTCTCCAATTGAGTTCCTTCTCTTGGTTGGTTGAGAGCTTCCTTAGAACACTCCAAAAATACTCCCTAGGTGTTCTGTGAATTATGGGAACAAATGGGAACAAAAATAAAATAAATAAAATATCTAGAAAATATTCTAAAATAAGTGGCCAGTGATCACTACAGTGATGGATTCACCACTGCAATAGTGGGCATGTCGGTAGGCATTTTGCTTTATCACCGCTACAGCGATAAGGGATCAGAACTTAGTGAACTCTCTGTTATTTCATCGTTGTAGCGGTGGGATGACCGCTACAGTGGTGAAACTGTTGCTTTGAATATTTGATCATCTTGATCATTTTTCCATCGTTTTTCTCGTTTTTCGACCATTTTCTCTCCTAACCTCTGTTTTGAACAAAAATAAATAAAAACAAATTAAAACTTAATAAAAATACTCTAAAACTAACAAATTCGGTTTAAAAATAGATAGATAAAATTCACCTATCAACACTCAATCACACTCATACCCACAAAGATCAATTCGAAACAACCCTGAACTAATATTTTAAAACATTGTATTCACTTGTCAAAACAAATTAAAAATAAAACTATATTTACATATGTTTTTTTTAACCACACCCCCAAACTTATTTGATTTTTACAATTTCACGAGTGTGGAAATACGATAGAAAAAATGACAAGTGAGTACTTGAATACCGAACCAATCAAAAGTTAGCCCAAAACCCAATTGCTCACTTCAAGTAGCATAAACAAATGCTAACTTGATTTCGACTCAATTTGTGCCTTATGTTGAGCAACAATGGTTTGGAAAATATTTTATTGGCCAGAGTATTTGTTACGTGTTCAGAATTGAAATGGCTAACAAGCTTCGATTGAGTAATGAGGGGTAGAACATATTACATGGAAGGCTTCAACGGCTCAAGCAATAAAAATAAATGCCTAAATCATATCTCCATAACTACCTTGCCTAGGATTTTGCCTCAAATTTTGCTCAATCAAGTTCTAGAATCCATTAAATTATCATGAACTTGTCTATTGGATAATCGGCGTCAAATCAATTAGATAACTAGTACATTGAGTTTATGTGCTCGTGCAAATTAGGATCCACAATGACTTTTACTAAAACGAGATGTCATGCACACAGAACACACATGAATGGGCATTACCCTTGACCTCAATAAATAACTAGGGGATAATATCATCATCAAGTAATGGTTCAGACGAACTACAAAACTCAACATACAATAACAACAGCTACAAACACAAACATACTTGTAGTAAACTAATATACATGAAGACAGTTTAACTTAAACTACATAACATTAACAACTATTAAACTTAACTACATAACTAAGAAAAAAGACATCAAACAAGAAAACATACAAAACATCCCCCTAAACTTAGAAAGGGCAGTGGTAGCGGAATATTACTTCGCTACTTTCATCGCAAGTGTACGGGTTAAGTTTTAGTATAATGGGAAGAGTAAGGGTTGTCGTATCCACAAGAATTGGATTAAATAGTCGTTGAGTACTGCGATTATCATAACCTAACTTTATCTAGGCAGCTCAATTTATAGTTTTTGTTAATATAATAAACTAAACTAAGTTAATTAAACTAATATACTAATATTGACGTTTAAGGGAGTAAATTGTCTAGGGATTAATTTCATTCATTTAAACACGTTCAATTCAATCTAGTTTACATTAATGGCATTCACACTATCTGATAATCTAGGTATCAAAATCTCACTCACTACCTCTCCCGAATGTAAAGTGAATAAATATGTGATTTCACGTTAACACCGATGTCCCTGTCTAGCGTCTATACGACACTTGGTCACATGAGTCTCGCCCCAATGTCACATATTACATACTTTCTAACACCCTCCCGAGTCATTATATCGTCACGTTGTGTTTAAACCCTAGTCCGAATCCGGAGTTACCTTTCTCGAGTGTCTAACCCCGTATTCTCAATAACAAGCATATAAAAGTGGAAGAATGGTAAACACAATTGAATAGGCAAAAATAATCGATAACGAAACAAAGATTAAACAAATAATATTTTCATACACGAATCTCTCCCTAGACAATATATGTTTAGTTTCTCATGGCCATAACCACATATACAACAATATGCAAGCTAAACATATACAGAACTATCAACCAAAACTAAGAAATAAAGAGAAAAACAAGGAGACTAGTTGTTACTAAAAAATCGATGCTAAAATCGCTCCGAGAACGTTTTCTCTTCTTGGCTTTGTGATGTTCTCTTGGCTGATAGGCCTTGGAGCTCACAAGATACTACCCAGAAATGTCATTGGTATGTTAGGAGAAAATGAAAGATATAAGGGATCCACAATATCTCAAAAATATCCCAAAATATCAATAAAATCTGGTGACAAACCGCTGCAGCGGTGGGAAGTCAATAGCCTTTCTAACGGGTGACTACTACAGCGGTGGGAATTACCGCTAAAGTGATGGAGGCTACTGTTGCAATAGTGAAGTTCACCTCTGCAGCGGTGGTCAAGTAGTGGACTTTCTATTTGATTGACCATTGCAGCGATGGTTTCCCCGCTGCAAGGGTGGGCCTGCAGTCCTGAACTTGGCCTTTTTGCTTGTTTTCCACCGTTCTTCCACCAACGTTTTACCGATTTGCTCGATTATAGACCATTTTCATCCTTTTTCATTCCAAACACCTAATTTACATAAAAACAAATATAAATGAATTAAAACATATTAAAACACTATAATAATACTCGAAAACTACAAAAATCAACTTGAGAATATATAGACCAAATTCTACCTATCAAATACCCCTAAACTTAGAATTTTGCTAGTTCTCGAACAAAACACTCACAGTAAAATAAAAAATACAACGAAATTAACTAACACAAATACTAAACAATGAATAAAAACACGAATTACCTAAACACAAACAACCTAAACATAACGATATGCGAGTTTTGAATTCAACTATCGACCAAAATATTTTTCCCTCAACGGCCCCCAATCATATCGAGTTCAGGAGTAAAACGCACCATGGGATATTCTAGAATTTCAATATTCAATAATGGTAAATTCCATTCTAGATCCTGCTCAAGTGTGTGTGCAAAAACGCAATTATGTAAGTATTCAAAGACTGGATTGGATTATCCACTAACGAAGCTCACGACTTATACCATAAAGGATTAGAATATCCATATGCCTGACTGAGTTCCACTTTTCACTAATGTAGGCTTGAAAATTCAAAAAGATCAATCGGACTTCATTCGATTTTTGAAAAATGGCCAAGGGTATATAGGGAATATAAAACAGGTTAATGTCATTAACTCAACAATACCCAAGGCACAACGCTTGGCACACAATCACACTCAAACCCCCATAGATAAATTCGAAACAACACTGAACATACATTTAAGAACTCCATACTCACGTTTCAAAAGAAACTATAACAAAACTACATTCACATATGGTTAAAAAAAAATTAACAGACCATACTCCCAAACTTATTTGATTATTACAATTTCACAAGTATGGTTAAAAAGAAAGAAAAATGACAAGTGGGTACACGAATACCGAACCAATGAAAAGTTCGCCCAAAACGCAATCGCTCATTTCAAGTAGCATACACGAATGCTAAATTAATTTCACTCAGATTATGCCTTCGGTTTAGTGATATAAGTTTGGAAAGAATTTAATTGGCCAGGGTATTTGTTACATATTCATAATTGAAATGGATTATAGGTTTCGATAGGGTAACGAGGGATAAACATATTACAAGGTAAGCTTCAAAGGCTCCAGCAAGTCAAATGAATGCCTAAATCATATCTCCGAAACTACCTCGCTTAGGATTTTGCCTCAAGTTTCCCCCAATCAGGTTCTAGAATCCTTGAAATTGTCATGAATTTGGCTAGTGGATAATTGGCCTCAAATCAATTGAATAACTATACATTGAGTCTACGTGCTCGTGTAAATTAGGATCCACAATAACTTTTACCAAAACAAAAATATCAAGCACATAGAACACACATGAATGGGCATTACCCTTGACCTCGACAAACAACCAGGGCATAATATCATCATCGAGTAATGGCCCAGACGAACCCAAAAACTTAGCACACAACAACACTATTGATCCTAAGATTTTGATGAATAATTAAGTATTGATATTTTGGTAGAACTAATGTTTTAATTGAGTGTTTCAATTATTTAAAGTTCCAGTGATGAAGATGACAAATTAAATGGATGCTGAATGATGAAGTTAAAGATATTGAAGAATTACGAATTTGAAGAAATTAGGGAAAACAACCCAGGTAAATTTCAACTCTTAATATCTCATTTAGGAATATATACAAGGCACAAAAAGTTTTATTAATTATGTGTGTTTTGATTAAGTGAAGCTATTTGCTTCTATGTAATTTGAAAAGAAATAATTTTAAATGACTAAAATGGAATAGAAGAATATTAGTGGAGCTAATTTAAAAGAGAAAATTGTTTAAGGGGCGATAACGTAACAAGAATAAGTTAAAAAACGTGTTCAGAACAAAGATCTAGAAGATGGCAGTCGACTGATAAGTCGATCGGACAAAGTAGCTGAAAGATCTTGTATCTCTAAGTCGACCGATAGGTCGACCGACCAAGAAAGTTGAACTCTCTGAATCTACAAGTTGACAAGCAAGTCGACCGACGAACACCTTGGGCTACATCCTGAATCTACTAGTCGATTAGTCGGTCGACCGGACATGCTATTTCCGGATATTGTTCTATCAGAGATTATATCCAAATGTAGCCATTTTTGGTTGGGATTTCAGAGAGACTTTGGGGATATTTTCTATATTTGAGATATGGTTTACATATTAATTAAATCCTATTAATATGGTTCATTGAATATTAATGTTTCTCAATTTGGTATTTAAAATTGATTCTATTCTTAGTTATGGAGATTGAGAAATATTTGGGGGGTTTAATTGAGAGATTTGAAAGTTGTTTTTAAGTGAATTGAACCAAAATGAAGTCTTTATGATATAAGGGGTCTATAAGTGCTATTAATTGTCATGACACATGGAAACTAGCCATTAGAAAACTGATTTCATATTCTTTTAAATAGACCTGCGAATTTCATATATCATTAAGCAGTAAATAAGAGAAAAATCATATCATATCATTTGTGAGCTTTTATAAGAGTTATCCTTCTGAAATATTGTGAGCTTTTTTGAGAGACGATCTTGAAGATCAACTGCTGGTAATATTTGTTGTTACCGGATCTGAAGTTACATTGCTTTATCTAATTATTCTATGGATTTTGGGTGAGATATTTCCAATTAATTTTTATTGTGCATTACTTGTTTATTATTGAAAATTGATCGTATAAATTGTTTTTGATTTTTGACGAAAATATTTTTACAAACAATTTCTTGAATCTGATTATGTGCTCCAATTTGCTACCCATATCTTGTTAAAATAAAATTTTTCTATCTCATGTTTTTCTATCACTAGACTTGGGATATTAATTGAGTTATTATTTATCTGGAGTAGTAGAAGTTCCGAGTGAGATTTTTTCTACCTATCATTTTGTATTAGTGAGTAGTGTGACGGGTTAAATACTGTTTGGGGTATTTAAAATCAAGGGTAGTTGGGTTTTCAGTCTCTTCCTATAAAGAGATTGAGGTAGTAATTATTCCTGGATATAATTGCGTTGTGAATGATTTTGTAAAGGTTCCATCGTTACCTCGGAAAATGATAGTTGGAGTATTTTGTGAGGTTTTGATTCTTGAGCCTAAGGTATATAAAGAATTAGGTTAGTCTTTAGCCTGTTAAAAGATAGGTTTTTCTTGAGCCTGTATAAAATAGAGGTTATTCCTTAGTTTGGGAAAATGAATTTGTAAAGGTTGATTCTAAGCCTGTAAAAGAATCAGTGTGGTTCCTATCTTTAAAGGGATCTTGAGTATTAGTGGGTGCGAATCTCCATGGGGCTCAAAGGACTGGACTAGCCAAGAGTAGCTTAGTGAACTAGGATATATCTTGGTGTGCTGCATTATTAATTTGTTTATTTTTGTTATTTGTGTGTACAATTAGTTGATTAATTTATTCTGCTGTAATATAAAGATAATAATTAATTTAGGAATAAAATTAATTATTTGATTTATTGAAGTTTTTATTCTGAGAATTTTTTATTACCCAATTCACCCCCCCTCTTGGGTATTCCACTAGGCCAACAGTTGGCATCAGAGCTAGTTTTAGCTTGATTAGGCTTAACATTCAAGCTAAAATGGTCACGTGCACACACCATGGATGATGTATTTTGTGTATCCTCTTTTGATAGTGATAAATACGTATATGATAATGTGGTTTATGATTCTTGTGATTTTAGTGGTAGTGATAGAGATGATGATAATGAAAATATCCATATTGTTATGAAAAAATTACTTTCTTTCACACTACTTTTTGCTAAAGAGAGCTTGAGTTTAAAAAGAAAAATTATTTCTTTTGAAAATGGTGGAAAAAGTGTTCAAAAATCTAAAATACATTTGGATGATTATTATGGTTCAAAAGAGTTTTCGAACGTTATTTTTGAAATTAATAATTTGCTCTCTAAAGTGGATTCTTTTGAAAATAAAAAAAGAGTTTTAAAAAATAATTTTGATATAATTTCCAGGCAAAGGTCAGATTTGGTTTCTAAAATCAATGTACTTAAGAAAAAATTTGAAAAATAAAAATCCAACCTTAAGTCTATTTCGAGAGATTCTGAAAATGATTTTTCTAGGCAAAGTAGATATGCTTCATTGTCTCATGTTCCATCACAGGCCAGTGATAGTTATGCTTCTATTGTTAGAAATGATTTATGTTTTACATCTCATGCTTTCTATGATAAATCATATTTGAGATCTTATTATTGCAATAGGGTTGGGCATTTTAAAGTATCATGTTTGTTTCGGAACCCTGAGTCTATGTCTAACAAGGACAGATCCAAAATGAAATGGATACAAAAGAAAATTGTTGAAATGTCTTGTGCAGAATTACAAAATGTCAGAAGTAGACCTGAAGGAACAGTTAAAGAGTTTATATCAAAGCCAAAACAGGAAGTTACCAAAGATCCACAAGCGATGTGTGCAAAGCGAAAATATGCACCAAAAACAAGAGGTGAAGTTGTGAAGGAACCACAAAAGATATGTGCTAAGCTGTACTAAAGCCAAGATTGGATATCACCAGAAAACCACAAGCGACTGTGCAAAGGGAATCACCAATGACTCAAATGGTAGAAATCAAAGGACGAGATGATACGATCTAGCCAAGAAGAATTGTGCACCTAAATCAATTATGAGCTCAAATGAGGTAAAAAGTAAAGTCACCCCAAAAGATAGAAAATGTACACCTAACCCTCCGTATTTTAAATTTATTAAATTTGTTAAAGAGAGAGAGTCCTGACTTACCAAATAGGAAAGTTGTGATGGTTTCTAAAACCTATTTTCAATGATGTGCTTACTTGTTGTCTTAGAAACATTATTTGGTGATTATGAGAATCACATTTAGTTAAGGGGTATTAACATGTCTTTATATGCTTATATTGAATAGTGATCATATGTTTATTTTAAAGCATGTTTTGTGATTTTGAAGATTAATCGTGTGTTTGTGATCTCACTAAATAATGCTAATTATTTGTTGCATATGCATTTTAGTAAGATTATTTTGTATAATGTGCTCTTATTCATGAATACATCTTTTACACAAATAAGTTGGATTTAGATGAGTCTTTATGCTTCTTAATTCATGATAATATGTCCTTATGTTGCATGTCTACTGATCTATAAACGATTATTTTTATTCTAAAAGAGAAATAAGATTTTATGGGAGAAATATGCACTTATCCGTATTTATGCATGCACTAAATTTATGATTGATAAAATGCTTGAGAAATGCTTCCCATCTTAGTGTGTTAAAAAACATATGTTTTGTTTCTATAAAGGGAAGATATTGTTTTGGTATCATGAGTAAGGCATGTGGACTTAACTGATAATTATATGATTGCATACTATATTGTTGAAAGATTTTGATTGCCTCAAATTTATTCTTCTAAGCATGAATTGACTTGTTTACAAATATATATGGGGAGAAGTGTTTACAAGAGGGGTAATATTATGTCATGCTTATAATGAAAGACGAGTTTTGTTGAAAAATCAAAAGAGTTAATATGCTTGTGAAAAATTAATATTATGCTATATTGCTGAAATGTTATGATTATTCATCTATGCATGAATATTATTCATTTACAATTTGATAGAGGAAGATTGCATGCTCAGAAAGATATTTTTCGTGTGGATCTTATTGGATTGAGTATACTTGATATTTATCTATAAAAATGATCCACATAATGTTGATGTTTTGTACTTAAAAGTTGAATTTATGAGTTGATTCAATGTGCTTTTAAAAGAGTTATATAAATATCCGGATTTAATTACTTTAGGTTTACTCTTTCAAGTATATTATATGATTTCCTAGAGTAATGTTTATGTGTGTTCCCCCCCCCCCCCCCCCCCCTCCCTCCCTAAGTTTGTTTTTGAAGATGACAAATGGGAGAAATTAGTGATGTTTTATTAAGGGGGAGTATTTTAATGCTTTAATTAAGTATTTTTTTATTTATGAAAAGAGGGAGAAATTAGTGATGTTTGCTTTAATGAGTGTTTTTAATTTGTGCATTATTGAAATCTTCATTATAATGCTTTAATGAGTTAAAGAACCCGTCCACAGATTCAGGGAGAGTGTGGTTATATTTTATTTTGAAAAAAACATCAAAGTTAATTGTCATCATAAAAAATGGGGAGATTGTTGATCCTAAGATATTGATGAACAATTAAGTATTGATGTTTTGGTAGAACTAATGTTTTAGTTGAATGTTTCAGTTATTTAAAGTTTTAGTGATGAAGTTGACAAATTAAATAGATGATAAATGATGAAGTTGAAGATATTAAAGAATTAAGAGTTTGAAAAAAATAGAGAAAACAACCTAGGTAAATATCAACTCTTAATATCCCATTTAGGAACACACATATGGCGCAAAAAGTTTTATTAATTATGTGTGTTTTAATTAAGTGAAATTATTTGCTTCTATGTGATTTGAAAAGAAATAATTTTAAATGACTAAAATGGAATAGAAGAATATTAGTGGAGCTAATTTAGAAGAGAAAATGGTTTAAGGGGTGATAACGTAAAAAGAATAATTTAAAAAACGTGTTCAGAACAAAGATCTAGAAGATGATAGTCGACTGATGAGTCGACCGGACAAAGTAGCCGAAAGATCCTGTATCTCTAAGTCGACTGACAGGTCGATCGACCAGGGAAGTTGAACTCCCTGAATTTACAAGTCAACCGACAGGTCGACCGGTGAAAGTAAGACGAACTCTCCGAATCTACAAGTCGACAGGCAGGTCAACCGATAAACGCCTTGGTCTACATCCTGAATCTACCAGTTGACTGGTCAGTCGGCCAGACACGCTATTTCAGGATATTGTTCTATCTGAGATTATATCCAAAAGTAGCCATTTTTTGTTGAATATTAATATTTCTCAATCCAAAAGTAGGCATTTGAGGATATGGTTCACATATTAATTAAATCCTATTAATATGGTTCATTGAATATTAATATTTCTCAATTTGGTACTTAAAATTGATTCTATTCTTAGTTATGGAGATTGAGAAATATTTTGGGGGGTTTAATTGAGAGATTTGAAAGTTGCTTTTAAGTGAATTGAACCTAAATGAAGTCTTTATGATATAAGGGGTTTATAAGTGTTATTAATTGTCATGACACATGTAAATTAGCCGTTAGAAGACTGATTTCATATTCATTTACATAGACCTACGAATTTCATATATCATTAAGCAGTAAACAAGAGAAAAATCATATCATATCATTTGTGAGTGTTTATAAGAGTTATCCTTTTGAAATATTGTGAGTTTTTCTGAGAGACGATATTGAAGATCAACTGCTGTTAATCTTTGCTGCTATCAGATCTGAAGTTACATTGCTTTATCTAATTACTCTGTGGATTCCAGGTGAGATCTTTCCAGTTATTTTTTGTTGTGCATCACTTGTTTATTATTGAAAATTGATCTTAGAAATTATTTCTGATTTTTGAAGAAAATATTTTTATAAACAATTTCTTGAATCTGATTACGTGGTTCAATTTGCTACCCACATTTTGTTAAAATTAGAATTTTCTATCTCATGTTTTTCTATCAATAGATTTGGGATATTAATTGAATTATTATTTATCTGAAGTAGTAGAAGCTCTGAGTGAGATTTTTCTACTTATCATTTTGTATTGGTGAGTAGTATGACGGGTTAAATACTATTGGGGGTATTTAATCATGGGTAGCTGAGTTTCAGTCTCTTTCTGTAAAGAGATTAAGGTAGTAATTCTTCCTGGATGGAATTGCGTTGTAAATGATTTTGTAAAGATTCCATCCTTACTTGGGAAAAGAATAGTTGGAGTATTTTGTGAGGTTTTGATTCTTGAGCGTAAGGTATAAAAAGAATTACGTTAATCTTTAGCTTGTAAAAAAGATAGGTTTTTCTTGAGTCTGTAAAAAGTAGAGATTATTCCTTAGCGTGAGAAAATGATTTTGTAAAGGTTGATTCTATGCCTGTAAAAGTATCGGTGTGAGGGTTTGGTTCCTACCTTTAAAGCGATCTTGAGTATTAGTGGGTGCGAATCTCCATGGAGCTTGGAGGACTGGACCATCCAAGAGTAGCTTGGTGAACTAGGATATATCTTGGTGTGCTGCATTATTAATTTGTTTATTTTTGTTATTTATGTATGCACCTAATTGATTAATTTATTCCGCTGTGATATAAAGATAATAATTAATTTAGGAATAAAATTAATTATTTGATTTATTGAAATTTTTATTCTGAAATTTTTTTATTACCCAATTCACCCCCCCTCATGGGCATTCCACTGGACTAACAAACACAACAAACATAAACATACTACACTAACAAACAAACATGCAAACAATTTAACTAAAATTACACAACTAACAACAAGAAAACATATAAACATACTACACATCCCCTCCAAACTTAAAACGGTCAGCGTCCACAACGACCCAACATCGATCTCAATAATAAAAATAAAACATGACGATGAAGGGGGTTTAGAACACGTACTTGGGAGGCGAGATAATCGCGCCTCCGAGTTAAGTCGACAGTGATGATCTAATTTATTTTGAAAACTTGGGCTGCCTCCCAAGAAGCGCTTGGTTTATTGTCCTCGGCCTGACACAGCGAAGGGCTCGTTAAAGAGCGACCTTCGCCCATAATATGTATCGTACAACACTACATATGGGTCTTGATTCTTTAGGCCCTCAATCTTGGCGAAATGTGGCATTGTGCGGCCCATGGTATCAACTTAACTCTTCACCATCTCATGTTCTTTGGAAAGATTGAATGAATAAAGTTAGAAGTGGCGGAGGAAAAGTGAGCTACATTGGATCCTCATAGAAATATTCGGCTTTGATCGATGTTGGAACCACAACGTGGATCTCAAACGATGAAGATTCACAAGTGTTGTCTTCTGATTCTTTACCATCAATCAATTCTTGGGTCTCCTCCTTATTAGAATATTCATCATCGAACGAACCCAAGTTCCTCCCACTTGTATCCGGTTCTTCACGGTGGCTTTCACGTTCGGATGAGACTTGTGTGTCTCTTAGTGCCACCATTTCTGCCTCAGCCTCAATGTAGCAAATAAGTTGACTGATTTGAGTCTCAAGAGACTTTACGGTTGTGTCGACTTCAGTGCAGATCATCTCAATATTATCAAGTCAATCCTCATGCTCATTGAAACGATTTGTCGTTTCCCTCAAGAAACTTTGTGTTTCCACCATAGCAATAGTGAACGTTTCTTCCAAGGTGGGGGAACACTCCACAAGTTGGTCCAATATATCCTCCAAGTTTTGGTGACTTGTTGAAAAATTCCAAAATTATTGTCCAACTCGGCCATGTCTTCCAACGACAAATAGGCTTTGTCCATGGGTAGTTCGTAGAAATAGATGGTACTATTTTCTCCTTCCACCCATGTTCTCGTTGCAGCTTGTAACCCATCGAGGAAATTTAGTAATTAACATACTCTCGAGAAACAATGGTTTGGGAACCAAAACATTAACTTCTTGTATCTATCCCAAGCAAAATAAAATGGCTCGCAATCTCGTTGAAAGAAATGCAACAGTACTTGTTGATCTAACATCTTGAAGTACCCTGCAAGAAAAATAAAACTATAAACAAAAATTATAAACAAAATGAATACCTAAATTAAAATCAAGTTACTTACTCACAATATCAACAACAATCTAAAAACCAATACCCAGTAACGGCGCCAAAAACTTGGTAGCAAAATATTATGTCGCTACTTTCACTACAAGTGTACGAATCAAGTTTTAGTATCATGAGAAGAGTAGTTGTCGTATCCACATGGATTCGATTATATGGTCATTGAGTACCACGATTGTTACAACCTAACTTTATCTAGGTGACTCAATTTATAGTTTTTGATAATAAAATATACTAAACTAAGTTAATCAAACTAGTTAAACTAATATACTAATATTGACGTTTCAGGGAGTAAATTGTTTAGGGATTAACCTCATTCATTTAAACACGTTCGATTCAATCTAGTTTACATTAACAACATTCACACTATAAGACAATTTAAGTATCGATATCTCACTGACTACCTCTCCCGAGTTTAAAATGAATGCATATGTGACTTCACATTAATACCGACGTCCTCGTCTAGCATCTATATGACATTTGGTCACATGAGTCTCGCCTCAACCTCACGGATTGCATACTTTCTAACGCCCTCCCGGGTCATTAGATCGTAACGTTGTGTTTAAACTTAGTTCGAATTCGGGGTTACCGCTCTCGAGTGTCAAACTTTGTTTCTCAATATATCTTAACAAACATATAAAAGTCGAAGAACGGTAAACACAATCGAATAGGCAAGAACAACCGATAACGAAACAAAGATTAAACAAACGACGTTTTCATACATGAATTGCTCCCTAGACAATATATGTTTAGTTTCTCATGGCCATAACCACATATATAACAATATACAAGATAAACATATACAAAACTATCAACCAAAACTAAGAAATAAAGAGAGAAACAAGGAGACTAGCCGTTATCGAAGAACCGATGCTAAAACCGCTCGGAGACCATTTTCTCTTCTTGGATTTGTGATATTCTCTTGGTTGATAGGCCTTGGAGCTCTCAAGACACTCCCCAAAAACGTCCTTGGTATGTTGGGAGAAGAGAAAAGATATAAGGGATCCAAACTATCTCAAAAATATCTCAAAATTTCAACAAAATCTAGTCTTGAACCGCTGCAGTGGTCGGATGTTAGTAGCCTTTTTGACGGGTTATCGCTACAGTGGTAGGAATCACCGCTAAAGTGGTAGAGTCCATCGCTGCAGCAGTGGTCAAGCAGTGGCCTTTCTGTTTGATTGACTGCTGCAGCGGTGGGCCTGCAATCCTGAACTTGGCCTTTCTGTTTGATTGACTACTGCAGCGGTGGACTTGTAGTCCTGAACTTGGCCTTTTTGCTCGTTTTCCACTGTTCTTCCACTGACGTTCCACCAATTTACTCGATTATAGACCGTTTTCATCCATTTTCATCCCAAACACCTGATTTTCATACAAACAAATAAAAATAAATTAAAATATATTAAAACACTATAATAATACTAGAAAACTACCAAAATCAACCTTGGAATATATAGACAAATTCCATCTATTAGGTAGTGCCCATAGTGACCCAACCTTGAACTCAATAAATGACATGCGTTATAGTGATTAAGGGGGTTTTGAACACGTATCTGGGAGGCGAGACAATCTTGCCTCCGAGTGTGATCAGCGGTAATGGATTGATTTATTTGGAAACTTGGATTACCTCCCAAAAAGTGCTTGGTTTAATGTCCTCGGCTTCATATGGAGAATGGCTCGTCAAAGAGCGGCTTCTGCCCATAATATGTGTCATACAAAACAACATACGGGTCTTGACTCAAAATGCCCTCAAACTTGGTGAAATGTGGCAATAACTGGAACATGCTCTCAACTTGATTCTTCTCCGGCTCATGTGCTTGGGAAGCTTGAATGAACGGAATTAAAGGTGGTGAAGAACAAGTGAGCCACATCGGATCCTCGTAGATATGATCATCTTGAATCGGAGATGGCAACACCAATTGGATTTCAAGAAGTGAGGACTCAAAATCATCTTCTGATTTGTCAATAACGAACAATTCTTGAGCCTTGTCCTCTTTCGAATCATCTTCATAATGCACCTCTAAAGTCCTCCCACTTGCATTTGGTTCCTTATAGTGTCCTTCATGGGTGGATATGGCTTGTGCGTCTCTCAATGCCACCACTTCTGACTCGGCCTCAATAAAGAAAATTAGCTGACCGATTTGCCTCTCAAGAGATGTTATAGTCATATCAATTTCAATGCAGGTCATCTTAATATTGTCAAGATGATCCTCAGGCTCATTGAGACGATCATGAGTTCCTCTCCAGAAATCTTGAGTCTCTCCCATGAATGCAGCAAACATCTCTTCCAGGGTGGGGGAAGACTCCGCAAGTTGGTCTGGGGTGTTAATCCATGGCGCCAAAATGTTGGAACTATCCCCCAAGCTTTGGGGATTTGTTGAATAATTTCAACTCTTAAAATCAAACTCCTCCATGTCTTCAATAACTAATAGGCTTCATCCGCAGTTAGTTGGTCGAATGAGGTGATACAATTTCCTCCTTATACCAAAGTTCTTGTCGTGACTTGTAACCCATCGAGGAAGTTTATTAGTCGATACTTGATAGGTGTAAATTACCTATCTTTTTCCAAACTGAATATTGTTAGTTTTCAAGTACGTTTAGTACACTTTATTATGTTTTAATATGTTTTTATTCTTTTTGTATTAAAACAGGTGTATGGGTGAAAAGTTATAAAATCAGAGCGTAAACGATCAATTCGAACCAAAAAAGGTCAGAGAAAGGTGGAAAAAAAAGAACATAGATAAGATTCTAAAAAGAAACCCACCGCCATGGCGTCCAGACCACCGCTGCGGTGGTGAAAATGCAGATAAGACAAATTCTTGCTGAAAGCTCATCGCCTAGGCGATGAAACTGCGGGATGTTCTTCCTATTCCAGTGCCTTCTCCACTGCCACGGCGAACTTTAAACCAACATACCCACCGCCTAGGCGGTGGCCTCTGCACAGTTTTAGATATTTATTTTAGATATTTTGCATATTTAAGCCACTCTCCTCCCCTCTCCGTGAGAACTCTCCGGCCATTAGAGCCCTTAGGGCTTAGTTTAGAATATACAGAGAGTATGGAGAGTGCTCAAACATATCTTAAGGAGAAAACCAACACACGGAGAAGGAGAATCGATCGGTGGACGGTTTTAGCGGCTAATCTTCGGATATCGGCTAAGTTCATCCATTTTTCCTTTTATTTCTTATATTCGATAAATGTTTGAGCATGTTTAGCTTAGTTTTAATTGTATAAACGACTATGGCCATAGGCTAAACATGGATTGTAATAGGGATTAACATATTATTTATAAAAACATAATTTTGGTTGGGTTGTGTTTCTTTAATAATTGTTCTTCCTAGTCTGATTATGTATGTTGTATTGTTTGTTTATCATGCTTAAATAGATATATCAAGAATACAGGGTTTGAAAAATCCCGGATTCAGATTAGAATAAACAAACACCACGATCCAATAACCCAGTCGGGGTTAGGATTGTGGATAATCTATAACGTTGGGGCAAGACTCACGTGACCTAGGGCCGTTAAGACGTTGAGGGGGACTTATTCGTTGATTTGAAGTCACGTAATATCCCTCGTCTTACACTCGGGAGAGGTGGCGGATGAGTTTTAGAGCTGAGATTATCAATAGGATAAACACAACGCATGAAATCAATGACATTGGGGCGAGACTCACATGACCTAGGGTCGTTAAGACATTGAGGGGGATTTCTTCGTTGACACGAAGTCGTGTTATATCTCTCGTCTTACACTCGGGAGAGGTGACGAGGGAGTTTACGAACTGACGTTTTGTGTGTAATCGATGACGTTGGGGTAAGACTCACGCAACCTAGGGTCATTAAGACATTGAGGGGGACTTCTTCGTTGACACAAAGTTATGTATTCCCCCCTTCTTACTCTCGGGAGAGGTGGCAAAGGAGTTTTAGATACCAAGATTGTCAAATAGGTTGAACACCATTGTTGTTAACTAAACGAAATCAAACGCGTTTAAGTAAATAAAGTTAATTCCTAGATAATCCATCCCCTAAACTATCTCTTATTAGTAATTAGTATAGTTAAATTAGTATTTTAGTATTAGTATTTAATTTTATATTCTATTTTTGTCGCCTATATAAAGTCGGGTTATGACAATCACGGTACTCTATAGTAATCTCAACCAATCCCTGTGGATACGATACTCGACCGAAAGGTCTATTATACTAAAACTTGATCCGTACGCTTGCGATGAAAGTGGCAAAGCTTAAATTGCGGCCACCAATACTCCCTCGGGAAACTATGATTGGGGAACCAAAATTGCAACTCATTGTATCATTCCTAAGCACAATAGAATGACTCGGAATCCCGTTGAGAAAAAGTCAAGAGGACTTGTTGATAAGACATCTTCAAGTACCTCGCAAGACAAACAAAACTCAAAAAAAAAAAATTAAAAATAAAATAAATTCCTAAATTAAAATCAAGTTTCTTATTCGCAATGTTAACAACAATCCAAAAAGCTAATCCCCGACAACGACGCCAAACACTTGGTAGCAGATTATTTCGTCACTACTTTACCGCAAGTGTACAGGTCAAGTTTTAATAGTGTAGTGATAAGTAGGGTTGTAGTATCTATAAGGATTGATTTAAATTATTGTTAAATACTGCGATTGTCGTAACCTAACTTTATCTAGACGATCCAATTTTTGGATTTTTTGTTATAAAAATAAACTAAACTAAAATGATAACTAATTAAACTACAATACTAGAAATTAATTATATGGGAATAGATTATCTAAGGATTAACTTCGTTCACTTAAACATGTTTCATTTGGTCTAGTTTACATTAATAGTCATTAATCTATCCGACAATCTAGGTGTCTAAAACTCACTTACTACCTCTCCTGAGGGTAAAGTGAATGAATATAAATTCATGTCAACACCAATACCCCTATCTAGCATCTAAACAATTACATGAGCCTCTCCCCAACCTCACGAATTGCACACGTTCTAATAATCTCTTGAAACATTAGAATGTCGCGATGTGTTTAAACCGTAGTCCGAATCCAGGGTTAAATCTCCCGAGTGTCAAACCCCGTATTCTCAAATCAACCAAAATATCATAAGAAGCATATAATGGAAGTAAAAGAATGATAAACATAATCGAATAGGGATGAACAACCGATAACGAAATAACGATTTACTCAAACATGTATATTTATGAACTATATCAATCCCTAAATAATAAACATTTAGATCATGGTCATAACCAAATATTCAAATAAAAATAATATATACATGATCAAACAACCAATAAGATTTAAGAAGAAACAAGGGAGAATAGCCGATATATAAAGAATGGATGATTCCACGTTGGTAAAATCTGCTTCGATCTTGTTTTCTCTTCTCCAAGATGTGTTCTCCTCTTCTTGTTCTGATCTTTGAGCTCCCAAAAAGTTCCAAAAATGTTTTTGGTCTTGTCAGCTGGTATCGGGTCGCTGCAGCGGAGCAGAAGATTGCTGCAGCGATCAAGGGGTCAGAAACACACTGACGAACCACCGCTGTAGCGACCAAATCATCGCTGCAGCAATCTATTTCGCTGTAGTAATCAAATTATCACTGCAGCGATATAGGGATAGTGTCTAGCACGAGATTTGTATTTTCACCGAAACTTTCTTGTCCGAACTCTGATTGAGATGATTAAAAAATCTGTGGAAATCTAATACATAGATATAAAACTTCCATGTTTTGATAGTTTCCAAAATCGGATTGAATCATTGTCAAAAATAGCCTTAAAGTTACCGTACCTGAATAGATTTTGCATCTTGTTTCCCATTTATTTATAAACTTACAAAACAATACAAAAAACATATTAAACTAACAAAAATGCTTGAACAAAGATGCAGTGAAAAACCTACTTAAAAACAAAAACAAGAAGAACCACACTTAAGGCACTTAAGACTAGAAGAGAATGATAAGCCATATCGAACAAATGGGAAACATAGTTAGGATAAGGGCGGAACCAACAAAGACATCGAGGCCGACTCAAATTACCCTAATCTTCTGAAAATGTAAAATTCCCAAAGTAAGTGTTAAGAGAAATTAGAAAGACTAGCCTTAGAAAGTTTCTAAACATTGAGTGGTTACATAAAAGCCATTAGGTGAATCACACCTTCCATATGATTAGACTGAAGTCTTAGAGGAGTCTCAATACCTAGTGACTTGGGCTAATAGGACCGGGATCACTACCCAAAACTCGCTACATGGATTATATAAGAGGTACGACTCCCTACTTGCTAAAGTGAAGAAAAATAGCAGAAAATTCTCTTAACACTATAAAAAAAAATAAAAAAAAAATAAAAAAAAAATAAATAAATAAATAAAAAATAAAAAAAAATTGTTAGTAGTCAATAACCAACATTTTATGTCTCCATCCCTTTTATTCTCCCTCTACTGAGTCATCTTGCGAAGGCCCATTCCATCTGCCCTCAGTACTAGATAGTAGAAGTGAAGTAGATCCATCAATAAAGCCTCGAGTAACACATAGGGCCTAGGTAATCTTGAAAACAATCTTAGAAAATATTAACATTAGAACTTGATGGAATTGAAACTAGACAACCTCGTTAACTAATAACTAAGGATATTTGGTCTAAATTACTATTAAACTCATCTTCATCATAATTTAGATTAATCCAATGAAAAAATCGCGACAATTATTGAGATAACTGAATGTTTGAATATGATTACCTGAGTATACTCTAGACAAAATAATCTTGCACAAAGTGAAAAGGAAAATATACACGACATATAGGCTAATGCTTAAAGCATTAGAAATGAACTTAAAATACAGGAAATGAAGAGAAGAAACCTTGCTAAACAAGTCATTCATTCAAACCCTCTCCCAAAACTCATCCAAAAAATCATTTAAAACCCGAGACAAATCAACAGTGATCTCCATTCCGAGCTAGATGCTCCCATTCTGGAAAATCCCAATTTGAACCAAGCGAGACCTAAAATAACCCTTCGCTATTCCTGTCTAAACTTTTCCATCTTGCCACCAAAACCCAAAGAATGGTCAAAGAAAAATACTGATCAGAATTCCAATTGCAATGCAAGAAGGAGCAAAGGAGGAAGATGTCTCTCAGAAGCACCGGTCAGCTTTCCGTATCATAAATGACATGGAAAAAACAAGGGAGAAGGCTAATAGAAAAAGGTACCTGGCACAAACATTCTAGGAAATATTCTAGTTAAGAACTAGCATCTCTGTATAGGTAATGCATTCCTTATGAAACAATTCTAGAATTGGGCGTCACAAAATCATACAATATAGAAAATATGTATCAATGTACTACACATGCACTATGCATCACGTTCCACATAGGCATGCATAACCTTCATACATATGATGAAAATTTAGGCGTCATACTCCTCCAAAAACCTGTGACATCCTACATATAATTTAGCATGAATAGGCCATCATCGACACAACACTTGCACCTATACACTTTATCTAGGAATCTCTAGTAGGCTAATAGGAAATCCTCGAACATGTAATCTGGTCAAATTATATCGCCAATCACTGTACCAGTGTTGGTCTCTAATAATGGGTCCCTACTAAATTAGAAGTTAGAAAATGATCGACCTCACCAAAGGTATGTCTTGATAGACCGCACCTATTATTGTGAAATGTCGAGGTGTATTAGAGTATCTTTAGAAGTCTGACTTTACTAGGATCTAATATAATCTTCCCAGATTAAGTGAACCCCAGAATCGCTCAAAATTCTCCAAGTTCCAAGCCTCCAATAAAAGAAATCAAAACAACATAATTCAAAGACTTGAGAAAACTACCAATTGAAGATAACAATCAGCTAAAGCTTAGGCCAGAAACTCCATCCTTTAGACTAGGACAAGATTGTTGCCAACAAATATAGCTATCCTCATCTGTGATAGGTATGATTCTTAGAATTTCTAGACCAGAACTACGTTCGACCTGATCCTTGGTAAATCACCAAGGTACATAGCAAACCCAAGCGGGTTTGGTTGAAATGAAAAGAAAGAGAAGTATTAGCTATGCAATATTTTCTCAACCTATATCAAGAAGCACCTCTGCAGCAGTCATTTGACACATTCTTTGCTATCCAAACAAATAGAGGACAACTACGCCAGAACTATGCTTGACCTGATCCTTGGCAATACTGCCAATGTATGATAGATCATAGAGATTAGTCTTATAGGTCTAGTCCATCTAGAAAATTGAGTAGGTCCATATAACACAGATAGAGTCATTGAGCTGAAATTACATGTCAGCCAGATTCCCGACAATGTCAGGGATATATAAAAAACCCTCGTGTGATTTGTTAACAAACTTAAACCCAATCGTGTGCGATGAACTATGTGCCAACCTAATTCTCAATTATCTGAGATACGTAGGTAACCTTTACAAGGTTCGGTCACACATTTTAAGCTGCAAAACTATTCATGCGCATTAAACTAAGTGTCAACTAGATTCCCTATACAAAACAAGAATACCCAGTAACATTTGGACCAGATCCTTAGTAAATCACCAAGGAACATAGGAAAGCCAATTGGGTTCGATCGAAATAAAAAGGAGAGACAAGTTCGCATCATGACACTCTCTTTGCCCTAAACCAAGGCGCAACTCTAGGAATAGTCTGTTGACTCTCCTAAGAAAAAACATATGCACTCTCCTTGCTTACCGAGCAATAGACGATACTTAACCAGGAAATTACGTCCAACCTGAATCTTGACAAAGCCTAGGACATGTATGAAATCTTCTCCAGCCACCTTTAACCGAAATCCCATGTCATTCAGGATTAAATCATGTCATCAATACTAAAAATTCCCATAGAGTCACATCAACAATAGAATCCCCCACAGAGATGCTCAATAATGAATCCCCCAATCAATTGGGATTGAACTATACCAAACATGACAATGACCCACCAATATAGATCCAACCATACTAGACTTTAACCACCAACCAAAGAAGAATTAGGTGTCAACATGAATTTTGGTAAACACCAAGATATGCAAAACCTTTACGGGTTGGGTCGTTACCTTAAACAAAATACCTCCTTCTCCAGCAGACTACGTCTCGACCTATCCTACGTAGATCACTAAGGCACATAGGAGACCTAAGTCGATCCATTCAAAACCAGAGAGACGTCAGCAATCACGACATTCTCTCAGCCCTGTTTTAGGACGCATCTCCTGAGAAGTCCCTTGACTTCCTTGAGAAGCAAACTACCAATTATTTTGTTGGGTAGACAACAAAGGTTACCTGTGCTTGAACTACGCGTTGAGCTGATCCTTGGAACATTACCAAGTTATGTAGGAAGCACTTGCAGGTACGGTTGACAATCTGAGATAGCACTGTGAGGGCCGAACTACATTTCGACTAGATTCCTAACCTAGGAACTTAGTGTTTATAGGTAACCCAAGTGGGTTTAGATTATCCGATAATTACCATATAGAACCTGTAATGCCAGTAATACAAAAACAACCTAACAGGGGTTTCCAAACTAAAACACACACTACAAATTATGTGCTCAGTTCAGAATACAGAGGCGACCCACATGGGCTCTACTGCATCTTTGGAATACTCAAGAGATTATCCTGCTCCCCAGCTAAAGCTAGGGCATATTATATCCGGTTTCATCATTTAGAATCTTCTATTGGACTTGCCCTAGCTAGAGTAGGGGCACATTATATCCGGTTTCTCTATTAAGATTCTATGATAGGAGTTGCCCTAGCTAGAGCTGGGGTACATTATATAAGATTTTTTCCCTATAGAGTTTCTTTATATAAAACTCGCACCAATTCCAATCATAATCTATGCAAAAATTCAAAACTGAAATTATAATCCCAGAAAATGAATAAACATCGTCAAGCCCCAGTTTATGACAGGGGTACATTTTACCCTAAGTTAAATTTTCTCCACAAAGTTTTTTAGTATTCATCAAGCAATCCCAAGTGGGATGCAGCGAAGGAACTCCATTGGTGTTGAGTTCCCTGAGGGTCTTCACCCGTTGTGAATTCTCTAAGTGATTTTCGATCTTGTGTTGATATAACGGCCTAGGAATAAGTTTCCCTAACCAAGAACTTGTTCCACCGAATATTGATCCACATCACGAGTCCAAACTATATTTGGCCTAATTCTCAGTTAAGTCTGAGATATGTAGGCGCCCTCATGGGGGTTCGGTGAAGCTACCACAAAAATCAATCATCGACCTCAGTCTTATAATGACTAGACACCACATAATTAGTTTCTCAATCCTAGAACCATTCCACCCAATCTTGATTTACTTCACATGTCAGAACTACATGTGGCCTGATTCTTATTAATTTGAGATATGTAGGAGAACCCTTTGAGTACGGTCACAACTAGAAGTCAGTTGATTGAGTGTCATCCTTATCGCGTCCTATAAGATAGATACATGTCATATTTTAGGGATATAATAGTACATTCATCGGTAGGGCTTGAACCGAGTGTCGTACTCACCAATAACCTTTCCCATAAAACATCGATCCACAATCAGCAAACCGACTAAATTTATCAAAATAACCAATCCCTATATTTAGTAATAGAAACAATCCCTATCTCTCGTGATAGAATAAATCCCTATCTTCGGTGATAGAAGTAATCCCTATCTTTGGTGATAGAAGCAATCCCTATCCTCAATTATAGATGCAATCCCTATCTTCTGTGGTAGAAGCAATCCCTATCTTTAGTAATAGAATTAATCCCTATCTTCAGTGATAGAAGCAATCTCTATCTTCCGTGATAGAAGTAATCTTTATCTTCAGTGATAGAAGCAATCCTTATCTCATGTGATAGAAGCAATCCTTATCTTCAGTGATAGAAGCAATCTATATCTTCCATGATAGAAGCAATCTCTATTTTTCATGATAGAAGCAATACCTATCTTCTGTAATAGAAGTAATCCTTTGATAGAAGCAATCCCTATCTTTAGTGATAGAAGCAATCACTTTCTTCCATGATAGAAAAAAATCCATATCTTTTTCAATAGAAGAAATCTCTATCTTCATTGATAGAAGCAATCCCTATCTTCAGTAATAGAAGCAATCCTTAAAAGCAAAACAATCCCTATGTTCGTGATAGAAGGAAAGCAATCCCTATCTTCAGTGATAGAAGTAATCCTTATCTTCTGTGATAGAAGTAATTCCTATCTTCTATGATAGAAACGATCCCTATCTTTATTAATATAAGTAATCCCTATCTTCTGTGACAGATGCAATTCCTGTCTCTAGTGGCGGAAGTAAAACCCTCCCATCTCTATTGATGGAATCAAAATGTTCTTGTCTCTAGTGGCAGAAGAAAAGACTCTTTGATGATAAATGCAAAGAATCCCTATCTCTGTTGATGGATACGAAGACTTCACACCGAGGAGAGTCAACTAGAATCTTTCTCGTCAAACCACTATAAGAATTTAGATCCATGTCTTTTACATTTTATTTCTAGAAAAAGAAAATGTTAATGTGTCCTTCTTTGTTATTACGAGTAAACTCACATTACAAAGAAGGGCAATTATAGATACTGCATTTTGTTCCGTCCAATCAGTATTGAATCAAGTACAAGTTCAGACAAAATTTAAACTTAGGTTTAAAGGGAATGAATTTCTACCTCATATCACACTTCATAATATACAAAAACATGACCAAAAACACAAAACTGTTGACTTTGACAAAATACAACCAATTAAAAGTTTCGGATCAACCTTGAAATTCCCATAATTTAAGGAGGTTTAAAATAACTTTACTAAAGTTCGATTTTCATAAAATTATATTCATTATAGATAAATCTTAGTTACTACCATTAAATTATAGGACACTTCAAACAATTAACTAAGTTATGCTACCCCGACCTTGAAACATTTACAACCACTTAATCTTGTCAATTTAACACCAAAAACATATATTTTATTTATTCAAATTACATCAAAAACTACCAAGAAACAATCCAAGACACCTTAATCAAGTCTTCGAAAGGTGATGACAAAGCCCTAAAACACAAGGTGATTTAAGGATTTTGGGCCATCCACCTCAACATGCCATTTATTGTAGCGATCTTCTTTGTCAAAACATCAATTCGTGAGTCAGTGGTCTATACTTCAAGAGGGGAAACAGTGTGAACTCTCTCTAAAGCTTCCTTTAATACCTTAGTGCTCGCGTGTGGTCGGACTTCACTCCCTTGACTTAGGCCTGCTCCTCTTGGTTTGAACTGTCTCATCTCGATAGCGAACTTCTTTTTGTTTCTTTTTTCTATAGACGCCAAATGATGTTGTCAAAATATCTCTCGCACGTGCAAAAATCCAGACACGTGCCAAAGACCTCCACAACCTACAACTTTAACTTGCGAAACTTGTTAGCTTCAAGGGACACCAGTGTGGTGTAGTCCAAAGAACCTCCGTCATGAGAATAAATTAGTCTATTTATGGTGTAAATCTTTCAGTATATAAAAACACTACCTTGGCACCTTGATTCCTGCCTTCATATATAGACTGTTTATCGTATAGTGCCTGTTCATGTACCACCCCTACACAATCTACTCTTTAACCGCATGGACAATATCCATGATCCCACTATGAATTGTAAAACAGTTACGTCTCTGTGTGTGTATAGGATCGTGGGGATTTTAAATCAATCACCCAGTGGTCTTCTATTGTTGATCTTACTTGCTTACAATCAGGCCCCATTAGGGAGCCTTTTTCTATTCATGTTAGCCTATACACGATTGGGCCTCTTATGGGTCATTCCATCTATTCATGCATTGGGCTCCTTTCGTGGGCTACCCCAACTCAAATCAAGCCACCAATATACCTGGTCAAGGGACGATCTCCGGGTTAATTCCTATGGGTCAATTTTACCACCTGACCCTACCTCTCAATCTCCTATAGGCTTCTCTCAAACCTGGGCGGCAATTTTCCCCACATCATAAATTAAAACTGAAAAATATAGAAATAATCCCTCTTAATTAATTTACAAAAAAAAGCTAGAAATAAATATAGAAATTTCTAATTCTCCCTAATTAGAAATAATTACCCTTAATGTACATGCAAAAATTATACAAATAGTTCCCACTAATTAATATATAAAAATTATATAAATTTCTAATTTCCCCTCACATCAATTAATAAATAGAAACTATAGAAATAATTCTTGAAATTTCTAATTCCACCTAATTAGAAATAATTCCCATCAATTAATATTCAAAATTATAAAAATAATTACAAAACTAATTAGAAAAAAATTCTATGTAACTAGAAATAATTCTCACTAATTAATATATAGAATTATATAAATAATTTTTGAAATTTTGAATTCTCCCTAATCAACATAAAAAAATTACAGATTTTATTCCCCCTAACGGAAATTATAGAAATAGTTATAGAGATTTATAATTTCCCCTAATTAGAAATAATTCTCACTAATTAATATACAAACATTATATAAATAATTATGAAAAATTCTAATTCCCCTAATTTCAAATTATTCCCACTAATTAATATACAAGAATTATTATAATTTATAATTCCCCCCAATTAAAAATATAGCTAACAAGACGAACAAAAAGGATAAGTAATGGAATAGATTAATAAGGATGTAAATCTCACTTTAGCCTTTTTTTTTTTCTTCTGTATATAGAATATTACCCTTGTTTTTTTAAAAAAAGAATAACAACTTTTAATTAGATTTGGCTAGACTTGAAGATGCACTGCGTTTTGATCTAGATCTAACCTAATTTTAATATGCACAAAGTTTTAATCAAAATTTGACCCGATTTGATGATACAATTCGTCCAAGAAGAAATTAAAGTCAAAAGGAATAAAAATACATATCGAACAATGAAAAATGTAGATAGATCAAATCTGATTTTAGATTCTTACTTTGATTACCAAATGATACGAACCTTACCAAAGATTAATGAGACCCTAAACCAATTTAGGGTTTCTTTGCTAGGATCGATCTAAATTCATATATATATATAGAGAGAGAGAGAGAAAGAGAGAGAGAGAATTTTGATAGATAACATTACCCAACGTTTATGAATGAATTGTGAATCAAAGGTACAAAGTAACAAACCTCGACCCAATTATTATAAGTGAATCACGAACCAAAGTTACAAAGTTTGAACGCCACAAGAAATTCTTGATAAGTTTTGGAAAAGTTCATTGAAGAACTCAAGAGAAAACCCTCTCAAAGTTCTAGAAAAGTTCATTGAAGAACTCAAGAGAAAACCATCTCAAAGATATAGAAAACCCTCTCAAAGATATATTATTCAAAGTAAAATGTTTTTCCCATGGGATACAAATCTATTTAAATAGGTGGCCAACAATAAAGGAAAATCCAAGGCTAGTCGGTGGCCAAGACAACACAAGAAACCCTAGATATGGGCGACCATGAGAACAAGAAACTCTAACAGCCTTACACGCCTACTACAAGACAAAAACGAGAAAAAGAAAAGACTAATTGACATTCATGCCTTAGAAATCAACAATTAAATAACCTAATAAAATTCAAAGACTATAAATAAAAAAAAATAGACTATAAATAATTAAAAAGTATGAAATTCGCAGCCCTCACGCCTAAGCCCATTCAAGTTTACGCTTCTTCCAACTCACTTTTCTTGATGAGATCAACTAGGCATTAATCATCATTTAGGCCTATTTTAGGTTTCACCATTTTAGACTCAACATAAATCTCTTGAATCAACCCTTAAGTACGTTTTTGATCTTCCTAGATCGTGCCCTAATAATATGCCTTATTGAAACATACAATGGATCCTTTGATGGTGCTTGTTAATTCTCATCATCCCCTATTCCACCTTCCTCTTATCCCTCCTCATTAGATCTGTTAGGGAGAGTTCACTAGTCAGAATAGGTGTGTAAGAGCGTCGGGATGACACCCTGATGGCGACGCTAGGTTGAAGAGAAGTTTATCTCCTTGCGGGGTCTGTTGTTATTGTTCAGCCTGGCTGGATTCAATAGTCGTGCCCCCTATTGCTTAGGCCACTACACAGGCCTGCCTCTTCTTACGGATCTTGACGGCGTAGGCCATGTCCTTTCTTGATCAGAGAAAAATAGAAAAGGCTTAAAATACCTCGAAATACAATAAAGTGCAGAGATTCGTACAATTAAAAAATTTCTTAATGTTGTTAGAGTCCAGAGATAATATGGCCAGCGGAAATGAGGGGGAACGGTAGAAGTGCAAGTTGTAATAGGCCAAGGAGATGAGTTTCTTGACATCATTAAAAAACAGTCCAGACAACCTTATCCCTCTGCTCGAGGATCTCTTTGCTCGGGGTCACCTTCTTCCTTGAATTCTTCTCATTTTCTGGATGGAAAAAGAAAGACTTCATGTTAGCCAAAAAAGTACAAGTTAAAGTAAATATTTGACCAACAACCACCTATTACTTGGACGTTGTTTTTACCAAATTTCCCCTATTCCCTCCAAGTGGGGTAGGTGTAGTCATCTCCCAAGCCAAACTTGTAGCCATTTCTCCTGAGGTAGAAGAATTTAGGCTTGTAGTTGTGACTGGATGAATCCAAATCAGTAAAAAAATATTACCTGGAGAAGCTGTAGCACCATCTAGAACCTCAGGTTAGTGACTAGGCAAAGGAGATAGCGCGAAAGAGCTCAATGCTCAGCTTTATCCCCTTTGCCCGGAAGATAATATACACCAACACTATCGCCTTCATGCTATTGGGAGCAAGTTTCCATACTTCGAGCAAATAGCCTAGATTCACCAATAAATAGGGAACCAAAGATTGGCATCAAGTTGTTCCATGAAGACGATCAAGTATCCCGGTGGTGGCATGCACACACACTATTTGAGCAGAGGAATGATTGTTTTTCCTGAGCTCAGGAAAGTATATTTGCTCCGAGCCTCCGAACACTCCATCTGAGTTACTGAGGACTGGATGTCCCAGATCAGGTATGTGATTGGGACCTTAACATGGAGCAGCTCGAGTCCAGCGATGGTGATGATGTTATTTTTTATCAGCTAGGGTGTAGGAAGCACCTTCAGTATCATTGTCACCATCACATCGCCGGACCCAGGCTCGGTCACCAAATCATTGGAGGAGCTCAGCCCTTTACTCTTATCTGGACGGCCTATCGCACAAATCACCACAACATAACTCGATTGAACTACACCAATAGAGGCATGCAGTTTATCCATCGGAGACGGGAAAAGTGTTCTCCTCTAAGTCGAACGATGATCTACTTGTCAAAACAGAGAAGTAGAAGTAGTCTGCTCAGAAAAGCTGGACTCCATGCTTGAGCTGGAGCCTAAAGGGCAAGAACCAAATAAGAAATAGGAACAAGAGGTTCTCATGATAGAAACGAGAGGCAAAGGGAAAAAAAAATCTACTATTTCTTGAAAAGGAGAATTACTCTCATAAAACTCTCAAGTGTCAAATAAATTCGAACGACCCTATATTTATATAATAGGAAGAAAGGTAGCCCAAGCACCATTAACCCAACAACTCCTAAATGCCTCGATTCTAGTACCTATTAGTACGGATGGGATACGTGTCGATCATTTGACGGTTCTACGCTAGGCTTCTCGGGAAAGCCAAACGTAGAGTCGTACTGGGGTTGTTGGCTAGAGAATCCTAAGCACCATCCATTCCTCATCGATGCTTAAGACTAGGGCAGCTGATGCTTAGGAAGAGCCACCACCCTAGAAAAGAGCCTCATCAAAGAAGTGTGACAAATCAGCCGATTACCGTCCTCTGAACGACCCCTTCTCAATAATAGTCAAAAGGAAAGACCATTGGAGGTTGGGCTGAGCACCAACCTCCATATAGCCCCTGCTCGGTAATCATAAAGGGGTAGACCCTTGGAACTCTCACCTGAGCTCTATTTTTCAATACCCTCTACTTGGTAGTTGCCAAATGGAAGGACCCTTGGAATCCTTGGCAAGCTTCATTCTCCATTCAAACTCTACTAACTAATTGTCAAAAGGGAAACCTATTGAATATCATCCGCTCAAAGTTCTCCAAGCTTCCCTTACTCAGTTCAACACCCTTGGACGTATTTGGAGGCCAGATTTGAGCTTGGGGGTCCGAGCTTCATTCTTTGAGCAACCCCTTCTCGAATTCTCCACTTGATAGGCCCCTCTCAATGCTCAATTGACGTCCAAACAAACGTCTATGCCCTAAAATCAATACCGAAGTAAGAACAACTTGCCTTAGCCCTACTATTATCATACGCTCGACCTATTCTCTGTAATCTCGTTGGGCCACCCCATGGATCCTCCTTGATGGACATAAAGGCCAAGCCTAGACGCCTAATTTCCTCACTTGCGAGTTCATTGGCCACATGCCGAATTACGGTAGGGCTGACAAAATAGGTATTTACACGATGACACGACACGAGACCGACACAAAATTATTATGTCTGGGTTTTGCTTATCAGGTATCAAGTTGTTATCGTGTCAAACCCGATAGTACCATAAGAAATAATGCAGGTTATCAGGTTGACCTGATAACCTGATAGATTACACGATAAAACACGATAATAATTTCGTATATTCAGATTACACAATAACTTAAGACCTAATAAGTTACCCATTAATTTAATAAATTATTTTTACACCCCCAAATTATCTAATATTATAAAAAAAAAAAATTATGTAAATAAATTTTGTTAACATATTGTCAACTTAACAGGTCGTTAATGTGTAATGGATAGGTTAACGTGTAAGAAAAATCTATCAGATAATCTTATCATGTCTTGTTTACCTAATAGGTTTCGTGTTTTCGTGTGATACAAAATATTATTGTGTTGTGCCGTGTTGACACGATAATTTTTGTGTCTTGTTCGTGTTTGGGTAGTCTGACACAATATATTTATCGTGTCGTGTTCGTCCTTGCTCTTATCGTGTTATCGTGTAATGACCTGTTACACAAATTGCTAGCCCTAGATTATGGTAATTAACTAAGCTCAGGCCCCTAATCGTATGGGGCTAATTGAGCTCTTCGCCTATAATTACTTAGACGTTCAATATCCCAGGTAATGCTCATCATTTGATTTGGAGCACCCTATAGCTTTCTGCCCCGATCACTTACCCTCACGCCGAAGAGACTTCACTAGGCACAGTCCCGATGAGTCTTTGTGCAGGTACAAGCTAGGAGCCCCAGCTCGAATTATACGGAAGTGACTCTGGACCACGAAGCGACAAAATATTACCGATCTCCGACCTTAATACTCAGAACACCTCATCTCCACCCCGACAAGAAAAAATTGTGTGGATTCTGACCAGATTAACTCGAGGTGTTAATCATTTTTAGACACCAACACATTCTATCCAACCAAAAGAGTGGTAAGGAAGAAATAGATTAATGGAATACAAGTGAAGAAGCAAAGGTTACAATTGAAAAGTGTGTCCAATAGTTAAGGAACAATTAAAGAAAAACGAATAACAAAGTTGAAGTTTTTTTCATTTGTCTAGGGAAATGAAGTTTAAACCAAATCAAGTTTTACAGTGAAAGTTCTTGCCCCTCCATTCTATAGAAGGGGAGTGGGAAGACCAAAGAAATTGAGGAGGAAAGATGCAGAAGGAGCTCCGTAAAGCAGTAAATGTACAAGGATGAATATATTCATGATGTGTGCTAAGTGCATGAAGGGTGAACACAGTCGAAGGAGCTGCAAGGGACCAGTTCATCCAAATTCAAGGCTATTTTAAAAGGCTAAAACAGAGGTACTAGCTTTTAAATATTGCCCGATTTCAATTGATCAGTATTTGAATTTTAATTTCCCCAGTTTCGAACTTCGCTTTAATATTTGTTGGCGGATAAAAGAACAGAAAACAATAATAGTCGGGCTGCTATATAGAAATCAGTTGTGGCACAGGAAAAAATACAAAGAAAAAGGTGAAATGCCTTGGTGTGTTGTGTTGAATTATCTCTTGCACATTTCTTCTCTCTCTCTCTCTCTCTCTCTATCTCTCTCCCTCCCCATATAATCAATTTCAGGCCAAGAAAACATAAGAGGGGTGGACACCAAAAGTTGTTGGTTCAAAGAAACATACAAGAAATAAGATAGTACGATATAAACTCTTATTTCAAATCATTATTCTTTTTTTAGGTTAATTCTTAAATTTATGGATTATATATGAAGGTTTTTAAAAGTGTGAGGGAAAATCTTATCTCATGAGTTAGCTGTTGGGATTGAAAGAGACCTAAAACTACCCTGTACTAGTATCGGAGCCTATGTTATAATAGTTCTGACCCAATAGTCACAGAGAGAGAGACTAGTCGAGTGTTAGCCGATCAAAGGTCCAATGTGTGATGAGGAGGTTGTTCGGTTTATTACACATCAGATTTGGAAGGGATTAATGGTTAGATTACAAGTGTAGGAAAAATTCTCACCTTATAAGTTAGTTTTGGGATTAAGAAAGACCCAAGAACACCCTGGACATCAGGTTGCTAATCATTTCTAATAGTCTCACCTCCATCAGGTTTAATGTCATCTAATCATTTCTAATAGTCTCGTTTATCGTCTTCTTAGGTCTACCGTTCTCTCTACTAGCTCTCTACACTTGAATTAAATCACATTTTCTTATTAGTATTTTTATGGATCTTCTATACACATATCCAAAATATCGTAAACGATTTTCAGGAAGTATAATACATCTAATATATTACATCTTTAAAATATTAGAGTATAAAACATTCTAACATATAGTTGAAACATTCTAAATTAAATAAATCTAACAATTTCACATTGACATTTTATTCGCGAAGGTTGTAAGAGTAGTTTCATGTAGTATCAATGTCATGGTGATGGTCAAGGCTCGCTTAAATATCGCTTCTCTCTTTTTGGACTACTCGAGTTCCCTTTTCAAGTCACGCAATCCGTCATATTCATCCTATTTGTTATTTTATTATCCGTCGATGGATGATCAATCCATTAAAAGTAGTCACATGCTGGTTGAAGCTATTATTTAACTAATACTCCATAAAATATCATAAGAATTTAAACGAGAAAAAAATTACACTCTAACTTTATGAAAAATTATCCCACAAAGCGCGCAACCAAAGATACTTTCGGTGGTACAAGTTGTTCTTATTGGACATCTTATTCCACAGTAAAAAATGGGAGACCCACGCCCTGAGTTGGATTTTTTGAAAAATAATACACCATAAGTGGGGTTACCAGTATTACATCCCTTGGCTTTGAGAGAATTTTCACAGAATAATGGCAAGAAAAATTGTGTGTACTTAGCTAGACCCTCATTTGTAGTATTTATAGGAGATGAAAGACTTATTTGGCAAGTCTTTGCTTCAATTTTGGTCCATGTGCATCAATATCCCGAATTTGGCGGGATTTAGGAATTATGGACCATTATTTCAGGACCATAATCGATATTTCCATATTTAGAGGGTTGTTGTAATGATTGTTCGAGTAGAATGGTCGAGTGTTGTTGACATCTTGAATGCTTCATTTTGCTCATTGTTGATAAGACCTTCTTCGACTAGTTGTTTCAGTCCGAGCTGACATGTCTATAGTGTTGGTAAAATATGATCCAGAAATTAATTAAATCACCAAATAACTAATTCTTTTATTAATTAAATATATTAAAAAAAAAAAAAAAAAACAGTTCAAAAAATTCTTTGTTTACCGAAACATTCCAGATAATAGATGATAATATAGAAAGATATAAGAGATTAATCTTATAATACTAAATGAAAATAGAAACTAAATAGTTATTGAACCATAGAACTAAACAGAAACATAAATACTTACTATTTTATACAACTAACAAAAACAAAAGTACCAAGAAGAAGATCAAGGCAATTGTTCAACAAATTGTCCTTAAAGCAAATTTCGCTCCTACGAGGTGCTCACAGTTAAATGAGCGTTGACGCACCTCGGATTTTGATAGTGGAAAAAGATGAAACAAGTTTCATTCCTCCCTTTCGAAGTCGTCCAAATCCGTTCATTTCTTAAAATGGCTTTTCAAGAGCTTTTCTAGGCGTCGGTTTTGAAAAACTTCTTGGGTCGAGATTTTTATATTGAAAACAGAGTCGCCACCTAGCAAAAGGTTAAATGGTGTACCATGTCATAGGGAGTTTTAGAAATTCATTTTTACTTTAAAATGACCTGTGTTTTGACTCTTAAAAGTCTATATAGAAGATATATTCTTTAAGTTCAGGGGTCGGTTATCCTCGGAGAAGGTTTTATGCATCCTAAGACACCCATCCGTAAATGGTACCTTGATCTAAATGAATATTCACTGTTAAACAATACCCAAGTAACTTCCTTTGATTTACTTGAACAAAACAATTCATTTTTTAAAGATTTTCCTTTTTTTATGATTTTTTGACATAATTAAAGCTGGTAAATTGTTTAACTATCTATATGCAACTACAACTATGGTAGATTGAAATGAAAATTGTTGATGTCAAATCTTGGTCTACTACAACAGTATAGTTTGGTCAGAGTATCTTCATTTTTTCTGTGCTGAGGTAGGGTTGAAGAGGTCCGAAATGGGTTCTGATTGGTCAAGAAATTTGAGAAATCCTAAAGTCCAAGAAGAGTTCTAGTCCGTCTTGGAATGAGCTCCGAGCTGGTACCTACACAAAAGACCCACCGAAATTATACCCAGTATGTGTCATCCGGCGGGAGAGTAAGAGGTTAGGGGAAAATAAAAAAAATGTTTTTAATATTCTAAAAACAATTACCTTTTTAAACATCGTTCACCATTCCTTTTATAGGCGGTGGGCTACTTAGTGTTTGGAGGATTAGAGGCTTAAGCTGAGATTAGCATCCTAAGCTTGGCCTATGACTACTGTGCGGGTGCGTGGAGAGATTATCCCATGGGCTTGGGATTTTTGGCCTTCTAAGGAGAGGTCCATGGGTTGTGTGTGTACAAAAGTAGACAGGCGGCCCAACCCATGTTGGTAAGGGGTTTTTCCTTTGTTCCTTTAGTTTATGAAGTCATATTCTCAATTCTTCTTGGCAAAACGAGACGAGTAGAGGATGTTTCCACATGAGAGTTTTATGAATTAGGTTCTTACCTGGGTAGTGCTGGTCTTGGAATATACTGAGGAGATGAAAGTTTTCCCAGCTCAAATGCTCATCTTGTCAGATGCTAGTAAGGACATCTTCTTGGGCGTGACCAGTCTGAGTTGGGTCGGGTCTCTAGTTAGCGGAGTTATCAGGCTTTGTCATCACTAAAACTTGGTCCCACCTGGGACATGCATACGCGTGGCAGTATTCTATTGGATGTTTGGGGATGGCCAATTGTTACACTCACTAATTACCCCCAAGACCTAGTGCCGAGAAAGAACGTGTGGCACTGAGGACTCTGTTCTACTCTTGTTGGTGTTCTTCATGTTCCTCTAGGAGCATCCTGAAGTACTTATTGTTCAGAGTGCCTTGGGTTGCGATTATGGTGTCATACCATTTACGGAAAGAGTACTTTTCTGGGAAGAAGACATTCCAGCCCAAGGCAAAAGCAAGTGGCCCGAGACCGACTTGCCAAGCTCGCAACACTTTGGCTTCTTCGATACGCTTCATGTTCAACCGCTGGATGAATGACAAGTACCCTATTATTTTTTATGGGAATGTTGACCAAGGCTCTCTACGCTGTCCGATTACGCAATGGTTAAGTAGGACAAGGCACCTATATATAGGAGGTTACCTCATGCTCATTTTTACACTTGAAATTTTGCAGAGCACCTTTCCCCTTCCCTACTAGGTATCTTCTTTTTTCCTTCATCATATCTTCTTCTTCATTTTTCCCCTTCTTCTTCATCTTCTTTTTCTTATTTTTCTCGATCCAACTCAAGCCCGAGGTCAAATATTTATGATTCGACTATGTCAATCTCTTCACTCTAGCAGATTGAGCCTAGCACGGGCACACCAAGGGCTTTGCCCCCTAGTTCAGAAGAACAGTGACGCCTGTCTAGTGGTACGGTACAATCAAACCTTGTCCCAGCGGCTAGGACGGTGGACCGTTCGGATGAGAGTGGCTGGGCTAGTCCTTTTGAGGACCCCTTGATTGAGCTCATCTCAAATTTGGCCAGCGAGAGTAGATTTTACGTTGACTTTATAGAGGCTTTGAAATCTCTCACTCAGCCTCAAGTGTCCCAATACATCTTTGTCCCTCGTGATAGCCCTATCTGGTGTATGGTGTCGAATATGATGAAGGTTGAGCTCATCAAGGCTTGGAGTGAGTGCACCTTTCCCGAACTAGAGTTTGACAATAGTAAGCCTTTTTTCCTTCTCGTTATGATTTGGATGCTTTGTAATTTATTTTATTTGCTTACCATTAATTTGTTCCCTTCTCAGTAGCCATAGACAAAGCATCATTAAAGAAAACTGATAAAACAACGGCTCGCTCAGGAGGTGGCTGCAGCCCAGCACTCTCCTCATGAGGCCCCTGTTTAGACAGCGACCCTAAGAAGGGAGACACCCAAAAGGGAGGTTACTCCTCAGCCAAAACTGGCCTCTCCTACCCCCAATCGAGGAGAACAAAATTAGTGATCGCCAAGCGAAAGGGAAGAGGTGAGTGATCTGTATTGAGGCTGAGGAAGGCCAAAAATAGACGAGAACAGAGTAAGTGATCACGAAGGTTCCTCAAGCGAGTGAGGTGGTCGTTGACATTCCCCATGTAAGCTCGGCTCCAGTACCGGATACCTTTATCCATATGATCACTTCACCCCAGGACGTCTAGAGAGTCAATGGAAAGAGCAACGTCAAGGTCATCTCCTAGATGTATAAGGACTTCATGTCGGTAAGTCCCTTCAAAAGGCCATTAATCTTCTCAGTTTTTTTCTTTTCGTCTTTAATAAGTGCCTTTTTTTTTTACCACGCATACTCTCTGCAAGGCAACCTCAGTGGGCATACGCTTCTTTAAGGCCTTGGAGAGAGAGAGGAAGCTCACGTACGAGAAGGTAAGCTACGTAAGAGAGACTTTAGGGCTCAGATGGGGATGCTCTCCAAGGAGCAACTCCTTACTTAGGTCGGCAAGTTGGATTTTGACCTGGCCGCCGCGAGGCAGAAGCTCTAAGAGGTGAAACAGCAATAGGAGGGGCTATAAACCATGCCGAGCTGGAGGCCATTGACAAATGGAAGCTTTGTCCTGCGTTTATCAAGATGAATTAGGAATTAGCACCGGATGTGATGCAGAATGGGTACAGGACAACGATTCGGTCACTTTATCAACAGTACTAAGACTTCCCCTACAAAACAATCCAAATGGAGCTGTTTGACTCCAAAGAAAAAGAGTGAGCAAACTAGGGAGGTTGGAGAAGATGGAGCGGGTCCCTCTTCTACTTATTAAAACCCCAAACTCAGCCCCAGAGTATTCAAAAACTTGCATTTTTTTTTTTTTGGTAAGTTTTACTTCTTTTGGTTCATTTTTGCTTTTTTGTCCAAAATGGATGATTTTGTAATGGGCTAAGACCGCACCCATGCGATCACTAAATTTATCAATCAATGGAATGTTATCCTTGTTCGGAGTATTGGTTTGACTTTGTATATTTTTCTCAATCTTTCATTTGTATTTAAATATAGTTGTTTTCAACTTAGGCAAGAATGGTTCCCCACTTCAGTGTCTAATCTTGACATGAAGTCTGAGCTCAGAACAAGGCCTGAGTTTGGCACAAAGTCTAAGCTTGGAATAGGGCCTGAGCTCAGTACAAAGCATGAGCTCAATGCGAGGCTTGAGCTCGGTCATGGCCATAAGCTCAACCCGGTTTTCCTTATAGACTTGGATATTTCGTCAAGCCATTTTTGCTTATGGAACCTTGTTTAGGTTGAGGACTTTAGAATGTCATGTTTGGGCCCTGCCTAATTCATTTCCTTGATGACCTCTTCCTCACCTTTTATTTTGCCTTGTGATTTCTCTTATGGACTCTTCCTGGCCTCTGAGGCTGGCTTGTTGAAGCTCAGCACGGTTCCTGAGCTCTGCTCAACGCTCGATCTCTACACCAGCTATGAGTTCAGTAGATTGAATTCGTCCCAAGGTCTTCACATCTGAGCACTTCCCGATCTCAGAACTCGGTGGTGTTTAAGGTTAGGTGTCTTGTTCCTTAGAGGTTTTCTCTATTTTATTTAGTATTGAAGCTTATGTTCAGCTGAGTGAAGGATGCTGAGGCCAGCTTAGTAAACCAATTAAAGGCATCATCTTGTGCTCAGCTCAGCAAAGAAGAGGATTTCACTTAAACCATACATTTCCTAGTGACGGAGCTCTAAGCCCGGCATAACTTGATCTTGGGTAGGGTTTTCTAAAGGTTTTGCCATTTTTTTCAAAACTTTATTTTTGTTCTTGACTTATACTTCTTCATGGTTGAATTTCTATTTTGGTTGTTCCACCATACACATACCTTCTCTGCCCCCTAACTTACCTTCTGAGCAGAGCTTGGGTGGTAGGATCTGACTCGAGGTGGTACTCATATGGAATCTCATCCACGTATTCCCCAGAGGTGTGACACTATGTCGGTCCCTTATTTTCGATCATAGGTGGGTTTCGCTTAGTAGGGCTCATCCCAGAGCCATTTCGGGTTATCTCAATTTGGCCTTACAAGAGCATCGCCCATTTGTATTGCTAGAGCTCAGCTCAACTGTAAGGGGTAAGGTGCTTAGCTATAGATCCTCAGCACCGATCGATGTCCCGTTGTCGACGAACGATAGAGGTTGGTCCCCGAGAATAGACTATCAACCTATGTAGGGGGTCTGATTATCACCCTCGATAATGTACGCCAAGATGCACACTTTATTGTTGACGGGATGGAGGCCTGGTTATCTTCGTCCATGGTGAGATGGAGGGCTACTCAACTTCGCATCTGCATTTTGTTTAAAGATTGGATGGAGGGCTGCTCATCTCTATCTATGGTGGGACGGAAGGCTGCTCAGCTCCGCCACTATACTTGTAAATTTTGGAGAGTAGAGAATTTGTTGAGTTGAAAACGTCTTTAATTGATAGAGAATTTGATTACAAACTTTGAAAGGGATATTTCTACAAGTTTACACCGATGCTTCCTCTCTAGTATAGTAATGTTTCAGGTGTTCGACATTCTAGGTGTGTCTTAGAGGTATCCCATCTTCTGTCTCAAGGTCGTATGTATCGGTTCGAGCTATACGGGTGACTCTGTATAGCTCTTCCTAGGTGGGAGCCAATTGTTTGGCATTTTAATCCTTGGTGGCCAAGGTAACCTTTCTGAGGATGAAGTCGCCAACGTCGAATGATCGTGGTCAGACCCTTTTGTCGTATTATCTGGCCACGGTTTGTTGATAAGTTGTTTACTACACTTGGGCTCATTTCCTTCTCTTCTCAAGAAGATCGAGGTTTAGGGCCAATGCGACGATGTTCTCTTTAGGGATGAAGGGCATGGCCATTCTGGGTGATGGCATGTGATAGGTGGAATTTGTCTATATATTCCCAAACCGAATTTGGTAGTTTTCGAGTGTTTTAGTAATATTTAATTGTGTTTATGTTTGTTTTGATGTAAATCAGGTGTAGGGATGTAAACGATTGATAATCAAATAAATCGGTAGAAAATTGGGTGAAAAACGATTAAGAGGGTAAAAGTTGGTTGTAGCATCTTCATTGTTGTAGCGATGAAACGGAAAAAGGTTCCCTGGTTGCCCACCGCTGCAACCGTGAATCCACCACTGTAGCAGTCACTGTCCAACTGTGTTTATGATATTTTTTAGATATTTTGATCAAATCGGTAGAAAATCAGGTAAAAAGCGATTAAGAGGATCAAAGTTGGTTGCAACATCTTCACTGTTGTAGTGGTGAAACGACAAAAGGTTCCTTGGTTACCCACCACTGCAGGAATGAATCCACCACTGCAACGGTCACTATCCAGCTGTGTTTAAGATATTCTTTAGATATTTTAATCCTTGTCTTATACCCCTTTATTGTCCCACACCTAGAGAATATTTTTTCCAGCCTTGAGAGCTCCAAGACAATACCAAAGGGAAGAGATCATCAAATTGAAGAAGAGGGAACAAACTCGGAGTGGAAATCACGGACGTGAAAGTGTCGGTTCTTCATATAATGACTTTTTTCCTTTGTTTCTCTTCTTATTTCCTAAACCTTTGGTAATTTTAATCATATTTAGCTTGTTTGTATTTGAAAATTAGGTTATGACCATGTATAGCTAAACATATATTGTTTAGGGGTTGATGTACTTCATAAAAATGTGTTTTGAATAAATCAATGTTCTGTTAACAGTTGTTCTTCATTATCCGATTGTGTTTACCATTATTCTGCTATTATATGCATTTATGGTATATTGAGAATACGGGGTTTGACACTCGGAAGAGGTAACCCCGAATTCGGACTAGGGTTTAAACACAACGCGACGATCTAATGACTTGGGAGGGGGTTAAAAAGTGTGCAATCCATGCGGTTGGGGCAAGACTCATGTGACCAATTGTCGTATAGACGCTAGAGAATGACTTCGGCATTGATGTGAAGTCTCATATTCATTCACTTTACACTCGGAAGAGATAGTGAGTGAGTTTTCGATACCTAGATTATCGGATAAATTTGAATGTCGTTAATGTAAACTAGATTGAATTGAACATGATTAAATGAATGAAGTTAATCCCTAGACAATATATTCCCTTAAACGTCATATTAGTATTATAGTATAATTAGTAATTAGATTAATTTAGTATAGTTTTATTAATAAAAACCCTAAATTTGAGTCGCCTAGATAAAGTTAGGTTATGACAATCGCGGTACTTAGCGATAATCTAATCCAATCCCTGTGGATATAACAATCCCTACTCTTCCCATTCTACTAAAACTTGACTCGTACATGAACGGTGAAAGTCACGACGTAATATTCCGCTACCAACATGTCGATCTCCACATTGATGACAGCCTCGGATCCGAATTTCATTGCAGATGGGGTCTCCCTAGTGCGGGACCTTGCGGTTTTGTGATATGCCTAAATGACAAGGTACAGGTCTTCAACCCATCTTACCTTCGACTTGTCTAACCTGGTCTTATGTCTATGGAGAATTATTCGATTGGTGACTTCTACTTGTCCATTTGCTTGCAAATATCTAGGTAAGGCGAAATGGGTCTAGATCCCTAGCCCAACACAGAAATTCGAGAAGAAAACATTATTGAATTGTTTCCTATTGTAAGACACAATGGCCTTCGGAATTCTGAAGCAGCAAACCATGTTCTTTCAGACGAAGTCTCTAATGTTTTCCTTTATGAACCGTGTCAGGGGCTTGGCTTCCACCCATTTCGTGAAGTGGTCAATAGCGATGATGAGGAATTTTGTCTACCCAGATCATTGAGGGAATGGTCCCAAGAGGTATGCCCCACTGGGCAATGGGCCACGGACTCCTCAAGGGAATGAGGGCCGTGGGGGACAATTGAGGATGACAGGCAAACCTCTAGCACTTGTTGCATTTTTTAACAAACTCCACGGAGTCCTGATTCATTTATGGCCAGAAGTACCTAGACAGATGCGTTTCTAGACTAGAGACCTCCTCCCTGGGTGGTTTCCACATAATCCTTCATAGACCACCCTCAGTACGTAGTCAGCTTTTTCTAGTCTTAGGCATCGAGAGTATGGCCTTGAGAACGACTTGTTGTATAACACCACATCGATGAGGGTATACCGTGTTGCCCTATACCGCATTCTCCTGGCCTTGGCTCGGTCACGTGGGAGAGTTCTGTGCTGGGGATAATCGTTGATCAGATCTATCCAGGTCTTCCCGTCAGTAAGAACACAAATGGCAGCCTCCTTGTCTGATGTGGTTGTGCTCGGCCCGTCCAAGTATTCGACAAGGACGCTCATCTTTTGGGTAAATTCTTCTATAAGGCTAGGTTAGCCAGAGCATCGACGTATATGTTCTCTTCTCGGGGGATTTGGCTTACTTCATTATTTTCAAAGCCTTTTATTAGTGTCTTTACCCTCTGGAGATATGCACTCATGTTAGGATCCTTTGCCATGTACTCCCCATTAACTTAATTAACAACAACTTACAAGTTACAAAAGACCTAAAGATTCTTGGCATTGAATTCTTTTGCCAGCTGGAGTCCGACAAGAAGGGCTTCATACTCAACTTTATTATTCGTGTTCCAGAAGCCTAATCTGAGCGCATATTTTATTTCTTCTTGATCTGGGGCTACCAAGACCATCTGAGCCCCATATCTACATACGTTAGAAAAGCAATTCATGAAGAGCTACCATTTGTCTAGGCTAAGGTTGTTGTTTGATCTGGGCTGGGATGAAGTCTCCTTAGGGACGAGAACAGCAACTGGACCGGGCTAGGCTTCCTGTTGGGCAGGGTCATGGTTATCTGGTTTGGGATCCTCTAAGAAGGTTAGCTCAGCTATGAAATTAGCCAAAACTTGTCCTCTAATGGATGTCTTTGGCTGATACTCTATGTGGAACTGTCCAAGCTCGAGACTGTACTTCATGAGCCAACCCAAGATGTAGAGTGAGTGTAGGACTCGTCTCAAAGGTTGGTCAGTCAGGACAACAATCACATGTGCTTAGACATATTGTCTCAATTTTATTGACGTGATGAGGAGAGCATAAGCGAGTTTCTCAAACCACAGGTACCTCGTCTTCGCATCCATAAGAACTGGGATTTGAATACCATCTTATTCCCAGAAGAGTGTAACGCTTACTACCGTATTTGAGGCATCAATATATAGGAACAACTCTTCTCCTTCCTTAGGATTACTCAACGGTGGAGCTGAGGAGAGACAAGTATTGAGTTCTTGAAAGGCGACCTCGTACTAGTTCGTACTCGAATACCGAACCAATCAAAAGTTCACCCAAAACCCAACTGCTCACTTCAAGAAGCATTTACAACTGCCCACTTGATTTTGACTCAAATTGTGCCTTTGGTTTAACGACATAGGTTTTGAAAAAGTTTTATTGGCCAAGGTATTTGTTACGTTCAGAATTGAAACTACTAATAGGCTTCGGCAAGTTAAGGAGGGATAAAACATATAGCATGGTAGGCTTCAACAACTCAAGCGATCTAAATAAATGCCTAAATCATGTCTCCTAAACTACCTCGCCTAATATTTCACCTCAAGTTTTCCCCAATCAGGTTCTAGAATTGTCATGAACTTGTTACTGAATAATTGGCATTAAATCGATTGAATAGTTATACACTGAGTCTACATGATCGTGCAATTTAGGATCCAAAATAACTTTTACCTAATCGAAATGTCCAGCACATAAAACACACATGAATGAGCATTACTTCTGACCTCGATAAACAACTAGGGGATAATTTCATCATCAAGTAATGGCCCAAAAGAACTCTCAAACTCAGCACACAATTACTACATCATACATAAACACATTTTTACTACTACTAAACACAAACATGCATACATTACACTAAATATCCACAACACAACAATAAACTTCTAAACATGCATGAACATAAACTACAATTTAACTTAAACTATAAAACGTTTAACAACTATTAAAGTTAACTACATATCTAACAAAAAGTTATTAAACTAGAAAACATACAAAACATCAAATCAATACCCCCAAACTCAGACTGGGCAGTGTCCACAGTAACGCAACATCAAACTCAACAAATAACATGCATTACAGTGATGAAGGGGGTTTTGAACATGTACCTGGGAGGCAATACAATCTTGCCTCTGAGTGTAGTCGGCGGTGATGGATTAATTTATTTAAAAACTTGGGTTGCCTCCGAATAAGCGCTTAGTTTAATGTACTCGGCTTGACACGAAGAATGGCTTGTCAAAGAGCAGCTTTCGCCCATAGTATGTGTCATACAACACAACATACAGGTCTTGATTTTCAATGCCCTCAAGCTTGGTGAGATTTGGCATTGATTAGCACGTACTCCCAACTTAACTCGACTCTAGATTTTGTGCTTGGTTGGCATGAATGAACGGAGTTGGAAGTGGGAGATGACAGATAAACCACATTGGATCCTCATAGATGTGATCGTCCTGGATCGGGGGTGGCATCAAAATTTGGATCTCAAATGGTAAAGAATAACAATTGTCAACATGTGATTCTTCATCGCCAATACACACTTGGGTTTTCTCTACATTAGAATAATTGTCATTGAACGCACCCAAGTTCTTCTCGCTCATATCTGGATCCTACTGGTTGCTTTCACATATGGATGTGACTTGTGTGTCTCTCAGTGCCACCACTTTTGACTCAGCCTCAATAAAGCAAATAAGCTTATCGATTTGCGTCGCAAGAGACTTTATGATCACAACAATTTCAGTGCAAGTCATCTCAATATTGTCAAGACGATCCTCATGCTCATGAGATGGTCATTCGTTTCCCTCTAGAAAGCCTGAGTCTCCCCCATAAATTCAGCAAACATCTCTTCTAGGGTGGGGAAAGACTCCACATATTGGTCCGGGGTATCAATCCATGGCGCCAAAACGTTGGAACTATCCCCCAAGCTTTGGTAGATTATTGAATAATTCTAACTCTGACATTCAAATTCTGCCATGTCTTCTAATAGCCAATAGGCTTCGTCCGAGATTAGTTGGTCAAATGAAGTGGTACCATTTCTTTCTTCCACCCAAGTTCTTGTTGCGGCTTGTAACCCATTGATAAAGTTCAGTAATTGACACTCCCTCGGGAAACTATGATTTGGGAACCAAATGAGAAACTCCTTGTATCTATCCCAAGCACAATAAAATGGCTCGGAATGTCATTGAGAAAATCACAATAGCACTTATTGATGATACATATTCAAGTACCTTGCAAATCAAACAAAACTAAAAACAAAAATTAAAAATAAATAAATGTTCAAATTAAAATCAAATTACATTTTCACAATATCAATAACAATCTAAAAACCAATCCCTGGAAACGGCGCCAAAAACTTTATAGCGAAATTATTCGTCGGGTCAAGTTTTAATATAATGGTGATGAGTAGGGTTGTGGTATCTATAGGGATTAGTTTAAATTGTCTCTAAGTACCGTGATTATCGTAACTAAACTTTATCTAGGCGATCCAATCTTTATGTTTTTTTATAGAAGTACAACTAAACTAAAATAATAATTAATTAAACTATAATACTAAGAATGACGTCTATAGGAATAAATTTTCTAGCGATTAACTTCATTCACTTAAACGTGTTTGATTTAGTCTAGTTTACATTAATGATCATTAATCTATCTGACAATCTAGGTGTCTAAAACTCACTCACTACTTCTCCGAGTGTAAAGTAAAGGAATATGCAATTCGTGTCAACACTGATATACCTATCTAGCATCTAAACGATTACATAAGTCTCACCTCAACCTCACGGATTGCACACTTTCTAATAATCTCCCGAAACATTAGAACGCCGGGTTATGTTTAAACCCTAATTTGAATCTGGGGTTACCTCTCCTGAGTATTAAACCCCAGATTCTCAAATCAACCAAAATATCATAATATGCATAAAATGGAAGTAAAAGAATGGTAAACACAATCGAATAGAGATGAACAACCGATAACGAAACAACGATTCAATCCAACATATACGTGATCTACATCAATCCCTAGATAATATATGTTTAGCTCATGGACATAACCAAATATTCAACTAAAAACAATATTTAAATGATCAATCAACCAACAAGACCTTAGAATGAAAGATAAAAACAAGGGAGAATAGCCGTTATCTGAAGAATGAATGGTTCTATGTCCATAAAATTCGCTCCGATCTTGTTCCCTCTTCTCCAAATGTGTTCTACTCCTCTTGGATCTGATCTTTAGCTCCAAAATACTCCCAAAAATGTGTCCTATAGGTGTAGGTAATGGGTGGATGTAATAGAGATAAAAAAAAAATCTAAAAATATCCCAAAAATATCTTTGCCAGGTGGTGTCGGGTTGCTGCAACGATAGAAGGTTAGTAGGGCTTTTGCTCTTTCATCGCTGCAGTAATGAAGCCTATCGCTACAGCGATAGATAGGCAGAAGGTCCACTGACCTTTGATCGCTGTAGTGATGAAGGCTATCGCTACAGTGATTAAGGGCCAATGGCCCTTAATGGTGGCGTTGTAGCAATGAGGCTGCAACTTCCTCTTTTAGATCTTTTTCAACTTTTCTCCATTGACGTCCTACCAATTTGCTCAATTTTCACCCGTTTTCATCCCTACACTTGATTTACATAAAAACGAATTAAAACAAATTAAAACATTACAAGAACAGTAATAAACTACTAAATTCGGCTTGTGGTAGCGCGCGAAATAACACGCCGCTACTTACACTCGCAAGTATACGAGGTCTAAGTTTTAGTATAGTGTGATCATTAAGATCGGGTTATCGTATCCATAGGGATTGGTGTCGTTACTATCGAATACCGCGTTTGTCGTTATCTAAGTTTATCTAGGCGAAAAACAAATGTATTTAATTAATTAAACTAATACTAATCTAACCTAAATTAACTACACTTATATGCTAATATGTTTTAGGGTGAAGAATTTCCTAGGGATTAACTTGTTTATAAATATGTGTTCGATTCCGATTTACTTACGTTTACGTTGTTCGACTTATTTGACAACCTCGGTACGTAAACTCCACCGCCACCTCTTCCGAGTGTAAGATGGGGGAATACATGACTTCGAGCCAACAAAGAAGTCCCCCTCAATGTCTTAACGACCCTAGATCATGTGAGTCTATCCTAGCATAATTGATTGCACACAATCCAACTCCTTCCCGGGTTATTGGATCGTCGCGTTGTATTTACCCTATCGACAATCTCCGTTCCAAAACTCCCTTGCCACCTCTTTTGAGTATAATATTAGGGATATAACGCAACTTCGAGTCAATGAAGAAGTCCCCCTCAACGTCTTAACGACCCTAGGTCACGTGTGTCTAGCCCCACGTCATCGATTGTCCATGATTCAAACCCCGACTAGGTTATAAAATTGTGGCGTTTATTTACCCTAATCCGAATCCGAGTTTTGTCAAAACCCCGTATTCTCTATTTACCATTCTAATCATAATAAACAAACAATACGATAAGTACAATCAAACTACGAAGAACACTCAGAAACGAAACACCGAAATCATCCAAACAACGTATTTATAAATTTATTGTTAATCCCTACTACAATCCATATTTAACTCGAGGCCATAGCCGCATATACAAGAAAATAACGAGCTAAACATGCTCACATGCTCCTAAGATAAAGAAATAAGGAAAAACAATCGAAGAACTTAGCCTCGTCCGAAGATAAACCACTAAGAACGCTCTACGATCGATTTGCCATCTTCTCCAGTTCGGAATACGAGTTCCACCCCTAAAATCCCTAACTATACCCTTAGATATAACCTAAGGGGCTCAAAAAGCCATGGGGGCAAGAGAGTCACCAGCCAAAGGGGAGGAGAGGGGGTATTTATAGCAAAAATATCTCAAAAATATCTAAAAATATCTCAAGACTGTACAGGGAAAATCCAACTAGGCGGTGGAAATTGCGCCTAGGATGAGTTAGGTCGGTTTGGTCTGATCGCCTAAGCGGTGAAGTAGGCGATGGACTGGGAGAACATTCTATTGGATTTTCGCCTAAGCAAAGGAAACTTCGCCTAGGCGGTCGTTCGTCAGTCACATTTTACTCTTCTCAGCATCTTCACCGCTTAGGCGGTGGTCTAGACTCCTAAGTGGTGGGCCTGTTTCATCTTTTTAGCCTCAGAGCTTGTTTATTCACCGTAACTTCGAACCGCTTTGGTTCGTTCTCATCATTTGAGCTTCAGTTTCCTATCTTTTTGCCCCACACACCTGATTTCTACAAAAAGTAAGAAAACTAATTAAAATATAATAAAATATTATATAAACATATTCAAAAACTAACAAATTCGGATTGGAAATAGATAGGTTTTTCACACCTATCAGCTTGGAAATATATAAATAAATTCAACCTATCATTGTTTGTGAAGACGATACATATCCACACTCAGATCGATCTCGGGAAGTTTGTCAGGGACCACGTGAATACATCATAGTTTGTTCGAAGAAGGTCAGTGAGCTCAGCTTTCTAACCCGAGCTAAGCTTAGCACCGACTCTAACTTCTCTCTCCTCAATCATTGGGTAGATGGTTACTTCCAATAACCCTTCTTGGGGCTGTGGATAGGGTTCTTCCTCATGAGGGTCATCAATTGGCAAGGTCCCCGACTCTTACAAGGCTGTGAGCTCAGCCTTCCGAAGCTCAGGCCCAACCATTAATTGTTATTTTCTTTTCTCGAGCACCCTCCTAACGCTTGCCCTGGCCACTTATTGATCTCCTCTTACTTCCCTAACCTCTTCATCAGTGCGGAACTTTATCATTTGGTGGTATAGGGAGCTAATGGCCTTCAGGGCAACTACGGTCTGGTGCCTCATGATTGCATTATAAGGAGAAGGCCTATCCATAATGAGGAACTTCGTCCATACTGTGGCCAACCTAGGCTTCACTCCCACTGTGACGGGCAAGAATGTCCAACCAACTAAGCTGAAAACATCTCTGCCGAAGCTGACAAGAAAATATACGGTGGGCTGCACAGAACTTGGATTCATCTTTATCTTGTCGAAAGCCCACTTGAAGATTATGTTGGTGGAATTTTCCCCGTCAACCATAATCCTTCATACTATATAGTGGTTGATCAGGGTTGAGATCACAAGGGCATTTTCGTGGGGAGTATCCACCCTTCTGAGGTCAAACTCACTAAAGAATATGACGTTCTACATGGTGGCATCAAGCGTGCTCACCTCGTACACTTCTTGGTTGGCCTTCCTCTTCGCCTTCCACTCGTACCTCTTCCAGGAAGAAGACGTCTCCCCTCTGAGGCCGAGGCCACTGTAGATAACATTAATTTCACCGTCCACACTCCGGTCGTCATTGGTAGCAATTATTTTGTTACACCGTAAGTGTACTAGTCAAGTTTTAATAGTATAGGGTGATTAGAGTATCGTATCCACAGTGATTGGTTTAAAGAAATTAACTAAGTACAGCAATTAGAATTACCTAATTTTATGAAAGTGATCGAGAATAAATTGGTGTGAATTTTGATTAATAGTTGAATAACAAATGATGTAGAAATTTCCAAACTAACTAATGGACTTTTAAAGAACCTTCGATGAAAATAAAACTCTAGTGGGTTTTGAAGTTACTTTACTGAGCTATGCTTTTCCTCAAGTTTGCTAATTGAATTCATGTCCAATCATTAATTGTGGGTGTCTAAATTAACCTCACTTCCACCTCTCAAATACCTAGTGAGAAAATTTGTATAATTATTTGGGTTAATATCTCTATTCAACTCAACTCAACTATTAGTCTCTCACACTCAATACAATAAGGGTTGTAATTCTCCGGTCTCAATATGTAAGATTATCACCTCTCGTATGCCTAATCTTACACATCTATGATATCTAATTTACCTCAAGCATAAATTAGCAAATACGCACAAGGAAATACCAATGATTAAAACATGAAATTTAATTGACAAAGTCTTAGATTCTCAAAGCATAGTTCTTACAAATTCATTGGAAAACCCCTAGATAAAAATGACTTACCCGAGCATGGTCATATTGTTCATCAACATATCATTAATACCATTCAAACATGAACTCATGATTCATAAACAAATTACAATCACTGATCTCAAATTTAGCATGTATAAGAAGTAAAGAGATAAGAGAGGGAAGAAAAACTAGATTCGGCGAAATGTTCAAGATCTTCAATCTCTATTCCAATCTCCTTCCTTCCAAAGCTGTGATTTCTCATCTTTAAAGTCATGAATTCCCTTCTCTAGAAAACAAATTACTTAAATCGGACTGAAAATGCCCCGTCTATATGAAAACGATGTTGCAGCGGGCTAACAGGCGCTCCAGCGTCGTTAGGGCAGTAAGAACACAACAGGAAGTACGCTGCAGTGCAAACGAAGCAGAAGCCTTCGAATGGGAGCACGCTACAGTGGAATAAGGTCATGTTGTAGCAGTAGCCTAGACAAGAGCGCGCTACAACACGATTGTAGCGTGCTGTAGCACCGTCTATGAAGATTCACCGTTCTCCTCGTTCTTTCCACTGAATTCCACCGAATGTCATAATTTTTACCGATTTCATCCAAATCACCACACTTACACAAATACATTGAAAAAGTATTAAAAATATAAATGGAATGCTCAAAAACTACAAAATTCATAAGAATACAAATTGATAAATATCAATTTAACAGTCATCATGTTCTACTCTTTCTCTCTTAGGCTGAGGTTGATTGCGGTTTCCTCTTATCTTCTGGCCCTTCTGCTCATCTTAGCGATAATTTTTCTTTGGCCCTCTGTTCTCTCTACTGACATAATTCCCAAGATATCCCCTCTTTATGAGGGCCTCAATTTCTTCCTTAAGCTAAAAACAGTCCTCAGTTGAGTGGCCTTGATCTCGATAGAACTCGCAATACTTGTTGATGGACCTTCCCATGGGTTTTTTCCTTAGGGGAGGAGTAGGAGGGAAAAAAAACCCTGCTAGAGTTTTCTGTAAAGATGGTTGTTGTAAAAGTTGTTAGGGAGACAAACCATTGTTGTCGAAGACCTGGGGACAGAAGAGGCCTCCGATCCCCGAGCAGTGGTCCTAACCGCCACTTTACTTAGAGTCTGCACATTCCCTGGGCTATGTTTGGCGCTTCCTCCGCTAGTCCTTTCTTTTTTGGGCCCCTTTTGAATCCCTCTTGACATTGACCCTCAAAAGAGTCTCATAGATGTTTGTGCCCCTATCCAGGGTAGTATGTAAATTTAGTGTGGGTTGTGAGCATAGGTCATAAGATAATCTTTGGTGTTTCAGCCCATCAATGAAGGAGTTTTGGTCAATGGCATCCGAGAGGTCCTCACAGTCGAGAGTCTCCCTTTAAAATCTGTCCACAAAGTCACCCAAACTCTTCTCGACCTCTTGTTGGAGGGTAAGGATGTAGGTTACGGTATTCGGCCTACACCAAAAATAGTTGAACCGTACTAGGAAGAGCTGCTTGAGCTGAGAACAATGTTGATATTGAGGTTGGGGCCAGGCCTCAAAACCAAGTGCGGGTCATACCAGTCAGAGTAAGAGGAAATAACTTGCATCTTACCGCCATAAAGGTTGTATGCATGTCCATGTAGGACACAAAAATGGAGAACTGATCCCCAAGGTAGGTGGTCCGGTCATATAGGTCCATCTAGGGATTAGGGAACCTGTAGGGCACTACCTCTTACACAATGTTATCAAAAAAATTTATCTTACCTTGGTAGAGAGTCCAGCTACCCCCCAAAGCCGTGTATCTAATGGAGTGCCACCTCAATCTTAGCATAACTATGCTCTAGAGCTTCTTCTCCTCTAGGAATCCCAAGGTCCTTGCCTTCTGGATGGAGAGGAGTGAGAGTCTATCTCCCGAGCACGATAGATCTTATGCTCAAAACAAGCGACACGACTCAGTGCCCTTCTCAGTTGGGGTTCATGATGATCCTCTATTCAAAGACCTTGTGAGAAAGGAGACAAGAAATCTGAGGCAGCTAGAGGAGCAAAGTTTCATTCCCTTACCGATCGGTCATGGGGCCGAGGTTGATCCCTCAGTTCATATCTATTTGAATGGATGATGCAATCAACTGATTCCTAGATATGCTTCTCTCCCACTGCGATCTGAAGAATCAGTCCTAGCTAAGCTAGGGTCAATAGCAGGCGGGAGAGAAGTATTTGGAAATAGGATCGGAACTCGCCCAAGAAACACTCCAGATTGTTAATTCTTGACGCCTCCACAACCCTGAATATCTAGCCTACGACGATGCCCGAGGGCGAATTGAAGAGCCTGCCTGAACCATGGGAAGTAGGTTTCCTTCTTCAATCGAGATGGAAGATGGAGCCCTAGAATTCGATCTGGGGACCCTCTACATTTCTCTAGTTGGATTGCTTTTACTACGACTTTTTGATTTCTTTGCTGGATAATCTGACCAGACCATGTGATCATCAAGCCTTAGTCGAGCTGGGAATTGATGACTAGATGAAGGTTTTTTATGTGCTATCCACAGACGACGTTAAACTATTGATGTCAAATCTTGATCTACTACAATAATATGATTTGGTCAGGGTATTTTTATTTTTTTTGTGTTGAGGTGTGGTTGGAGAGATTCGAGATGGGTTCTGATTGGTCAAGTAATCCGAGAAATGCTAAGGTCTTAGAAGAGTTTTAGTCCATCCTGGGATGAGCTCCGAGCTGGTACCTGCACAAATGACCCACTGGAGTTGTGCCCAGTATGTCCCCTCCTACATTAGAGTAAGAGCTCGGAAGAAAATATAAAAGTGTTTTGAATATTCTAAAAGCAATTATCTTTTTCAACACTATTTATCTTTTTTTTAATAGGTAGTGGAGTGATTAGTGTTTGGAGGATTAGCGACTTAGGCTGAGATTAGCATCCTAAGCTTGGCACGTGGAGAGATTAGCCTATTAGCTTGGGTATTTTAGCCTTCTGTGGAGAGGCCCATGGGTGGTGTGCGTATGAAAGCGGACAACCAACCTAGCCCATGGTGTTAGGGGTTTTTTTTCTTCATTTTTTGAGTTCATGAAGTTCTCTTTCCAGCTCTTCTCGGCAAGATAAGACGGGTAGGGGTGTTTCTACTGGAGCGTTTACTAAAGTGGGTTATAACTTGGGAAGTGTCGGCCTGGGAATATACCAAGAAGAGGAAACTTTTCCCAGCCAGATGCTCCTCTTATCGTATGCTAGTAAGGATGCCTTCTTGGGCATGATTGGTCTGAGCTGGGTCGGGTCCCTGGTCAGCGGAGTCGTCAGCCTTCATCATCAGTAAAATTGGGTTCTACCTGGGAAGTGTATACACGTGGTGGTCTTCTATTGAAAGTTTGGAGATGACCGATTTTTACACTCATAAAAAATATTTTTATATTTTTTAACATAATGAAAATAGTAAACTACGTTATAATACACTATTCTAGGCACCGACAACCCAATAGCAGTTTATACAAAATAGAAATATAGGCAACTGAATTTTATAAAGGCTTCTTACATATCCCTGTTTGCACAAGAAATCATGACGACCTGTTGTTCCAACATGCAAGTTATACTAAATGAAATGTTTTTGTATTTTTTAAAAGACCGAACCTTATATAGGTTGCCTACATATCCTTTTTTCACAAGGAATTAGGTCGACAAGTAGTTTCAGCATGCAATCTCAGGCTATTAATAGGATAAGTAACCGAACCCGCACGTCAGTTGCCTACGTCTCTCAGATTAATGAGAATTAGGTCTTCACGTAGTACGTTTATGGAATGTGATTACTTAGTTGATTTTAGTTATAAAACAATACATGTACTGAAACATGATATGTACATGGTCTCTTTGATTTTGTCATGAACACCTTAACCTAACTCTTTTGTTTTGAGAAGTTGGTGTTTGATTTTGAGTTGTCAATTGAAAAAGAAAAGAAATAACATATATTTGTGCTAGTCCTACTCGTAACTAAGAAAAAATGGAAGGTTTCTAAAGATAAATCAGACGTATCCTTTAAGAAATAGAGGCCTTCTCTTTATCTCAAGTTTTGAGCCACAAGGGTCTATTGATAAAGTGCCAGTACATTAGCCTGAAGATTTAGTGCCAGACTATGATCTTGACGTTTAGCATAAAGTAAATCGATTATTAACAGTTATATAGTTATTATTAATAGTTAGCAAAGAATCAGTTTGAAATGTTCATGAGAGAATCGTATAAACTATGCACAACTCATGGTGTGATAGTTATTTTGTTTGGATCCTTACATGTTGTTAGATGATTTGGGTCCTCACATTTTCCTAACATGTTCTTGATGTCTTTGATATGATTTTCTATGCTATAGACATTGTTTTATGATTATAACAAAAATATAGCGTTATTTGGTTGATTATGGGTTATATTTGTTATATACATGAAATTAATGTATAGATACTACATGGTTCTACTATGTACAAGCACAATACATGAATTTAAGACAAGATCAAGTTATTCTCAAGACACATACCTAGTTTAGGGGAGTGATATTTCCCTAAACAAGTAACCTTCTCATCCTTATTGATCTTCTTGGCTTGAACTCGATCAATTACCTTCAACTTCTTGAGTTCTTGCTCCAAGAACCTTAAGAATACCTTTCGGAATTGAATTTTAGTAGAATAACGATGTGTTATTCAAGATAAATTCTTGATAATCCTAGAACCCAAAAGAGTTTCCGAGTTTAGAGAAAAAAGATAGGATTTCAAGTCTTGTAAAAAATTAAAACAGGCCACATCTATTTATAGGCCAAGGGCCTACGCACTCACCCATGTATAAGCCATTCTAGTCCCTTCATTAGGGACTGTTTAACCTAGAGGACATATTCTCTTGCCTTGATCTTGATCACCTTTGGACGAATTTGAAGGATTGTGTAGGATTCTCAAAGATTTGGTAATGATTACCAAATCTTTTCCAAGATTTTGTAATGATTGGCAATCATTAGTAATGATTGGCAATCATTAGTAATGATTGGCATTCATTTTTAATCATTACACTCTCTTTAATATGATTGGTTGCATATGGGTGTATTAATAGCATGAAGTGACACTTCCGATTCAGTTTAAAGGCTAAGTAATGGTTAGTTTCACTATTTCAGTTTGGCTACCATTAATGTTTCCAAGGTACAGTGAATTTGGTATTAATGAGTCATCTTGAATTTCATGTTTTATGATGACTCATAACTAGCTGGGCACTTATTCAGTTGCTTTTGGATCGAACCCATGCCTTGCAACGGTTAGTTGGATTTCAAACCTTTTAGTTAACCCTAAGATATTTTGATGAAAATATCTTGATTCATTCCATCTACACCTTCCATGTCATCCCAAGAAATAAATTATTGATGGGATGTGCATTAAATGCTTTGGCTAGGTGGCAAACCGAATTGCTTCGGTTTCGATAACGGGTAGTCACATTTCAGGGATTTAGGTTAAACCTAAGATATTTTTATCAAAATATCTACATCCATTGAATGTGGCATATCCATGTCATCCCAATAATTTAATTCTTTATGGTATGATCATTTATTTCATATTAAATGCCTTGCTTAGGTGGTGAACCGAATCAGTTAAATTTTGATAATGGTTGGTTACCTCCTAAGTATCTTGGTTTCCTTCCTTTGATATTTCTGTAGAGAATATCTAGGGATTTCTTGATCATTTCAATGCTACATTTTTGGCCTTTTAATGATGGGTTGATCCCTTGATTCATTGGGCTTAGGTGGCTGTGTCAAAACAACTTTGATTGTTCAAATCTAAACCAAGCCCAAATCCTTAATCACCTTAGTAGTTTAGGGCTTCTCATAACATTTCCAATCCTTTACCATGGTATTTTGGATTTTATCTTGGTAGTATTTGATGTAATATGCATAATTGAAATACCTTGTGTGTGTGTCTCTGTGTGTGTGTGTGTTAAACAAATAAACTCTAGTAATAGTATATGTTTCAGGGTCAGGGTAGGTAACTGAGGTAAATTGTTGAAATATCCTTTAATTGAAGGGTAGTGATTAATGTTTTTGATACTAAAGGTGATTTAATGAAAACCAACCTTTAATAATGTTATTTAGACCCTCTTAAATTATAGAATTTTCGAGGTTGACTCGAAACTTTTACTTAGCTGAATTCAATCTAATTTAACATTTTTTGTGTTTTCTTATTTTTTTATATTTTTATGTATTATATAGTGTGATCCAATGTAGAATTTCATTTCTATTAAACCTAAGTTTAAAGTTTATCTGAACTTGCACTTGATTTGACACTGAACGGGAGGGACAAAATGTAGTGTCTACAAGCGTTTGCCTCCCAGGATGATCATTTGTCGTTGATGGTATTTGCCTACAACAACAGCTACCATTCGTCAATCGGGATGGCCCCGTATGAAGCATTGTATGGTAAGAGATCCAAAACCCCAGTTTGTTGGACTAAGGTGGGTGAACATAAATTGTTGATGTAGGACATAACCCAGATGACAGCAGACAAAGTAAAGGTGATTCAAGAAAGATTAAACAATTGCTCAGAGTCGACAAAAGAGTTATGCAGACAAGCGTCGGCGGGAGTTGGAGTTCGAAGTGGGAGGTCAAGTGTTCTTGCATATTTATCCGTGGAAAGGCATAATGAGGTTTGGGAAGAAAGAAAAGTTGAGCCCAAGGTACATCGAACCAAATGAAATTCTAGATCGGGTTGGCACAACAGCGTATAGACTTGCGTTACCACCAGAGTTGTCTCGACTACATGACGTTTTCCATATAAGCTCCGAAAATATGTGCCAGACCTTTCTCATATGTTGACTTCGTAGCCGATCGAGTTGGAAGCAGATTTGACCTGCGTTGAGGAGCCAATCCAAATCTTAAGCCGTAAGAACCAGGTGTTGTAGACGAAAATAATTTTTGTAGTCAAAGAGTTGTAGCGCAGTCATGCAGTGGAAGAAGCGACGTGGGAGCGAGACAACGAGATGAAGAACGAATACCCACTTTTGTTCGATTCGGTAATAAAATTTCAAGACGAAATTTTTTTTAGGAGGGAAGAGTTGTAAGACCTCAATCGTAGCACGTACGTCATTTTAGTTGCATTTTAGAGTAATTGTAAAAATTCGGGGGAATTTGAGTCCATTAAAAATTCAAATTAAAAAGTTTAGGGGTCAAATTGAAAATTTAGGAAAACATTCTATCCAAAATTGGCATTTAACTTTTTAAATTGAAACTTAAAAGGGGTGAAATTTCAATTTTAGAACTTTTAAAGAAGTTGATATTGGACTAAAAAGAGGATTTTAAGAATTAGGGGGGTGAAAGAGTAACTAAACAAAATTTTTTATTTTAATATATATATATATATATATATATACAGATTTTGTGCGTGTGTGCTGTGTGCCATGAAGATCCGCCGGAGGTAGAGAAGAATCGGGAAGAGGGAGACGTGGCATTTTCAGATCCAATTTTTAGACCACTACTTTCATGCATATATATATATATATACATGCATACAGTGCGTTTCCGGGAAAAAGATCAGAAGATAAGTCTAGAGGGAGAGAGTAGTTGGTGATCGTCGTGGGTTTTGGTTGTCCGTCGTCCGGCCGTGTGTTTTGTGTGCGTTGTTGTGAGTAAGTGTGTTGATCGCATGTGGGGGGGGGTGTTCCATTGACGATGTGTATGTGACTAGTGCCATGTGTGTGTGTGCTCTATTTTTGTCCGATGGTGTGTGTGTGTAAATGTGTGCGTGTTACCGTCGTTTAGGGGAAGGTGACGGTGGAGGTGATCGTTGCGGTCGTCTGGTGGGGTGTGTGATCGGTGATATTGTGGGTGTGTCGTTGTTGGGTGGCTGAAATGAAACAGGAAAGTGAGTGAGAGGAGAAGGTCCGTTTAGTGCCGGCGGTGAGTGTTTCTGTTCAGTCGTCGATCGTCAATCGTCGACGATCGAGTGTGTGTCGTAGCAACTAAAGTGTGGGGGGGTGTCGTCAATGTTACATGGGTGTGGGTGTAATTGTCGTTGTCCCTCCGACGAGTGTGCGTGTGTGTCCTGTTCATCCGACGGTGTACGCGTGTGTGGGTGCTCTGTTTTGCTGCTGTGGGTGTGTGTGTGTGTGTGTGTGTTGATAGCTGACGGAAGGTTTTCGGAGAGAGAGAGAGATGGTGGGGCGGCGAGATTTGATCGGTGGTGAGATCTCTTCGTCGGCGGTTGAAGCAGGATGGAACCAGATGCAGAAATAGGAAAAAGAAGCAGGGGAAAAAAAAATTACACAAACAATCCCAATAAAATCCAAAATTCATCTCGCGGCCCGTGAACGATTTGGAACGACTAACGTTTTTCATTAAGTTTATTTTAGTTTATTAAATTAAATTCTAGCATCGAAATGTTTTAACCGGACTAATAAATTTGGGACCGTTCATATTCCTAAATTTTATGCAGTAATTTTTAACGGAATGAAATTTACCGAATAATAATTTTTATAAAAACAAATGTGGGGAATGGGAAATTAATGAACATAGGGCTTGCATTGCATGATTAGGTTATTTTCTTTATAATATTAATTTAGGCCTTGTCACAAATAGGTTCACATTTACCGGAGGATCAGTAGCGGATAGTCGGTAGAGCTTCTGAGAGCGGATTATCAGGTAAGTGTACTGTCTTCTTGCCAAACTATTTATATATATGCGTGTAAAATGGTTTTACTTAAACTGGATGGTTTTAAAATTATATGGATCAAGCAGGTTTTTGGGTAAGTTGGTAAAATGAATTTTCGTTGAATGATGCTGGTTTTAAAAAGAAAGATTAAAAATGATTTGTTGGATTTGGTGGTTTTAAAAGAGAGTGGAGAAATGGTTTTTGTTGAAAATCGGTGGATTTTTAAATGAAAGTGAAAAACATGATTTTTGAATTAAATCGGTTTTGGAAATAAAGGTTGAGATTTATGATTTGACGATGTGGATTAACGATATTGATTAGACGATTGTTATAGATTTGTGCTTTGATGATAATGTTATGGATTTCTCCTCGTAAGTGGTGTGAATAATATTCTCCCCATAAGGGGTGTGGATTTTTGACGATATTGTTGATTTAGATGATGCCATAGTTTTCTTGCCGTAAAGGGTGTGGATTATTTCTCCTCGGAAGGGGTGTGGATTTCTTCCCATGGGATATGGATAGTTCTCCCCATAAGAGGTGTGGATTATATTTCTCCCCAAAAGGGGTGTGGATATTTCGTAGGAAGGCATTCCTACAGATGTTACGGTACCGTTGCAATTCCCGATCGTGAGGTTAAAATGATCACATGGCTAACCGGGGTGTGATGTGATGGTGATGTGGTGTGATGTGGTATGATGTGATGTGGTATGGTGTGATGTGGTGTTTTGTCGTATGTGGTGGAGTGGTGTTTCGAGATGTGGTGTTTTACTTATATTAGGTGATTTATTATTTATTATGATGATTTGTATTATTTTATACTGGATGGGTTGAATGGAACTTATATTTATTGATTTACTTTCACTGCTTATATTATGGTGATTTTTATTAGATATGTGATATTTGTATACTTATGCTTTATCCATTTAAATGTGGTATTACTCAGAATGTATTATTATTTTAAAAATATTTTTATTAAAAAGGCAATACACTCACAGGTACAGCAGCTAGGAGTCGATCTCCTACTGGCACTAGGTAGAGTCTGGCGATGGTGTAGTATGGCAGTATTTTGGGAGAAGTTGTCTGAGGCGAACCTATGAAAGCTTCATTGTTGTCATACTTTTGTTGTTATTATAATTTAGGGACGGGTGTGTCCCCAGTTAGAGAGAATGTATATGGTCAAAATTTGTTGTTGTATATTTACGTATGCACTTTGTCGTTTGCTAGTTGGTTTGACGTCAAGATGATGTCATGTCGATGTCACGCCGGCACCACAGTGACAGGTGTCCGGGGTGGGGTATGACACATAGTCTATTACAAAGATAAATAAGGGTGAGCATTCTAGTTCAAGAAATCCAGGTCTTACCCCAGATTTTGATTCTAGCAGATTTATCTCCAAGGGAGCTAAAGATCCTTTCAACAACCACGAAAAATCTAGGTCTTGCCTTCGCAAGAGGGGATTCGATGCTGAACTTAGCAATCTACCAGACGACATATTGGTTGTTATTCTAGCTAGGAATAGGGGTAAATTTTGCATTCCTCCAAGGCTAGGCTCCATCACTCTTATTCGGAAATTTTATGCCAATTTCGTGGGTTGCACAAATGACAGGGCAAGGGTTCAAAATTTTTGGGTTACATTTGATGATCAGACGATTAACCGTGACTTAGGCTTGTCTGCACTAGAGATTAACGAGGATTCCGATGAGGAAGATGAACTAGATCTACAAAGAGTTCTTGAGGAATTATGTTTGGGATAAACAAGATGGACGATTACAAGGAATAGATAGGCCGCATTCGAGTACAAGTATCTAAGAACATCCCCAAAATCTGGTTCCATTTCTTTTGTGCCAGATTAGATCCGACCACTTACACGCCAGAAGTTACAATGGAAAGGGCACAAGCTTTATTTTCTATAGAGTGTGATCAACCGCTGAACATCAGATGCATTATCAATTCATTCATTTATTATTCCATCAAGAATATTAATGTAGGATTTCCATTCCTATCATTACTCACTAAACTATTTCGGGCAGTGGATATTGGTACTATGGAAAAAAACATAACCAAGCCTATTCAACCTCTAGATTTCAATGTCATTAATAGAATATGGAGCAAGGATGGGGATAGCAGGAAAGCAGATGAAACGGGACCATTATGGCCTCAACGTTCCAAGGAATGATGGAAAGCGAAGGCCTCCTTAGAAGACCTCTACCAAAGGGTAGAATATCATAGAGATCATATCCAAGCCCTTCATGCCCAAGTGACCGAGTCGAAGGCTCAAGTCGCCTACGACCATTAGTAGAGACTCGATCATGAGACTTATGAGGCGTCCTGTTTCCAATCCACACATCAGACTTTTCAACACTTTTTCTTGTTGGTAGATTATGACATGAGTTGTTTTTCTCAGATGCCACAATTTTCAGACCACCTTCGACAACCATATGTGTCTCTCTACCCACCGCAACAACCAGCTTCCATCCCAATCCCTCAAGGAGATTTTGGAGATGACATGCATGAAGATGATCAATAGGAGGCGAGACTTGAACGTGTTTCCATCCTCTTCCTTGGTACTTTTATTGATAGATTTCATGAAACGTATGACACTGAGTTAGCTAGCAAAGACTTTGTGTATGATGTTTGGCCATTGAGGACAATACTTGTTTCAAGTTTAGGGGAGTAGTTGATTATCTGATTGTGTCCTGCATATTTTCAGTGTTAGTGTGAATCCTAAGTTTTTTATGAACAATTAAGTATTGATATTTTGGTGGAACTAATGGTTTAATTGAGTGTTTTAGTTTTTTAAGTTCCAGTGATGAAAATGCAAATTGAATAGATGCTAAATGATGATGTTGAAGATGATGAACAATTAAGAGTTTGAAGAAATTAGAGAAAATAACTCAGGAGAATTTCAACTCTTAATATCCCAATTAGGAACACACACACGACACAAAAAGTTTTTATTATTTATGTTTGTTTTGATAAGGTAAAATTATTTGCTTCCATATGTGATTTGAAAAGAAATATTTTTAATTGACTAAAATGGAATTTAAGAAGTTAGTGGAGCTAATTTAGAAAAGAAAATGGTTAAAGGAGCAAAAACGTAAAAAAGGATAAGTTAAAACCTAGTTCAGAGAAGAGATCAAGCATATACAAGTCGACTGATGAGTCTACCGGACCAAGCAGTAGAAACAACCTGTATTTCTAAGTTAATAGGTAGGTCGACTAGTGAAGAGAAGCTGAACTCTATGTATCTCTAAGTCGACAGGTAGGTCGACCGGTGAAGACAAAACGAACTCTCTAAATCTCCAAGTCGACAGACAGGTCGACCTATGAACGCAGCAGCGATGGCTTGGCTACATCCTAAATAGGGCAGTCGACCGAACGCGTTGTTTCAGGATTCTATTTATTCCGAAATTATATCCAAAAGTAGCATTTTTTTGTTGGTATTTGAGAGAGATTTCGGGAATATTATTATATTTAAGATATGCTTTACCTAATATATAAATCTTATTGATTTGGTTCATTAATTTTTAATGTTTCTCAATTTGGTACATAAAATTAATTTTATTCTAATTAATTGAGATTGAGAAATATTTGGAGGGTTTAATTGAAAGTTTTAAAAACTATTATTAAGTGTATTGAACCAAAATGAAGTCATAATGATATATGGTATCTAAGAGAGCATTTAATTGTCAGGACACATGGGAACTAGCTGTTAGAGAGCTGATTTATTTCCCACATAAATAGACCTGCAAATTTCATAAATCATAAATTAATATCGAGAGAGCATAAGAGTTAATATCATTTGTGAGCTGTTATAAAAGTCATCATTCTGAGATATTGTGTGAGCTATTCTGGGAGACGATCTTGAAGATCAATTGTTATTAATCTTTGCTGCTACCAGATTTGAAGTTACATCATTCTAATTATTCTTTCTGAAGATTCCGAGTGAGATCTTTCCAATTATTTTCTATTATTGCATTACTTGTTTATCTTTTGAAAATTGATCTTAGAAATTGTTTCTGATTTTTATTGAAGAAATTTTGTATAAACAATTTCTTGAATCTGATTATGTGCTTAATTATTTGCTACCCATATCTTGTTTGAAATCAGATTTTCAATCTCACATTTTTTTCTATCACTAGATTTGGGATATTAATCGAATTATTATTTATCTGGGGTGGTAGAAGCTCTAAGTGAGATTTTATGCTTATCAATTTATATTGGTGAGTAGTGTGACAGGTTAAATACTGTTGGGGGTATTTAATCATGGGTAACTGATTTTCAATCTCTTCCTATAAAGAGATTGAGGTAGTGATTTTTCCTAGATAGAATTGTGTTTTTGAGTGAAATTTGTAACGGTTCAATCCTTACCAAGTAAAAGGATATTTGGAGTGATTGTTGAGATTTTGATTCTTTGGCCTTAGTGTTAAAAAGAATTAGGTTATTCTTTAGCCTGTAAAAAGTAGAGGTTCTTCCTTAGCCTGAGAAAATGATATTGTAAAGGTTGATTTTGAGCTTGTAAAAGAATCGGTTGTGAGGGTTTGGTTCCTACCTTTAAAGGGATCTTGAGTATTAGTGGGTGTGAATCTCCGTGGGGCTCGGAGGACTGAACTAGCCAAGAGTAGCTTGGTTAATCAGGATATATCTTGGTATGCTGCAATATTTACTTTGTTTCCTTTTTTGTTGTTTGGTGTGCACTTAGTTGATTATTTAATTCCGTTGTGATATAAAGATAATAATTAATTTAGGATTAAAATTAATTGTTTGATTTATTAAAGTTTTATTCTGATAAATTTTTAATTACCTAATTCACCCCCCCTCTTGGGTATTCGACTGAACCAACAATTGGTATCAGAGCTGGTTTAGTTAGAAATGTTTAACTAACAAAGATCACATGGCACACATAGTAGGCACACTAGCTGAGGGGCAGTCTATGCACCGACCATCTTTATTTGCAGGTCAAAGTTATTCATTTTGGAAAGACAGGATGATAGCCTTTCTTCAAGCTATAAATTACGATGTGTGGCTTACAATCGAAGATGATCCGTTTATTCCAATGGAAAATGGAGTTGAGAAGAAGAAAGAACAACCCACTGCTTCCGATAAGCAGAAACTCTCCATTAAATCTCAAGCTATCAATATTCTTTTTTGCTCTTTAGATGCTAATGAATATTCTAAAGTTTCAGGTTGTGGAATTTTGCTAGTCCTCAAGTAAAACACCCTAATACTAAATTAAACTAACTACCCTAATTAACCTATGACTAATCTAAAAATGAAAAACTTTAACAAATAGGAAGTGTATACATGTGAGTTCCAAATTCAATCGAAGAAACCTAGTTGGTCCTCCCTCAACATCCCTCAATCCGATCAAGTTCGAAAAATAATACACACCAAGTGGTGTTCTAGAATTTCAACACTCAATATCAATAAAAAAGCATTCTAGATCCATTGAAATGTGTGTATGTGAGCTCGAATGTGTAACTAACCAAACTCCAGAGAGGATCATTCAGTAGACAAGTTCATGACTTTAACCTTAAAGGATTCAAGAAAACCATACGCTTGACTGGGCTCAACTATCCACTAATGTAGGTTCGGATATTCACAAAGAACAATAGGGCTTGGTTTGGCTTTGAAGAATGATCATGGGTATCGCAGGACTAGAAAATAGCAAATCGGAAAGATTGAACGATACCCGAGGCACAAATGCTTGTCACTATATCACTCTCTCGTAACCCCATACATTTAAAAACACAACCTAAATGAGAATTGAAGAACTTTGTATTCACTTGTCGAAATAAACGAAATTAAAAACTATATTCACATAGTTTTTTTTTTTTAACAAACATACGAGCACACCCCGAAACTCATTCGAATTTGTATAAATTTAGGGGCATGCAAATAAAATTAAAAGATTAACAAGTGAATATATATGGTAGCGTGCAAAAAGTACGCCGCTACTTACACTCGCAAGTATACGAGGTCTATGTTTTAGTATAGTGCGATCGTTAAGATCGGGTTATCGTATCCACAGGGATTGTTGTCATTACTATCGAATACCGCGTTTGTCGTGACCTAATTTTATCTAGGCGAAAAACAAATGTATTTAATTAATTAAACTAATACTAATATATCCTAAATTAACTAAACTATTATGTTAATATGTTTTAGGGTGAAGAATTGTATAGGGATTAACGTGTTTACAAATACGTGTTCGATTCCGATTTACTCGCGTTTACGTTGTTCGACCTATTTGACAACCTCGGTACGTAAACTCCGTCGCCACCTCTTCTGAGTGTAAGACGGGGGAATACATGACTTCGAGTCAATGGAGAAGTCCCCTTCAATGTCTTATCGACCCTAGGTCACGTGAGTCTCGCCCAGCGTCATTGATTGCACACAATCCAACTCTCTCCCGGGTTATTGGATCGTCGCATTGTATTTACCCTATCGACAATCTCCGTTCTAAAACTCTCTCGCCACCTCTTCCGAGTATAAGATGAGGGATATAATGCGACTTTGAGTCAACGAAGAGATCCCTATCAACGTCTTAACGACCCTAGGTAGCGTGTGTCTTGCCCTACGTCATCGATTGTCCACGATTCAAACCCTGACCGGGTTATAGAATCGTGCCGTTTGTTTACCCTATTCCGAATCCGAAGTTTGTCAAAATCTCGTATTCTTCATTTATCAATCCAAGCATAATAAACAAACAATACGATAAATACAATCAAACTACGAAGAACAATCACAAACGAAACACCGAAATCATCCAAATAACGTATTTATAAATTATAGGTTAATCCCTACTACAATCCATATTTAACTCCGGGCCATAGCCCCATATACAAGAAAATAATGAGCTAAACATGCTCACATGCTTCTAAGATAAAGAAATAAGGAAAAACGATCGAAGAACTTAGCCTCGTCCGAAGATAAACCGCTAAAAACGCTCCACGATCAATTTACCGTCTTTTCCACTTTGGGATGCGAGCTCCACCACTAAAATTCCTAACCCTTGGCTTAACTATAGCCTAAGGGGCTCAAAAATTCAAGAGAGATGAGAGAGATTTCGGCCAAGGGGGAGGAGATGGGATATTTATAGCAAAAATATCTAAAAATATCTCAAGATAGTGCAGGGCAAATTCGCCTAGGCGGTGGAAATTTTGCCTAGGCAGAGTTAGGTCGGTTAAGTTTGATCGCCTGGGCGGTGAAGTAGGCGGTGGACTGGAGAACATTCTGTTGGATTTTCGCCTAGGCGGTAGAAATTCCACCTAGGCGAGCGGCTGTCAGTAGCCCTTCTTCGTCCTCTGCTGGATTTTCGCCTAAGCGGTACAATTTCCGCTCAGGTGGTCATCCGTCAGTAACATTTTGCTCTTCTCTACATCTTCACCGCTTAAGCGGTAGTCTGGACGCCTAAGCGGTAGGCCTATTTCATCTTTTAGCCTCCGAGCTTGTTTATCCACCGTAACTTCGAACCGCTTTGGTTCGATCTCATCATTTTAGCTCTAGTTTTCTATCTTTTTTACCCATACACCTGAGTTATACAAAAAGTATAAATACTAATTAAAACATAATAAAAATAACTATAAACATATTCGAAAACTAACAAATTCAGATTGGAAATAGATAGGTTTTTCACACCTATTAATATACTAATACCAAATCAATAGAAATTCATCTGAAACCCCGCCCGCTCACTTCAAGCAGCATAAAGTAATGGTAATTTAATTTTACTCATTTTGAAACTTAGGATTAGCGACAACGGTTTGGAAAAATTTAATTGGATTGAGTATTGAAACATGTTCAGAATTGAAATAATTATCAGCTTCGACAGGGTAACGAGGGATTAAATATTTCAGGTTACCTTCAAAAGGTTCAAGTAATAAAAGTGAAGGCCTAAATCATGCCTCCGAAATTACCTCACCTATAATTTCACCTCAAGTCTACCCCAAATCAAGTTCTAGATTCATCTTTTATGTCATGAACTTATTACTGAATAATCAACGTCAAATCATTCAAATAATTATACACTAAGTCTACGTGATTGTGCGATTTAAGGATCATAATTTTTTTTACCTAATCGACATGCTAAGCACACAAAACATGATGCACATTCCCACTAAACTTAAAAACAGGCAGTGCCCTTACTGACTAAGCAGCGAACCCAATAACAGTTTATAGCAATGACAAGTAAAATTGGGTGCCGACACATACCTAGGGAATAAGACTTAAAAGTCTCACCCCTTACCATTTGCTAGGAGGAAAGTCATCGCTACCACTATCACGTTGGAATGGAAATTGTGGCGATTACAAAAGATGTGGTGGAACATGCGGTATAGGCGGATAAGCACTCCTATCAATGCCGAAGCACGAGCCAAAGAGCCGTTGGATTTGATTTTGCTGTCTTGTACTTACACCAATCACAACATTTCAACAAAATATGAACAATGTAGCATGAAATTTTGTTTCACACAATTTAACAATCTATAGAAACTTAGTTCATCACCAAAAATCAAACCAAAATCTCATAGAAATTGAAAATCGCGAAAATGGGGTTGAAAATTGATTTTTGGAATTTGATTTGTGGTAGAAATCAAAAAATTTGTAAACAGAAGGATGAATTTGAGGGTTAGAAAGGGTTTGGGAGGATGAAAATAAGGAGATTTTGGAGTTTTTGCAGTGGTTGTGGCGTTTTTGTTTAGTGGGATGGCTTTAATCAAACAAGGACCTCACCACCGTGGCGGTGGAAATCACTGCTGTGGCAGTGTGAACGCCTTTTTAAACCAAATGTTTCTCCTATTTTACTGCCTAGGCAGTGGAAATCACCGCCTTGGCGGTGAAGCGCCTTTTTAAAACAAAACTTTTTGCTGCTTCACCGCCGCGACGGAGGATTTCTCTGCTGTGGCGGTGGGGCGTTTGTGCTGAAACTTAACTTACTGCATTTTTCACCGCCTCGGCAGTGCGTCCAGTGCCTCGGCAGTGTGCCTATTTCTGGATTTTCATTTTTTATTCAAGTTTTCACATAAAGGCTCCACACCTTGCATTTTCACTTTGTTTTTTCAACGATTTTAAGTGCAAAATACATCTCTGAATATTCTCACTCCTTAATTTACCTCCAAACACGCTCCGAGAACAATCTGACCTCCAAAAAATAAATAATAGCAAAAATCGGGTAAAAATTGATACCCTCGGTTTTGGATTAAAAACAAAAATGTAACATGCTTGATTTAGCATCCCTAGTTGGACTTGGTTAAGCATTTTTCACCAAAACCCCTCATAGACAAGGAATTTTGGGGAAAAAATGCTCCATTGGATCACGATTCATGGTATTGAAGTTGGATTCTTCTCTCTCTCCTTATCCTTTTCAACTTACACTCGATCTCGGGATTAAGAGTCAAGAATTTCAACTTCTTCTACGATGCATGCATTGTTTGATCACAACTCACAAAATAAATTAACAAAAAAAATAAAAAGAAAATTAAAACAAAAGAATTATCTGGATTAATATTCAACTACTTAGTCGCAATATCAATTCTATGCATTCAACACCATCTCCGGCAACGACGCCAAAAACTTGTACGTCGAAGCGTTTATTATCACGCTCCCATATTGACAACTCGCAAGTACACGAGGTCTAGTGTTAATATAGTCGATCATTTAAGATTGGATATCGTTCCCACAGGGATGGGTTGAATAAGTTAAATACCGTAATTTGCATAGTCTCATATTATCCAGATGGTTCAAGAATTATTTTAAAATTAAACTAATTAAAATTAAGCTAAACTACAATTAGTGGGTTAATCCTAACTATGTTGATTAACTAGAGATTGATTTCATTCGCTTAATACATGTTTGATTTCGTTTAGTTAACAATAACGGAGTTTATGGTATCTCACAATCTCGGTTCGTAAACTCCACCGCCACCTCTCCCAAGTGTAAGACGGGGGAATACGCGACTTTGTGTCAATGCCGAAGTCCATCTCGACATCTTAACAACTCTAGGTCGCATGAGTCTTGCCCCAACGTCATCGCTTTTACACTAACTAACGCCCTCCCGAGTTGTTAGAACGTAACGATGTGTTTAACCTAGTTCGAATCCAAGGTTACCTCTTCCGAGTGTCAAACCCTAGATTCTCAAACCCAGCCCTAATACCTTAACGAGCATATTGAAGTTTTCATTTAATGATAAACACAATTGGATTTATAAGCAAACAACCGTTAAAGAAACATATATTTCATCAAATTAGTATTTACACAACTACTCCAATCCCTAGCTAATATTTATCTAATCTAACATGATCTTGGCCATTGGAACATAAAACAAGAGATATTCATCATCATTTACAATAAAATATTAAAGTACAAAAAGAGAAACAAAGAGAGAAAGATTAAATCTTAAAGTGGAGTGATCTACTGTCGCCAAAGATCGATCCAGCAATGTTTCCTCTTCTCTGAATGATTAATATCCTCTTCAAGAATGGCCAAGGATCAAGCTCCTAAGGTTAGGGATGTTTCATGCTTCTATAGGATTCAATGGATATGGGAGAATGGGTATTTATAGGTGCATGACTTCAAAATATCTGAAAATATCTTCTTTATTGTGCAGAGCCCACCACCACGGCCGCGGCCATGGGATAAGTCAGTTTATTCTTAGATATTTTACCGCTGCGGTGGTATAATAATATCCAACTCTCTGATCTTTTACTGCCGCAGCCGTGGAATTCTCGCTACGGCCGTGGGACTTTGTTCATTTCAGCACTTCTTTGCATTCTCACCGCCGTGGCCGTGGATTCTTCGTCGTGGCTGTGGCTCTTGTAATCTTGAAACTTTGTTTTTTCATCATTTCTTCACCATTTTCCTACCGTTTTCGCTCGTTTGTCTCTTATTTGCATCCCTACACCTGAATTACATAAAAACAAACTAAAAAGCAATTAACTATAACTAAAACACTCGAAAACTATCAAATCCGGTTTAGAAGTGGATATGTATTTTACACCTATCAGGTTGCAAATCTATAAAGAATATGTAGGATAAGACAAGTCACCCACGAAGGGACAAGTCAAGTGATGCAGTCAAAAATCAATGCTCTTATGATAAAATTTGAGTTGTTCAAGATGGAAGAGAATGAATCTATTCATGAGATGTACACTCTCTTCAACAACATATGGAAAAATATGAGTCAACTTGGAAAACCATACTCCATGGAGAATAGAGTACAAAAGGCCCTAAGGTCCTTGACAAAAATATGGGAGTCAAAAGTGATGGCAATCAAGGAAGCCAAGGATCTTAGCAAATACGATATTGATGATCTCATTGGCAATTTGATAACTCATGAATCGGCAATTAAAGGTTATGAGGATGATACTGGAAATGAAAAGAGGAAATCCTTGGCACCAAAAGCTCGAAAAATTGAAGAAGATGATGATAGTGATGATGAAAGTCTTGATAGTGAGTAAGAGAAAAATATAGCACTTCTCACAAACAACTTTAGAAGAATGACTCGGCGTACATTCCGTGGAAGAAGAAACCTCAACTTGTCTAAAGTGGGATGTTACAACCATCGTAAGACTGGTCATTTTCAAAATGATTGTCCCGAACCGAAAAAGGATAAAGAAAAGGAAAAGAAGAAGAAAGAAAAGAAGAAAGCAAAGAAGAGTAAAAAGAAATCCATGAAGGCTACTTGGGATGACACTAATTCAAGTAGCTCCGAAAAATCGGATAGTGATGACACGTCCATGCTTGCATTAATGGCCACTGGTGGTGAGGTAACTGAATGTTTAAGTTCTTGTCCTTTAAATTTTGATGAATTATTTGATATTTATCAAGAAATTTCACATAATTATAAAAACCAGTGTTTTAAAATAAGTGTTCGTCAAAGTACAATTAACACATTAAACAAGCAAGTGGTGGACTGCAAATTTGAAAACAATGGATTGAAGTCTAAATTGATGGATTTGCAATCAATTATTCTCAAATTCACCAGTGGTGAAAATAACTTGAAAATGCTTTTGAGAAGTTCACGTAGAGTTTTTGATAAAGCCGGTATTGGATTTCAGAAAAATCTTAAACAAAAATGTTTTCATAAATTCTTTTATGAAACTAAGGATCTTGTTAAATGTTTTAAATGTAACGTTGTAGGGCATACTATTCGTAGATGTTTTGCTAAAATATCTAACCATAGACAAGTTTTGGTTCCAAAATGAACTAAAATTGTCTCAACTAACAAGATCGGACCCACTTAGGCTGGGTACCACTTAAGAACTATTTAAGATGCTCTTTACAGGTTATTCTAAAAGCATCAATAAGGAAGGACAAATGGTTCCTGGATAGTGGTTGTTCTCAACACATGACGAGACATAAAGAAAAATTTATATTTTGACACCTAAAGATGGAGAACATTTGACTTTAGGAGACAACGCAAAGGGTAAAATTATCGGTATAGGTAATATCGGTAATGGTACTACTATTATTAAATATGTGTTACTAGTTGATAGACTTAAACATAATTTGTTTAGTATTAGTTAACTATGTGATAAGGGCTATAATATTATATTTGATCATGATAGATGCATTATTAAGAATAGTTATGATAGTAGTATCTTGCTAGTTCCATCACGTTTTGAGAATGTTTATACTTGCTCATTTGATTATTTTAATTCTCAAAATTTATCTTGTTTGAATGCTTTATCTGAAAATAGTTGGTTATGGCATAGAAAACTTGGGCATGCTAGTATGGAGTTAATTTCTAACTTATCTAAGAAGAGTCTTGTACGTGGCCTACCTAATTTTAAAATTTGTAAAAGATAAAGTATGTGATGCATGTCAATTATACAAGCAGGTTAGATCACCATTTAGGAAAAAGATGCACACGTCCATGTCTAGGTGTCTTGAATTATTACATCTTGATTTGGTTGGGCCTAACTCTGTTGCTAGTTTTTTAGGTAAGTTTTATGCATTTGTTATAGTTGATGATTATTCTACACTTACTTGGGTATATTTTTTTTCTAAGAAAAGTGAGGTTGCTTTCGTTCTTGCTAAATTTTGTAAACGTGTTCAAAATGAGAAGCAATGCTCTATTATTAACATTCGTAGTGACAAAGGAAGAGAATTTAAGAATGTTGAAGTGGTAAATTATTGTGATGAGCATGGTTATGCTCTCAATTGTTTTGCACCAAGATCACCACAACAAAATGGTGTAGTGGAAAGGAAGAACGGAACACTTCAAGAGATGGCCAGAATAATGCTCAATGAAAATCGTTTACCAACCTACTTGTGGGCCGAAGCAATAAGTACAGCTTATCATGTGGTAAATCGAGTATCAATTCATAGATGGTTTAACAAAACCCCATATGAAATCTGGAATGGTAAGACTCCTAATATCTCCTATTTTAAAGTCTTTGGATGCAAGTGTTCCATTTTGAATGACAAGGATAATCTTGGTAAATTTGATGCTAAATCTGATTATGGGATTTTCCTTGGACATGCTACTAACAGTAAGACTTGTAGAGTTAAAAATAAACGTACTTTAGTGGTAGAAGAAACAGTGCATGTTGTTTTTGAGGAAGCTAATCCATTCTTGTCGAGAAAGGTTTTGGATGATGATGATGCAAGTATTTTAAATAACCAAAACCAAGGTAATAATGTACCTAAGGAGTCGCAACAAGATGAGAAACCTAAGGAGAAGGATTCAACTTTACCAAGAGCTATAAAGACTGTACCAGAACATTCAATTAAAAAAATAATCGGTAATTTCGAAAAAGGTGTAAGTACTCGTTCTTCTCTTAGGGATATAATTAATATTGATTTCTTATCTCAAATTGAGCCTAAGAATATAAATGAGGCGTTAATTGATGAATATTGGATTTCCACAATACAAGATGAGTTAGTTCAATTTGAGCGGAACAAAGGGTCGTGTTTTGTTCCGAGACCGAATTTTCATCCAATTATTGGTACTAAATGGGTTTTTAGAAATAAAAAGGATGAATCCGGTATGGTAACTAGAAATAAAGAAAGATTAGTGGCACAGGGCTATAATCAAGAGGAAGGAATTGATTATGATGAAACTTATGTTTCTGTTGCTAGACTAGAAGCAATTAGAATGCTACTCGCTTTTGCATGTTCATGTAATTTTAAGCTATATCAAATGGATGTAAAGAGTGCATTTCTGAATGACTTTCTAGCTGAAGAAGTTTATGTGGAACAACCCCCGGGATTTAAAAGTGATAAATTTCCCGATCACGTATTTAAACTTCGTAAGGCTTTGTATGGGCTCAAACAAGCTCCAGGAGCTTGGTATGAGAGACTTAACCGATATTTGATCAAAAATAATTTTTGAATGGGTATTTGTGATATAACACTATTTGTGAAGCAAACTGATTCCGATATCCTATTAGTACACGTATATATTGATGATATTATTTTTGGATCTGGGACCTTTGCCAAGAGTTTGCTAAGATAATGCAGGTTGAATTTGAAATGAGCATGATGGGAGAATTGAATTTCGTTCTTGGATTGCAAATTAAGCAAACCAAATAAGGAAAATTTATAAACCAAGCTAAATACACCAAGGAGCTATTAAAGAAATATGGCTTAGAAGGAGCTAAAGAGTACAAAACTCCCATGGCAATGGCTATAAAGATAGAAAAAGACGATACGGGTAAAAACGTTAATGAAAAAATGTATTGAGGTATGATTGGTAGCCTGTTGTATTTAAATGCTAGTAGACCTGATATTATATATAGTGTTTATCTTTGTGCTAGATTTCAGTCTTATCCTAAAGAATCGCACTTGACTATGATTAAGCGAATTTTTCGTTACTTAAAGGGGACGAATGACCTAGGATTATGTTATCTTAGGGGGAGTGATTTTAAATTAGTAAGTTACTCCGACGCTGATTTTCCCGGTTGCAAAGTTGAGCGAAAAAGCACAAGTGGATCATGTCATTTGCTAGGATATGCTTTGGTTTCTTGGTCAAGTAAGAAATAGAATTCAATAGCCTTATCCACTACTGAGATTGAATATATGGCAGCTGGTAACTGTTGTGCTCAAATTTTATATATTAAGCAATAGTTAAATGACTATGGAATTTGTATGGATGAGGTCCCGATCTTTTGTGATAATAAAAGTGCTATTTGTCTAAGTAAGAATCCTACACAACACTCACAAACTAAGCACATAGAGATTAGATATCATTTTATTCGAGATCACATTTGGAAAAGGGATATTGTTATTGAGTATATTGATACCTCCGACCAGCTCACTGATGTTTTTACCAAACTACTAGTGGGAGATCAGTTTGTAAAAATCATTCGCGGTTTGGGTGACTAGGCATAATGATGTTTGCCTAGAGTAGAAGTTTGTGTGTGTTTCTCCCCTCCCTAAATTTTGTTTTTTTGAAGATTACAAAGGGGGATAAATTAGTGATATTTTATTAAGGGGGAGTATTCTTAAATTTTTTAAATTTGTGCTTTATTAAGTATGCTTTATAATATCTTCATTATTATGCTTTAATGAGTTAAAAACCCAGTCCTCGGATTCAGGGGGAGTGTGGTTATATTTTTGTGTTGAAGAAAATATCAAAATTAATTGTCATCATAAAAAAGGGGGAGATTGTTGATCTTAAGATTTTGATGAACAATTAAGTGCTAATGTTTTGGTGGAACTAAAGGTTTAATTGAGTGTTTCAATTATTTAAGTTTCAGTGATGAAGATACAAATTAAATGGATACTAAATGATAATGTCGAAGATGATGAAGAATTAAGAGTTTGAAGAAATTAGGGAAAACAACTCAGGTGAATTTCAACTCTTAATATCCCAATTAGGAATACACACACGACACAAAAAAAAATTATTATTTATGTGTGTTTTGATAAGGTGAAATTATTTGCTCCTATATGTGAATTGAAAATAAATATTTTTAATTGAGTAAAATAGAATTTAAGAAGTTAGTAGAGCTAATTTAGAAAAGAAAATGGTTAAAGGGACGAAAACGTAAAAAAGAATAAGTTAAAAACGAGTTCAGATAAGAGATCCAGCATATACAAGTCGATCGATGAGTCGACTGGGCAAAGCAGCAGAAACAACTTGTATCTCTAAGTCGACAGGCAGGTCGACCAGTAAATAGAAACTAAACTATCTATGTCTCTAAGTCGACAGGTAGGTCAACCGATGAAGGCAAAACGAACTCTCTGAATCTCTAAGTCGACAAACAGGTCGACCTATGAATGCAGCAGCGATGGCTTGGCTACATCCTGAATAGGGCAGTCGACTGACCGGTCAACCGGACGCGCTGTTTCAAGATTCTGTTTATTCCGAGATTATATCCAAAAGTAGCCGTTTTTTGTTGGGATTTGAGAGAGACTTCAGGGATATTATTATATTTAAGATATGCTTCACCTAATGTTTAAATCCTATTGCTTTGGTTAATTAATTTTTAATGTTGCTCAATTTGGTACATAAAATTGATTATATTCTAATTAATTGAGATTGAGAAATATTTGGGGGGGCTTAATTGAATGTTTTAAAAACTATTATTAAGTGTATTGAACCAAAATGAAATCATAATGATATATAGGGTCTAAGAGAGTATTTAATTGTCAGGACACGTGAGAACTAGCCGTTAGAGAGCTGATTTATTTCTCATATATATAGACCTACGAATTTCATAAATCATAAATCAATATCGAGAGAGCATAAGAGTTAAGATCATTTGTGAGTTGTTATAAGAGTCTTCATTTTGAGATATTGTGTGAGTTATTCTGAGAGGCGATCTTCAAGATCAATTACAATTAATCTTTGCTGCTACCGAATTTGAAGTTATACCGTTCTAATTATTCTTTCTGTGGATTCTAGGTGAGATCTTTCCAATTATTTTATATTATTGCATTACTTGTTTATCTTTTGGAAAATGATCTTAGAAATTGTTTCTGTTTTTTTTTTTAAAAAAAAAATATAAACAATTTCTTGAATCTAATTACGTGCTCAATTATTTGCTACCCATATCTTGTTTAAAATCATATTTTCAATCTCACATTTTTTTCTATCACTAGATTTGGGATATTAATGGAGTTATTTTTTATCTGGGGTGGTAAAAGTTCCGAGTGAGATTTTGTGCTTATCAATTTATATTGGTGCGTAGTGTGATAGGTTAAATACTGTTGGAGGTATTTAATCAGGGGTAGCGGGGTTTCAGTCTCTTCCTATAAAGAGATTGAGGTAGTGATTTTTCCTAGATAGAATTGTGTTTTTGAGTGAAATTTGTAACGGTTCAATCCTTACCGAGTAAAAGAATATTTGGAGTGATTGGTGTGGTTCTGATTCTTTGGTCTTAGTGTTAAAAAGAATTAAGTTATTCTTTAACTTGTAAAAAGTAGAAGTCATTTCTTAACCTGGGAAAAAGATATTGTAATGGTTGATTCTGAGCCTGTAAAAGAATCGATGTGAGGGTTTGGTTCCTACCTTTAAAGGGATCTTGAGTATTAGTGGGTGCGAATCTCCGTGGGGCTCGAAGGACTGGACTAGCTAAAAGTAGCTTGGTGAGCTAGGATATATCTTGGTGTGCTGCAATATTTACTTTGTTTATTTTTTTGCTGTTGGGTGTGCACTTAGTTGATTATTTAATTCCTCTGTGATATAAAGATAATAATTAATTTATGATTAAAATTAATTATTTGATTTATTAAATTTTATTTTGATAAATTTTTAATTATACAATTTACCCACCCCCACCCCCCTCTTTGGTATTCCACTAGGCCAACAGTTAAGTTTAGTTTTGTGTGATATTTTCATGTGTGAATTTTGTTGATCGTGATGACCATGACCGATGATAATATTATCCTCTAATTGTCTCTTGAGGTCAATTGTAATACTTGTCCATGTGGTTTTTGTGTGCTTGACATCTCATATTGGTATGAGTCATTTTGGATTCTCAATGGCACGAACACTTAAACCCTATGCACTGACCATCCAAATGACTTAACGACAATTATTCATTTAGCTAGGTTCATGACACAAATAAGGATTCTAGAACTTGATTGAGGGAAACTCGAGGCAAAATCCTAGGCTAGATAATTTTGGAGAGATGATTTAGGCATTCTTGTTGGATCGTTTGAGCCTTATTGAAGCCTACCCTACGAATTCTACCCCTTGTGTCCGCTGTTGATACTAGTAGCTATTTCTTTCTACATTCGCATCGAAGATCCTAGCCAAATAATTTTTTTTCCAAACCCTTGTCCCTAAACCTTAGGCACGAGTCAAATTGTTGCCTCATTGGTATGTGTTTTGGGCCGGTAAAAGCATGCGTTCTGGGTTAGGGTAAATTTTTGGTATTTCATTGCTCACTTATTTAGTGTTTAATTGTTCTACACCCAAGCAAATGTACAAAATTGAACAAGTTTTGGGATGTAAAAAAAATAAATGCATTTGGTGTTTTTGCTTGCTTCCATTGAATTAGTGAGTGCTACGGTAACGAAGTAAGTTTGGGGGTTATCTCTGGATTTTCTTTTGGGTATTGGTGAGGTCTGAGAGGCAAGTATCATGCCTAGGGTATCCTTCACCCATTGTTGCAATCTTTTCTCACATACTCATTACCCTTGCCCATCAATATAAGCTTATAAAGTCCTATTGATCTCCGAGACTTGCTTAGCCTATATTAGTGGAAAGTGGAACTTAGTCGGGCCTACAGAAATCCTATGCTTCATTGATTTAGTCATGAACCTCTTTGATGGATAATTCAATTTGGTCTTTGGATAGTTATTTGATGAGGGTCTTAGCACACATAAACAAGGGAGAGGATCTAGAATGGGTTATGCTAATGTTAAGTATTGAAATTCTAGAACATCACAAGGCGCAGTATTATTTTTAAACTCGAGATGGTCGAGGGCTATTGAGGATAACTGATTGGTCATCAAATCGAAATTCAAGACTCACACATCGTTGTTTTTGGTTATTACCTATTTCTTTTGTTTTGGTGTTTGCTTGTGGTCTTTATTGTTTTTGTTTTATTTTCTTGAGTGTTTGTTTTTGCTCAAGGATTAGAAAAATTCCAAGTTTGAGGGCATTTGATAAATTGATTTTTATCAATTTATCCCCTAATGAATTTTATGATTTTTGAGCATTTCATTTGTGCTTTTAATGCTTTTTAAGTTTATTTATGTAGGTGAGGTGAATTAGGTGGAATTGGTTGAAAATTAAGTTTTTTTGGAAAGAATCAGAGATCAATAGGCGCGCTGCAGCAAACAAGGGGTCGTTCCACCGTACTTTTGAACCAGAACACTACCAGATTTCTGCTCTACCGTATCTAGCTACGCTCCAGCGCGCTCCCAAGTCTGACACTGCCTAAACCCCAACTCCAGCGAGCCTTTTACCCAACTCTAGCGAGCCTTTTATCCTCTCCAACATGCCTCCTATGTTTTCCTAGATACCATGGCAGTTCTGGAGCGCCCAAGAAGCCAGCTCCAATGCCCATGCTCATGTAGGAGGATCGTTTCTAGCAGCAAATATGACGTTTTGGAGGTGATATAAAAGGAAGACAAGCTCAGTTGCAGGGGGAGCCTAGGAAATTGACTTTCAAATATACTAAGAAGATAAATCATGGATTTGGAGGCTAGCTTGAGGAGAATGAAGGAGTCTTGAAGAGTGGAGCTACTCTGCGAATAAGATTTGGATTTTTTTTCTCCTTTATCTATCTCTTATTTTAGATCGTGGTTTGTTTTCTGTTAAATTTAGAAATTGAACATGTATTCCTCATGTGTTATGGTGGATCTAAGAATAACTATGCGTAGCTAATCTCTCTTTGTCTAGGGATTAATGTAGTTCACTCGTACAATGTTTGATTGATTTGAAGTTTTGTTAATGGTTATCAATCTCTATTCAATTGTGTTGATCTTATTAATGTTTCCATCTTATGCTCCCATTTAATATCTTGGTTGATTTGAAAAGTTGGGATTTGACACTAGGGAGAAGTAATTTCGGGGTCGGACTTAGGTTAAACACAACATAAGTTTTGATAGATCAGAAAATTATTAAAGCTTGGGTAATCTATAAGGTCGGGGAATAGCGAATGTTCTTACCTACATATTAGATAGGGATATCAGTTTTGAAGTGTTTACCTATTCTTTCACTTGACATTAGGGAGAGGTAGTGAGAGAGCACGAGTGAATAAAGTTAATCTCTAGATATTTTATTCACATAGAGATCCTTTCAATTCTTTTAATTTAATTTGTCTTATTTTCTTGGATGCCATTTAAATCTTCGATAGTCTAGATAAATTATGTTATTCTAATAGTGGTACTTAGTTTTTTCTAACTGCAATCCTAGAGGATAATACTCGATCTTCGGATCACTTTATTATTTGTTCGACCTTGTGCACTTGCGAGTACACATAGCGCATAATTATCACCACACATAAGTGGTGAGTCTCGAGTTCGAATAGGTGTTAAGATTTCCTTGTATTCTAGAGAAAGACCTTGAAGAACATAGAGAGTGACATCATCCATCATTAGATTGGCACCAGAGGCATTCAGGATTGTAACAAGTTGTCTGATATGTTGGAGATACATCGACATAGGTTGATCATTTGGTTACTTGGGCCAAAGACTCCCTAAGAGTCATAAGACGTGCACGAGATGGTCGTGCATATAAATTATAGAGAGCAGTCCATACGTCAAAGGATGTTGTTGCACACATCACATATAGTGCAACTTCATTCGCCAAGGAAGCGACAAGAGTGCTTCGAAGCAATTGGTATTGACGATTCCATAAAAGATAACCAAGTTGTAGATCTGTTAGTGGAGAGGTGACATAAGATGTAAAATCATAGCCGATAAGAATTGAGCACCACTAAGAATACTACAGTTGGTAGTTTGATGAAGATAGTGCTATGGTATTAATGGAGAGGAGTTGGCTTTCATGAGTCGAGGTGGCTAGAGAAACCATTGATATGGCTGAGATAGTGGTTGAAATAGAAGGAAGAGGCGGAATTTGTGAGATAGTGGAAAGCGTTGGATATTTAGATAGTGATCAAACCATGGAAGATATGGCGTTTGGTGGAAGTGAAATGGAGAAGGGTGTTGGAATGGCCATATATTGCTGTACGGTGGCGGGGTGTTGGGTGGCTTGTGGCGGCGGAAAGGTAGACGATAATGGTGGTGCCGTCTAGTTGTCGATGGGTGATGATTCTTCTATTACAATAGCTGGTAAATAACAGAAACCAAAAAAAAAAAAAAAAAATCAAAGATGTCGATTGGCTTGAGGCTTTGATACAATAAAGGAAATTAATGAAGGTAGTATTCCTCAATATTATTGACAAGTATACATCACTATTTACACATAGGAATTTGAAGAAAAATCTAGACAACTAGCAAGAAACTACCAAATATAGAAAATGAATTACAATCAAAGAGACCACTAAATATAGAAAAGGAAACACGATCAAATCTGTTGGCCAGGTTTTGGCAACCAATTTCCCGTGGCGGAGGCCTGGATGTGGGTCAAATCACAGTCAAATGCCATGGGCGCTTGTGTGTGCTGAAAGCACTACAAGGTTAGGGTATATGTCTTTTCTCTCACTAATTGGTTCTAGGATAAGTAGTTGCGCCTGAGGTCCTATAAGTTGTCTAAGAGCCAAGGTCACGAGTTCGATTCCCAATGGGAACAATTGCTGAGTGGGAGATTGTTGTCCAGGTTTTAGCAACAATTATCCCGTGGCAGAGGTCCAAATGTGGGTCAAGTCACAATCGAATGTTGTGAGCGCTTGTGTGTAATGAATGTACTATAAAGTTAGGGTATATGTCTTTCCTAGTACCAATTGATTTTAGGATAAGTGGTTGTGTCTGAGATCCTACAAAATCATAATGAATACACCTAATAAATATAGAAGATGATGGAAAGTCAAATGGAGAATAACATCTCTAACCGTGGAAAGAAGAGATTATGGAAAATCAAATTAATTATCATTATATTATTTTCTTATTTATATTGTATTTCCTTTATTAATCATTTCTCCCATTGTATAAATAAGTAATTGTTGGATTAATAAAATATTCAAGCCATTACAATTCTTATATGGTATGAGAGCATTCCATTCAAAACCCTAGCCGCCTATAGAGAGAAAGTTTATAGCTACCGCCGGTCCTCGTTGCCTTCGGCTACAAACTCCGACGGCGGCTGCGATGAAGCACCAAGGGTCTCCGGATCTCTCAATCACTCTTTTCTTTTTCTGTGGTTCTTTTTTTTTTTTTTTTTTTTCTCACATTTTTTTTTTTTCAGTCCTAATCGGCTCTATTTCAGAGCTTCAACCGTTCATTTCCCCTCCATCTCTCTCTACATTTTTCTCAGCCATTGTTGGCTGCTGCTTCTTCCGCACAAGCTCCTCTGTTCTCTGCTCTCTCTACTATCTCTCTGCTCTTCTCTACTCTCTCTCTCTCTATCTCCCACTCTAATCTTGTCCTAAGTTGAACTGCCAAAAAAAAAAAATTAAAAAAATAACAGAATACTCTGATACTCAACCGTACTTCTCTTCCTCGTAAGCATTTCGGATTGAAGAATTTTGGCAGTAATTGGGAGAAAAGCAGAGCCTTTTTCCTTACAAAAAACAAAAAACAACAAAACAAAAAGATTCAGCAGAAATTTCTTACAACATGAAGCCCTCACCATAAGCCCCAATGGGGTCTCATCTCCTCCTCTCTCCTTTCTTCCAGCTGTTCTGGTCCGCCTCCATTCCACGGACCACGCTCTTCCAAAATTCCTCCATTTGTTCTCTCGCTGCTTCAAAGAAATTCTTCCAAAATCCCTTCTCTCTCCAAAGAATCGGCTTCTACCTCAAATCCCTCGAAAACCCACAAATTATTGAAGCTATCGTCTGCCACCATTCTAAGTCTCAAATCCCTAAGCTCTCTTTCTCGCTCCCCCCATCGTATGCATATTTTAGAAACAGCCCCACCTCTGAAATTGCAGAAACTACCCATTAGTTTCCAAACTTCATCTTTCTGCCCAATTTTTTTTTTTTTTTAAAAAAAAAAAAAACACTACAGAAACAGCCTCACCCTTTTTCTCAAATCCAACCGCCATTCCCTTTTTTTTTTCTCTCTCTCCGATTCCTGTCCTTGACGGTGGTGTTACAAGCCTGGAGTCCTTCGGTAGAGGTTCAATCTCTCTCACGCACACACACACGATATATCTATCATTATTTCTCAAATCTAGTTCACTGTATTTGTAGTTTATCTCTCTTCCTCTCTCTCCTAAATCAAAAATCCATCTCGTTACAGATTTCAACTATGGCGATTTCTGCTAAATCACATATCAACTCTGCCAACTACAACGCGACTCCAACCCACAAGATGCAGCAATTGAGGGGTCTCTGCAAGTCAGAGATTCGTGCCTACGACAAAACACTTGTTTAGAAAGTCATCCATTGCTTGTTAAGCACTACAGCGCACCACCACTCGCTACAGTGAACTTACAGATGTTCCAAGAACGTGCTCTAATGAGCCACCCAGCAACCAGAAGCTGACAACACCAAGCCACTAGCTGGTTCGTTTTCTTACTCAAGATCCAAGATTGGATTCTCCTCATGGAACTCTATCTTGAGAGGGCATATTGAAGATTATGGAAAGTCAAATGGAGAATAATATCTCTAACAGTAGCAAGAAGAGATTATGGAAAATCAAATTAGTTATCATTATATTGTTTCTTTATTTATATTGTATTTCATTTATTAATCATCTCTCCCATTGTATAAATAAGTGATTGTTGGATTAATAAAATATTCAAGCCATTACAATTCTTATAATAAACTCAATCAAATATGATTAATCAACTTTCCTAGTAAGTGGGACCAGAACTTATACTCCTAGGGGGCTTATCTAAATTTTTAAGGATTTTAATTATTTTTTCTTAAAATATTAGGGAGAATTATTGCTTTTTTAAAGTTGAGGAGGGCATTTGTTTCCCCATCGTCTCCGTGTAGTTATGCCACAGTCTATATTAAGTACTGAAATCACCACCAAAATAATCGCAGAATCTCTATCGAGCTGCTACGAAAATTAAATTAAAAAAACACAGTGATGCTGCCAAAAAATTCTCTGATACGTGCCAATCTCTACACGCACTAGAAAACCAATAATCTTCTTCTAAGACTTGTAAAACCTTAAGTTCTAATAGAGGACACCGGTGCGATGTCAGCCAAATAACCTCTAACGTGAGAATAAGTTAATCGAAAAATGATCAGAATAAATGCAAGCTAAATTCAGAATAAATGCCCAATTACCTTCCATCCGTTTTTATAGGGTGATCCTCCTACTATGAAGAGATTGTGTTGTTACATATCATCACCATTATCTCCATAATTACCAAGAATAGCTATAACAGATTCTATTTCTCATGTACCGTTACAGTCAATTTGGAAAGGGTGAATATCTGTAACAGCTTCCATTTATCATGGACTGTTACACTCAATTCAGATAGGGTCCATGAATTATAACCATGGGCATGTACCACTTAGATAGGGGGAAGATTGTCTTTCTATTCGGGGCTATTACCATACTGGGTTTATGTACACCCAAATATGGGCCTTATGCAATGGCAATCCATGTACCTATTTATACAAGTATGAGAGAAATAAGCTTATACTACCTCAGCCCATTAGGTTAAAGGGTTTACCTGACTTCAGATTGGAAACCAAAAGGTCAAACCCGACCCGCTTAGGGTTTATATATAGGTTAGGCAGGAACGAAGGTTTTATACGTATCAGTTGGCCTCCTGACTTTCACGACGATTCAGACGTAGAGAAACGAAAGATCAGTATTTCCAAGTAAGTTCTTCCTCTCATACCTTCAACATTCCCCTTAGCAGTCTAGATTGCTAGTTATTATTCAAGATGGCATCAGATCAGTTAGTGAACTCCAACAAAACAACTGTTCAAACTCATTCACATTCTAGCCCGAATATAAACCTAGGAGCCAGTAAGTTTCAGACAGAATGGCTATCTGCATCTAGGGCACAATATAACATTCCTTCTTCTATATCAATTAGGGTTCCATCTGAAGACGAGCGTCCTCAAAATGCTAGAGAAAATGAAATTTACCTTTATCTGTGGATGTTCGAATATGGTCTTACTCTCCCCTTCTCCCCGTTCCTCTGACATTTGTTTCGTCAGATGGAAATTACACCATCACAAATAACCCCAAATAGTTTTCATCACATAATGGGAGCCATAGCTCTAGCTAGACAAAATAATGTATCTTTTACCGTTGATACGATCAGAAGCATCAACCATTTAAAATACCTCGCCAAAATAGATAGGCATTACCTTTCAATACCCAACAAATTTGCATTTCTTGTAGACCTTCCAGTTAAGATCAGGGACTGGCAACCATGGTTCCTCTTCTTTTTTGGAGATTGGGAATTCTCTTTTGAAGAAATGGGACAACCTTCTATGGTGCCAAGATGCTTTAGCTCCCTAAGTAACAATATACTCAATAGTTTATTTATTTTTATTTAAAAAAAAAAAAAAAAACTCTGCCGGGGTAAGTTTGTACTTATGTCTTTTGATTTATCAAATGCAGGTGATAGCGCTTGTCGGAGTCTTAGACTGACTCCAAAAGTTAAGGAGGACTTGGAAAAAATCCTAATTCCCGAAGAACGCTTTTACAGAGAACTAACATATTGACAGTTTATCAGACCAGCAAAAGATCCGACACGGATGCAAGAATTAGTTGAACCTCGTATCAGAACCCGAAAAAGGACAAGGCCCAAAAAAAGGCTTGCCAAGAAAAATGATCACGCATCAACTCAACCTCTTAGCAATATCACTGGAAGCTCAGTTGTCTGCCATGCCAATCCTCCAACCGCAACTGAAGCAACAATATCAGATGAAGATTGCCAACCTCTTATTATCCGCAGATGAGGTGTTATTTCTGTCACAACTCCAATCCCATCTCCAATCAATGAAAACGGCTCGCAATAAACTAACTGCCACTTCTAGGTCAGCGTCACTTTCTCAATCACCTGATGTCCCAACTACTGATCCGCCCATTACTAATCATCCTAATGCTGATCTCCCTATTGCTAATCCTACTCCAACTAGTCATCAACCCTCTCCAGCTACTTCTACCAGCCAGAGAACTGCCAGTGGTCGGGGAATAACTAAACGTCAAATGTGCCAGCTGATTAACGAAGTTCGCCCCACTGTCACAGGTCAGCATTCTATATTTGACGATGCAATTAAATTCCTGTATGAGCAATCATGGGAGAGAGGCAAGAAAAGAACAGAGGGAAAAAATAAGCCTGAAATTTTTCGATCGGTGATCTGCGCTCTTCTTCAGGTACTGGCATTATTTTAATTTATCTTCCAATGTTAAACCAATATCTCAATTGATCTTATTGGTTAATATTATTATCAAAACAGTGTATGCACATGTCATCTACTCTGGTTATTTGTGCTGAGGATGACAATGAATTAGATGCACAATTAATGCATCAAATGACTAAACTCAACAAGGTTGAGGCAAAGGTTCAAGAACTAGAAGTTAAAAAATTGAAGATTGCTACGTATCTTGCCTTATCCAGGTCTTCTCAAGAACAGTTTAAGGCCGAACTGCAGTCCGCCAATGAACAAAGGGAAGCTCTCCAAAATAGTAATGCTCTTTTCTATTCTGAGAACAGAGATATGAGAGCAACAATTACCTCAATCAGAGAAGAATGCACTACTCTCAGAGAAGAATCCATCAACCTTTCAGAAGAACTTGCCTCAGCCCGCTTAATAATTGACCAAAAAGATGCTGAGATCAAAGAAAAAAATGTCACCCTCCAAAAATGCCATGACAAATCCCAATAGGATAAGATCGTTCTTCAAAAGCTTCGGGCTGAAAAAGAATAATTATCTGCTGAACTGCTGACCGCAAAAGAAAAGAATAGAAAATTAATTGATGATCTATGGTCGGCCTTCAAAAAAGAATAAAAAAGACTCCAGAAGGTCGGTTTTGCTCTCTGCCAAAATCTAGTGTCTGAAGAGTTTCCTGATGCCGATCTTTCCTTCTTGGAACTTGATGAAGAGACAGAAGAAGCAGTAGAAGAGCAACCAGAACCCAATTCAATAGCTGAAGTACCAGTAAAGAATTCAGCACGGGCTGAAGATTCCAACAACATCGGCTGAAATCTTAACTGAGCTAATTGCTGTTGATCTCCTTCTTGGAACTTGTAATGAATTTGATTAATGATCATAACTTTATTCATTATGACCTGTAACTGAACAACCACCGTCGTTATAGTTTCCATGAACTTTTGTGATGATTATGACTTGTTTTTATCAACGCATATCACTTCTTTATTTAATGTGCACCTTTTGTTGCTTTTTTTTTTTTTTATAAAAAAACTTCTTCATCTATCTTCTTCATTCCTTTAAATAAATTCTTCTAAACCTTTAGATCATCAAGAAATTCTTTTCTTGTAAACACATCAATTCCTTGAGAAAGAAAACGTCTGACAGTCATGGGCTCCAATTCATGGATTAACAACTCCTTTGCCCATGCAAGAATTCAAACGGAGAGGAGTAAAGAGATAGAACTAGGAATGAAATTCCAGACACTGATGCAAATAGCCATGAATGCCTCAGATAAATACCCACGTTTACACGCAATGGAGGAGGCTTCTGCCATGTTTGCTGCCATGGAATCGGCCCATTTTTTAGCTGTCTCATGTTATCTTGAAGCGAAGGATGATTTAAAAGAAGCTAGAAAGGGCAAAAAAGATTTGGCTGCGGACTTAAATTATCAGAAGCTCTTTGCTAATGCCATCAAAGCAAAGAATGATGCACTCCTAAAGAAGAATAAGGAGAAGGCAGCTAAGATTCATGAACTGAACCAAAAACTCAACCAATATGAAGAGCACGAATCTAACATTTCCAACTCAAATTCAGAGGACATGGATTCTACAATGTCTCCTGAGTCGGATTGACTTCTCCTAAATCAGTCCCGAATAAAGATTTTTTTTATTTTTTATTTTTAAATACCTTTGTACTGATTAATATTATCAATATAAAGGGGTTTTCCTGTTTGGGCTTTTTATATTGTTAATGCTCTTCGATATTGTTTATGCTCTTCGAAACCTTTGTCTGCCCTCCTTCAGTAACTAAAGCAAGTTAATTGATCTTAGTCACTGAACAAACATGGAAGAACACACTCTGGAATAATTACCATCATAGGTAAGTAACAGACGGGCTGATGAACCCAGTTGATAGCCTGAGCTTAACAACTTGATAGGTGTGAAAACACTATCTATTTCTTAACCGAATTTGTTAGTTCTCAAGCATTTTAGTTATATTTAATTGTGTTTTAGTGTGTTTTAGTGTAGAACAGGTGAAAGGACGTCAAAATGCGAGAAACAAGTGAAAACGGTGGAGAAACGGTGAACAAAATGTGCAAAACAGGGTTTCGGTGAAAGAAGACCACCGCCTAAGCGGAAGTTCCACCGCTTAGGCAGAATGTTGGAGTGCTGAAGGGATGAACTACTGCCTAGGCGAGAAAACCACCGCCTAGGCGGGAAAACAACAGAATATCTTGCCAGCAGCCACCGCTTAGGCGAAGTTACCGACAAAACTTAACCGACTTAAGTCCACTGCCCAAGCGGTGAACCACCGCTTAGGTGGTGACACTCTGCACAGAAATATCTGTTTTCAGATATTTTGAATATATTTCCAACCCTTGCCTATAAAACCCCTTTCTCCCCCAGTTGCTACAAAATGTTAGGACTCCTTAAACATGGGAGAGGGCGTGGTTGTTCTTGGGAGTTCTCTTCCACCTTAGTTAGATTATATTAGTTTAGGAAGTAGATTAGATTAGTTTTAAAGAGTGTTCTTGGCCAATCCTTGAAGAGCTAGAAGAGAAAGTTCATCAAGCGAGAAGAGGAAGCTCGAGAAGATCGTTCTTTGGCAAAAGCGGACTACTCCACTTTGAGATTTGGATTTTCTTCCCTTTTTTCCATCTTTGTATTTAATATTTATAGTTGGTAATGATGATCTCCTCTTGATTAAATGTTGTATTGGCTAAGAACATGTTAATGTAATTTAGAGATTAGTTAGGGAAAGGTGTAGTTGTGTAAATACTCATTTGGTTTAATCTATGTTTCTTTAACGGTTGTTGTTTTAATTCTGATTGTGTTTATCATTTGATGATGATCTTAATATGCTTGTAACGGTATTAGGGTTGGATTTGAGAATCTAGGGTTTGACACTCGGGAGAGGTAACCTTGGATTCGGACTAAGGTAAACACATCGTTACGACCTAATGACCTGGGAGGGCGTTAGTTAGTATGCAATCGATGACGTTGGGTCAAGACTCACATGGCCTAGAGTCGTTAAGATGTTGAGGGGGACCTCTTCGTTGACAGAAAGTCGCGTATTCCCTTGTCTTACACTCGGAAGAAGTGGCGGAAGAGTTTACAAACCGAGATTGTCGGATACCTAAACTCCGTTATTGTTAACCGAACGAAATCAAACGTGTATTAAGTGAACGAAATCAATCCCTAATTAATCAACTTAGTTAGAATTAACCCACTAATTGTAGTTTAGCTTAGTTTAATTTCAATTCACGTTTTTCGTCGTCAGGATAACATGAGACTACGTCAATTGCGATATTCAATTCAATTATTCAAACTTTTCTCTGTGGGAACGATATCCAATCTTCAAAGATCCACTATATTAAAACTTTGATCCTCGTATACTTGCCAGCGTAAGTAGGCGTGCTCAAAATCGCCCCTGCCACAACTATAATTAAATTTTGAGTTTAACAAACTCAGTTATTTGTTGGGTTGGTGTGCCCAGTAAAGTACTGAGCTGATGTGCTCAGTTAAGTTCTGAGTTAGCGAACTCAGTTGTTTTGTTGGGCTGAGGTGCCCAGTTAAGTGCTGAGCTAAAGTGCTCAGTTAAGTTCTGAGTTAGCGAACTCAGTTTGCTTTTTGGGCTAAGATGCCCAGTTAAGTGCTGAGCTAAAGTGCTCAGTTAAGTTCTGAGTTAGTGAACTCAGTTTGCTTTCTCAGCTGAGGTGCCCAATTAAGTGCTGAGCTAAAGTGCTCAGTTAAGTTCTGAGTTTGCAAACTCATTTGTTTGCTGGGCTGAGGTGCCCAGTTAAGTGCTGAGCTAAAGCGATCAGTTAAGTTCTGAGTTAATGAACTCAGTTGTTTACTGGGATGAGGTGCCCAATTAAGTACTAAGCTAAAGCGCTCAGTTAAGTTCTGAGTTAGCGAACTCAGTTATTTGTTGGGCTGAGGTGCCTAGTTAAGTGTTGAGCTAAAGCGCTCAGTTAAGTTCTGAGTTAGCGAACTCAGTTGTTTGTTGGGTTGAGGTGCCCAGCTAAGTGCTGAGCTAAAGCGCTCAGTTAAGTTTTGAGTTAGCGAACTCAGTTGTTTGCTGGGCTGAGGTGCCTAGTTAAGTGTTAAGCTAAAGCGCTTAGTTAAGTTCTGAGTTAGCAAACTCAGTTGTTTGATGGGTTGAGGTACCCAGTTAATTGCTGAGCTAAAGCGCTCAGTTAAGTGCTGAGTTAGAGAATTCAGCTGTTTGTTGGGCTGAGGTGCCCAGTTAAGTGCTGAACTGATGTGCTCAGTTAAACAACTTAAATCACAATTTATGTGAAACCAAAAGTGTATGTTGTTTTTATTAAAAATAGCATTAATGAAGCCAAGAAAAGAAAACAGATAATTTCAAAATTAAAGACTGAAGACAAGGGAATCATACAAAATACTTCTGCAAATGGGAGACATTCTATGGTCTTGGAACAGCTACTCCTTCAAGAACTTCAAGACAATAAGTTCCTGGCCTATTTACTTTGGTGACACGATATGGACCTTCCCAATTTAGAGAAATCTTTCCTAGGCGTGCTTCTGGTCGATGCGGCATTACCCGTCGAAGTACTAGGACCCCAACAGTGAAATTTCTTGGATGAATTGTGTGGTTAAACCTGCGTGCCATCTTGGCCTTATATGCTGCCATACGCATTAACGCCTTCTCACGCTTCTCCTCCAATTAATCCAGTTCTTCTCGTATGTGACCTTCATTCTCCTCTAAACTGGCCATGGCAACTCGTCTGGTTGGCACCCCAATCTCAACTGGAATGACAGCTTCAGTTCCATAGGTTAAAGAAAATGGTGTTTGTCCAATTGAAGATGCCGGGGTGGTGCGATAAGTCCATAAAACTCCAGGAAGTTCCTCCACCTATTTGCATTTAGCATCATCTAGGTGTTTCTTGAGTGCCTCTTTAATAGAATGGTTTGTTACCTCTGCTTGTCCATTTGCTTAGGGATATGCCGGACTGGATGTCCGATGTTGTATCTAGAGCTCGTTACACATCCAGCCAACCTTACCCCCAATGAAAGGCATCCCATTATCATAAATAAGAACGACTGGAATACCGAAACGACAAATAATTTCTTTCCACAAGAAATTTTTTACTTCATTCTCTCCCACTGTTATAAAAGCTTCTGCTTCAACCCATTTGGTGAAATAATCAATCACTACCAATAAATATTTTTTATTTCCAGGAGCTGGCTTGAATGAACCTAAAACATCCATTCCCCACTGAGCAAATGGCCAAGGACTAGTGATCGGCGTTTGTGCTTAAGTTGGGACTCTGATATCATTTGAAAATCGTTGGCACTTGTCGTAATTTTGTACATATTCTGTTGCATCAACACGCATGGTTAGCTAATAATATCCTCATTGCATTGCTTTATGAGACAAGGATCTCCCTCCTTAGTGATTTCCACACACACCTTCATGTATCTCTTGTAGAGCATAGCTCGCTTCTTTTGGTCCCAAACATAACAACAAAGGCTCTGAGAAAGATCATCTATAAAGTTTTCCATCAGATAATACATACCTTAAAGACTTATAAACGGTTCTCCTTGCATTATCTCTATCATCTAGTATGGTTCCTTCCTTCAGATACTGAATTATAGGAGTCCTCCAATCAACTTCCTCATCCACTTGGCCTATGTAAGTACTCTGAGATGTTGGAATGATTGATGGGTGATCGAGAAATTCAACCAGTTCAAACCGCTAATCTAGCTCTAGAGTTGAAGCGAGCACGGACAAAGCATCGGCCTTAGTGTTTTTAGTTCTTAGAATAGCTTCAAACTTACAACTCTGAAAATGGGAAGCAAGTTCCTTTACTTTCTCTACGTAGAGATGTAACTTGTCTTCATTTATAAGAAATAAGCCTTTGATTTGATTGATCACCACTTAAGAATCGGATTTCACAACTAGATGCTGAGCTCCTAACTCCTTGGCAAGAGTTAGGCCGAGAACTACTGTTTCATACTCCGCTTCATTGTTGGAAGCTTGGAAACATAACTATATGGATTTTTCAAGTTAATCTCCCTTAGGAGTTTGTATGACAACTCCCACGCCGCAACTCTTCATGTTCGGAGCTCCATCAACCCATATGTTCCACTGGGCAGTAGAATAGAATGTTGTTTCCTCGTTTAAAGGCAGAGTAAATTCAGCAATGAAATCAGCCAATGCTTGACCTTTAATCGTTGTCCTGGGTTTATATTTGATAAAAAATTCTCCCAACTCAACAGTCCACTTCATCAGATGCCCAGATGCTTCTGGTCTGTGCATTACTGCCCTGAGTTTGTATGAGGTCAGTACTTTTATTACATGTGCTTAAACATAAGGTCGAAGCTTCCGAGCAACAATTACCAAAGCTAATGCCAGTTTTTCCAACTCTGTATAACGGGTTTCAGTAGAAACAAAATATTTGCTGATATAATAGACTGGCTTTTACCCTCCTGCGAGTTCTGGAACCAATGCAGCACTTACTGCTACAAGGGTTACTGCCAAATATAGCTTCAACTCTTCTCCGGGGTATACTTTGGTCAATGTCTCCACTAAGCTCAAGTAATCTTTTATCGATTGGAGAGCATGCTCACAGTCGTCATCCCACTGAAAAGTTTTATTTCCCCTCAAAATTTTAAAGAAGGGAGCACACCTATCAGTAAACTTTGAAATGAATCTGTTTAATGTTGCCAACCTTCCAGTCAACACCTGGACTTCTCGAATAGATGTTGGGGACTTTAGATTTTTTATAGCTTCTATTTGTCCCGAATCTACCATGAAGCTCAGATGATTAACAACGAACCCCAAAAACTTGCCAGAAGTAACCCCAAAAGTGCACTTTTCAGGATTCAACTTCATATCGTACTTTCTTATAATAGAAAAGGCTTCGGCTAAATGAGATAGGTGATCAATTTGCTCGGAAATTTTGACCAACATATCATCGATATAAACCTCCATGGTAGTCCCAATTTGATCTCGGAACATGCGATTTACCAACCGCTGATAAGTAACACCCGCATTTCGCAAACCAAAAGGCATTACTTTATAACAATAAGTACCTTTTGGCGTGATGAATGACGTCCTCTCTTTATCCTGTTCTTCCATACGAATTTAGTTGTAACCTAAATAAACATCCATCATGGATAAACATTGGTGCCCGTTCGCAGCATCAACCATCTGATCAATCCTCAGCATAAGGTAACAATCTTTAGGACATGCTTTATTCAGGTCCATAAAATCTATGCACATTCTCCATTTTCCATTCTTCTTTTTAACTAGAATAGGATTATACAACAATCTAGGGTATGTTACTCCCCTTATGTGACCAATGGTAAGCAATTTCTTTACCTCAACTTCAATTACCTATTTTTTTTCGGGACTAAACGTTCTCCATTTTTGCCGAACTGGTGGATATGATCTGTTGATGTCCAAACGATGGATTGCCATGTCGAGACTTATCCCTTTCATGTAAAATGGTGTCCAAGCAAAAATATCCAAGTTCATTTAAAGTAGTTCTCTAATCTCAGCTTCCTCAGTCTGGCTTAATAATTTGCCAATCATAAGCTTTTGAGCTACGTTATTGAAAGTTATTTGCTTAGCCTGCTCAGCAGGTTGAATCACACTAGCGTGTTCTCTAAAGTCATCAATCTCTCTTGTTGAGTCTGCTAGCTGAACTGCTTCATGAACTTTCTTTAATTTCTATAAAGAATGGTTGTTACCCTTCACAGCTATGGCAAAACACTATCTTGAGGAAGTCTGATCTCCTCTAATGACAGCCACTGAATCTCCTCAGGCATACTTCACACAATGATGATATGTCGATGCAATAGATCTCATTTCATACAACCATGGTCACCCCAAAATGGTATTGTATGGTGACTGATAGGTGTACCTATCTAATTCTAAACTGAATTTGTCAGTTTTCGAGTATTTTATTGTAGTTTGAATACCTTTTTAGTTGTTTTTGTTAGTCAGGAGAAAGGACGTCAATAATCGGCAAACCGAGTGAAAAGGTGGAGAAAATGGTAGCTAAAAAGATGAAAAATTGAGGTTTCAAAGAACAGTGCAAATCCGCCTAGGCGAAGTATCCACCACCTAGGCGAAAATTCACCAGAAAGTTGCAAAAACAGAAGAATTGAATCCGCCTAGGCGAAGTTTCCACCGCCTAGGTGGAAATCCATCAGAACGCTAGAAGTGCTGAACTGCTGGAAGAGCTGCACTGTTGTAAATCCGCCTAGGCGAAGTAGCTACCGCCTAGGCGAAAATCCGTCAGAAAGAATAGGGCCCCAAGAAGTTAGTGCTCCGCCTAGGCGAAATTCTAACCGACTTAACCTCCGCCTAGGCGAAGATTCTACAGCCTAGGTGGATTCCGCAGAACAGCCCAAAATATCTATTTAGATATTTTTGAACCCCTAGGCCTATATATACCCCTTTCCCACGTCTGAAACAGAGAGTTGACAAACCCTAACCCTAGTAGAAGGCTCTTAAGCTATATTTTGAAGATCAAGAAGGAGGTTCATCATTCGGACAAAGAAGAATCACTTGTGGATCGATCATTAGTGACAGTGAACCGTTTCACTTCCAGATTTGATCATTTCTCTCTTATTTTTATCTTTGTAATCACTTTTTCATATCTAATAATGTTGAATCCCTCTTATTTTGTATGGTATATGGCTAAGATCTTATAGTATTAGTTAAATGTTACTTAGGTGTAGTTGAAATCATGTAATTGTTAATTTGAATGAATTAGTGTTACTTTAATGTGTTGTTTGTCTAAATCCGATTGCGTTTACCATTATTCTTGATATTATGCTTATATTGATAAACTGAGAATATGGGGTTTGACACTCGGGAGAGGTAACCCTGGATTCGGACTAGGGTAAATACAACGTGACATTCTAACGACCCGGGAGGGCGTTAGAACGTATGCAATCCATGACATTGGCTAAACACTCACGCGACCTAGAGTCGTTAAGGCATTGAAGGGGACTTTCTCGTTGACACGAAGTCGTGTAATCCCCCGTGTAAGGCCCAAATCATAATAGGTACATCATTAATAGTTTCATCTTAAAGTATAGGGAAATTCAGGGTCAAATTTGAAATTTAGAAAACAGGAAAATTAAACTTGAGATCCATATTGATAATGAAAATCAAAATTTAAAATAGTAAGGGTGAAATTATAATTTTAGAAACTTGTAAAAGTTGAAAATGACTAAAATAAGATCTTAAAGAAAGTTGGGGGAGGAAAGTGCAATTTATTTAAAGAAAAAAAAAAAAAAAAAAAAAAAAAAAAAAAGAGGAAAACGCCGTGGGACTCCAACCGGCCGGCAAGAGAAGATCGGCGTAGGCGACGTGGCAAGCCAGGGACGATTTCTCCCACTAATCTCATGCATTATATACTCAATTTTGTGGAATTGAGAAGAAATCTGAAAACAATCTAGAAATCACTTAGGAAATCTAGAGAGAAGAGAGAAAGAGAGAGCAGGACCTGGGTCTGAGAAATGATCGTCGGCAAAGGTGTCGAAGGTGCTGCGGGGGTGAGGTTCGTGTGTTGATCGTGGGTAGACGGTTGTGTATGGATGGGTGATCAGCGACGGTGTGGGAGTCAGGGGGAGTGATCTGCTCGTCGTCGGTGTATGTGTGTGCATGGGTTGCCGACGGTGAGGGGGGGACATGGTGATCAGTGGGTTGGTCATCGCCATCGTTCGGCGAGTGAGAGCAGTTTGGTTGTTGTCGATGGTGAGGGTGTTCCGGTCGTGTGGGTGTCGTCGTCAATTTCAGGAGAGAGAGAGAGGGTGGTTCGGCCGGTGGGGCTGTCCGTCCGGCGATGGTGCTCCGGTGAGGGTGTGGGTGACTGTTGACAGTAGGACGGTGGGTTAAGTGTTGTGCCGGTGTGTGTGAGTGTGAGGGAGGGAGCGTGTGCTTGGTCGGCGAGAGGTTGTCGGCGATGAAGTCCAGCGACGGGAAAAAAAAAAGAATGTAAAGAAAGGGAAATTTGCAGAAACCACCCCAGGGAAATCTAAAACCAAGCACGGGATCGCCAATCGACTTGGAAACAGGTGAAATTTCAATCGATGAATAATTTTCATGAAATTAAATTTTATCTAGCGTTACAAATCCTAAAATTTTAATAATTTCATAACAATTAATTACTTTTAAGTGCGTGGTGTATAAAATGGTAACGATTCAAAATATAGAGTCTGCATTGCACGATTAGGATGTTTTAGAGAAGATATTAATTTAGGCTATGTTACTATTAGGTTCGCAGGCACCAAAGTCCCGTTGGAGTATGGTCAGGGAAGGTTTGGGAGAACGAATGACGAGGTGAGTCTACTGTCTTCTTGCTAAATTATTTTTGTATATATATATGACGAAATGTGGGTTTACTTGCACCGTACGATTTTATAAAATTATATGGATCAAGAAGGAGGTGGGTGAGTTCGTAAACTGGATTTCCGAAAGATTTCGGTGGTTTTTGAAATGAAGTTGAAAATGATTTTTTGTTGGATTTTGGGTGAAATCAGATAGGGTTTTTAAAAGAGAATAGAAAACATCTGTTTCCTAGAAATGCCTGATTTTCTAAAAAATAAAGGGTGGAAAAGTTGTTTTAATAAAATCAGACGTTTTCTTTAAAAGAGAGTGTGATAAATGATTTCTGGATTTAAAAGTTGGTTTTGAGAAAAAGAGATAGACGTGGTAATTTGACGATGTTGAGTAGACGATATTTATTGGGTTGTGATTCAATGATGTTGTATTTGATTTGGCGACACCACAGTATTTATCTATTTCGGTAGGGTGATATTATCCGCTTCGACGGAGTGATGTTTATCTGCTTCGGCAGAGTGATGTTAGACGTTTATACTGCGCAGTGATTATCCGCTTCGGCGGAGTGATGGGTGTTCATAGGAAGGCATATCCTACGGATGGTACGGTATCGTTGCAAACTCCCGATCGTGAGGTTAAAACGATCACTAGGGCTGGCCAGTGTGTGTGTGTGTGTGTGCTTGAGATGTGGTGTTTTACTTATATTGAGTAATTTATTATTTATCCTGGTGATTGATATGATTTTATATTAGATGGATTTGGATGGAACTTATACTTGTGAGTTTATTTCCACTGCTTATATTATGGAGAAATTTTTACTAGTTACGCGTTATTTACATAACTACGCTTGATCCATTTAGATGTTGTAGAATGAGTTATTATCCCAAAATATTTTTACTAAGAAGGCAGTACACTCGCAGGTAAAATAGCTAGGAGTCGGTTGGTCCCCTACTGGCGCTAGATAGGGTTTGCGGGACATGCGATGGAGTTATTAGAGAGGAATTTCGAGGCGAGGTGTCGGAGATGATTCTAAGTGAGATTCATGGGATTCGAGCTTAGGTTATTCTTATAGTTCAGACAGTGTGTCCCTATCAATGGGAATTATGCATATGTTGTACATATTACTTGTTTGTGTATTATATTCTTTTTGTGGTGGTTGTCCAGTCAGTTGGATGATGTCATGTCGACGTCACGCCGGCTCCAGGGTGACGGGGTTTCGGGGTGGGGTGTGACACCCCGTCTTATACTTGGGAGAGGTAGCGGAGGAGTTATCGATACAGTGATTGTCGGACTAAATAGAAAACCATTATAGGTAACTTAATGACTTCGATTATGCATTATGTGAAAGAAATCAATGCCTAAGTAATTAGTGTAATTAAAACTAACTTCATAGTTGTCGTTTATCTTAGTATATTAATTAGAAAACAAACAAAATTTGATTAGTCGAGATAATATGAAACTATTGAAATCGCAATACTCAACCGAATTACCTGCCTTCCCAGTGGAATGATATCCAATCTTACAAGATCCATTATATTAAAACTAGACCTCGTATACTTGCGAGTAGTCCAATCACCGCGAGGAGGAAAAGATTGTGAATCCTCGCGCGTGACAAGTTTTTGGCGTCGTTGCCGAGGACAGCAATGTGTTTTTCAATTAAGTTGATATTGTGATCAAGTAGTGGAATGTTAATCACGATAATTCTTTGCTTTGAAATTTTATTCAATTCATTTATTTATTGAATTTGAGCAGTGCATGCGGCGTAGTCAACAGATTGCTAAACAGAAAGAAGAAAAAGCAACTGCAATGGCCGGCGGACGTGAAAATATTCCGTAACCACAGGAGCCGCAAGCACTCCAGCCTCCGGAGCATGAGAGGCCACAACGAGTCCTTCGGGACTATTCTCAACCACTCATGTTGGACAATTATTCTGGGATCCAGAGGCAGCCCATCCAAGCTAATAACTTCGAGTTGAAGCCCGCCCTCATCAACATGGTTTAACAAAACCAATATGGCGGGAACCTTCACAAAGACCCGAACGTACACTTAGTAACCTTTCTTGAGATATGTGACACCATCAAGATTAACGGAGTTGCCGAAGACATTATAAGGTTTAGGTTATTTCCGTTTTCCTTACGAGACAAGACAAGGGGATGGTTTCAATCGATTCAACTGGGGAGCATTAACACTTGGGAGGACATTGCACAAAGGTTCCTCACTAAGTTCTTTCTACCCTCGAAGACTTCTCAACTCCGCAGTAAGATTGCGCAGTTTCGCCAGAGAGATTTCGAGCCGTTATTTGAGGAATGGGAGAGATTTAAAGACTTATTGAGAAGGTGCCCCCAACACAGTTATCAAGATTGGTTTCAAACCCAATTATTTTATAACGGGTTGGATGGCCAGACAAAAACAATAGTCGATACAATCTCAAGGGGATCATAGTCATCCAAAACCCCTACCGAAACAAATGCATTATTGAAAGAGATGGCGGCTAATAACTATCAATGGTCGAATGAGAGGAACACGGGAAGACGGGTCGCTTCTATCCAAGAATCTGACCATATTTCAACGTTATCTGCCCGAGTGTCCAAGTTCTCAAACCAATTAGTCGCCTTGTCTACGAAAAGAGCTTTGTCAAGTCAAGGGGAGGAGATAGCGGCAAGTAGTTCTCAATCCAGATTGGATAACGAGTTCGAGGAATGCCATTTTCTGAACAACCGTGCCTACAGTTTCAGGCCGGCTACCAACATTCAGACTCATTACAATCCTGGACTTCGTAACCATGAGAACTTCTCATATACAAATAATCAGAATGCTTTGCGGCCACCTCCGGGTTATGGAAATCAAGTTTCGGGATATTCAATGCAATCTAATCGTTCAATGCAACAACCACCAATACACAATCCGAAGTCAAATTTGGATGAGGTTTTGGGTTCATTTATGAAGGATACATAGACTATGATGCGTGAGATGCATAATCGGCTGAATAAACATGAATCACGACTGGACTTTATTGATACCACTTGTACAAACACTAATGCCACGGTGAAGGCTCTTGAGACTCAAATCACGCAGCTTGCTAGGGCCATTCAAGAACAACAAAAGGGGAAGTTTCCAAGTAACACGGAAACCAACCCTCAGGAATGCAAGGCAATTAAGTTGAGGAGCGGAAGAGACGTGGAAGTGAGGAGGCCTATGGAAACCGAACCGGGAGTGAGTTGTGAGTTTTCCGTATGATGAACCAAGAACTAGTACGGAGGAGGAAGTTGAAGCAAAAATCGATAAAGGAAAGGAGAACCTGAGTGAAGACATGAACGAGGATAATAGCAAGGAAAAAGTCGAGGAGAAAAAGAAAGATGAAAGGGTGATACTGGGTCGAGTAATATTTTCAGAGAATCCACCGATTCTAACAACCCCATTACCATATCCTCAAAGATTCCAAAAGAGGAAGTTGGATGCCCAATTTGAGAAATTTCTTGAAATCTTCAAGAAAATCCACATCAACATACCTTTTGCGGATGCATTGGAACAAACGCCGAACTATGGCAAGTTGTTGAAGGACATCATGACAAAGAAGATGAATTTGGAGGATTATGAAACGGTGAAGCTAACTGAGGAGTGTAGTGCAATACTGCAAAGAAAGTTACCTACCAAATTGAAGGATCCCGGTAGTTTCACAATTTCGTGTACTATCGGGAAATCCCATGTTTTATAAGGCGCTTTGTGATCTTGGGGAGAGTATCAATTTAATGCCTTCTTCCATGTATTGGAAGTTAGGACTTGGAAGTGCGAAGCCGACAACGATCTCTCTTCAAATGGCGGATCGTTCATTAACCTATCCGAAAGGTATTATTGAGGATGTGCTAGTGAACGTAGATAAATTCATATTTCCAATGGATTTCGTTGTGCTTGAAATGGAAGAAGATAGAGAAATCCTGATCATCCTGGGAAGACCTTTCCTTGAAACGGGAAAGGCCTTGATTGATGTGCATAATGGAAATATAACGTTGAGAGTCAATGATGAAGAGATAAGGTTCAACATCTTTAGAACTATGAACTTTTCGGATGAACCTCTCAATTGCAATCGAGTTGACGTTGTAGACTCTTGCGTGAGGGAGTTCTTTCTTGCAACTATGGAGATGGATTCATTATAGCATACACTCACCAATTCCTTATCTATGGGGGATCTAGGTGAAGAAGGCTCTACCATGGAACTTGAGGTTGTGGACTACGTGTTGACTTTGGATGCTCAATCTAAAGACGTAGAAGATCCTATTCATGTGGTGAAGATTGAAGAAGTTGAAGACTCTCCCGAGAAATCAAATCCACATAACGGTGGGTTATTACTCAAGCAATTACTAGATCACCTTCGGTATATCTTTTTGGGAGAGAATTTGACAGATCCGGTTATAATTTCATCAACTCTAACGGAAGAAGAGGAGAGTAAGTTGCTAAGAATCTTGAAGAGACACCGATCTGCTTTTGCTTGGTCTATTTTGGATATAAAAGGAATTAGCCCCTCGGTTTGTATGCATAAGATTTTGATGGAGGATGAATTCAAACCCTCCATTGAACATCAATGGTGGCTAAATTCAGCTATGAAGGAAGTCGCGAGAGCGGAGGTGTTGAAGATTTTGAATGCGGGAATCATATACGCTATATCCGATAGTGAGTGGGTTTGCCCAGTGCAAGTGGTTCCTAAGAAATGAGGTATGACGGTAGTTAAGAATGAGAAGGACGACCTTATTCCTACACGGACCATCACGGGATGGCGTGTATGCATTGATTATAGAAGATTGAATAAGGCGACGAGGAAGGATCATTTTCCTATTCGTTTCATTGACCAAATGCTAGATTGATTAGGCGGATATGAGTACTATTGCTTTCTTGATGGCTATTCAGGTTACAATCAAATAGCCATTGCATCGAAGGACCAAGATAAGACTACTTTCACATGCACGTATAGAACGTTTGCTTATCGACGTATGTCGTTTGGTCTTTGCAATGCACCGGCAACTTTCCAACAGTATATAAGGGCGATATTTTCTGATATGGTGGAGAAGAAAATGGAAATCTTCATGGATGACTTCTCAGTCTTTGGGTCGTCCTTTGATCACTGTCTCTACAATCTGGCCCTTGTTCTCGAACGGTGTGAAGAGAATAATTTGGTTCTAAATTGGGAGAAGTGCCATTTTATGGTTAAAGAGGGGATCGTCTTAGGTCATCGAGTCTCTTCCAAGGGGTTTGAGGTGGACCGAGCAAAGATTGAAATGATTGAGAAGCTTCTGCCACCAATTAATGTGAAAGGAGTTCAAAGTTTCTTGGGGCATGCCAGCTTTTACCGGCGCTTTATTAAGGACTTCTCGACGACGATGAATCCGTCGTGTCACCTTCTTGAGAAGGATACCTTATTTGAATTCAATGAGGCTTGCATGGAGGCTTTCAAGGCGATAAAGGAGAAGTTGATCACGGCTCTAATAATGGTCGCTCCGGATTGGGAAATGCCATTTGAGATAATGTGTGATGAGAGTGACTATGCCGTTGGCGTGATGTTATGCCAATGGAAGGAGAAGATCTTCCAATCAATCTATTATGCAAATAAGACATTGAATGATGCCCAGGAGAATTACACCACGATTGAGAAAGAAATGCTAGCGGTGGTCTTTACTTGTGATAAGTTTCGGTCTTATATCATTGGGTCAAAAGTGATCGTCTACATAGATCACGCGGCTATCCAGTACTTATTTACAAAGAAATATGCCAAGCCGAGATTGATAAGGTGGATTCTTCTATTGCAAGAATTTGATGCTGAAATCAGGGACAAAAAGGGGAGTGAGAACGTTGTTGCCGACCATTTGTCGACGTTGATTCAAGAAGACATTGGTGAGGAGTCTAGCATCACGGAAGTGTTCCCTAACGAACAACTATTTTTAGTGGAAAATGTACTTCCGTGGTATGCGGATATTGTTAATTATCTTGCCTGTGACGTGTTACCACCTGAGTTGACGGGAACCCAAAGGAAGAAATTTCTTTTTGATGCTAAGTATTATCTGTGGGACGAGCCATTACTATTCAAGAAATGTGTTGATCAGGTGATCCGGAGATGTGTTCCGGAGGAGGAAATGGCTAGTATTCTCTACCAGTGCCATTCATCACCTTGTGGCGGCCATTTTGGTGCGACTCGCACAGCATCGAAAGTACTTCAATCAGGTTTTTATTGGCCTTCTTTGTTTAAAGATTCATATACATTTGTGAAAACCTGTGATAGATGTCAAAGGGTGGGTAACGTATCGAGAAGGCATGAATTTCTACTGACGTCAATTCTTGAGCTTGAGTTATTTGATGTGTGGGGCGTAGACTTCATGGGGCCATTTCCGCCGTCATTTGGTAAGGAGTATATTCCGTTAGCAGTGGACTATGTGTCTAAATGGGTTGAGGCCGTAGCAACACCTACAAATAATGCCAAAGTGGTTTCGAAGTTCCTTCAGCACAATGTCATGACACGGTTCGGGACACCTCGAGCCTTAATCAGTGATGAGGGAACCCACTTTTGTAACAAAATGCTAAACGCTTTGTTGGCAAAGTATAGGGTTAGACACAAGGTGGCGCTACCATACCACCCACAGACAAATAGCCAAGCTGAAGTTTCAAACCGAGAAATCAAGCTAATTCTGGAGAAAACAGTTCATACTAATAGCAAGGATTGGGCGGTGAAACTTGATGATACTTTATGGGATTATCGCACAGCTTTTAAGACACCGATCGCCATGTCGCCGTATCGATTGGTGTTTGGGAAAGCGTGTCATTTTCCCGTTGAATTGGAGCACCGTGCATTTTGGGCGATTAAGAAACTCAATTTTGACATAAAAGCTTTTGGTGCGCAACGTCTCCTCCAATTTAATGAAATGGAGGAATTCTGGCACAGGGCTTATGAGAATGTCAAGCTCTACAAAGATAAAAGGAAGAGGTGGCATGATAAAATGATAGTCCGGAGGGAGTTCAGTCTGGGCCAACAGGTTTTATTGTTTAACTCAAGGCTAAGACTCTTTCCCAGAAAGTTGAAGTCCCGATGGTCTAGACCATTCCAGATCAAGCATATTTATCCATTTGGTTCTATTGAGCTAGAAGGCAAAGACGGACGAACTTTCCGAGTCAACGGGGAGCAGATCAAGCATTACTTCAAGGATGAAAAGTGAGTTGTGGAGAACATCTCCCTCGTTGAAGGATAGAGCTGGAATTCATCAACGTCCATGCTAAGGACGTAAAACCAAGCAACATTTTTTGATATGTCATCGAGGGTAACGTATATTCCTAACTTTTATATAAATTACTTTTTGGAGATCGCATTAATCTCGTAATACTATTTTTTGTGGTGAATTGATGAGGCTAGACACTTAGGATTGATTTTCATGCTAGAACTCATTTGAGGAATGAAGAGGAAATAAGAGGTGTAAAGAAACAATGTGAAAACCTAAAGGAATCCAGCTTAAGTCCACAATGGCAAAAATTCGCCTAGGCGGAAAAACCACCGCCCAGGTGAAAAATGGACAAAAAGGCTGAGGAAACTTACTAGCGTAAATTCTCCTAGGCGGAAAAAACCACCGCCTAGGCAGAAATAGGAAGTAAAAAGCTTAAATTTTTACACTGCCGTAAGTTTACCCAGGCGGTAAAACCACCACCTATGCGAAAAATTGAAGAAACGCTGAGTTTTACACTGGTGTAAACTCACTAAGGCGGAAAACCCACCGCCTAAGCGAATTTACACAAAATCATGGGTTTCACACTGGTGTAAACTCGACCCGGCAGAAAAACCACCGCCTAGGCGGATTTACACCAAAAGGTTTTTAAAAAGAAAAAGGTGCTATTTCGCCTAGGCGGAAAAACCACCGCCTAGGCGGATTTAAGCGACCCCTGTTTTAAAACGCACAGTCCACTTCGCAAACGGCATTTTCCTCCTAAAAATTTCAAGAAACCTCTCAACTTCACTATCCAAAATTCATTCCTCGCTCTAAAGATTCATTCTATAGTGCTAAAAACTTGGATTTGCACCAAGAATCTTCGCCCAAAACGTGGAATTCCTCTTCCCATTCTCGAAAATTAGGGTTCGAACGGTGAAACAGTGCGAAATTTCCATTCTCCACTGATTTGATCAACGTTTTCAACAAGTAAGTGTCAATGATCCTATTTTCCATTTAGTTGTTGAATTATTTGCTTCATTTGCTCATTTGTTTCAAAAATAATTGGATTTGATTGGAACCCTAAACCTCTTTAAACCCTAAGTTGCAATTTTTATGCTATTTGGGATTGAGGAATGATAAATGGAAAACCCTATCATGTTTTTGTGTTGATATACAATGTGAATCATTTAGTTTGCGCTACATTGCGACAAAAATGTGATTTGGCTATGGTTGGTGGGATATCTTGTGAGATTTATATTATTTGGCTTTGATTGGCATATGTTTGATAAAATAGGGTATTGTGTGTTCGCTAACAAGGGTTTGATTTACTTGTTCTATTGTTATTATTGTGGTTGGTGTTGTGATTTTTATTTTTAGGGAAAATGGCAAAGCGACGTGCTGCCAAGCAACCAAGAACAAACGAACCTCCGCCTGCTTCGGACTACAATTCTCTCAAATTTGTCTCTAAGCAGGCTGAGGATCGGTATAAAGAACATGAGAGTAAGCGGCCAAGCATCCTTCAGAGGGGGTTCAGACCGTTGAATGAACTCACGGAGGAAATCAGAACTGTTATCGTACAAAGTCTGTGGGAACAGTTTTGTGCTCCACCCCTGACAGGAGAATTGGCCCTTGTGCGAGAATTTTATGCAAACATTGTGGAGGCCACGGGATTTCAAACACTGGTCCGAAACATTCCCGTCCTATTCAGTGCCAATCATTTTAATGAGTTGCTAGGATTGACGGGGCCCAAAGCCTCAAGAGATCTATTCGACACTGCTACACTGTCTATGAGTGCGGTGATTCAAACCCTGACAACGGGAAATACCCAGTGGATGAACACATGGCAAGGTCAGGCGATCTTCAAGTCTCAATTTTTGAAACCGATCCCAAAGATTTGGCATTCATTTGTCTGCGCCAATCTGCTTCCGACTACCCATGTGTCCGATGTGTCCAAAGAGCGAGCGTTTATGCTCTATGGCATTGATATAGGGATGCCCGTAAATGTCAACTGGCACATTTATTCATCTATAATTCATACTGCCAAGACGAAGAAGGGTGGCCTTCCTTTTCCTTCTTTCCTCACCGCGCTCTTTCAAGGAGCTGGAGTTCGTATCACGTCCACGAGCCCCTTTCCACCCGTAAAGCCAATGGATCTAGCGATGATTAACAGGGTATGGAAAGCCGGACCAGGAGAAGAAGAAGAGGGTCATGAAGAAGAAGAAGCCGATCCTGCGGAGCAACCGACGCCTACAACCAGTCGCAGCCAAATCATCCAGATTTCATGAGATGTCCATAGTCTCCAGTCCGATGTGAGCCAACTTCAAGCTAATCTGGCTCGGATGGAGAACTACATGGAGTCCTACATCCGGCAACAAGATCAAAACCAAAGAGTAATATTCGAACATCTCGGAATTGACATAGCGCATTATACGCTGGTGCCTCCTTCCGAGACTGATGAGCCGCCACTACCATCTCCTCCACAATGAACGGTAGGAGGTTAGATTTGTAAGTCTTCCCTCCTAGGTATGTGTCCACCCCAGTTTTCCATATATATTTGTCTATTCTGCTATTGGGTTCGCTGTTAGGCAGTGAGGACACTACCTTATTCAAGTTTGGGGGTATATATGCTATGCAACGCAAGCAAGTAGTTTTTTGTTTGTCTGTTTTTTTTTTTTTTTTTGGGGGGGGGGGGGGGGGGGGGGGGATATGAAGGATGAAAAAAAATTTATGTAAAAAGGGAAAAAAATTCTTTTTGTGTACAAATTGTAGTTTATAATGATATTAATGTTAAAAAAAAATTGTAAATTTTGAAATTCTTTTTGTTATGCATGTGTAATGTTTAGCTATGCATGTGTAAAGATAATTAGCATAGGTAATGCTAGTTTGTAGAATTAGAGTCGATTTGTTAATGAATATAGTTGAACGTGCATATTGAGTTTTTGAGTTCGTCCAAACCATGTCCCGATGATGAAACGTACCCCATAAATTGCATTTTGAGGTCAGGGGTAATGCCATTCTCGTGTGTTTTGTGTGCTTAGAATGTCGATTAGGTGAAAATTATTTCAATCCTAAATCGCACGATCGCATAAACTCATTATATAACTAGTTGAACGATTTGATGCCGATTATTCAATAATAAATTCATGACAGAAACGAGGAATTTAGAACTTGACTGGGGGAGGCTTGAGGCAAAATTATAGGTAAGGTAATTCCAGGGGCATGATATAGGCCTTCATTTTCATCGCTTGAACCGTTTGAAACTAACCTGAAAAGTTATTCCCTCGTTCTCCTGTCGAAGCTATAAAAAAAAAATTGTGTTCTGAACTTGTTTCTAGACTTTAACTAAGTAAATCTTTCAAAACCATTGTCTCTAGGAATAAAAGTGAAAATTGAGTGAAAACAAGTAGCATTAGATTATGCTAACTTGAAGCGGGCAATCGGGGTTTCAGTTTAAAATACTTTTGGTTAAGTATAAGAGTATTCACTTGTCAATCCTTTATTTGTATTAACATGCCCCAAAATTGTATAAATTTGAATAAGTTTGGGGGTAAAAAAAAAAAAATGTGAATATAGTGTTTAAATTCGGTTGTTGTGACAAGTGAATACAATTTTACTAAATTATGTTTAGGGTAATATCTTCAAAGATAAGGGGGTTATGAGAGAGATTTAGCGACAAGAGTTTGTACCTTGGGTATCGTTATAATTATAACGAGTTCTATTTCTACGATACCCTTGGCCGATCTCCAAACCCAAACCAAGCCCTATTGACCTCGGTGAATGTCTGAACCTACATTGGTGGATAGTTGAGCCCAGTCAAGCATATGGCTTTCCTGAATGTTTTAACAAGTTTAAGTCATGACCTTATTCATTGAATAATCCAATCCGGCGTTTGATTTGTTATATATCTAAGTTCTAACACACACACATTTCAATAGGATCTAAAATGATTTGAATTGATATTGAGTGTTGAAATTCTAGAACACCACGTGGTGTGTATTATTCCTTAACCAGATCTTATTACAGGTTGTTGAGGGAAGAATAGCATGGTTTTTAGGGATTAAACTTACATCTCACAGGTGTGTACTTCTTATTTGTTAATGATTACGAATTTGTAGTTTAGGATGTAGCTAATTAGTATAGTTAGTGTTATTTAGCATTAGGGTGTTTTGCTCGAGGACTAGCAAAATTTCAAGTTTGGGAGTATTTGATAGGTGTAAAATACCTATCTAATTCTAAACCGAATTTGCCAGTTTTCGAGTATTTTATTGTAGTTTGAATACCATTTCAGTTGTTTTTATTAGTCAGGAGAAGGGATGTCAACAATCGGCAAACCGAGCGAAAAGATGGAGAAAAAGGTAGTTAAACAGATGAAAAAGGGAGGTTTCAAAGAACAGTGCAAATCCGCCTAGGCGAAGTATCCACCGCCTAGGCGGAAATTCACCAGAAAGTTGCAAAAGCTGAAGAATTAAATCCGCTTAGGTGAAGTTTTCACCGCCTAGGCGAAAATCGGTTAGAAGGTTGCAAGGGCTGAAGTATTGAATCCGCTTAGGTAAAGTTTCCACTGCCTAGGCGGAAATCCATCAGAACGTTGGAAGTGCTGAACTGCTGGAAGAGCTGCACTGCTGTAAATCCGCTTAAGCGAAGTAGCTACCGCCTAGGCGGAAATTCGTCAGAAAGAATAGGGGCCCAAGAAGTTAGTGCTCCGCCTAGGTGCAAAAACCATCGCCTAGGCGGAATTCTAACCGACTTAACCTCCGTCTAGGCGAAGATTCTACCGCTTAGGCGGATTCCACAGAATAGCCCAAAATATCTGTTTAGATATTTTTGAACCCCTAGGCCTATATATACCCCTTTCCCATATTTGAAATAGAGAGTTGACAAACCCTAACCCTAGTAGAAAGCTCTTAAGCTATATTTTGAAGATCAAGAAGGAGGTTCATCATTCGGACAAAGAAAAATCACTTGTGGATCGATCATTAGCGACAGTGAACCGTTTCACTTCCAGATTTGATCGTTTCTCTCTTGTTTTTATCTTTGTAATCACTTTTTCATATCTAAGAATGTTGAATCCCGCTTATTTTGTATGGTATATGGCTAAGATCTTATAGTATTAGTTAAATGTTACTTAGGTATAGTTGAAATCATGTAATTGTTTAATGAATTAGTGTTACTTTAATGTGTTGTTTGTCTAAATCCGATTGTGTTTACCATTATTCTTGATACTATGCTTGTATTGATAAACCGAGAATACGGAGTTTGACACTCGGGAGAGGTAACCCTGGATTCAAACTAGGGTAAATACAACGTGACATTCTAACGACTCGAGAGGGCGTTAGAACGTATGCAATCCATAACGTTGGCTAAAGACTCATGTGACCTAGGGTCGTTAAGGCGTTAAAGGGGACTTCCTCATTGACACAAAGTCGTGTAATCCCCCGTCTTACACTCGGGAGAGGTAGCGGAGGAGTTATCGATACAGAGATTGTCGGACTAGATAGAAAACTATTATAGCTAACTTAATGACTTCGATTATGCATTATGTGAAAGAAATCAATGCCTAAGTAATTAGTGTAATTAAAACTAACTTCATAGTTGTCGTTTATCTTAGTATATTAATTAGAAAACAAACAAAATTTGATTAGTCGAGATAATATGAAACTATTGAAATCGCAATAGTCAACCGAATTACCTGCCTTCCCAGTGGAACGATATCCGATCTTACAAGATCCATTATATTAAAATTAGACCTCCTATACTTGCGAGTAGTCCAATCACCGCGAGGAGGAAAAGTTTGTGAATCCTCGCGCATGACAGTGACACTAAGTCTATCACCATAAACTCCGTAGCCTTCGTATACCCCTGCTCCTCCTTATTGAAGGTGACTGACAAAGTAATTTTTCCACAAGGGGAAGTAAGCTCTCCATTAAATCTCACCACAACAGTATATATTGAGCTTACATCTGAGCTCAGCACGCCCATGTGTTTTAGAGTATTGGCAAAAATAATATTTGTTGAGCTTCCATTACCAATCAAAATTCGCCAAACCTGAAAACTCGAGATCCATAATGAAATAACTAAAGCATCTTTATGGGCACGAACAATCCCTCTACAATCATCTTCAGAGAAGGTGATGACAGGTCCCAACTTTGATACTACCGCTAATGATTCACCATAACAACGCTCCACTATTGCTTCACGTACTTTTCTCTTTCGTGCACGATTGGACTCCCTAGAACTAGATCCAACAGAGTTTATCATGAAGATCACTTCCCTATTTTCTTTGGGATCCTCTTCCTTCCGCTCTTTTTCTCGACGTTCTTCACGTTGATTATCATTCCTGGGTCTCTTTCTGTCCCTAGAGCGATCTTGCATATAATCCCGCAACTATCCCAAGTCTGCAAGTCGTCTAATTTCTTTTTGAAGCTCCCAACAGTCATCAGTGTTATGGCCATAATCCTTGTGAAAATCGCAAAACTTAGAGCGATTTTTTCGATTTGACTTAGTATTCTATTTTGGAGGCCAACGAATTATATCAGACGTATAGATCTCCTGCAAGATTCACGAGATCGGCATGCAAAATTTAGGAAAGCCTGGCTCCTGACGACCTTCTGCCTTAGAACTAGAATTCTTTATTCTGTCTTTACGACTATTAGGTATGCCAGTTTTAGCCTTACTAAAGTCTTTCTCGTTTTGTTTGTGATGATCAAACAATGACCTCTTCCTTCTCTAGCCAACTTCACATCTTCTAGTTTTATCTAGGACTTAGATTTCTCCATCAACTCCGCTATACTTCGAGGGCATTTTTTGGTCAGAGAATCTTGAAATCGACCAGGTCGCAATCCAGACGTAAAAGCGTTGATGACCAGATTTGTATCACAACCTTCAATACAGGTCAGTTCTTCATTAAATCGACTCATATATTGGTGCAGAGCTTCTCCTTTTCCTAACGGAGAGCCAGCAGGAAATCTGGTCCTTTCATTAACCTTTGATAGGTTATGAAGCGATTGATGAACATCTTTCTAAACTCATTAAATGTTGTTATCGAGTTTGCCGGAAGTATATGCAGCCATTCAAGAGCTCACCCTTTCAAAGTTGTCGTAAAAGCTCGGCAGAGAGTAGCATTGCTGGAATTATACAAATTCATGACATGTCTAAAATGGAAGATATGGTCCACCGGATCAGCTCTCCCATCGTATTTTTCAAACTTCGTTGGATCGAACTTTTCAAAGAGTGGGGCAACCAATATCTCTGGGGAGAAGGGCATCTCAGTTTCTTTCAACAAGGTGTCCAGTTCGTCTAGAGGTTGAGTTTTCTCTACATGACTTCTGACTTGCCGATGTGAACCAACAGTCTCAGTCTGCATGCTGGTCCTTCGTTCTGATTGATGGTTGGCCTCTCCATGAGCAGGTCGTTCCTCATAAGATTGTGGTTCAGCATATCGTGGTAATTCCACCTCATTCCTATCCTCATAGTTTCCTGAGTTAAACCGCGATCTGCTATCAATGAGTATGCTGGCCAAATGCTTGATAGTTTCAACCATCTTGGCCATTTTTTCATTGAGAGCGTCTATCTTTGTATCCATATTTATCGCAACAGATGGTCGCTCAGATGTAGTTTTTCCATGTTGCTCCTCAGGTACATCTAGATTTGATGGTGGTAAACTGTTAACCTGACTTGTTGCTGGTGCCCTAGCTTGGAAATGCCTCATATCTGCAACGTAAGGAATTATGTCTTTTTTCTCACAGACGGCGCCAAATGATGTTGTCAAAAAATTCTCTGATACATGCCAATCTCTACAAGTACTAGAAAACCAATAATCTTCTTCTGAGACCTGCAAAACCTTAAGTTCTAGTGGAGGACACCGGTGCGATGTCAGCTAAAGAACCTCCGACGTGAGAATAAGTTAATCTGAAAATGATCAGAATAAATGCAGGCTAAATTCAAAATAAATGCCCAATTACCTTCCATCCCTTTTTATAGGGTAATCCTCCTACTATGAAGAGATTGTGCCGTTACATATCATCACCATTATCTCCATAATTACTAAGAATATCTGTAATGGATTTCATTTCTCATGGACCGTTACAATCAATTCTGAAAGGGTGAATATCTGTAACAGCTTCCATTTATCATGGACTGTTACAGTCAATTCAGATAGAGTCCATGAATTATAACTGTGGGCCTATACCACTTAGATAGGAGGAAATCTGTCTTCCTATTTGGGGCTATTATCATACTGGGTTTATATACACCCAAATATGGGTCTTATGCAATGGCAGCTCATGTACCTATTTATACAAGTATGAGAGAAATTAGCTTATACTACCTCAGCCCATTAGGTAAACGGGTTTACTTGACTTCAGATCGGAAATCAAAAGATCAAGCCCGACCTGTTTGGGATTTATATGTAGGTTAGATAGGAACGAGGGTTTTATACGTATCACAAAGCATTATTTTAACTCCTGCAATCAACTATTAGGCTCTCTTTTTTTTTCCCTACTTTATTGAAAATCAATTTACCCAAGACCCATCAGTCAATATAAAAGTTTAAAATCTTTACCATCTTCTTATTTTTTAGTTGATTGATGGATTTTTGTAGATTGAAATTTGTGTTGGTTATTGAAACAAGTCTATTTCCGTCTAATTTTGTGTTTTATTTATTCATAATTTTAGTACATATTGTTCATTAATTTATGCTTCCTAATAAACTCAATATAATTGATATTCATTTAAAAAAATATATAAATTATGTATTATTATTTGATTATTTAATTATGATTTTATTTTACGGTTGACCTAATGATTTGTCCAGTTTGATGGAAAATCTTATTATTAAAGTATTAATAAATGTTTTACAATTTTAATTTTTTATCGGAAAATGATATTATTCTAAAAAAGTGTGGTGGTGTAAAAACATGACTTTCAAATAAAGTTGAATGAGTGTACTGGTTGATTTTGGTAATTTAATTTTTAATCGGACTTTAACTTATTTGGCTTCAAATAAAATACTACGAGAAATGTAGTAGTTGATTTATGAATGTGAATACCGTCTGATGTTGCCAAAAATTACCCAGTACGTGTTACAGGGCCTCACGTGGCGAAAACCTTCGCAACTTGCAATCTGACCTACAAAACTAGTTAGTTCTTTGAAGAGACACCAGTATGGTGTCGGCAAAAGAACTTCCAGCATTAGAATAAGGTCAAATTGCTCTAAAGAGATAATGAAAGCTTTAATTGGTATAGAGTATAATATTGAGAGTGTTGTAATACCTCTTTCCCTACCGTATATATAGGTCGTAACTCCGGTAACTGTCCCTGCTATAATCCTCTCCACGTTCCATAATCAATTGCCGTAAATGTTGCTTATGCTCCAATTATGGGAGGTGGCATTAATCATGTCTATGCATAGGGAAGTTGGTAGGTGAGGTAACGGTTACCGTCGATCTACCATCCTTAGATGTGGGATTTCATTAAGAGGTTTTGTCTTGAACCGAATAGGCCCATGCATGACTGAGCTGCATTTAGTAGGCCAAACACTTTATTTTTGGGCTATTAGGGTAGCCGGCCCATTACGCGTTGTCGAGTTGCTCCCGTCCGGTCATCAGACCTCTTAAGCAGCCCCGACTTGCTACTTTATTATCATCTGCTCCATCTTACATGCGAGAATTTTTTCCACGTCATTTTCCCTCCTGACCTTCGTGGTGGTTCACCAAAGCGAAACAAAAGGTCATTCTTTTCTTGAAAGTTCTCATCCCCTCCTACTTTGTTGCTTGATTTCTTTGTCATATTGCATTTTATTGCACTCACTCAAGCTCTTGATTATCGTAATGGATTCTACCCTGCCACCTAGTTCAATAGAGGTCGATTTTTCGTCCACTCCTCTCCTTGAGAAGGCGTTAACGACTGCGGCTCACACATCTATTGATTCCCCAGTAAACTAGAGTGACCATGGGGCGAGCGTTTTCTGGAAAGAACGGCTTAGATCATTTCGGGACACGTTTGAAAATCATTCCTTGGTCAAAATTAGGGTTCCTTCCAGAAACAAACACCCATATTCCTGTAAGGAAGATGAAATATGTTTCTTCGTCTGGATGTTTGAATATGGTCTCAAGCTTCCCTTCACTCCACTTCTTCGCAACATATTCCACCAACTGGAAATCACCCCAGCCTAGTTAGTTCCTAACAGGTTTCGCAAAATTATGGGTGCTCTTACGCTGTCCCATTTAAACAAGGCACCCCTAACTATAGAGATGGTAAGAATTGTGTATAATCTCAAATTCCTTAGTGATACTAGGAGATTCTATTATTCGGGCATGAAATAGTATACTTTTCTTACTGACCTTCCGTAATCCATAAATGATTGGAAGAATTGTTATCTATTTTTCAAAGGTAATTAGGAATCTTCCTCGGAGGAGACAAGGCGGCCCTAGGGTGTACTACAACATTTCGATTACCTGAGTAATTTCCCTTTCTTCATCTCTGTAATTTTTTTAGCTTTATTGTCGTTGTGGTATCCTCACCCCTTCATAAATTGCTTTGCGTAGGTAGGAGTGCCTATCAAAGATTTTGTTTAACGCAGAAGGTCATCGATCAATTGGGGAAGCTCTTGATACCAGATGATTGAACTTCCCTTTCTTCATCTCTGTAATTTTTGAGCTTTATTGTCGTTGTGGCATCCTCACCCCTTCGTAAATTGCTTTGGGTAGGTAGGAGTGCCTGTCAAAGATTTTGTTTAACGCAGAAGGTCGTCGACCAATTGGGGAAGCTCTTGATACAAAACGATCAAACTTGCCAAAAACTAGCTGATAAGCCATTTGTACCCTAAAAAATGAAGGTTGATAAAGCTCACATCTCCCAATTGCATGATTTAGCTCTGGGCAAGAGGGAGAGAACACCCAAGAAAATTACGCAATATGTCGCGTCTACCGCAACTGTCCATAATACTGTGGTTTTTCCGAAACCTGCTCAACCTCACAAACCTCATTATATTCTTCCTATATCGTCGGGCTCTGATGAGGACTCGAAACTTTTGCGCATAAAGAGGCGTGGAGTTGTATCCATCCCCATCGCTAATACGAGTCCCACAATCCCTACTGAAATTCATGGGCTAGAATCAGCTACCCGAGTAGCTAGGATTCCCATATCCCATACTTCTGATGCCATAACAGTTTATGCTCAGCCCATTCCACCTGTCCCTATGTCTGGGGTTGGTACCTTTGCAGCCCCAAGCCTGCCAAGGGCTTCTAAGGAGCATATTCTTTATTTGCTGAAAGACGTAGGCCCATTAATCACTTGAGGATTGAAAAACATAGCCGAGTAGAGATTTTTCGATCTCTCGTCTACGCGCTTCTTCATATAATTTTACTTTATCTCTTGTAACTCATTTGATGTACTAAACGAGATTCTGATTAAGTTTGGGTACTTTGTAAAGTATTCATCTGTCCTCTGCCTTGGTTGGGAGTTTTGATATTCATCCGAACTGGACACTCAGCTCCTACATCAACTGACTGACTTCAGTCGGTTGGAAGACGATCTCTAAATTCTATAGGAGAAGAAAACTTTCCTCGAAACTGAGCTAGCGTTGGATAGGTCTTCAGAAGAACAATCTGAGACTAATTTGTAAACCGCTCGTACTCAGTGTGAGTTTTTTTAGAGCAGCAAGCAGTCTCTACTTGGTGAGAACTCCAGGCTCTTAGACGACATTAAAAGATGATCGGCTTAGAACTCCACATTGAAAGAGAAACTCAACAAATAGCAGTCCGAGCTTGATCTAAGGAGGACAGAGCTGGATGCCAAGATAGATGCCCTCCAGTAATTAGAGAAAGGGAAAACACTAGTTTCTGATGAACTGGGCTCTAAGAAGGTTAAATGCCCTCCAACAATCAACTAGTTTGTTTTCGGTTCTGTTAAGCACAAGTACAACAGGAACATCCTAAGCTGGACCTTGCTTTTTGGACCATTTTTTTCCTGAAGAGGAGGAAGGTCCTAACTCTATCTCGGTACAACTGCCGAGTTCAGAATTCTCAATCATTGGTGCAACGGACTCGTCCCTGCTTCTAGGCTTGCCTTTCATTGGTCAAGCTCAACCAAGCACTGACCAAGTCAAGCTCAATTGTAAATAGGCACAACCAGTTTCTGATCAAGCCTGCCCTGCTCCTGAACTAGCTCAGCTTCTTTCTGTCCAAGCTTAGTCTATCGGCGACAATCAAGTCGGTTTCGCTCTTGACTCAATTTGGCTTATTTCTGAATAAGCTCAGCCCAGCCATGTTCATCTCAGCTCTAATCTAGCCTTGGTTGCTTCCGACCACACTCAACCTCTACTTAGTAAGTCAACTTTGGTTGTTGCCGATATCCATGTCGTACCTCAATTAAATAGTGTGGATCAACTGGGCGTTGTTTAAATAATCGTCTATCCTTTCAATTTCTATTTTCATCAGTTTTGTCATGATGGCATTTTGTAATTATAACTAACTTTAAACATTCACCGTATTCAGTTTTGGGAATCATCATTTTTTTCTTTCGGTATTAGTTGCCACCGTTTTGTATCTGATGTCACAAATGCTTCGACGATTTGGTTTTTCCCTTTTTGTCATTTCGTGGACATTGGCTTGTCTATTTAAAGCCAAACCTTCTTGAGGTTTCTTCATGTTTTCTTCAAGTGTCCTTCCTTAATCTTTCTCCTATTTTCTTTTTTCTCATATTAGCCACAGCCTCATCATCTTCTGCATCAGACATCTTTGATGCCGTTCAAGCCGATAGGAAGAAGGGGGTCGAGCTAGGGCAACGGTTTTGAGAGCTTATGATGATGGCCAAGGTCCTTAACGAAAAACATCTAGGGCTTCGCGCCCTCAAAGGTGTCTGTGTTTCCTTCGTCTCCCTTGATGCCGCCTATTTTTGTGCTGTGTCACAAATCCATGAACTTCGTGACCTCCTGAAGATGAAAAAAAGGAAATCGAAGCTCTACAGGGCCAAGTTGATCTTCACAAATCCCATAACGACTTGCTGAAAACGAAAATAGACATGCTTTAGGAGAATAATGATGAGAAGAAAAAGGAAATGCGTTCTCTAATCTGAGCATTGAATCGATACGAAGAACATGACTTCTACCATTCAAACTCGAATTCTGAGGGCCTAGGTCCTGTATCTTCTCCTGGATCATATTAGCCCCTTCCTTTTCTCTGCTCTTTGTTTTTCTTTTTATGCTTTTGTTTCTTGTGAAAAGCCTCAAGAGTTATGTTTTTAGTATGGACTTATTAGTCACCAAATAGGCCCATATGATGCTCTTGTAATGGATCTATCAAATATTAGTAGGATTCCCATAATGGTGAAAACTGATTTATGTTGACAGAAAGGTGTAATATACCTTCCGATTTTGCAATAGAGAGTAACAAGTTCAAACTTTTTTCTTTTTTTTTTTCGGAATTGTACTGATGCGTTTGTCATATATGAAAAATCATCAATACTTCATATGTTGTGTGTTAAATAGTGCACTTAACTAAGCATATAAAAAATGGGTATTTTTAAGAACGATTGGGCGTACCAGGCGCATTAGCACTCCATAGTACTCCTCATGCCCTCCTCCATAACAAGCTTCAATAATTAACAAGTTATGGATTACCTGAGTTTTTGAGATTTATGGTTGGGCTAAGTTAACATTAGTTGAGCTGAGCTAGGAATTAATTAAGTTGGTCTAGGCCAAAACTAGTTGAGCTGGGCTAGGCAGCTTCAGTCATGAACTGGGCTTGGCAATTTGGTTTATGATTGAACTAAGCCAGGCAGTTCAGTTGAGCTAAGCTTGGCATATTTGGTTGAGCTGAGCTAGGAAACTTCGGTCGTGAGATAGGCTTGGCAGTTTAGTTAATGAATGAACTGAATTAGACAGTTCAGTTGAGCTAAGCTAGGCAGCTCAGTTTTGAACTGGGCTGGGCAGGTCAATTAATGAACTAACTGAGATAGGCAATTCAATTGAGATAAGCTAGGCAACTCGATTATGAACTGGGTTGGCCAATTTAATTAATAAACTAACTAAGCTACACAGTTCAGTTGAGCAGAGCTAGGCAGCTCAGTTGTGAACTGGGAGTGGCAGTTTAATTAATAAACAAACTGAGCTAGGCAGTTCAGTTGATCTGAACTAGGCAACTCACATGTGAACTAGGCTTAGCAGTTTAATTAATAAACGAACTGAGCTAGGCAGTCCAGTTGAGCTGAGCTAGGCAACTCAATTGTGAACAGGGTTGGGTAGTTTAATTAATGAACGAAGTGAGTTAGGCAGTTCAGTTGAGCTGAGTGATGAGTGGTTTATTTACCAACAAATCAAGTACTTTTAGATTCAAATATTTGTGTGTTTTCAATCACTTTTGTTAGTTTAATGTGCTTTTATATTGTTTTATAGGTTTTTGAATAAATGGGTGAAAATATGCAAATTCTGTACAGGTGCAGTAACGTCAAGGCCAATTGCAAACAAGATTCAATTTGATTTTGGAAAAACTAAAAATATTTAAGCTTTATATCTCTCTTTTAGTTTTTCATAAGTTTTTGAATCACCTCAATCGGAGTTCGGATGAGAAAGTTATAGCCAAAATAAGAATCTAGTGTCAGTACTGCCTAGACCATTACTGCAGTGAACTTTTCCACCATGGCAACAGTGATCGGGCAGTGAGTTTACTGCCCTTTCACCGCTGCAGTGGTCCAATACTAGCTGTAAAGTGTTTTTCTTGATATTTTGAGATATTTTTGCATCCTCTATTTGATCCAACACATTTTTGAGATACTTGAGAGCTCAAGATCAAGAACCAAGAGGAGAAATCATCAAGAGGAGAAGAGGAAACAAGATCAAAGTCGATTTTGTGCAAGTAGAACACTCTACTTTACAGATTTGCTTTAATTTCCTTGTTTCTCTCTTTCTTCTTAAACTTTGTAACTTGTATGATGATATTATTCATATGTAATATTGAATATTGGGTTATGATCATGAGTAGTTAAGTATCTATTGTCTAGGGATTTGATTGAGTTCATGAAAACATTGTTTGTCTAAATCGATGTTTCATTAATGGTTGTTCATGTATATCCGATTGTGTTTACCATTTTATTACAATCATTATATTCTAGTTATGGTATTATGGTTGGTTTGAGAAATTGGTGTTTGACACTCGGAAGAGGTAACCCCGAATTAGAACTAGGGCTTGAACATAACGCGATGATCTAATGACCCGGGAGGGTATTAGAAAGTGTGTCATCCGTGGCGAGACACATGTGACCAAGTGTCGTATAAATGCTAGAGGAGGACTTCGGCGTTGATGCGAAGTCGCATATTTATTCGCTTTACACTCGGAAGAGGTAGTAAGTGAGTTTTCGATACCTAGATTGTCAAATAGATTTGAATGTCGTTAATGTAAACTAGATTGAAACGAACACGTTTAAGTGAACAAAGTTAATCAGTAAGCAATATACTCCCTTAAACGTCATATTAGTACTATAGTATATTAGTTTAATTAGTTAATTAGTTTAGTATATTATTTATAAAACAAAAATCTAAATTTGAATCGCCTAGATAAAGTTAGGTTATGATAATTGCGGTACTTGACAACAGTTTAATCTAATCCTTGTGAATATGATAACCCTTACTCTTCCTATTATACTAAAACTTGACCCGTACACTTGCGGTAAAAGTAGCGACGTAATATTTCGCTATGACTGAGCTAGGTACCTCAGTTGTGAATTGGGGTGGGTAGTTCAGTTAATGAACGAACTGAACTAGGCAGTTCAGTTAAGTTGAGCTGGGCAGCTTTGGTTGTGAACTGGGCTGGGCAGTTTAATTAATGAACAAAATGAGCTAGGTAGCTCTGGCTAATTGTTTATGAACGTAAAACTGATATTTCTTTGGGAAGGTAAATGGTTTTTATTGCATTTCTGAAAATAGAAAGGGACAATTCTTCTTCCAAACTTGAAATGAAAAGATCACAAAACACAAATGAGAAAACAAAAACTTACAAAACGAGTCTTTAAAGCAAACTAAATGATCTAGGTTGTGGACTCCAGCTCTGTAGAACTCTTATCCTTGATCTGGGTTGATGGTCTGCACTTCTTTACGCCTTTATGTTCGTTGTCACTATACAACGCTCTTTCCCTTCATGGCTATCACGAAACATTGTTTGGACACAACCTGGTCTCCTCTTATTATGGTTACCCTACCATCATTCAAGTATTGATGGAGAGCCAACGCCACGTCTCCTATTGCATAGAGCTAGGGCCATTCTAGGATAGCATTGTATGGGAATATCGAGTCCATCACTATAAATTTGGTCACTCCACCTTCAACTTTGTTTGCAGTGACAGATAAGGTGATCTTCCCCTTAGGGGAGCTCAAATCCTCATTGAAGCCTACCATTACTGGCTGGGTTAACCCAATGTCCGAGCTGGGAACACGCATCTGATTAAGTGTATCGACAAAAATGATGTTGGTTGAACTGTCGGTGTCAATCAGGACTCTCCTCAATTCAAAGCTGGAAATCCAAAGTGTTCTCACTAAGGCATCATCATGAGGATAATCTACCCCATTATAATCCTCGTCATTGAAAGTAATCACTGGCACCACATTACTGATTAGAGCCATCACCTCCCCATAGCATCGCTTCTCTACTGCCTCGTGAACCTTCATTTTTCGCTTGCAGTTTGTTTTTCTTGCATGGGGACTTGATGTGTTTATTATATAAATAACCCCACAAGTATTGCTCGGGTCATCATGAATTTCGCTTCTTGGTCTCTTTCTTTCTCTCGTCTACTCTTGTAGATATCCACGTGAACATCCCATATCAATCAATCGCTTGATTTCCTTTTGAAGCTCCTGACAACTGTTAGTATCATGTCCATGATCCTTATGGAATTCACAATACTTTTCTTTGTTCTTAGTGGATTTCGTTGGGAGCTTAGGAGGCCATTGCATGACCTAGGATAACCTGATCTCATGAAGTATTCTAGAGATCAGCATACGTAAGTGTAGATCCTAAGATTTTGATGAAAAATTAAATGTTGATGTTTTGGTGGAACTAATATTTTAATTAAGTGTTTCAGTGATTTAAGTTCTAGTGATGAAGATACAAATTAAATGGATGCTAAATGATAATGTTGAAGATATTGAAGATTTAAGAGTTTGAAGAAATTAGAGAAAACAACCCAAGTAACACTTAATATCCCAATTAGGAACACACACATTGCATAAAAGGTTTTTAATATTTATGTGTGTTTTGATTAAGTAAAATTATTTTCTCCTATGTGATTTGAAAAGAAATAATTTTAAATGACTAAAATAGAATAAAAGAATATTAGTGGAGCTAATTTAGAAGAGAAAATGGTTTAAGGGGCGATAACATAAAAAGAATAAGTTAAAAAGTCAGTTCAGAACAGAGATCTAGCATATGGCAGTCGACTGATGAGTCAACCGGACAAAGTAGCTGAAAGATCCTGTATCTTTAAGTCGACCGATAGGTCGACCGACCAAGGAAGTTTAACTTTCTGAAACTACAAGTCGACCGATAGGTCGATCGGTAAAGGAAAAGAAAACTCTCTGAATCTACAGGTTGACAGGCAGGTCAACCAATGCACGCAGCAGCGATAGCTTGGCTACAACCTGAATTGGGCAGTCTAATGGGTAGTCCACCGAATGCATTGTTTCATGATATTGTTTTATCCGAGATTATATCCAAAAGTAGCCATTTTTTGTTAGGATTTGAGAAAGATTTAGGGGATATTTTCTATATTTAAGATATGGTTCATATATTAATTAAATCCTATTAATATGGTTCATTAAATATTAATGTTTCTCAATTTAGTACTTAAAATAGATACTATTCTTATTAATTGAGATTAAGAAATACTTTGGAGGTTTAATTGAGAGATTTGAAAGTTGTTATTAAGTGAATTGAACCTAAATGAATTCATTATGATATAAGGGGTCTATATGTGCTATTAATTATCATGACGCATGTAAACTAGCAGTTAGAAGGTTGATTTAATACTCATATATACAGACCTGCGAATTTCTTATGTCATGAACCCATATATTATCAAGACATATCAGAATATATCATTGAGTGAGCTTTTCTAAGAGATATCTTATTGAGAATTGAATGAGCTTTTCTAAGAGAATCAATTGCTGATTTTTGCTGCTATCGGATTTAAAGTTACATCGTTCTAATCATTCTTCCCGGATAGAATTGTATTGTAAGTGGTTTTGTAAATGTTTTATTCTTACCTGGGAAAAAGATAGTTGGAGTGTTGTGTGAGGTTTTGATTCTTGAGCCTAAGGTATAAAAAGAATTAGGTTAGTCTTTAGCCTGTAAAAAGATAGATTTTTCTTGCGCCTGTAAAAAGTAGAGGTTATTCCTTAGTCTAGGAAAAGAATTTTGTAAAGATTGATTCTAAGCCTGTAAAAGAATCGGTGTGAGGATTTGGTTCCTACCTTTAAAAGGATCTTGAGTATTAGTGGGTGAAAATATCCGTGGGGCTCGGAGGATTGGACTAACCGAGAGTAGCTTGGTGAACTAGGATATGTCTTGGTGTGCTACATTATTAATTTGTTTATTTTTTATGTTTATGTGTGCATCTAGTTGATTAATTAATTCCGCTGTGATATAAATAAAATAATTAATTTAGGAATAAAATTAATTATTTGATTTATTAAAGTTTTATTCTGATAATTTTTAATTACCCAATTTAACCCCCCTTGGGTATTCTACTGGGCCAATAATTGGCATCAGAACTAGTTTTAGCTCGATAGGCTTAACATCCTAGCTACACCGGTCACGTGCACACACCATGGATGATGTATTTTGTGTATCATCTTTTGATAGTGATAAATGCGTATATGATAATGTGGTTTATGATTCTTGTGATTTTAGTGGTAGTGATAGAGATAATGATAATGAAAATATCCATATTGTTATGGAAAAATTACTTTGTTTCACACTACTTTTTGCTAAAGAGAGTTTGAGTTTAAAAAGAAAAATCGCTTCTTTTGAAAATGGTGGAAAAAATATTTGAAAATCTAAAATGTATTTGGATGATTATTATGGTTCAAAAGAGTTTTCGGATGTTATTTTTGAAATTAATAATTTGCTCTCTAAAGTGGATTCTCTTGAAAATAAAAACAGAGTTTTAAAAAATAATTTTGATATAATTTCCAAGCAAATGTCAGATTTTGTTTCTAAAATCAATTTACTTAAGAAAAATTTTGAAAAATCAAAATCCAACCTTAAGTCTATTTCGAGAGATTCTGAAAATGATTTTTTTAGGAAAAGTGGATATGTTTCATCATCTCATCTTTTATCACAAGCCAGTGATAGTTATGCTTCTATTGTTAGAAATTATTTATGGTTTACATCTCGTGCTTTCTATGATAAATCAGATTTGAGATGTTATTATTGTAATAGGGTTGCGCATTTTAAAGTATCATGTCCGTTTCGGAACCCTAAGTCTATGTCTAACAAGGACGGATCTAAAATGAAAAAGATACTGAAGAAAATTGTTGAAATGTCTTGTGCCGAATTACAAAATGTCGAAAGCAGACCTGAAGGAACAGTTAAAGATCTTATATCAAAGCCAAAACAGGAAGTTAGCAAAGATCCACAAGCGACGTATGCAAAGCGAAAAGATGCACCAAAGACAAGAGGTGAAGTTGTAAAGGAACCACAAAAAACTTGTACGCGCAGAGGATTCGCACCCTCGGCGTATCTGACTACTTGCAAGTGTACGAGGTCAAAGTTTTAGTATAGTGTGATCGTTAAGATCGGGTTATTGTATTCATAGGGATTGGTGTCATTACTATCGAATACCACATTTGTCGTGACCTAACTTTATCTAGGCTAAAAACAAATGTATTTAATTAATTAAACTAATTCTAACATGACCTAAATTAACTACATTAATATACTAATATGTTTTAGGGTAAATAATTGCCTAGGGATTAACGTGTTTATAAATACGTGTTCGATTTCGATTTACTCACGTTTACGGTGTTCGACCTATTTGACAATCTCGGTACGTAAACTCTACCGTCACCTCTCCCAAGTGTAAGACGGGGGAATACATGACTTCGAGTCAACGAAGAAGTCCTCTTAAATGTCTTAACAACCTTAGGTCACGTGAGTCTCATCCAGCGTCATTGATTACACACAATCCAACTCCCGACCGGGTCATTGGATCGTGCGTCGAATTTATCCTATCGATAATCTCCGTTCTAAAACTCCCTCACCACCTCTCCCGAGTGTAAGACGAGGGATATAATTCAACTTTGTGTCAATGACAAAGTCCCCCTCAACGTCGTAAGGACCCTAGGTCGCGTGAGTCTTTCCTCAACGTCATCGATTGTCCACAATTCAAACCCCGACCGGGTTATAAAATCATGGCGTTTGTCTACCCAAATCTGAATCCGGGGTTTGTCAAAATCCTGTATTCTCAATTTATCTAACTAAGCATGATAAACAAACAATACGATAAACGCAATCAAACTACGAAGAACAAACATAAACGCGACATCGCAATCATAAAAACAACATATTTATAAATATAGTGTTAATCCATACTACATTCCATGTTTTGTTATGGCCTTAGCCGCATTTACATATAAATAACGAGCTAAACATGCTCACATAATCCTAAGTTAAAGAAATAAGAAAAATAATCGAAGAACTTAGCCTCGTCCGAAGATAAACCGCTAAGAACGTTCAACAATCAATTCACCGTCTTCTCCACTTCAAGATGTGAGCTCCACCTCTAAAACTCCTAAACCCTAGCCTAAATATGGCCTAAGGTGCCCAAATGGCCAGGGGGACTCAAAGAAAGGGAGAGGGAATGGTATTTATAGGCAAAAGATCTACAAAAATATCTAATAAATAGCTAGGCTGTGCAAAGGCTCTCTGTCTAGGCAAAGGGTTTCACCACCTAAGCAGAGGTAGGTCGGTTTGGCTGATCGCCTAGGCGAAGAAGTAGGCGGTGGACTTGGAAATCTTTCTGCTGGATTTTCGCATAGGAGGTGGGCTGTCAATAGCCTTGAGTTATTTCTCATCTTCTTCACCGCCTAGGCAGTAGTCTGGACGCCTAGGCGATGGGCCTGATTTACAATTTTGCCTCCGATCTTGTTTATCCACCGTAATTTTGACCGCTTTTGGTTCGATCTCATCGTTTTCACTCCAATTTCTTATCTTTTTGCCCCACACACCTAATTTATACAAAAAGTAATAAAACTAATTAAACCATAATAAAATACTATATAAATGCTTGATAACTAACTTAATTCGATTTGAAAATATGTAGGTATATTACACCTATCAAACCACAAGAGATATGTGCTAAGAGAAAAGCTGTACCAAAGCCGAGATTGGATATCACCAGAAAACCACAAGCGATACGTGCAAAGAGAATTCTCAATGAGTTAAATGGCAAAAATCAAATGAAGATAGGGTACGATCTAGCCAAGAAGAATTGCGCACCTAAAGCAAACATGAGTACAAATGAGGTAAAAAGTAAAGTTGCCCCAAATGATAGAAAAGGTACTCCTAACTATCCAAATTTTAAATTTATTAAATTTTTTAAAGAGTTAGAGTCCCAATTTGCCAAATAGGTAAGTTGGTAATTGTTTCTCAGACTTATATTAAATTATGCATTTACTTGTTGTCTTAGAAATATTATATGGTGATTATGAAAATCACATTTAGAAAAAGTGTAATTACATGTTTTTTATAATGTGCTTACATGCTTATATGTTATTGAGATTTAGAAATTGAATTGAGCTAAGTTTTTTTATTAATCTTGATTTATTAAAATGCATGACATTTTAATTAAGGTGAATGAAATGATAAAGAATGATTTATTTGATTTGAATTATTCAGGATCATGATTATATGCTTACATGGATATATTTATATAAATTAAGTATCTGGCTATATACATAGTAATAGGTTATTCTTATATGTCTCATATCCTTTGATTTTTAAATGATTATTATTGTGTAAGGGATTGAGCTTGTTACAAGATAACATCTTTAATATGCATGTTATTGATTGAAATATGATTCATATTCTTGAGTGTTAATGATTATGTGTTAATGAGAAGCATGTTACTTGAGAAGACTCGGTCTAAATTGATTGATTTATAGGATTAAGATTGCTTGAAATTGATTAGTGATCATACATGTTGGTGAGAATAAATGATAAATATATGTTCACTTGATTTCTACAAATGACCTTCTTCCAAGTATGTTCAAAAGAGTTTCAGGTTTTAAGATTACTCAAGGAGAAACAAATATTCATACTGAAACTTAAAGTTGAGTCAAGAATAAAAATGAGGTTGATTCAAGGAGATAATCGATTAAAGTTGAATCTTCATTCAACTAAGTGGTAAAACAATCTTATTCTTGCATTATTATGAGAGAAATATAAGTATCATGATTTGATTGTATAACTATGCTATATGAGATTCTCTAAAAGTCATGTATAAAATATGTGAAATATCTTGTATCAATTCATGACTTGTTTATCATTGAATTATTTATCAATTTGCATAATCTCTATAGCATGAGTTATTCGTTAATGATTATTGTTAAAAAACAATTGAGCTGATTTTTTTATAAAATAAGATGCGTTATATTGAGAGCTTCATAAACTATTATTGAGAGATATTTCATATCTTAGTGTTTCAAAGATTATATTTATTTTTTTCTCCTTAAAATGAATTAATTTGTTTACACATATATAGTGGGAGATTGCATGATTAAGAAGGATGTTTTTGGTGTAGATTTTGATGAATTGAGTAAACTTGATATTAATCTATAAAAATGATCCACATAGTGTTGATGTTTTGTGCTTAAAAAGTAATTTATTCAAATGAGTTTTAATTTTTAAAGTTGATCCAATATGCTTCTATTATATGAATGCCTAGAGTGAATTATCTATGCGTTCTCCCCCTACCTAAATTTGTTTTTAATGATGACAAATGGGGAGAAATTAGTGATGTTTTATTAAAGGGGAGTATTACTAAAATTGTGTTGAATTGAGTATTTTTTTAATTTGTGCAAAGGAGGAGAAATTAATGATATTTTATTAAGGAGGAGAATTTTTAAAATTGTGCTTTAATTGAGTATTTTTAATTTGTGCATTATTGAAATCTTCATTATGATCTTTTAACGAGTTAAAGAACCCGTCCTTAGATTCTGGGGGAAGTGTGGTTATATTTTTATTTTGAAGAAAATATCAAAGTTAATTGTCATCATCAAAAAGGGGGAGATTGTTAATCCTAAGATTTTGATGAACAATTAAGTGTTAATGTTTTAGTGGAACTAATGTTTTAATTAAGTATTTCAGTGATTTAAGTTCCAATGATGAAGATGCAAATTAATTGAATGCTAAATGATGATGTTGAAGATATTGAAGATTTAAGAGTTTTAAGAAATTAGGGGAAAAAAACTCGGGTAAATTTCAACTCTTAATATCTCAATTAGGAACACACATTTCACAAAAGGTTTTTATGTGTCTTTTGATTAAGTGAAATTATTTACTCCTATGTGATTTGAAAAGAAATCATTTAAATGATTAAAATGGAATAGAATAATATTAGTGGAGCTAATTTAGAAAATAAAATGGTTTAAAGGGCGATAACATAAAAAGAATAAGTTAAAAAACGAGTTTAGAACAGAGATCCAGAAGATAGCAGTCGACTGATGAGTCGATCGGATAAAGTAGCTGAAAGATCTTGTATCTTTAAGTCGATCAACAGGTCGACTGACCAAGGAAGCTGAACTCTCTCAAATTACAAGTTGACCGATAGGTCAACCGGTGAAGGAAAAGCAAACTCTCTAAATCTATAGGTCAACAGGCAGGTCGACCGATGCACGCAGCAGCGATAGCTTGGCTACAACCTGAATTGGGCAGTCGTCTAGGTAGTCGACCGAACGCACTGTTTCATGATATTGTTTTATCCGAGATTATATCCAAAAGTAGCTGTTTTTTGTTAGGATTTGAGAGAGATTTCAGGGATATTTTCTATATTAAAGATATGGTTCATATATTAATTAAATCCTATTAATATGATTCATTAAATATTAATATTTCTCAATTTAGTACTTGAAATAGATTCTATTCTTATTAATTGAGATTTAGAAATACTTTGGCAGTTTAATTGAGAGATTTGAAAGTTGTTATTAAGTGAATTGAACCTAAATGAAGTCATTATGATATAAGAGGTCTATATGTGCTATTAATTGTCATGACACATATAAACTAGCCATTAGAAGGCGGATTTAATACTCATATATATTGACCTGCGAATTTCTTATGTCATGAACCCATATATTATCAAGAGAGATCAGAATATATCATTGAGTGAGCTTTTCTAAGAGAATCAATTGTTGATTTTTGCTACTATCAGATTTAAAGTTACATTATTCTAATCATTCTTTCTGTGGATTCCGAGTGAAATCTTTCCAATTATATTCTTTTATTGCATTATTTGATTATTGTTTGGAAATTTATCTTAGAAATTGTTTCTGATTTTTGAAGAAAATATTTTTACAAACAATTTCTTGAATCTAATTACGTGCTAAAATTTGCTACCCATATCTTGTTAAATCAGATTTTTCTATCTCACATTTTTCTATCACTAGACTTGAGATATTAATTGAGTTATTATTTATCTAGGGTGGTAGAAGTTCCGAATGAGATTTTTTTACTTATCATATTGTATTGGTGAGTAGTGTGACGGGTTAAATATTGTTGGGAGTATTTAATCAAGGGTAGTTGGGTTTCAGTCTCTTCCTATAAAGAGATTAAGGTAGTGATTCTTCCTGGATAGAATTGCATTGTGAGTGATTTTGTAAAGGTTTCATCCTTACCAAGGAAAATGATAGTTTGAGTGTTGTGTGAGATTTTGATTCTTGAGCCTAAGGTATAAAAAGAATTAGGTTAGTCTTTAGCCTGTAAAAAGATAGGTTTTTCTTGAGCCTGTAAAAGGTAGAGGTTATTCCTTAGCTTGGGAAAAGAATTTTGTAGATGTTGATTCTGAGCCTGTAAAAGAATCGGTGTGAGGGTTTGGTTCCTACCTTTAAAGGGATCTTGAGTATTAGTGGGTGCGAATCTCCGTGGGACTCGGACGACTGGACTAGCCAAGAGTAGCTTGGTGAACCAGGATATATCTTGGTGTACTGCATTATTAATTTATTTATTTTTTTTTCTATTTGTGTGTGCACTTAGTTGATTAATTAATTCCGCTGTGATATAAATATAATAATTAATTTAGGAATAAAATTAATTATTTGATTGATTGAAGTTTTATTCTAATAATTTTTAATTACCCAATTTACCCCCCCTCTTTGGTATTCCACTGGGCCAACAGTAAGTTTGGGAGGTCTGGCTCTTTATGTACCCCAGCTCTTGTCGTCGAACTCCTAGAATGCTCTCTTTGCCGATCTAAGGTGTGGCTCTTAGCCTTTGGACGACTTGTTTCACTATTTTTGAAGTTATCCTTCATTGTTGGTCTATCCTCACGCGCGTATTTGATATCTTCCGGTTTCATGTAGGGCTTTGCCTTCTCTATCAGCTCGGTCATGGTCATCGATGTATGCTTCATTAGTGAATCCTGGAACCGACCTGACCTCAGTCCCAAGGTGAAGGCATTTATAATAAGATTTGAATCACAACCTTTGATGCACGTCAGTTCTTCATTGAAGCGATTTATGTAGTGACATAAGGATTCGCCCTTTTCTTGCCACAATGTTAACAGGTAGTCAGTGCCCTTTATCCATCTTTGGCATGTGATAAATCAGCCGATGAACTACTTTCCAAAATCCATAAAAGATGAAATTAAGTTGGATGGTAACGAGTGCAACTACTCCAAGGCCGACCCTTTCAAGGTCATTATGAAAGCCCTACAAAGCGCGGAGTTACCCGTTCCATAGATTGATATCAAATGTTTGAAATAACAGATGTGGTCCATCGGGTCGGTTATCCTGTCGTACTTCTCAATTTTGGTGGCATTGAATTTGTCAGACAACAGTGCCTCCAGAATATCCAAGGTGAAAGGCATCTCAGTTCCCTTTAGTAGTGCATCCAGCTCGTCCATCGATAGGTCACTACCCTCCAATGCTCTACGTTGCTGAAGTAAATCTACCTGGGTAGGTACTCATGCCTCTTTGGTTTTCTAGTCAACATTCCCTCCATTGCGACGATCTTTGTTACCAGCATATCGATCTTCTGCACCTCAGGAAGAATAGCGTGCCCTCCGCTTGAGGCCTCCATATGAGCTTCCGTGTTTGTTGGTGGTGGGATCTCGGTTCCCTGACTCAGCCCAGCCATCCTTGATAGCAAATGCCTCATCTCGTCGGTGAAATTCTTTTTGTTTCTTTTTCCATAGACAGCGGTAAAATAATGTTGCCTAAAATTATCCGGTACGTGTTACAAGGCCTCACGTGCCGAAAACCTCCGCAACCTACAATCCGACTTGCAAAACCAGTTATTTCTATGGGGGGACACCGGTGTGGTGTCGACCAAAGAATCTCCGGCGTGAGAATAAAGTCAAATTGCTCAAAAGAGAGAATGAAAGCTTTAATGGTATAAAGTATAATATGGAGAGTGTTGTAATACCTCCTTCCCTTCCGTATATATAGGTTGTACCTCCGGTAACTTCCCCCGCCATGATCCTCTCCACATTCCATAATCAACCGCCATAAATGTTGCTTGTGGTCCCATTATGGGAAGTGGCGTCAATCGTGTTCGTGCATGGGGAAGGTGGTATGTGAGGTAACGGTTATCGTCGACTTACCATCCTTAGATTTGCGCCTTCATTAAGAGGCTTTGTCTTGCACCGAATAGGCCCATGCATGGCTGAGTTGCATTCAGCAGGCCAAATGCTTCATTTTTTGGCTATTAGGGCAGCTGGCCATTACGCGCTACCGGGTTGCTCCCACCGGATTGGACCTCTTAAGCAGTCCCGACCCTCTACTTCATCATCGTCTGCTCCATCTTGCATGCCAAAATGTTTCCCACATCACCGCCCCTAAAAAACCTAAATGAAATTTAAAGTATAAAATGGGATTAAATTAAGTGTAATTAGATATTTTTATATTCAATATAGCAAAAATATCTTTATGAATACAAAATATATCAAAATAGATATTCATCAATCATTTACTCTATCTTGTCCTGTAAAAATGCCTTTTCTAGGTAAGAGTTGCTAAACTTGTTCCTTTTTTCTTTTTGTTCAATGAATGCGTTAAAGCAAACAGTACATTGACATGGAAAATGAATGCACACCCTGTTCGGTAAGGAAGAGAAAGTACAGGGGGAAATGACCACTGGAAAAGAAAAGGAAAAAAATATATCTATACTCATTTTTGAGAAATGTATATTTAAAAAATATATATATATTATGAAATTTTGTTAGAGTTTTTTTATTATTTAGCCCATATTTCACACTCTCCTCAATAAGCCATTTAGACAAAAAGGTTTTTTTTTTTTAACTTTCTCGGAACATTCTTAGAATTTGATCCTCAGCGGTTAAGAATTTTGATTACCTGGACATTGATGCCCCTCATCTTTGCGTTGACGGTTATGGTAAGTTCTATTTCAGTTAATTTTGGTAGTTTCCATGTTTCTGATATTATTTTGGGGTATTGATTTTCATTTACGTTGTTTTTTGGAAACTGAGAAGACGAGCAAGACTATTTCGATTTTTGGAGGCGTCTTTGGGAAAAAAAAATTGGAGTTGCAGTCAAGAAGTTAGCATTTGGATTTTCTACTTTTTATTTCGTTATTTTTTATTTTTTTTCGATTTTCTATTGTTGTTATTGTTTGTTGTCTGGGGTTCTTCAATGCTTTTCGAAATGGTGTTCCGTTCGACATATTTTGGTTTTTGGCAGTTTTATTAGTGAAAATGTAAGTTTCATGTATATTTATATGCAATGATTGAGAACATTCATATTTAGAAAGAGTAGATTTTATCGTGTTATTTTCGCATTTTCGGTTTGAAATGTATTCTTTTTGTTGAAATGTAAGGTACGTGAATGTTTTTATTTGCAGTAAGGGAGAACATTCATGTTGAGGGTTCATAAAATTAGAAGTTTGTTAGTAAAGGGAGTATTATCAGGTTTATAATAGATTTTTGTGCGAGCAAATTTTTTTTTTCAATTTCCTGTTAGTTTCTATACGAATTTTAGTTTATTGAACATTCACATATTTTCTACGCGATTTATTGTGTAATGCTAAAAAGTTGATTGATACATAAATGGGAACGTTTACATGTTATATCTTTTTGAGACATAGGTTCCTTTTCCGGGGCAGGAAAGAAACAAAATGAAAATGTCACACGAACTAGTATTGATGTGCAAATTTGATGGTTATTCTTATAGAGTAAGAGTTGTGGCTTATCTCACATTTGAGATGTTGCTTTAGAAGATAATAACAAGTTGGGACATATTGCGGTCCAAGTCTTTTAAGCTATATTATTGGTTCCTCGACATGACAAATGTCTATTGTCATCCCAATGTGACTTTGAAGTTATTTGTAGTATTGCTCATGTATTGAAGTTTTGGTATATTGGCGTGGATATCAAGGTGTATTGCGGAGGAAGTAGGTCGGGTGATAGTGCATCCAACATGCTGATTGAATCTTCAAAAGGTCGAGGGGTAGAGGGGACGATTTTAAGGATGATGATTTATTGCCTATTTTTTGTTCATCGTCACAAAACACATTGTTATTAGATCATTGGGTTTAAAGCATTAGAGAGGTAGGGGAGATTTTTAAGGGTTGGATGCTGGAGTTTTGGAAAATTCTTAGAAAGTTTGTCGAGCAAGGAGGTTTCAGCTTTAAGAATAAGAAAAATGATAATAAAAAAAAAAAAAAAAAAAAAAAAAAAAAAAAAGGGGGTCACCGCTATATGTTCACTGAAGGAAGAAAGATGATGTAATTTGAAAGTACACGGAAGAGTGGATGAGAGGAATGGGTTTTATTTTTATTTTTTATTTTTTTTATTTTTTTAACATTTGGGAGCTTGAGAATAAACACTCGTCTGGTGTTGCCTTTAGGACGAACCAGAATGTAAACATGAATTCAATTGTGGTGAAGTCTTGCTTGGTTGATTTGGTGAGAAACATGCCTGATGTTTGCCCTATCAATGTTGTTCATTCATTTAAGAATGGTTATGGCATTGATATGACATATCATATTGCGTGGAATGAAGTAGAGAAAGCTTAGGATGAGTTATATGGTGATAACAAGTCTTCATACGATCAACCTCGATGGTATGTGGATGCTTGTATGCAAACGAACCCGAGGAGTTATTTTGTTTTGGAGTATAACACAAAGACAGAAGAGGTTGTTTATTGCCTTTAATGCTAGTATATAAGTCTTTAACTACTGTCGACCCATGATTGTTTTGGATGGTACGTTTCTAGGGGATCGGTACATGGGATGTTTGTTGGCGGCAAATGCGAAAAATAGGGCTAATGCTAAGTTACTGCTACTTATGTTATTAACTTGGATAATCTTTGCAATATTATGGTTATTTATTTTTTACCTTTTTTTTTCTAGGAATGTTTTCGGTTGCATTTGCTGTGGTGGACGCGAAGAGGGATTACAATTGGCATTCGTGTTTGTCCAATCTATTACAAATTGTATCATATCAATGTGTTTTAACGTTCATATCAGACAGGCATAGTGTACGCGCAAGGACTCACAACCATCCTCCTCGTGGTAATTGGACTACTCGCAAGTGTACAAGGTCTAATTTTAATATAATGGATCTTGTAAGATCGGATATCGTTCCACTGGGAATGGCAGGTAATTCGGTTGAGTATTGCGATTTCAATAGTTTCATATTATCTCGACTAATCAAATTTTGTTTGTTTTCTAATTAATATACTAAGATAAACGACAACTATGAAGTTAGTTTTAATTACAATAATTACTTAGGCATTGATTTCTTTCACATAATGCATAATCGAAGTCATTAGGTTAGCTATAATGGTTCTCTATCCATTCCGACAATCTCTGTATCCATAACTCCTCCGCTACCTCTCCCGAGTATAAAATGGGGGATTACACGACTTCGTGTCAACGAAGAAGTCCCCTTCAACGCCTTAACGACCCTAGGTCGCGTGAGTCTTTAGCCAACATCATGGATTGCATATGTTCTAACGCCCTCCCGGGTCGTTAGAACGTCACGTTGTATTTACCCTAGTCCGAATCCAGGGTTACCTCTCCCGAGTGTCAAACCCCGTATTCTCAGTCTATCCATACAAGCATAATATCAAGAATAATGGTAAACACAATCGGATTTAGACAAACAACACATTAAAGTAACACTAATTCATTCAACTTAACAATTACATGATTTCAACTATACCTGAGTAACATTTAACTAATACAATAACATCTTAGCCATATACCATACAAAATAAGAGGGATTCAACATTCTTAGATATGAAAAAGTGATTACAAAGATAAAAACAAGAGAGAAACGATCAAATCTGGAAGTGAAACGGTTCACTGTCGCTAATGATCAATCTACAAGTGATTTTTCTTTGTCCGAATGATGAACCTCCTTCTTGATCTTCATAATATAGCTTAAGAGATTTCTACTAGGGGTAGGGTTCTTCAACTCTTTGTTTCAGACGTAGGAAAGGGGTATATATAGGCCTAGGGGTTCAAAAATATCTAAACAAATATTTTGGGCTGTTCTACGAATTTCGCCTAAGCGGTAGAATCTTCACCTAGGTGGAGGTTAAGTTGGTTAGAATTACGCCTAGGCGATGGTTTCTTCGCCTAGGCGGAGGACTAACTTCTTGGGCCCCTATTCTTTCTGACGGATTTCCGCCTAGGCGGTAGCTACTTCGCCTAGGCGAATTTACAGCAGTACAGCTCTTCCAGCAGTTCAGCACTTCCAGCGTTCTGATGGATTTCTGCCTAAGCGGTGGAAACTTCGCATAGGCAGATTCAATACTTCAGCCCTTGCAACTTTCTGATGGATTTCCGCCTAAGCGGTGGAAACTTCGCCTAAGCGGATTTCAACTCTTCAGCTTTTGCAACTTTCTGATGAATTTCCGCCTAGGCAGTGGATACTTCGCCTAGGCCGAATTGCGTTGTTCTTTGAAACCTCATTTTTTCATCTTTTTTGCTACCCTTTTCTCCACCATTTCGCTCGGTTTGTCGATTGTTGACATCCCTTCTCCTGACTAATAAAAACAGCTAAAAAGATATTCACACTCCAATAAAATACTCCAAAACTGGCAAATTCGGTTTAGAATTAGATAGGTATTTTACACCTATCAAATACCCCCAAACTTGGAATTTTGCTAGACCTCGACCAAAACACCCTAATGCTAAATAACACTAACTACACTAATTAGCTACATTCTAAACTACAAATACGTAATCATTAACAAATAAGAAGTACACACCTGTGAAATTTAAGTTTAGTCAAAGAAACCATGCTATTCTTCCCTCAACAACCCGTAATAAGATCCGGTTAAGGAATAACACACACCACGTGGTGTTCCATAATTTCAACACTTAATATTAGTTAAAATCATTTTAGACCCTACTGAAATGTGTGTGTGTGAGAACTCGGATATATAACAAATCAAACACCGAATTGGATTATTCAATGAATAATGTCATGACTTAAACTTGTTAAAACATTTAGAAAAGCCATATGCTTGACTGGGCTCAACTATCCACTAATGTAGGTTCGGACATTCACCGAGGTCAATAGGGCTTGGTTTGGCTTTGGAGAACGGCCAAGGGTATTGTAGAAATAGAAACTCGTTATAATTATAACGATACTCGAGGTACAAACGCTTGTCTCTAAATCTCTCTCATAACCCCCTTATCTTTGAAGATATTACCCTGAACAAGATTTAGTAAACTTGTATTCACTTGTTACAACAACCGAAATTAAACACTATATTCACATAAGTTTTTTTGTTTTTTTTTTTTTTTTAAAAAAAAAAAACATACCCCCAAACTTATTCAAATTTATACAATTTTAGGGGCATGTTAATACAACTAAAGGATTGACAAGTGAATACTCTTATACTTAACCAAAAACGTTTTAAACTGTAACCCCGATTGCTCGCTTCAAGTTAGCATAATCTAATGCTACTTGTTTTCACTCAATTTTCACTTTTATTTCTAGAGACAATGATTTTGAAAGATTTACTTGGTTAAAGTATAGAAACAAGTTCAGAAAACAAAAATTTTTATGGCTTCGACAGGAGAACGAGGGAATAATTTTTCAGGTTAGTTTCAAACGGTTCAAGCGATGAAAATGAAGGCCTATATCATGCCTCCGGAATTACCTTACCTATAATTTCACCTCCAGCCTCCCCCAGTCAAGTTCTAAATTCCTCATTTCTATCATGAACTTATTACTGAATAATCGGCGTCAAATCGTTCAACTAGTTATACAATGAGTTTATGCGATCGTGCGATTTAGGATCAAAACAATTTTCACCTAATCGACATGCTAAGCACACAAAACACACGTGAATGACATTACCCCCGACCTCAATATGCAATTTAGGATGTAAGTTTCATCATTGGGACATGGTTCGGACGAACTCAATAACTCAACATGCACGTACAACTATATTCATTAAAAAATTTACTATAATTCTACAAACTAACATTACTTATACTAATGATCCTTACATATGCATAGCTAAACATTACACATTCATAACAAAAAGAATTTCAAAATTTACAAAAAAATTTAACATTAATATCATTATAAACTACAATTTGTACACAAAAAGAATTTTTGTCCCTTTTTACATCAAAAAATTTTCATCCTTCATATCCCCTCCCCCCCCCCCCCAAAAAAAAAAAAAACTACATGCTTGCATTACATATCAAATATACCCCCAAACTTGAACGAGGCAGTGTCCTCACTGCCTAAGCAGCGAACCCAATAGCAGAATAGACAAATCTGTATGGAAAACTGGGGTGGACACATACCTAGGAGGGAAGACATACAAGTCTAACCTCCTACTGTTCATTGTGGAGGAGATGGTGGTGGCGGCTCATCAGTCTCGGAAGGTGGCACCGGCATATAACGCGCCATGTCGATTCTGAGATGTTCGAATATAACTCTTTGGTTTTGATCTTGTTGTCGGATGTAGGACTCCATGTAGTTCTCCATCCGAGCCAAATTAGCTTGAAGTTGGCTCATATCGGACTGGAGACTAGGGACGTCTCGTGAAATTTAGATGATTTGGCCGCGGCTGGTTGTAGGCGTCAGTGGCTCCGAAGGGCCAGCTTCTTCCTCTTCGTGACCCTCTTCTCCTTCGCCTGGTCCTCATTTCCATACCCTGTTAATCATTGCAAGATCCAGTGGCTTTACAGGTGGAAAGGGGCTTATGGATGTGATACGAACTCCGACTCGTTGAAAGAGCGCGGTGAGTAAGGAGGGAAAAAAAGGCCACCCTTTTTCGTCTTAGCAGTATGAATTATGGAAGAATAAATGTGCCAATCGACGTTTACGAGTGTCCCTCTATCAATGTCGTAGAGCATAAACTTTCGCTCTTTGGACACATCGGACACATGGGTGGTCGGGAGCAGATTGGCGCAGATAAATGAATGCCAAATCTTTGGGATCGATTTCAGAAACCGAGACTTGAAGATTGCATGACCTTTCCATGTGTTCGTCCACTGGGCATTTCCCTTCGTCAGGGTCTGAATCACCGTACTCATAGACGGTGTGGCGGCGTCGGATAAATCTCTTGAGGCTTCGGGCTCCGTCAATCCCAGTAATTCATTTAAATGATCGGCGCTGAACAGAACAGGAATGTTTCAGACCCGTGTTTGAAATCCCATAGCCTCCGCAATGTTTGCATAAAATTCTTGTACAAGGGCCAACTCTCCTGTTGGGGGTGGAGCACAGAACTGTTCCCACTGTCTTTGTACGATAACAGTCCTGATTTCTTTCGGGAGTTTATTCAAAGGTCTGAACCCCCTCTAACGGATGCCATGCCGCTTACTTTCATGCTCAACGGTCCTCAGCCTGCTTTGAAACAAATTTGAGGGAGTTGTAGTCCGAAGCAGACGGAGGTTCGTCTGTTCGTGGTTGCTTAGCAGCACGGCGCTTTGCCATTTTCCCTGAAAATCAAAATCACAACACCAACCACAATAATAACAATAGAACAAGCAATTTAAACCCTTGTCAGCGAACACACAATGCTCTATTTTATCAAACATATGCCAATCAAAGCCAAACAATACAAATCTCACACGATATCCCACCAACCATAACCAAATCACATTTTTGTCGCAATGTAGCGCAAACTAAATGATTCACATTGTATATCAACACAAAAACATGATAGGGTTTACCATTTATCAGTCCTCAATCCCAAATAGCATGAAAATCGCAACTTAGGGTTTAAAGGGGTTTAGGATTCTAATCAAATCCAATGATTTTTGAAATAAATGAGTAAATTAAGCAAATATTTCAACAACTAAATGAAAAATCAGATCATTCACACTTACTTGTTGAAAATTTTTGATCAAATCACTGGAGAATGGCGATTTCGCACTGTTTCACCATTCAAACCCTAATTTTCGAGAATGGGAAGAGGAATTCCACGTTTAGACGAAGATTCTTGGTGAAAATCCAAGTTTTTAGCACTATAGAATGAATCTTTAACGGGTGGAAGGAATTTGGGATGGTGAAGTTGAGAGGTTTCTTGAAATTTTTAGGAGGGAAATACCGTTTGCGGAGAGGACTGTGCGTTTTAAAACAGGGCTCGCGTGAATTCGCCTATGCGGTGGTTTTTCCGCCTAGGCGAAGTAGCGCATTTTTCTTTTAAAAACCTTCTGGTGTTAATTTGCCTAGGCGGTGGTTTTTCTGCCTGGGCGAGTTTACACCAGTGTGAAACCCTTGATTTCGTGTAAATCTGTTTAGGTGGTGCGTTTTCCACCTAAGCAAGTTTACACCAATGTGAAACCTCTTATTTGGTTGTAAATCTGCTTAGGCGGTGGGTTTTCCGCTTGAGCGAATTTACACCAGTGTAGGAACTCAGCTTTTCTTTAATTTCCCTCCTAGGTGGTGGTTTTACCGCCTGGGCGAAATTACAGCAGTGTATAAATTCAAGCTTTTTGCTTCCTATTTTCGCCTAGGCAGTGGTTTTTTTCGCCTATGTGAATTTACGCCAGTATGTTTCCTCAGACTTTTTGTCCAATTTTCGCCTGGGCAGTGGTTTTTCTGCCTAGGTGAATTTTTGCCAGTGTGGACTTAAGTTGGATTCCTTCAGGTTTTCACATTTTTTGCTCTACACCTCTTATTTCCTCTTCATTCCTCAAATGAGTTTTAGCATGCAAATCAATCCTAAGTGTCTAGCCTAATCAATCCACCACAAAAAATAGTATTACGAGATCAATACGATCTCCAAAAAGTAATTTATATAAAAGTTTGGAATATTCGTTACCCTCGATGACATATCAAAAGATGTTGCTTGGTTTAACGTCCCTAGCATGGACGTTGATGAATTCCAGCTCTATCCTTCAACGAGGGAGATGTTCTCCACAACTCGCTCTTCATCCTTGAAGTAGTGCTTGATCCGTTCCCCGTTGACTCAGAAAGTTCGTCCATCTTCGCCTTCTAGCTCGATAGCACCAAATGGATAAATATGCTTGATCCGGAACGGTCCAGACCATCGCGACTTCAACTTTCCAAGAAAGAGTCTCAGCCTTGAGTTAAACAATAAAACTTGTTGGCCTAGACTGAACTCCCTCCGGACTATCATTTTATCCTGCCACCTCTTCATTTTATCTTTGTAAAGCTTGGCATTCTCATAAGCCTCGTGCCGGAATTCCTTCATTTCATTCAATTGGAGGAGATGTTGCACACCAGAAACTTTTATGTCAAAATTAAGTTTCTTAATCGCCCAAAATGCACGGTGCTCCAATTCAATGGGCAAATGACACGCTTTCCCAAACACCAATCGATACGGCGACATGCCGATCAGTGTCTTAAAAGCCGTGGGATAAGCCCATAAAGTATCGTCAAGCTTCACTGCCCAATCCTTGCAATTAGTATGAACCGTTTTCTCCAGAATTATCTTGATTTCTCGGTTTGAAACTTCAGCTTGGCCATTTGTCTGTGGGTGGTATGGTAGCACCACTTTGTGTCTAACCCCATACTTTGCCAACAAAGCGTTTAGCATTTTGTTACAAAAGTGGGTTCCCTCATCACTGATTAAGGCTCAAGGTGTCCCGAACCGTGTCATGACATTATGCTGAAGGAACTTCAAAACCACTTTGGTATCATTAGTAGATGTTGCTACGGCCTTGACCCATTTAGACACATAGTAGACCGCTCACAGAATATACTCCTTACCAAATGATGGAGAAAATAGCCCCATGAAGTCTACACCCCACACATCAAATAACTCAAGCTCAAGAATTTACGTCAGTGGTAATTCATGCCTTCTCGATATGTTACCCACCCTTTGACATCTATCACAGGTTTTCACAAATGTATATGAATCTTTAAACAAAGAAAGCCAATAAAAACCTGATTGAAGTACTTTCGATGCTGTGCGAGTCACACCAACATGGCCGCCACAAGGTGATGAATGGAAATGGTAGAGAATACTAGCCATTTCCTCCTCCGGATCACCTAATCAGCACATTTCTTGAATAGCAATGGCTCATCCCACAAATAATACTTTGTATCAAAAAGAAATTTCTTCCTTTGGGCTCCCGTCAACTCAAGTGGTAACATGTTACATGCAAGATAATTCACAATGTCCGTATACTACAGAAGTGTATTTTCCACTGAAAACAGTTATTCGTCAGGGAACACTTCCGTGATGCTAGACTCCTCACCAACGTCTTCTTGAATCAACCTCGATAAATGGTCAGCAACAACATTCTCACTCCCCTTTTTGTCCCTGATTTCAGCATCAAACTCTTGCAATAAAAGAATCCACCTTATTAATCTCGACTCGGCATCTTTCTTTGCAAATAAGTACCGAATAGCCGTGTAATCCGTGCAGAAGATCACTTTTGACCCAATGATATAAGACCGAAACTTATCACAAGCAAAGACCACCGCTAACATTTCTTTCTCAGTCGTGGTATAATTCTCCTGGGCATCATTCAATGTCACTTGCATCACACATTATCTCAATTGGCATTTCCCAATCCAGAGCGACCATTATTGGAGCCGTGATCAACTTCTCCTTTATCGCCTTGAAAGCCTCCATGCAAGCCTCATTGAATTCAAATAAGGCATCCTTCTCAAGAAGGTGACATAACAGTTTCACTGTCTTTGAGAAGTCCTTGATAAAGCGCTGGTAAAAGCCGACATGCCTCAAGAAACTTCGAACTCATTTCACATTAAGCAGTGGTGGAAGCTTCTTAATCGTTTCAATCTTTACTCAGTCCACCTCAAGACCCTTGGAAGAGACTCGATGACCTAAGACGATCCCCTCTTTAACCATAAAGTGGCACTTCTCCCAATATAAAACCAAATTCTTCTCCTCACATCGGTCGAGAACAAGCACCAGATTGTAGAGACAGTGATCAAAGGACGACACAAAGACTGAGAAGTCATCCATGAAGATTTTCATTTTCTCTTCCACCATATCCGAAAATATCGCCATCATACACCGTTGGAAAGTTGCCGGTGCATTGCAAAGGCCAAACGGCATACGTCGATAAGCAAAGGTTCCATACGGGCATGTGAAAGTAGTTTTCTCTTGGTCCTCTAGTACAATGGCTATTTGATTGTAGCTTGAATAGCCATCAAGAAAGCAATAATACTCATATCCGGCTAATTGATCTAGCATTTAGTCAATGAAAGGAAGAGGAAAATGATCCTTCCTCGTCGCCTTATTCAATCTTCTATAATCAATGCATACACGCCATCCCATGATGGTCCATGTAGGAATAAGGTTGTCCTTCTCATTTTTCACCACCGTCATACCTCCTTTCTTGGGCACTACTTGCACCGGGCTAACCCACTCACTATCGGATATAGCGTATATAATTCCCGCATTCAAGAGCTTTAAAACCTCCACTCTCACCACTTCCTTTATAGCTGGATTTAGCCGCCGTTGATGTTCAATGGAGGGTTTGAACTCATCCTCCATTAAAATCTTATGCATACAAACCAATGGGCTAATTCTTTTGATATCCGAAATAGACCAAGCAAAAGCAGATCGGTGCCTCTTCAAGATTCTTAGCAACTTACTCTCCTCTTCTTCCATCAGAGTTGATGAAATTATAACCGGATCGATCAAATTCTCTCCCGAAAAGATATACCGAAGGTGTTCCGGTAATTGCTTGAGTAATAACCCACCGTGAGGCGGATTTGATTCTTCGGGAAAGTTTTCAACTTCTTCAATCTTCGCCACATGAAAAGGATCTTTTACGTCTTTAGATTGAGCATCTAAAGTCAACACGTAGTCCATAATCTCAAGTTCCGTGGTAGAGCCTTCTTCACCAAGATTCCCCATAGATAAGGAATTGGTGAGTGTATGCTCTAATGAATCCATCTCCATAGTTGCAAGAAAGAACTCCCTCATGCAAGAGTCCACAACGTCAACTCGATTGCAATTGAGAGGTTCATCCGGAAAGTTCATAGTTCTAAAGATGTTGAACCTTATCTCTTCATCATTGACTCTTAACGTCAGATTTCCGTTATGCACATCAATCAAGGCCTTTCTCGTTACAAGGAAAGGTCTTCCCAAGATGATCGAGATTTCTCTATCTTCTTCCATTTCAAGCACAACGAAATCCACCGGAAATATGAATTTATCTACCTTCACTAGCACATCCTCAATGATACCTTTCGGATAGGTTAATGAACGATCCACCATTTGAAGACAGATCATTGTCGACTTTACACTTCCAAGTCCTAACTTCCGATAAACAGAAGAAGGCATTAAATTAATACTCGCCCCAAGATCACAAAGCGCCTTATCAAAATGAGATTTCCCGATAGTACATGGAATTGTGAAACTACCGGGATCCTTCAATTTGGTAGGTAACTTTCTTTGTAGTATTGCACTATACTCCTCAGTTAGCTTCACCGTTTCGTAATCCTCCAACTTCCTCTTCTTTGTCATGATGTCCTTCAAGAACTTGCCATAGTTGGGCATTTGTTCCAATGCATCCGCAAAAAGTATGTTGATGTGGATTTTCTTGAAGATTTCAAGAAATTTCTCAAATTGGGCATCCAACTTCCTCTTTTGGAATCTTTGAGGATATGGCAATGGGGTTGTTAGAATCTGTGGATTCTCTGAAAATGTTACTCGCCCCGGTATCACCCTTTCATCTTTTCTTCTCTCCTCGACTTTCTCCTTGTTATTATCCCCATTCACATCTTCACTCGGCTTCTCCTTTCCTTCATCGATTTTTCCTTCAACTTCCTCCTCCGTACTAGTTCTTGGTTCATCATTTAGAAACTCACGACTCACTCCCGACTCGGTTTCCATAGGCCTTCTCACTTCCACGTCTCTTCTTCTCCTCAACTTAATCGCCTTGCATTCCCAAGGGTTGGTTTCCGTGTTGCTTGGAAACTTCTCCTTTTGTTGTTCTTGAATGGCCCTAGCAAGCTGCGCGATTTGAGTCTCAAGAGCCTTCACCGTGGCATTAGTGTTTGTACAAGTGGTATTAATAGAGTCCAGCCGTGTTTCATATTTGTTCAGCCAATTATGCGTCTCACGCATCATAGTCTGTGTCTCCTTCATAAATGAACCCAAAACCTCATCCAAATTTGACTTCGGATTGTGCATTGCTGGTTGTTGCATTGGATGATTGGATTGCACAGGATATCCCGAAGCTTGATTTCCATAACCCGGAGGTGGCCGCAAAGTGTTCTGATTGTTCGCATATGAGAAGTTCTAATGGTTACGAAGTCCAGGATTGTAATGAGTTGGAATGTTGGTAGCCAGCTTGAAAGTGTAGGCATGGTTGTTCAGAAAATGGCATTCTTTGAACTCGTTATCCAATCCAGATTGAGAAAAACTTGCTGCTATATCCTCCCCTTGACATAACAAAGCTCCTTTTGTAGACAAGGCGACCAATTGATCTGAGAGCTTAGACACTTGGGCAGATAACATTGAAATATGCTCAGATTCTTGGATAGAAGCGACCCGTCTTCCCGTGTTCCTCTCATTCGGCCATTGATAATTATTAGCCGCCATTTCTTCCAATAATGCATTTACTTCAGTAGGGGTTTTGGACAACAACTACCCCCCTGAGGCTGTATCGACTATCGTTCTGGTCTGGCCATCCAACCCGTTATAAAACAATTGGGTTTGAAACCAATCTTGATAACCGTGTTGGGGGCACCTTCTCAATAAGTCTTTAAATCTCTCACATGCCTCAAATAATAACTCAAAATCTCTCTGGCGAAACTACGCAATCTCGCCTCGAAGTTGAGAAGTCTTCGAGGGTAGAAAGAACTTAGTGAGGAACCTTTGTGCAAGGTCCTCCCAAGTATTAATGCTCCCCGGTTGAATCGACTAAAACCATCCCCTTGCTCTGTCTCGTAAGGAGAACAGAAATAACCTCAACCTTATAACATCTTCAGCAACTCCATTAATCTTGACGGTGTCACAGATCTCAAGAAAGGTTGCTAAGTGTACGTTGGGGTCTTCGTGAAGGTTCCCTCCATATTGGTTTTGCTTAACCATATTAATTAGGGCAGGCATCAATTCAAAGTTATTCGCCTGGATCGGCTACCTCCGAATCCCTGAATAGTTGTCCAACATGAATGGCCGATAATAGTCCCGAAGGACTCGTTGTGGCCTCTCATGCTCCGGAGGCTGGAGTGCTTGCGGCTCTAGTGGTTGGGGAACATTCTCACGTCCCCCGGCCATTGCGGTAGCTTTTTCCTCTTTCTGTTTCGCAATATGTTGACTACGCCGCATGCACTGCTCAAATTCAATAGATAAATAAAATAAATAAATAAATAAATTGAATAAAATTTAAAAGCAAAAGAATTATCGTGATTAACATTCAACTACTTGATCACAATATCAACTTAATTGAAAAACACATCGCCGTTCCCCGGCAACGGCGTCAAAAACTTGTACGCGAGAGGACTCACAACCATCCTCCTCGCGGTAATTGGACTACTCGCAAGTGTACGAGGTCTAGTTTTAATATAATAGATCTTGTAAGATTGGATATCGTTCCACTGGGAATGGCAGGTAATTCGGTTAAGTATTGCGATTTCAATAGTTTCATATTATCTCAACTAATCAAAATTTGTTTGTTTTCTAATTAATATACTAAGATAAATGATAACTATGAAGTTAGTTTTAATTATACTAATTACTTAGGCATTGATTTCTTTCACATAATGCATAATCAAAGTCATTAGGTTTGCTATAATGGTTCTCTATCTATTCCGATAATCTCTGTATCAATAACTCATCCGCTACCTCTCCCGAGTGTAAGACGGGAGATTACACGACTTCGCGTCAACGAAGAAGTCCCCTTCAATGCCTTAACGACCCTAAGTCGCCTGAGTCTTTAGCCAAAGTCATGGATTGCATACATTCTAACGCCCTCCTGGGTCATTAAAACGTCACGTTGTATTTACCCTAGTCCGAATCCAGGGTTACCTCTCCCAAGTGCCAAACCCCGTATTCTCGGTTTATCCATACAAGCATAATATCAAGAATAATAGTAAACACAATCGGATTTAGACAAACAACACATTAAAGTAACACTAATTCATTCAACTTAACAATTACATGATTTCAACTACACCTAAGTAACATTTAACTAATACTACAAGATCTTAGCCATATACCATACAAAATAAGAGGGATTCAACATTCTTAGATATGAAAAAGTTATTACAAAGATAAAAACAAGAGAGAAACGATCAAATCTGGAAGTGAAACGATTCACTGTCGCTAATGATCGATCCACAAGTGATTTTTCTTTGTCCGAATGATGAACCTCCTTCTTGATCTTCAAAATATAGCTTAAGAGCTTTCTACTCGGGTTAGGGTTCTTCAACTCTTTGTTTCAGACTTGGGAAAGGGTTATATATAGGCCTAGGGGTTCAAAAATATCTAAACAGATATTTTGGGTTGTTCTGCGAATTCCGCCTAAGCAGTAGAATCTTCGCCTAGGCGGAGGTTAAGTCGGTTACAATTCTGCCTAGGCGATGGTTTCTTCGCCTAGGCGGAGGACTAAATTCTTGGGCCCCTATTCTTTCTGATGGATTTCCGCCTAGACGGTAGCTACTTCGCCTAGGCGGATTTACAGCAGTGCATCTCTTCCAGCAGTTCAGCACTTCTAGCATTTTGATGGATTTCCGCCTAGGCAGTGGAAACTTCACCTAGGCGGATTCAATACTTCAGCCCTTGTAACCTTCTGACGGATTTCCCCCTAAGCGGTGAAAACTTCGCCTAGGCGGATTTCAACTCTTCAGTTTTTGTAACTTTCTGATGAATTTTCACCTAGGAAGTGGATACTTCGCCTAGGTGGAATTGCGCTGTTCTTTGAAACCTCATTTTTTCATCTTTTTGGCTACCCTTTTCTCCACCATTTTTCTCGGTTTTTCGATTGTTGACGTCCCTTCTCCTGACTAATAAAAACAGCTAAAAAGGTATTCAACTCCAATAAAATACTCGAAAACTATCAAATTCGATTTAGAATCAGATAGGTATTTTACACCTATCAAATAGTGTAATCATTGATTGTGTTGAGAGAATGTTCCCAAATTGCTTTCATGTATATTTTTTACCTTTTTTTTTTCTAGGAATGTTTTCAGTTGCATTTGTTGTGGTGGATGCAGAGAGTGATGACAATTGGCGTTGGTTCTTGTCCAATTTATCACAAATTGAATCATATGAATATGTGTTAGCGTTCATATCATACATGCATAGTATAATCATTGATGGTGTTGAGAGAATGTTCCCAAACTGCTTTCATGCGTATTACCTTAACTACTTGAAGAATAATCTAAAGGACTAATTGAGTGGCATGAAACAAGGATTTAAAGAGAGTTTGGTGTATAAGTATACAAAAATAGCTTATGCTATGAAAATGGATAGGTATAACCAATTTCTCTATGATTTGAAAGCTAAAGGTAAAGGTCGTGTCGAAAATTTCTTACAGGATGTCCCGTCAGATAGATTTTGCAATATATTCTTCTAAGGGAAAAGGTATGGAGAAATACCATCAACCTTGCGGAGTCTTTCAATGTATGGATACTTGATTTATGATATTTTATAGTTATTATAATGGTTAACAAGATTAGATGTAAGGTAATGGCACAAACATTTGTTAGGCACGCTGATTCCTTGCTGATGATAGGAGTTTTTTGCCCTTGTAGCGATGAAATGACTGCACAGATGATTAGGGATGGATGGATGATAGGTGTGATTTACCTATCTATTTCCAAACCAAATTAAGTTAGTTTTCGAGTGTTTATATAGTATTTTATTATATTTTAATTAGTTTTTATACTTTTTGTAATAAAACAGGTGTGGGGGGTAAAAAGATAGGAAATTGGAACGAAAACGATGAGATCGAATGGTGGAAAAATAAAATCGGAGGCAAAATTGTGAAACAAGCCCACCGCCACGGTGGTGAAGATGCTGAGAAGACACCAAACTTGTTGAACTTCCATAGCCGCGACGCAAGATCCACCGCTACAGCGCAAAATATGTAGAATGTTCTTCCTATTCCAACACCTTCTTTACCGCCGCTGCGATCAACTAACAGACCTACCCATGGCCACAACGATGAATCCCACGGCCGCGGCGGTGGCCTCTGCACAGCCTAGATATTTTTTATATATATTTTGAGATCTTTTTCTTATAAATACCATTCCCTCTCGTCCTTTGCTACCCCCCGGGCATTTGGTCACTATAGGCAATATTTAGGCTATGGTTTAGGAGTTTTAAAGGTGGAGCTCACGTCCTGAAGTGGAGAAGACGGCGAATCGATCGTTGAGCGTTCTTAGCGGTTTATCTTCGGACGAGGCTAAGTTATTTGATGGTTTTTCCATATTTCTTTATCTTAGGATCACGTGAGCATATTTAGCTCGATTTATATGCTTATACAGTTATGACCACGTGTTAAATATGGATTGTAGTAGGAATTAACAGTATATTTATAAATATGTTTGTTTTGATGATTTCGATGTTGCGTTTGTGATTGTTCTTCGTAGTTTGATTATATTTATCATATTGTTTGTTTATCATGATTAGTTAGATAAATGGAGAATGGGGGGTTTTGATAAACCCCGGATTCGGATTGGGTAAACAAACGCCACGATTCTATAACCCGGTCGGGGTTTGAATCCTGGACAATAGATGATGTTGGGGAAAGACTCACGTGACCTAGGGTCGTTAAGACGTTGAGGAAGACTTCTTCGTTGACATGAAGTCACGTTATATCCCCTGTATTACACTCGAGAGAGGTGGCGAGGAAGTTTACGAACGGAGATTGTCGATAGGGTAAATACAATGCACAATCCAATAACCCGGGAAGGAGTTGGATTGTGTACAATCAATGACACTAGGCGAGACTCACGTGACCTAGGGTCGTTAAGGCATTGAGAGGGACTTCTTCGTTGACTCGAAGTCATGTATTCCACCGTCTTACACTCGGGAGAGGTGGCGGTGGAGTTTACGTACCAAGGTTGTCAAATAGGTCGAACAACGTAAACGTGAGTAAATCGAAATCGAACACATATTTGTAAACACGTTAATCCCTAGGTAATTCTTCACCTTAAAACATATTAGCATATTAGTGTAGTTAATTTATGATATATTAGTATTAGTTTAATTAATTAAATACATTTGTTTTTCGCTTAGATAAAGTTAGGTCACGACAAATGTGGTATTCGATAGTAATGACACCAATCCCTGTGGATACGATAACTCGATCTTTCATGATCACACTATACTAAAACTTTAACCTCGTACGCTTGCGAGTAGTCATATATGCGAAGGATAGTAGAATCCTTTGGCGTACAAGTTTTTGGCGCCGTTGCCGGGAATTATTTTGATGTTATTGTCGGAGAAACGCGGGTAACGGCTCAAGACTTAAGTTTTAGATAGGAGAAGCAAGTGTCTCATATTTGTCGGGGATTGGTCGTTAGGCGAATTCAATTTTCAACGATCGCTACCAAGTTTTTGGTAACGATTGTCGGACATTGATTTGTTGTTATTATTGATATTGTGTGTAAATGACTTAATTTTACTTTAGCCATTTCTTTTGTATATAATTTTTGTTTGTAGTTTTGTTTTTGTTTCTTATGCAGGGTATGTGGATATGTTAGATCGACGGGTATTGTTGCATCCCTTTCGATAAGATTCCAATCCGTTTTATGTTGCTTGGCCGAGCACATAAGCTGGTGAGGCATTTCGTTGGAAGATTGAGCCATCCAAAGCAAAACCTCGCTAATCTTGAGGGTGTTCTGCATATGTCGGGCCGAGGACATTAAACCAAGCGTTTCTTGGGAGGTAACCCAAGGTCAAAATAAGTTAAATCCGTCACATCTGACTTGATTCGAAGGTGAGATTCTCTAGCCTCCCAGGTAAGTGTTCTAAACACCCTTCGTCAACATGCTTTAAATTTTATATTTTGAGAATGATGATCGAGTTCGCTGAGGATACTTTCCGTTTTAAGTTTGGAAGTGATGTGTAGTATTTAGTATTGTTAGTTTATGTGTTATTGTTTTCCCGTATTACATGTGTGTTTAGGTTAGAATGTATTTATGTTTTTGTGTCGTTGTGTCACATGTTGAGTTTTACATTCATCTGCCCCGTCACCCGATAATGATAATTACCCCTGGTTGTTTTCGAGGTCAAGGGTAATACCCATGCATGTGTGATTCTGTGTGCTTGACTATGCTTTTCGGTAAAGATTATTGCAGATCCTATTTTGCAAGGGCACATAAACTGAATGTATTTCTATTCAACTGATTTGGGGATGATTATCGATTAGCCAAATTCATGACACATTAAGGATTCTAGAACTTGATTGAGGGGAAGCTTGAGGCGAAATCCTAGGCGAGGTAGTTTAGGAGACGTGATTTTAGGCATTCTCTTTGTTGCTTGAGCCTTTTTAAGCCTACCATGCAATATCATTATCCCTCGTCACCCTGTCGAAGCCTAAATGCTAATTCAATTATGAACACATAAACTAAAACCATGGCCAATGGATCTTTTTCCAAATCTAAATTGCTGAATTTAAAGGCACATTTGAGTGAATCAAGTTTGCAATTGTAAATGCTACTTGATGTGAGCGGTTGGGTTTAGGGAGAACTTCTAATTGGTTCGGTATTTGAGTACTCAGTTGTCATTTTTCATTTGTATTTCACACACCCCTTCAATTGTAACAATCAAATAAGTTTTAGGGTGTGTTCGTTGAAAAAAAAAAAATCAAATGTAAATACGGTTTTTATTTCTGTTTCTTTTGACAAGTGAGTCCGTCGATCTTAAATTCATGTTCGGGATTATTTCTAATCTTTCTATGGGGGTTCGAGAGTGAATGTGCCAAGTATTGAGCCTTGGGTAACGTTAACCCATTTTCTATTCCAAATTACCCTTGGCTAATTATAACAAAATCGAACCAAGTCTTTTTTATCTCTTTGAACTACTAGACCTACATTAGTGGATAGTGGACCCCAATTAGGCCTATGGAAATCCTAGTCCTTCACGATCTAAGTCATAAATTTCGTTGGGGGATAATCCAATCCGATCGTTGTATACTTATATTATTGAGTCACGTACTAACACGTTTACAAGATCTAAAACGGCGTTCACCATTATTGCATGTCGAAAATCTAGAACATTACATGGTGTGTGCTACCACCTGAATTCGATATGACTGGCGGTTGTTGAGGGACAACAATAACTTGGTCGTTAGAAGAAGTCAAAACTCGTATGTCGTTATGTTTAGATTGTTTTAGATTGTTTTTTATTTCATTTAGTTGTATTTTTCATTTTCGTGAGTGTATTTGACTTGAGGACTAGCCAAATTCCAAATTTGGGGGTATTTGATAGGTGTGATTTACCTATCTATTTTCAAACCGAATTAAGTTAGTTTTCGAGCGTTTATATAGTATCTTATTATGTTTTAATTAGTTTTTATACTTTTTGTATTAAAACAGGTGTGTGGGGCAACAAAATAGAAAACTGGAACGAAAATGATGAGATCGAACCAAAAATGGTTGAAGAACGGTGGAAAAACAAGATCGGAGGCAAAATTGTGAAACAAGCCCACCGCCGAGGCGGTGAAGATTCTAAGAAGACACCAAACTTGCTGAACTTCCATGGCCGTAGTACAAGATCCACCGTCGTTGCGCAAAAGATATAGGATGTTCTTTCTATTCCACCGCCTTCTTCACCGCCGCGACGATCAACTAACCGACCTACCCACGGCCGCGGCGAATCCCACAGCCGTGGTGGTGGCCCCTACACAAACTAGATATTTTAAGATCTTTTGCTAATAAATACCATTCCTTCTCCCCCTATCTTGAAACCCCCCCAGCCATTTGGGCACCTTAGGCTATATTTAGGCCTAGGTTTAGGAGTTTTAGAGGTGGAGCTCACATCTTGAAGTGGAGAAGACGACGAATCGATCGTTGAGCGTTCTTAACGGCTTATCTTCAGACGAGGCTAAGTTCTTCAATTATTTTTCCTTATTTCTTTATCTTAGGATTATGTGAGCATGTTTAGCTTATTATTTCATTGTAAATGCGGCGATGGCTATAGCTAAACATGGATTGTAGTAGGAATTAACACTATATTTATAAATACATTGTTTGGATGATTTCGGTGTTTCGTTTGTGATTGTTCTTCGTACTTTGATTGTATTTATCGTATTGTTTGTTTATCATGTTTAGTTAGATAAATGGAGAATATGGGGTTTTGACAAACCTCAAATTCGGATTTGGGTAAACAAACGCCACGATTCTATAACCCGGTCGGGGTTTGAATCGTGGACAATCGATGACGTTGGGGTAAGACTCACACGACCTAGGGTCGTTAAGACGTTGAGAGAAACTTCTTCGTTGACACGAAGTTGAGTTATATCCCTCATCTTAAACTTGGGAGAGATGGCGAGGGAGTTTTAAAATGGAGATTGTCGATAGGGTAAATACAACACGATGATCCAATAACCCAAGAGGGAGTTCGATTGTGTGCAATCAATTATACTGGGCGAGACTCACGTGACCTAGGGTCGTTAAGATGTTGAGGGGGACTTCTTCGTTGACTCAAAGTCATATATTCCACCGTCTTAAACTCGGGAGAGGTGGCGGTAGAGTTTACGTACTGAGGTTATCAAATAGGTTGAACACCGTAAACGTGAGTAAATCGAGATCGAACACATATTTGTAAACACGTTAATCACTAGGAAATTCTTCACCTTAAAACATATTAGCATATTAGTGTAGTTAATTTAGGTTATATTAGTATTAGTTTAATTAATTAAATGCATTTGTTTTTTGCCTAGATAAAGTTAGGTTACGACAATCGCGGTATTCGATAGTAACAACAATAATCCTTGTGGATACGATAACCCGATCTTAACGATCACACTATACTAAAACTTAGACCTCGTACACTTGCGAGTAGTCAGATACGTGAAGGATAGTAGAATTCTTCGTCGTACAACGGACTTGGATGGTTGTAGAGTGTGGGAAAAACGTTTATGAAGTATTGTCTCATCCTTCTGTGTTGGTTGATTTGGACAAGATCGTGTACATGTTTCAACTGGTAAAGGAACAGGTTCCCATGTGTACATGCATGTATTGCTATATTGAAGAGTTACCAATATATGTATATTTTTATTGAGGTGTAGTTTTTGGTGGATTATTATAGAAGAACATTCTCATAAGGAATTTATGGCATCCCTACCCTTGAGAGGCCGGAGTGGAAAGAAGATGAAGTTATGATCATTCTGCCGGTTACTAAGAAGCAATATGGTCATCCAAGGAAGAAGCGTAGCCCATCAAATGGTGAGGTGGTTGAGATTCGTTGTGGTAGATGCAAAAAAATTGGGTGTCATAATCGAAGACTTCCAGCAATTTGATAGCTAAATGATTTGTTATTATTTTCATTGTATACTTGGATTTCTTTTTTATTTATTGAAGGTGTTGAATCATTTTTTGCTATCTGTACACTGTTACTTAAAATATTATGCTTGCGTCCAATTTAACTACCAACGGATTTGTGAATGTGCTCACCCAGTAGTTAGCAGTCTCTTATAGCATGTTTGTTTGGACGGAATGGAATGAGGGTGAAATGGAATAGAAGAAGTAATGAAATGAGAGAAGGAATGAAATGGAATTATGAATGAAATCACTATTCTATTCTCTTGTTTGGTTGGTATGGAATGAAAGAAAGAATAGAATAGTGAAATATAATAAAATTTCTATTTTGCCCTTATAAAATTATTATTCCATTCTCTTCTTGGTTGGTTATAATAAAATTTTATTATATTTCACTATTCTATTCATTTCCTCATTTTATTATATTTCACTATTCAACTCAATTTTAAGTTTTTGTTCTCTAATTTCTATTTTTGTTCTCAATTTTCAGTTACTGTTTTTTAATTTCTGTTTTTGTTCTCAATTTTTAGTTTCCTTTTTCAATTTTCCGTTCTCTAATTTTCTATTTTTTGTTCTCAATTTTCAGTTTATATCCTCAATTTTTTATTTTTGTTCTCAATTTTCTGTTTTTATTCTCAATTTTCGGTTTCCGTTCTCAATTTTCTATTATCTAATTTTATGTTTTTGTTCTCAATTTTCTATTTCTATTCTCTAATTTTATATTTTTGTTCTCAATTTTCAATTTTCGTTCTCAATTTTCCGTTCTCTAATTTTATATATTTGTTCTCAATTTTCAGTTTATGTTCTCAATTTTCTATTTCTGTTCTCAATTTTTTGTTCTCTAATCTTATGTTTTTATTCTCAATTTTTAGTTTATGTTCTCAATTTTCTGTTCTCTAATTTTCTATTTTTGTTCTCAATTTTCGGTTTATGTTCTCAATTTTCTATTTCTATTCTCAATTTTCAGTTTATGTTCTCAATTTTCTAGTTATGTTCTCAATTTTTTGTTCTCAATTTTCTATTTTTATTCCCAACTTTCTGTTCTCTAATTTCTATTTTTGTTCTCAATTTTCAAGAGCTTAATTATAAGGGCTATCATATAATTTAAGATATTAATTCCATTGAGTTGGAATCTCAGTCCACCCCATTTCAAATGGAATCTTATTCCATCCAATTTCATTCCAAAAGTGATTACATTGGAGAACTAAACAATGGAATAGGAATCGAGGGCGGAATGCGATTCCATTCCACCCTCGATTCCATCCAACCAAACATGCCGTTATTGTTTTGGAGGTTTGACATGTGTTGTGTATATTTTCCAATAGACTTTCTTTTGGGGGGAATGGCGATTTGGTTATATTTAGACTCAATGTGTATAATTTGACCAATTTCAAATTATATGATTAAGGGCTTGGTTGGAAATTACAATTGATAAGGCAAAGTATTGGAATGTGAATATTCACGATTTCGAAGAAAAGATTTAAAATTCATAGTAGAGATATGATAGTATCTGTATGATGTCAGCAAGATACACAGGTCATTATTCTTGCATAAGTGACAGGCCCAATTTCGGTTTATTACGCTAATGTTCACCATAATGGGTTTGTGCAATAATACATGAACATTCATACAGTAAATAAATAAATAAATAAAATAAAATAAAATTGTGTTCTATAACTTGTTTGGTCAGTGAAGGGTTAGAAAGTGAATATCCATGTATTTGTGTTGAAGTTGAACTGCGCCGCCAATCGTTTACGTTGCGCAATGGAGCGATACATTCAGTTTGGTCATGTATAGTGGCATGTATTTGTTTGCGATAACTAAACACAGTGGAGTTAATAATGATATTTATTATCCTAGACTTATCATATTCGTTTATGGGCTACTGTATATGCGAGTATAAGGGTAAGTGCCAAAACACGAGTTAAGTGTGTGTTGTTCGTGCTTCCGGCGATTAGAGTTTGTTCTTGTATCTTGTCATTCGTGGTTCACTGGTTCGCCTTCGCGTTGTTTCTATTTTCTCGAGATGTTGAGGAGTTTCCTTGGTCCTGGTTTTATTGTACCGACAAGAAGAAAGTCGTCGATTGATATGGAACAATGAATTTATGTTTTAATATGTTTTGGAATATATTAATGAACTTGTATATTTTGGTGACTTCTTTTGATGTTGATACAATTTTATGTTTTTGTTTTCATGTGTATATTTTTATTTTTATTTTTAATTTATTATTTTTATTTTTTGTGAATGAATTTCTTATTCATATATGTGTTATGCCCTATGGTTTTCAGTATGTTGTGGTCATGACTTTGGATTTCTTTTAACTAGGGTGAATGTTCTATCTTGGATTATCATGAAATTTCTACCTTGGATTATCTAACATTTGGTTTTCTTTGAATCAGGGTGAATGCCTTATGGTTTTCAGTATGTTGTGGTCATGACCTTGGTTTTCTAGTATTTTATTTTTCGGCATACTGCAACATCATATACATCACATATACCCCACAACCGGTCCTACGTTTGGAAATGAAAAATACGTAAACGATAAATTTTGCTAAATAAAATTGTGGAGATATAATATTCATTACTTATGGCTCTTTTTGTTGGGGAGTTTCGAGACATTGTTCAATATGAGCTTTCCCCTAGCCACGAAAGATGTTTGCGATAAATTCTTCAATGAATTTTATTTTTATTTTTATTTTGGTAATTTTACATTAGTTACATCAACATGTTATGTTAAGTTGTGTCTTTAATCGTTTAGAGATATTTTATACCACTGTTTGGCCATCCTTGTAGTAGTAATAGGAAACTGGGTCTCTTAGTAGAATGGAGTTGTAAAACGTCCATTTCTTTTTTAATATATCACGCACCAACGATGTCTAATGATTTGGATATGCATGACGTCTATCTGAATTAATAGGAAATAGAATATACCTACAGTTGTTGTTGAATGCGATATTAATCAGTGTGTATATATGGTCCAAGAGTTTTTGTTGTTTTTTCTTAAACACAATCTATGCGGGGCAGAAATGTATGTGTGTACTGTGGATTCAATATTATACCATTTACAAATTATCATCTTAACCTATATACTAGCAATAGAAATTTTTTACTGGTCCAACATTCCTACTCCATTTGCGATGCATATGGCATTTGATACCCTATATTATCAAAGACTTGTTTAACCTGAAATAGGCATATTGCATCGTGGCATGTGAACGTTGACATTGGCCCTTTCCCTCCCCATACAAATGCACTGCATAATCAATGAGCAACATGACAATTCATTGCACTAGTTGTACTATAATCAATAAAAGAATATGTGTTAATGATCTGTATTACACACTCAATGCCCTTTTTTTATGTATTAATTGCAGCAGCTCTCAATCCCTGCTGTGAAGCATTGTTGTTGATCCTAAGATTTTGATGAACAATTACGTATTGATGTTTTAGTGGAACTATTGTTTAATTGAAGTGTTTCAGTGATTTAAAGTTCCAATAATGAAGACATCAAATAGAATGGATGCTATATGAAGATGTCAAGATGATGAAGAAGAATTAAGAGTTTAAAGAAATTAGGGAAAACAACTCAAGTGAATCTTAACTCTTAATATCCCATTTAGAACACACACATGGCATAAAATGTATTTTATCTTTTATGTGTTTTGATTAAGTTAAATTATTTTATCCTATGTGAAATAACAAGAAATAATTTTAAATGACTAAAATGGAATATAAGAATATTAGTGGAGCTAATTAAGAGAAGAAAATGGATTAAGGGGTGAAATTGTAAAAGAAAATGAGTTAAAAACGTATTCAGAGAAAAGATCCAGTGACAGCAGTCGACTGGTGAGTCGACTGGACATAGAAGCTATAACATCATGTATCTCTAAGTCGACTGACAAGTCGACCATCCAAGAAGGGTTAAAATTTCTAAATCAATAAGTCGACCGATAGGTCGACCGGTAAAGAATTGTTGAACTCTCTGAATCTATGAGTCGACCGGGCGGTCGATCGATGCACATAACAGTGATAGCTTGGCTACAACCTAAATTGGGTAGTCGACCGAACGCGTTGTTTTAGGATACTGTTTGATCCAAGATTATATCCAAAAGTAGCCATTTTTTGTTAGAATTTGAGAGAGATTTTGGGAATATTCTCTATATTTAAGATATGGTTCATATAATAATTAAATCCTATTAATATGGTTCATTAAATATTAATGTTTCTCAATTTGGTACTTGAAATAGATTCTATACTTATTTATTAAGATTGAGAAATACTTTGGGGGTTTAATTAAGAGATTTGAAAGATATTTTTAAGTGGAATTGAACCTAAATGAAGTCCTTATAATAGAAGGGGTCTATAAGAGTTTTTAATTATCATGACACATGTAAACTAGCCGTTATAAGGCTGATTTCATATTCCTATATATAGACCTGCAAATTTTTATTTATAACTAATTATTCTAAGACAGAGAATCCATATATTATCAAGAGAATTAAGAATTTATCAATTGAGTGAGCTTTTCTAAGAGATATCTTATTGAGAATTGTGTGAGCTTTTCTAAGAGAATTATTTGCTGATCATTGCTGCTACCTATTTAAAGTTACATTGCAATACTATTTTATTTCTGTGGATTCTGGGTAAGATCTTTCAATATTTCTTATTGTTTGTTTATTATTCTATATTTAGATATTGATCTTAGAAATTGTTTCTGGTTTTTGAAGAAAATATTTTTTACAAATAATTTTTTGAATCTGATTACGTGCTCCAATTTGCTACCCATATCTTGTTAAAATCAGATTTTTGTATCTCACGTATTTCTATTACTAGTTGGAATATTAATTAAGTTATTGTTTATCTGGGGTGGTAGAAGTTTCGAATGAGATTTACTTTTTATCAATTTTTGTATTGGTGAGTTGTGACGGGTTAAATACCATTTGGGGTATTTAATCAAGGGTAGTCGGGTTTCAGTCTCTTCCTATAAAGAGATTGAGGTAGTGATTCTTCCTGAATAAGAATTATGTTTTGAGTGATTTGTATAGGTTCCATTCTTACCTGTGAAAATGATCTTTGCAGTGTTTGTGAGATGTTTTGATTCTTGAGCCTTAGTGTTAAAAAGGATTAGGTTATTCTTTAGCCTGTAAAAAGTAGATGTTCTTCCTTAGTCTGAGAAAAAGATATTGTAAAGGTTGATTCTGACGCTGTAAAAGAATTAGTGTGCGGATTTGGTTCCTACCTTTAAAGGAATCTTGGTTTTAGTGGGTGTAACCTTCGTGGAGCTCAGGGGACTGGATTAGCCAAGAGTAGCTTTGTGAACCAGTATAAATCTTTTGTGTGTTGCATTACTATTTTGTTATTTTTGCTATTTGATTATGCACATAGATTGATAATATTATTCCGCTGTGTTATAAAGATAATAATTAATATAGGCTTAAAATTAATTATTTGATTTATTGAATTTTATTCTGATAATTTTTAATTATCCAATTCATCCCCTCTCTTGGGTGTTCCACTAGGCCAACAATTGTTGCTACCTTTGATTTTTTTTTTTTTTTAAATAAACATTTTTATGTTGTCCTCATAATCCCTTTCAGGTAGTTGGTCGACAAATATGGTGTTGGGTTCTTCAATTTTATTTGCCTTGCCCTTTGTCTTTGGATTCACGTAATCACTTTCTTGTTTACGTTCATGTCTGACTTTAACTTTTACATATTTTTATCATTGAACTGACCTTTAGAGTTTGATCATTTGGTTTGGATGGTGAATGAGGCATAGGCTAGGAGTCACGTCTATTTGGTCGGTGTCATGCATGATTATTGAAAGTGGTTCTGCATATATTATTTGGAGGTTGTTATGGTGGGTAGTTGTAAGGGGATTGCAGCAGTATTGGAGAAATAGGTGCGTTTAGATATTTCTGCCAATTTTGTGAACTCTTTGTCAACGGGATGGGGGAAGGAGTCCAGTAACAGGGTAGGATTTGCACTTGCACGAGCATTTGTTGAGTCCTCTTCTAAGACCCTCTTTTTTTTTCTATAAGCTTATTGATTGTGGAAATGTAGCTTCTATGCCTAGTCTTCTATGCTTCTTTCTCTTCTTTGATAATCTACTCCGAGACCATAACTTCAAGCTCCAAATCCATACATTTTTTTCAATTCCTTATGCTCGATATTTATAGGGGGATCCCTATGTTTTTGCTTGATATCATAAATATCCATCCGGACAAGCAATGTATCCTTGTTCTTTTCAAGTGCAGTTATCTTTTAATTGAGTTGTGAAAATTAAATTTTTTGGCTTGTAAGTGCAGCGGTTAGATCATCAATCTCGATTTTTTGGTTGATGTTCTTGATCATTATGTTTGCCAAAACTTCAAGGAGAGCTTTTTTCCTTTGTTCTTCTTCCAACTATCTCATTTCATAATCTTCCTGTATTTCGTCCAGCGCATGATAAATGTTATTAATTGCGATGTCTTGCTTGGTGTGTGTAGCTAGACAATGCTTTTCGGCTTGGGTAAAATCAATGACCAAGTCAAAAAATGGTTCTGCTGGTGGTATTTTCGGTTCAGTGAGGATGGGGTTGATATAGGTGATAATGCGATTATAAACCATGGAATCAATATCCGGGTTACCATCGATCATGGGCGTCTTTCCTTTGTCAATTTTTGGCATTATGGCGGCAGGTGTTTCTTGGACGATAGGATCTTCCTCATTGTCATTACGTGCTACGAGGCCCTACTAAATCTCGTTCAATGTTTATTCTAGCACGCCATCTCTCACCTAAACATAAGTGGGTTGCATGAGGTCATAGTTATTATCACTTTACAAATATAATTTGTGAATGTTCAGATTTTGTATAATACCTGATCATTCAACGGGTGTGCCATTGGCGTGAATCCAATAGTATTAGAATAGGTGGTCAAGCACTACCTTTGCATTCTTGGAATGCAAAATTCTCTCCCATCCATTGGTTTGATCAATGTAGTGTGCTTTTATAGCTCGTCTTAACAATAAGAATAAGTTAGAGTGTATCAAATAGTAGATAATATTGTTTTTGTCTGTTATGTGAACATTCTAATACAGCCGTTTTAAGCACTTTAACTTTAAAGAATTTATAAATGCATTGAATTTAAAATGATCATCTTGTATGAACTCATGAACCAAAAAAAAAATGAACATTCATAGCAAATAATATATGAACTTTCATACTTACTATCATAAAGAAACCATGACCATTCACATCAGTAAATTGTTTTTTGGAAGGTAGGACTATTCATTTAAGGATTGTTTTATAACAATGTGTACCTGTACTGAACTGACATACCCCGTAACTAATCTTAACTCGGTATATGGTTTTTTTAGACTAATTTCCAAGTCTATGTAGATCAATTGTGGCCAATTGTAGTTAGACATCTCATCAATGTATTCGATGTAGCACACCAACCACTTGGGGACTTGTTGACCGGTGGGTGTAAAGAAAAATGTGATGAGCAGGTGCAAGCAAAGGAGTTTGACCATGTCCAGCACATCTTCTTCACTTGTTTTTGTCACTTGTTTCTCTATCAACATTTTCAAGAATGCAACACTGAATTCTCAAGGCTAATATGTTAGTTTTCTAAGGAATGCAGAGTCGATTCAAGTGTATCGATTTTGCACAATAGGCTCATCTCTAGATGGCAGCCCGAATATAATTGAATATCAAGTGCTATAAGTTGATCATATTTTTCCCTCAATCTGAATGATCCCCTTGACGGATTGTTGCTCAAAATTATTCTCTCGATTAAAGCGTCAATCTTTGCACGCTTTCTAGGGACAATTTCTTTTCATAGAATGTCTCAAATATTTTTGTAAAAGGTGTCCTTGACAAAAAATTCCTTGTGCTTTTGTAGTGAGCTTTCATTCCTTAAATAGATCAACTGCTTGTTTGAGGTTACATATGTACAAAAACTTCTTGCTTTGATATTGAGATTTATCCTTAGTTTTTTGTTTTGTTTTACGCAATGCTACAAAATCATTTTTCGAAATTCATCAATTGTAAATAAAGCTATCTTGAACATACACAGAGTAAAAGGATTGTGAGCATTTATACATCATAAACAATTACAAACATTTAAACACGATTGTATGAGTTGAATGCTCATGCACCACTTGAGGAATGTTCATCCACATAGTAAAAACAATTCTAATATTACACAGATCATCAACAAAATATGAACATTTAACTGTGATTGTATGTGTTGAATGCTCATTCACCATTTGAGGAATGTTCATCTGCATAGTAAAAAGGATTCTAATATTACACAGATTATCAACAAGTTGAACATTCAAATTGTGAATGATTGAAATGAATGTTTTCATACACCAACATTGGAATGATCATTCAGAGAAGCAATTCAAGGATTTTAGCATTCACAAATTACCTAATCAGTTTACTTGAAACATAAATATGAATATTCATACTAAAATGTGGCTTAAATGACATTCACCACGAGATCACACACATGGAACATTCTCATGTAATTTCAGTGATAGTTTTTCATTGATAAGATATGAGCACTCATAATTAAATAGATCATCAACAAATTTAAACAATTAAAACTATGATTGTATGAACTAAATATTTCATTCACCAACATTTGAATGTTCATCCACTAAACAAAGATGATTCTGAGATTACACAGAGCATCAACAAATTTTGAACATTAACCCGTGATTGTATTAGTTGAATATTTATATACCACCAGTTGAATGTTCATACATTGAAACAATTAAAGGTATTTATACTCACAAATTAACTAATCAGTTTTACTCACAACACGAATATGAATAGCCCCACTAAAAATGTGGGTTAAACAACATTCACCTGTAATCACATTCATCGAACATTCATATGTAATTTCGTGTTAGTTTTTTACGGTTAAGGTATCAACATTAATAATTGGACATTGATAAATCGAATAGTTCCAAAATGCATCATATATACGGAGATTCACTTTATTAAGCTTCGGTGGTTGAATATTCAAGATATGAACATTTACATTATTGGGAAAAAAAAATTAATGTGCCCTACATAAACATTCCTCAAACATATTCTAGAACATAGGAAGACTCAAATAACATGTGTTCTTGTATTATTAAACCAGTCGTAGTACAAATAGGATGATGAACATTCAAAAGACTTAAATAACGAAACGATTTATACTTTATATTTGAAGGAGCATAAGCTACTAACATTGTAAATGTTCAGGATTCTCTCTGTTTTTGGATTGTGAGTATTACGAATCAGTTTTTTTCATCATTGACGAAGGAAAAACGATGTTGAATGTTTAGGTTAGGATTTTCAAATTTCTGGTGAGAGGAATGAATGTTTTTGGCAATTGAGCTTGTATCACAAATCGAGGAAGGTCTATATGGTAGGTTGATTGATTAGTGGGATAGTTCTGCGCTATTTTAGGAATACTACCGACAATTTTTCTCAAAGAAACTGTCTGACAGTTCATATGAACATTCATAAATTACCATTTTTTATCCAAAATATTCACAAATTATGTCATTAGAAAGAGGATTTTGTGTACATTGATTTGATTTTTCTTTTCACTTTTTGAATAGGGACTTGGTTCATAGCAACGGATTTTCTAGACGTTATTGATATATTTGGAAATGTCCTTTCACATAAGTGTTAGCCGGTTATAGAGCACTGGATGGCATGGGTTTGTAATACAATATCAATAGGGGGCAAATGTTAGGGACCATTTTCTAAGATATTTGTGGGGACTAAAAAAATTATTTTGTTAGTTGAGGGTTCATTTTATGAATTATATATTTCTTTGGGTCTATATATTAAATTTTCCTTACTAGTAACCCTTTCTAAAATAAATTTACTTTTTCCCTACTGATTTAATTTCTGATTTTTTTACACCCCACTCCCCAAACCCACCCCTACCTCACCAGTCATTGCAACCCCTCTCTACCCAACGACTCCTTACCTCCAATATACACTCCCTTTTGCTAGACTTATTATCTTAAAAAACTAAATAAAATTTATTTAAGTCAATTACTATTTTATCCTTAAAATGTCTAGCACATATCCCTTTAATGTTTTTATTTTTACATTTTCTTCTCCTTTTTTTCTTCTTTCCCTTTCTTCAATGCTAAACAGATTTCATCAGTCGTCGCTATTGGCAAAATTTTACATAATTATATGAAAGAAAATTAAATAATAAATAAATATTACATGTTATTTGAATACTTCTCTCCCTATTTTCTCTTTTTTTCGTTTTCAAAAGAAATCCAATTATAGAAGGAAAGAGAAAGAATCAAAGTGGATTCAACATCTATGAAAATCGTGTTCCGATTTTAATTTGTTTAAATAAATAAGAACATCAATGATTAAACAAATAAAATAAATCATATAATAGAGACAAAATACATATCTGGTGTATGCAAGGGTATAAATTTCAACTGCAGACTCGACCCGACCCGCCATTGGGTCGGTCGGATTTTTTCTTTTTAAAATTTTACCAGAACCTGACTCGACCCTCCCTCTAATGATTTTGGATCCGTTAACATGCTACCCATACACATACCAGATCCACCCAATAACCTGAATTCTAGCAAATTACCAAATACCCCATAAACAATGGCATATTACAAAAATGACCCCAATATATATCAAACCCTAAATTAGATTTTTATTATCTCTCTCTCTCTTTCTATTGTTCCATTCCATTCTATGCCGTTTGTTCTCCACTCCTCAGACCTCTTTATCTCTCAGTCCTCTCCTCTTTAGACATCTCACGTCTTTCTTCCTACTTTTTATCTCCTTCCTCCGTACTCCGTTTACCTGCTGCTTGAGTATCTTCTTGCTACTTCTTCTTCTCAGTCTCCTACTCCTTATCTGTTACATATGTTGTGCCCCTATTCCATTTCATTCTTCTACTCCTCCATATGTTTCTATAGTTACTTCTTCGATCTATAAGTTTTGTTGTTTAATTGTTTCCTATGTCGTGCTCCTACTCTAATTTAGTCTCATGCTTCTTCTACGGCTGCTTCTCTGGTTAATTATCTGGTTTACTTCTTTTGTGTTGTTTTGGTGTAAACGAACATGTCACAAAAAAAAAAAAAAAAATTGAGACCCGTGGGACCCCGACTCTCCCAAACCTGATCAGGTGTTCGACTTAGTAACTTCGGGTTTGGATAGGTTTGGACCCCTTAAAAAAATTTGATCAACCTAGAAACTTTTCTTCTACTCGACCTGCCTGACCAAATTTCACTCCTAGGTGGATCGAACTATGTATGTTGATTCAGGAGTTCAGGAACCTCGTCAATGTTTTACTGCTTCTCCTCCCTATAAAATGGAAAACATTATTTAGCATATAGGCATCTCATTTCTTAGCTTGCATTCACGTTTTTCTTCAAAGTATTTTGAGAGAGTTTATTATTCTTGAGAGTTCTTGAAAGAGTTCAACACTTTTTCAATTCGTAGAGATTCTAGTTTCCAATACTGGTACATGTAGCTGTTGATCATTGTATCGTAGGAAGTAGATGCTCACTCAAACCGTAAGCATTGTAGCGGGGACAAAATATGCTTTAAAAAGAAATTGTCAAATGATTGCCTCAGTCTCCTTTTCTGGTATTCTATTTTGGTTTTTTGTTCAATATAATACAATAGGTCTTTCATTTTTGTTTTCCATTATATATTTTATCAATACATTGTAATACAAATTTCAATTATGCTATTTTATGTTGTAATCTATTAATCTGGAATGTTTCTGTAAGAAATAACTTTCATTAGTTTCATTTTCATTTCTCAACATAATTAATTAAATAATTATTATTTAATTAATTTATGAATCAAATTTCTCAACAAATACATATTCAGTGGATTGAAGTGCGTAAACACTATCTTAAGAAGATATATGCCCCATTTATGCGTAGGGTTGAATGACAAGCCCTCCTAAGATAGAAAGATTCAAGGAATCAACGTGCGAGCATGACATTCTTATATTCACCATTGTTGGTGATGTTTTTGACTTTTTATCTCGTTTTCTTTCTCCTAGCTTGCTTCCCACCCCTAAGCCTCCCGTCTCCTCGTATAATTTGGGCAGATCTAATGAGTCAAACATAGATTTAGCACAAATCTACACAGATCCGCCATTCTCCTTATCCGATTTGCTAACCAGATATGCACAGATCTCGCAATTTGTCAAATTTGTGGAGGTTTAGGGCGGAGAGAGAGAGAGAGAGAGAGTAGGAGGAGAAAAAGAAGAAGACGGAAGACGGTGGAAAGAGGTGGCAGCGACGGTGACAAGGAGTTGGCAAGTGTGGTATTGTCGATAATAATGGCCTAGGTGCGTGAGAGAGTATGTGTGTGAATTACATATATATATATAATGGTAAAATAGTATGTTCATTTCACTTTTTATTTTGTTTTTTCTTAAAAAAAAATTAGGGCAAATAGGTAATTGACCATTTATTTTCTTTGGCAAGGAGTCTCTATGGTATTTGACAAAAGACAGAGGATTATCATGACATCTGTCTCAAATATAAGGGTTGTCAGTGATGATTTTTTAATATTATAATAATGACATTGGAACATATATATTCATAATGGAATTTACATAGTCATTTTAATAAAGGGTTTATATCACTTACTTCTCCTGTCATTTTGCCATAAACCAAATATCTCCCCTGTCATTTTACAAATATCAATCACCCCCTTTGACTAATTTTTTCTTGTAAAAAGACATAAATGCCCTTATTTTATTTTTAAAAAATAATAAATTTTTTATTTATAAAAATTCACTAACACCCTCCTTATTTTTTAAGATATATTTTTTATCCTCAAACTTTTAAACAAATATTATATTTTCTCTTCCTCCTATTTTCCTTCCCTTCACAATCGTCCCCTTCCCTTTGCCACCATTTTAGCAGTTGTTGTTGCTTCCATCGCTGCCCATACCGCCATCCAAGATTACTACTTTTGAGAGAGAAAAAAGACCCATATCAAATTACATGTTTAAAGAGAAAGAGAAGACTCATATCCAATTACATGTTTAGAGAGAGAAAGTGAAAATCCATATCCTATTTACATATTTAGAAAGAGAGTAAAAAATCATATCAAATTTACATATTTAGATAGAGACGAACAAACATTTCAGCAAATGAACCAAAATTTCATTGAAGTTAAAGTTTTTTAATATATATATATATATATATATATATATATATATATATATATATATATATAATCCAATTCAAATGTTTAGAGAGAGAGAGAGAGAAGACCCATCTCAAAATTACATGTTTAGAGAGAGATAGAGTATCCCAATCGCTAGAGCTCAACAGACTGTTTGCGTGGACGAAACTTGCAGAAAACACGCCAGATGTGTGCCGGCGAGCACAGATTCGGTAGCATACTACAGATTTCTTCGACGGAGCCACCCTCTGCCACTGTATCAAGTCGGAACAACAGTTGATGTTGTTAAGCATGGATCAAAGACGCATTGTTTATTGATTTCACTTATCGGTTGTGATTTATTCGCAGATTTGGCACCATGTCGGAGAGAGAGAGAGAGAGAGAGAGGGGAGAAAGGAGATGACCCAACTCTTCATCTTGTCTTTTTTTTTTTTTTTTTTTTTTTTATTAAAAAAATAGGTTAAAAATATATTTTTTAAAATAGGGATGTTAGTGTAATAAATAAAAGATGTATATATATATAATAAATTCAAAGGGTCATTTATATATTTTAATTTTTAGGAAAAAACAGTGAAAAATCCATTTTTTTTAAATCTAATTGGTGAAAAATTCTTTTATGTTATTAAGCTTTGATTTAGTCCTTTAAGTTAGATTTCACTTGTTTTTTAATCCCGCATTATAGGAATTGTAGGGATATTGCAGGGATTGTAGGGAGCCTTTTAGTGAGTACATTCGATTTTTATAATGAATTATATTATATATAACTGATGTTAGTTACAATTTCATAATTGTTACTTTTCACACATATTTTAGTATTTTTAGTTACATGTACCAATATAATATTAGTTACATATTATAATTACATATATATGTATAATATTTTGTGACGTAAATAAAAAAAATATCAATTTTTTTAGTTACATATCAGAGACATGTAACTAAAAAATTACATATTATTGAAACATGTAACTGAAAAATATCAATTTTTTTAGTTACATCTGAGAGATATGTAATTAAAAAATTACATATTATTGAAACATGTAACTGGAAAAAAAAATAAAAAAAAAAACAAAAAAAATTAGTTACCTGTAAGTAATACAGTAATATTATACACAAAGTAGTTACATATAACTGGCGCGTGGTTATCACGTGAGCAAGGCTTCCACATTTTTAAAACAGATGAGACTAAATCAAAAGTTTTTACCGCATGTAGTACTTTTGACCAATTAGAGCTTAAATGGAGGATCTCCCATCGATTATCCCTAATTTTTAATCATTTTTAAATAGTTAAGGGTAAAATTATCATCACAATAAAATATTTATTAATTTTTTTATCTATTAGGGAGGTAAGTGGTCTTTGACCAAAATGATAAGGAGGGTGACTGGTATTTATAAAATGATAGGAGATGTATCAAGTTTAGGACAAAATGACAGGGGAGGTAAGTGGTATAAACCCTTTTAATAAGTTTTATAACTTAATCACAGTAATCCGTGTTTAATAAACATGTAATTAGGATAAATAATTATAACCATCATAAATAAATATTAATAATAATTTAATTAAATAAAATAATATAATTTGAATATAATAAATTATTTAATTTTAAAATATTTTCTAACATCCGTTACTATTGTCAAACTTAGACAATTGTCAGTGTTTGTTTCAGTTGTAGTATGCAAATCCAATGAGATCTACACAGATACAGAGAAGAAGAAGAAGAAGAAGAAGAAGAAGAAGAAGAAGAAGAAGAAGAAGAATAAAAAATAAAAAGTAGTACTATTTTTGGGTTTAAAACTATCAAATTTTTAAGTGGAAATTTTTTATCCAAATATTTCATCCAAAGTTTGAAGTTTTTGGGTTAAAAAGTTGTAGAAGTTCAATATCAACCATTTATATTTTGAAATTAGATCTGGACAGTTAAAATATCTTTTAGTCATGATTTATTAATAGACTAACGTATAACCATGCCTGAAGGCATGAGCAAAAAAAAGATAATCTTAATTTTAAATATTAACTTTAATATTTAGGCAATGAAGCAAAAAGATATACGAACTCAACAACAAAACTATCATTAGAGAATATATGTCCACCACCCAAGACAACAAATATCAAAATCAATAATTAACAATTTATTTATTGACACATGTTTTCAAATGAAAAATACACTTCCACTACGTTGATTCTAAAAATTTAGAAGAAAATGACAAAATTTCCTCAATTTATAAGATATTTCTAATTTTTCAATTCATGTTTTTATATAAAGCCAATAATAATAGGTTAAGAATACTGGTTCAAAATTTAAATTTTTTAATGTAATTCTATTTGCTTATACAACATTCTCAAACATTATTTTCAAGGACAATAAAGTGAAGGAATAAAGATAATGAAACAATATCAATAATTCAGGCCCCGTTTGGTTAGTGTTCCCAACCAAACTCAACCCAACCCAACCCAAAAATTCTGAGTTTGATTTTTGAGAATGCGTTTGGCAAATACAAAACTCAACCCAACCCAACCCAGAAAATAGGAATTGATTCTCAAAATGTTAAGGAAATGAGAAACAAAAAAAAAAAAAAAAAAAAAACTTGTTTTTTTTTGTGCCAAAAAAACTCAACTCAAAGTTCTCAACTCCGGCCACCGTTCGACGACCACCAGCCGCCGCCGCCGTCTACCGCTGTCATCCGGCTACCGTCGCCAAACACCATGCGTCACCGTCCGTCCACCGCCGCCGGCCACCACTGCCGTCGCCGGCGTCCGGCCGTCTGACACCACCGCCGTCGCCGGCGTTTGACCGTCCGGCCGCCGCCAAACACAAAAAAAAATTAGTTTTAGAATAAAATCGTTACCAAACACTTTCTGTTCTCAGCACAAAACAAAAATTGTCGTTACCAAATACAATTCTGTTCCCAAAATTCTCAAATCAACCCAATTCAACTCAACCCAACCCATTCCAGTTGGGTTCAGAAAAGTGGGAACACTAACCAAACGCCACCTCAATTACCTCCTAATAATATCTCCTAGAACTTTTTCACCCAATTCCTACAACAATTAAAGAATGAAATAAAAATATTAATAATAAAGTTTTTATAACCAAACAACAAAATGAATTGCTAATTAAATTATCGTACTAATACTTCAGTTAGGATCTTCGTAATAAAATTTCTGATTAAACATTGTTCATTGTAAATAAAGACTCGTATTCAAAAAGAAGTATATTTAATCGATCAAATGATGTGTACCTTGTTAAAGTAACATATAATTGGCCGTGACTAAAATTTGGTGTAGTTAAATCAACGCAAACAAATTTCATAGATTACCCCTAAGATTTATTAATTATTATGGCATATGCCAAATAAATTAGGAATTGTCGTCAGAGAGCACCCAATTGATAGTGAATGAGACGACAGCTGATGTAGGATTACTTTTGGTGAGAGAGCTATGTGTTATAAAGAGCGATAGCGAACAACTGTAGCTAGTGCAAGGGTTTTATCTATAATGTATTCTTATAGAAGATGAGGAGAGAGGAAATTTAATTATTATTTATATAAATTTCATATATTAATTAATGTGAATTTGTTTTTAATTAGAGAGAGTTAAAAAAATTTATAATTATTTTTATAATTTTCATATATTAATTATGGGAAACTATTTTTATTATTTTCATATATTAATAAGTGAAAATTATTTCTAACTACGGAGACTTATTTCTAATTGGGGGGACTTAGAATTTTCAATAATTATTTTTATAATTTTCATATGTTGATTAGGGAGACTGAGAATATTCAATAATTATCTCTATAATTTTGGTATGTTAATTAGGGAAAATATTTATAATTGGGGGAAATTAGAAATTTTTATAATTATTTTATAAATTCTCTATATTAATTAGTGGAAATTATTTCTAATTACGGAGAATTATCTCTAATTAGGGAAAATTATTATATTCTATAATTGTTGTATATTAATTAGTGATAATTATTTCTAAATAAGGACAGTTATTTACCATTAGTAAGAATTATAATTTTTTATAATTTTCGTATATTAATTAGTGAAAATTATTTATAATCGGGAAAAATTACAAATTTCTTTAATTATTTTTTATAATTTTTGTATAATAATTATGGATAACTATTTTTATAATTTATGTATATTAATTGGGGGAAATCATTTCTAGTTATTGGAAATTAGAAATTTCTATAATTATTTCTACAAATTTCGTATATTGATTAGTGAGAATTATTTCTAATTATGGAGAATTATTTCTAATTAGGAAAATTAGAAATTTTTATAGTTATTTTTATATTTTCTGTACATTAATTAGTGAGATTATTCCTAATTAATGGGAGCTAGAAATTTTTTAATTATTTTTATAATTTTTGTATATTAATTAAGGGGAACTATTTCTATAATTTTCATATGTTAATTAAGGGGACTTATTTTCTGTAATTTTCAGTTATAATTTCCGTATATAACTTTAGTATATTATTTTAATTTTTATGGTTCCCTATATATTCCTCAAAATGTGTAAGGAAAAATCTATAACGTCATGTTTTATTATATAGATTATCCTAAAAAAAATTTGTATTCTTGTTTTTTCACATTCTTTTTATCAAACAAAATAAATAACATTTAGGACAATTGGTGGTAGGTTATAATAATGACATCAAATTAATAAAAAGTCTCAAAATAAATAAGTACTTTAGTTTTAGTCTCATCTACTAGAGTTTATAAAAGTATTTCGATAAGAGTTGCGTTATCGCCCCGCCATTGCTAGCAGCCAGACTTTGGCTGTGGGATTCTGACCATTGTCCGTCGCCCAAGCTCCGGTCACCCATCACCAGAAATATTTTTGGTTACATCCAACTACTTTTTAGTAACATTCTCTAATATACATTTTATTTACAATTTTTCAATACATTTAGTTAATTTTTTGGTTGCCAATCGCCGAAAAATTACGTGCATATAACTGAAAATATACTAAAATATAACTAAAGATTATAATTAAAGAATGTAACTAAAAAATATTTTTATGTAATTAAAAAAATTCCAGTATCCTGTGGTCGGACTTTGACAATCGGAGTTTTGAGGTCCGACAGCGCACAAGGGCAAGTGGCGATGGAGGGTGGCACTAACAGTAGACAATGCAAACCTTAATAATTAAAAACATTTGATTGGAGATATAAGAGAGTATTGACCATGAGACTAAGGCTATGTTTGATAACCAAATTAAGTACAGAAAACTGAACAAAATAAGTACTTATGTAATTAAATTTGTTTGATGACATTAATTACTATAACTTAATTAATTAAGTGCCACTTAAAATTTTCAGTCTATGGGCCACAATTTTTAGCCAATGGGCCTTTAATTTTTTTAGGTTGAACTTTATGCTATTGTTAACTTGTGATAGTCCATATATTAGAACTTGTTAGTATGTTATTTGTGTTTTTATTTTATTATTTTGTTCTCAAAGTTTTTTTTTCGCATTATCTTTATTTAAAATTTGAATTTTAGAGATTAATAATGTAATTTAAAGAGTTTTTAGAATCTAATAGATAAAAAGAATTCAGTACTTAAAATCATTATTTAAATTTTCATTTTTATAAAATAAGTTTATACTATTTTCAATACTTAAAATTCAGTACTTAAAAAAAAATTCACTTAAATTTTAAATGTTATAGTATAAGGGTATGTTTGGTTAGAAGAATAAAAAAATGAAAAAATAAAATAAAATGAAAGGATAATATTTTTATCCATTATGAAAGAAAAATTATTTTTCCTAATATTATTTGGTTAGAAAAGAAAAATGAAAGAACGGAAAATATTTTACCCTTACATATTACAAAAATAAATTAAAAATTATATTATCAAAGGTATGATTGTAATTTTATTTATTTTTCATTTTTTTTCTTTTATTTTCTTCTTATATTTGTTGGGGGGAAAAAAATTGCTTCGAAAATTTTATTTTTTTCTTTCTATTTTCTTTTTTTTCCATTTTTCATCCAACAAACGAAAGTTATGACAACATCCGATAATGTGAGGCCACGTCACCTTAGTGCTACCTTTGCAATGAGAAGCATCAAATTCTGCCACGTGGAGAACGCGAAGGAACGGGTGAAGATGGCATTGTGGCTCGAAACGTGTCTTCACTGGCTGAAACGAAAGTTAATGAACTCAAATATGTTGGATCCCGTGTCCAAACAGAAGTTGGGCTTGAAATTGCAATTTATTTATTTCAAAACAAAAAAAAAACTTTTTAGCCCCTCAAATTTTACCTTAATATCACTTATTCTCTCTCCGCCTTAAAAATTTACACTTTACCGGTCTAGAAGATAATAAACTAACATTTTCCATATGACTTCACAAAATTTGATGATCGGGTGCAATTTTTTTTGGTCTTTTCCTACTCGGAATAGACGTGATATTGTCCAAAATGTCTTTAATGGTATCTATAAATGTTAGGCCACCCATTTTTTTAACAGTTGATCAGTACTTGAATAGAGTAAAGCCCATGTATTAATGGCTTCTTCCACTATCAATTAAAAAAAAAAAAACATTCATCTAAGAGAGAGCAATATTGAATGTATAAAGATTAATAAGAACAGTTTGGACAACTAGCACGCTTATTTTTTGCGGGGAATTACCAAATGTATGGCTTACCTTAAATCACGCTAATTCTAATGAAAAATAATAATTTTTTCAGTTTCTCAGACTTTGAATCTCAAGAATAGGTGGCATCTGATGAGGAATTTTCCCGACCAAACTCCAGAAGCTACCACGTGAAAAAACGACCCACGTGACCAAGTGTGAGGCCTGGGACACAAGGCTATCGCAAGGCTCCAAACTACTAACAATAACCAAGAACACTAACAAGTATCTAAGGAGCTATTGAAGATGTAATAAGTCAAGTATCGTATGCCCCAACCAGGCTAATGTTCAATTCTTGCACAAGACTATCCTCCATAAACCGAGGATGGCTAGAGACACTTCAGCCTAGGCCACAACCCGAGCTTAGAAGCTACCACTCTGGACTGCCATATAAATGGAAGGAACAATCAAATTTAACATACTAACCCATTAATCACATGATCTCACTAAATTCGGAGCAGTAATGGACTGACCACGATTTATGAAAAAACATGTCTAACAAGTCTTCCATCTCCTATAAATACTGTAAGAGGGTTTATCCAAATACGCATAATTTTACTATCCTATAGTGTGCCAAAATTCTCTTAGAACTCTACACAGATTCTCCCACTGAAGGTGCAATGCCTTTACACCTACTATGGTGCATTGTTTTACAGAAACCCTATCTTAGGGAGGATCACATTACAAATCTCAAGAACCATATCTGATGATCCAATTTTTGACACCATCAATAAGATAGAAAGGGTGTATAATACAGAAATCATACAGGAGTAAATTTTTTTGGTGAAATTTTTACCAACTAGACATAATTGTGATTTGTGGATAAACATTACTCACAGTTGAATACATGACTCATAGTCGGAGAAATTCCTACTAATCAATGCCTGTTTTATTGCTAATACGGATAGATGCAGCTTAAAGTAATATGATATTAAATATGATTCAAAATTTTGTATGTTCCGATATTTTAATCTAGTGATTTTAATATTCGATTCTTTTAGTTTCTTTCAATATACATCATTAATCAGTTTATATTTTCCTATTTACGACAACAATAACAATTGTGATAAAGCTAACATTAATGTAACACTATTGTCAACAAAATAAAAATTGAAATTGTAATCTTAGCACTTACTGTTCAACATCGCTATGTGTTTAATTATTGTATATAATAAATAAAATCAATTTCATCTTTGTAAAAACTTGTATCTTTTTAGAATTATATTGAACAAGTCGTGAATATATCGACAGAATAACAACATAACAATACCAACCTGTCAACTGCGCATGTTGTAATAACAATATAAGATAGACAAGAATTTATACACTTTTTCACAAATATAATATAGTTGTCATGTGTTTTGTACAGTTTTTATATAGTCTCAAAATATTTTGACTTGAACAAAAATAAACCCAAAAAGATGTCGTACGGATACACAACAAAAAAGAACACGGTACCCTTTTCACTTGTCATTTTCATCCTCGAAGCTCTCTTTGCAGAACTCCTTGTAACTCTTCTCACGGCGGATATTGTGATCCTCTACCAATAAGTTTTAAACCTTATGGTATTATAGACAGACAAATGAAGTGTGACGTTGGTTGACAAGGTCACACCCATCCGACGAAGGAGTTGCGATGCTTCTGAGACTAGTATCAATCACCGCCAACGAAGCAAAGGAACAGTTCCGATACAACTGCAGACAATACAAGAGTAGGATCAAACAACTCTAATGGTGTGTTTGGTTGAGCAGAATGGGGGGGGAATGAAATCGTAATTCTACGTTCGATTTCAATTTATTTTTTTTGGCTATCCAATAGAATAAAATTTTTGATTCCATTGGACTTAAAGTGGATGGAATTGGATTCCATATTTCATGAACCGGAATTAGATTCTATAATTTATGATATGACTTTTTTTGAGTTACACCTTAATACCTCACCTCATTTTGGCCCATAATTGACAATGATTTTGATATTCTCTATGAATTTTATCAATTTAGTCTTATGACTAAAAATAAATAAATATATTATTCATTAAATGACGGAAATAAAATATTTTGTTCTGAATTTTATATTTTTATTTTAGAAAAGAAAATAGATTTTTTTTCTTTCTAATAATCCTTTTTCTTTTTTGGAATAGAAATATAACTTTTTGTTCTCAATTTTTTTTGGGAATAGAAAAAAGTGTTTTGTTTTCAGATTTCTATTTATGTTTCTAAACAAAAACATATTTTCTCATACACAATCTATATTTCGAATAAAATTCAAATTTTGAAGCAAAAAAATCAATTCATGTTCCCAAAATAAAAACATAAATTTGACAACAAAGAACATGTTACTGTTCCCGAAACAAAAACAAAAATCTAGAAACAAAAAAATTATTTATTTTTCTGAATAGAAATTTGATATCCAAAAAAATCTAAATAGGAAATGATAGTGAAAATCCAAGAACAAAAAATATGTTTCTATTCCTAAAAAAAATATTTGAGGAAAAAAATCTATTTGTGCTCCCAAAGCAAAAACAAAAATTTAAGAACAAAACGATTTTAATTGGTACATTTTGAATATTTTTCACATAGGATATTGCTCATATTGTATCGTAATTTTTGTATATAAATTATTATTAAATATATGTTGTGAATGAATTTGATTTCAAAATTGAATATTATATCATTTTATTCTTTTAAACATATAATAATAACCAAACAAAAGAATTGAATAGTGATTCTATTGGTAAAGTTATTCTATTCCTTTCTCATTTGATATTTTCTCTCATTTCATTTCACATAGATTTTATTCTATCCAATTAAATGAGTCGTAATGTTAATCAGAGGAAAATGGGGTACCTGGTAAAAACATATGGCCATTACTACTACTTAATTGAGCTTGTAGCCACAACTTACCTTGTGTTTGGGTAAGGAATTTATAGGAGGAATTTCATTTAATTAAGGGATTTCAAAATCATTTTTTAATAAATTTCTTGTTTGGGGAGTGAAAGAATTTTAGGAAAGAGGATTTGTCAAATCATTTGAGGAGTGAAAGAGGGATTTCGAAATCCTTTTGGGAGAGGCTGAATTTGTGAAATCCATCCTTCCATCTTCGCTCTTTCTCTTTGCACCTGAAGTTTGGGCTCGTCGTTGTTGTCTTCTTCTTCTTCGTTCTTCGTCGTCGATCCATCGTCGTCCGTTGTCGTCGTTATCAATTGTAGCCCTCGTCGTCGTCAAATCGTCTTCTTCCGTTGTCAAATCGTCATCGTCGTTCGTTCTTCGTCTGTCTTCATCCGTCCGTCCGTCCGTCGTCTTCGTTCGTTCGTCCTCTTCGAAATCGAAATAGGATTTGAAATCAATTTTCGAAATCGAAATGGAAATCGTAAACGAAATCGAACGAAGGAACGAACGAACAAAATCAAAATCAAAATGTCGATTTCGTTTTCGAAATTGAAATCGTGAACGAATGGATTTATTCTTCGATTTGTTCTTGGATCTGTTCGAACTTTTTGAATTTGTACTTGGATCTGTTTTTTTTTTTTTTTTTTTTTTTTTTTTCAAGAAGTGGGATGAAAAATAGAAAAAAAAAATTATCCAAATACTTCAGTTCAAACAATTATCCAAATAAGGAATTTGTAAAATGACGGAATTTCGAAATCCCATCATTTGTCAAATCTCTTACCCAAACACAACCTTACAGTTTTTAGGGTTAATTGTCTTTTTACCCTCATAATCTTTTTATTTTAAAAATCTACACATCATCCCCTACTTTATTAAAAAATTATAAAATAAATTTATTTTCTTTTATTTTTTATTTAAATTTATTATTTAAAGATAGCAAAAGCTAAAAATAAACTTTTTCTCTCTAATTCTCTTTTTCTCTCCATTTCTATTTTTATTAGCCTTTTTCATTAAAGACAAACACTGTAAAAAATTAAAATAAATGGTAGTTTTGTCCAATTTCATATAAAATTCAGACCAATTTTTTTTATTCATTTTTAGCATATTTTGTTAAGTTAAAAAAAGAAGTTAGTAATGCAATTCATAATAAGTAGACTGGGGTGAAGTATAGATTTTTAAGGTAGATGGACCAAAATAAAATAAAATCAAAGTGCAGGGACTAAAAGGCAATTAATCCAATCATTAAAAACAACAAGCAAACCTGTCTATTTACCTTTTTGAAAGAATCATTGAGAAAATGCGAGGGAAAAGTAATCGATCAGGTTGAGAAATACTTTATTCGCTGAATATTTTCGTAAAAAAATGAAATACAGTACTACTTTAGGGAGCAAACTGTAAAGTTTGTTATAGAATTAGGAAGGAAAAATGACTTTTTTGGTCCTCCAAATTTGGAGTGGGTGCTTAGGTGGCCCGTGATGTTTAATAATCCATACATTTGGTCCATGACCTACTAAATTGGTTTCAATATGGTCCAAATTTCATATTTTATTATTTTACCCTTAAAATTAATTACACATATTTTTCTATTAACTTTTTATTGTAATTTTTTCCTCCTTCTTCCATCCCTTTTTCTCTGGCGAAAATTAACATCGATGATGGCTCTGATGACTCTCTCTCTCACTGTCTCTCTTGTCAGAGAGAGAGAAAGGGAGAATCACCCAAACCGTCTCCGACGGTCACCCAGCAGTAGTTTTCGCTGGAGAAGAAGGAGAGCAAGATGAGGGAGAAAAATATAAAATAAAAAGGTTTTAGAAAAATATGTGTAATTCATTTTAAGGGTAAAAATAAGAAATTGAAATCACATTGAAATCAATTTAATAATTTACGGACTAAATGTGTTGAGTGTTAAATATCAGGGATCACTTAAACACACACCAAACTTGAAGGACTAAAAAATCATTTTCCCCCCAGTAGAACTCAATTTAGGGTGGACTTTGTAGGGAATATGTGTGGATATATAATATAAGCAAATTTGCAATTAACTTTCTAATGGAATAATTAATAATTAATCTAATTTGAGAATCATTATCCCCAGAAAAATGAAATGAATATTTCTTGTGAATAAGTTCGAAATAATTCCTTTTATTTTTCTTTTCTTTTTTTTATACCTAAATGGCTAAATCTATATGCTTAGATTTTATTTATTGGATTTGTAATGCATGACCTAGTTGTAATATCCTAGGATACGATTCACGATTTTTTAATTAAATTAAATATAAATACTTTTTAAAATTTTCATATCTAACGCCAGTTGATACGAAAAGAACGTAAAGTGGTGTAGAGATTAAATGATAGACACAGAGAAAACGAATAAGTTTGAAACGGTTAAACGTATAGGAAACATGTGGTGGGGCCCACGCTGTGCATAGTATGGGTTGAATATTATTGGATTACTGAACGGGTCGGATTGATCCGTTGAGCATCCACATGAACTTCAAATTTTACGAACAATCACCATATGAATAGATGTGGCTCTTAATCTAAAAGACTCACCATATGAATAGATGTGGCTCTTAATCTAAAAGACTGTGTCTACTCAGTAGATATCCATAAGAAATGACACTAATTAAGTTATCTAACATGATCTTAGTCTTATTAATTTTAAAACTTAATTTACAACATCGAGACTGTACTCGACTAATTAATATTCGAATATAAAATAAAAAGCATAATTAATTAGACTCAAAAGTAAAATACTAAAAGATAATTATATAAAAATAAGCCAAAAGTAAAGAGCAATATAGAAATGTTTCAAACTTCAGAGGTACAAAAGTGACATTTAACTACCATACTTAACCGTTACACGAGTGAAGTACTTATTCGCGTTTACTTGATTTGCTAATTTATTTGTTGAAGAATATACTATTTACTAATAAATTAAGACGGAAAATATTTTAAAGATAACAATTTAAATTTAAAATATGAGTGATTGTGATTAAACTTGTGGAACATATCAACTCACTAACTTCAAATTTTTCTACATCATTCACTCCACTCAACACACTTAATAATTTAATTATACTTTGTACTTTTTAAATTTTATATATTTATTTTATTAATTAATTTTTAATTTTTTATATTTATAAATTCAAAAATTGATATAGTGTCTCAGGTATATATGGGATCCAAAAAATAATTGATATGAATAACTTTTCTTGCCAGAGAGACTCACATTTATTTCTTTATTCACCTAATTTACAAATTTAAAGGACATTCCACATTTCAAGTGGGATTAACCTTAACGGCATGTTTGGTTGGATGGAATCGAGGGCGGAATGGAATCGCATTCCTCCCTCGATTCCTATTCCGTTGTTTAGTTCTCCAATGGAATCACTTTTGTGATTCCATTGGAATGAAATTGGATGAAATGGAATTGCATTTGAAATTGGGTGGAATGAGATTCCAACCCGATAAAATTAATATTTTAAATTACATGATAGCCCTTATAATTAAACCCTTGAAAATTGAGAACAAAAACAGAAATTAGAGAACATAAATTAAAATTAGATAACAGAAAGTTGGGAATAGAAATAGAAAATTGAAAACAAAAAAATGAGAACAGAACTAGAAAATTGAGAACAGAAACTGAAAATTGAGAATAGAAACAGAAAATTGAGAATATAAACCAAAAATTAAGAACAAAAATAGAAAATTAGAGAACAGGAAATTGAGAACATAAATTAAAAATTGAGAACAAAAACATAAAATTAGAGAACAGAAATTAAGAACAAAAATTGAGAATTGAGAACAAAAATATAAAATTAGAGAACGAAAACTGAAAATTGAGAACAAAAACATAAAATTAGAGAATAGAAACAGAAAATTGAGAACAAAAATAAAAAATTGAGAACAAAAATATAAAATTAGATAATAGAAAATTGAGAACGGAAACCGAAAATTGAGAATAAAAACAGAAAATTGAGAACAAAAAATAGATAATTAGAGAACGGAAAATTGAAAAAGAAAACTGAAAATTGAGAATAAAAATAGAAATTAGAGAACAAAAACTTAAAATTGAGTTGAATAGTGAAATATAATAAAATGAAGAAAGGAATAGAATAGTGAAATATAATAAAATTTTATTATAACTAATCAAGAAGGGAATGGAATAATAATTTTATAAGGGCAAAATAAAAATTATACTATATTTCACTATTTCATTCTTTATTTAATTCTTTATTTCATTCCATACCAACCAAACAAATAAGAGAATGAAATAGTGATTCCATTTATAATTCCATTACATTCCTTCTCTCATTCTATTACTTTTTCTATTCCATTCCATTCTGTCCTCATTCCATTCCGTCCAACCAAACATGGCGTAAAAGTTTATAGAAAATTATGGTATTATAAATTCTATTGATGATTTACAAGAGTTCGAAGTTTAATAGATCGTTGATCTTTTATTTATCACAATTTAGTCCTTGAAATTCCTAAGTGGTTGTAAATGGGTTGTTTTGTTAACTTTATCATAAAATAAAGGGATTCTTTTCAATTAGTACTAAAAAAACAGAATTTTTATATACTCCTTATAAAAAAAGTAGATTTAGTAAAAAAAATAAAAAAAATTCATGCTCTAGTGAACATTAGTTTTTAGTCTATAAAGACGCTTCATGTCTTTATTACTTCTGTCATTCTCTGCAATAATGGCCAAGCATCACTTTCTTAATATCATCAAATATGAAAATAATTATCAACAGAAAATTAGATTTATGAATGGTGACAATAGATTAAATTCTTAAAATTTATATCATTTTAATTTACATTCACCCTCTTCAATTTGATATTCATATTGAATATTTTTTGTTTTAAAAAAAATTAAATATTAAATGTTCACTATACAAAATAATAGCATTTTAGTATAAGGACTATTTTCCAAATATATGAAAACCACTTTTCCCAAATCACCGGTTCGAAAACTTCCCAAATACGCTACAATACTTTACACTAATTCGTTCACATTTAGTTCGAGATATTCATAACAGTTCATTAAAAAATTAGTGAACATTCATTTTTCAAGTTAAAATGTTTACTGTTCATCACAATATAGGTTATAATAACATATTTTGTGCTATCGCTCACCTCACTGTAATTTACGGCTATTATTATTGTTAGTAGTGAACATTGACACAATTATTTTCATTGCTATCAAAAATCCATTATATAACATTCACTAATATTGAATTGCACTACTAGTTCAAATATAACATCTCATAATTTCGGTAATAGTGACAATTCACTAATTTCACATTGACTTTGCTCATTATACTCTTAGTTTGTTTTGGTGATTTAATGTTCTACAGGAATGAACATTCACTAATACTGATTCACACTACCAATTCAAATATAACATCGGAAGATTTCAGTAATAGTAAACATTCACTAATTTCACTTATATTGAAACACTCAAGGTAGTGAAAGTTCATTTCTTTTGGGAAAATCACAAATAGACCTTGCCAATTTTACAAAACGAACTACGTATTAAGTTGCACATTAACACTACACAACTTCCTATTGTATACCCGAATAAATTATGAAAACACAATCAATAACATTAAATAATATTGTATGTAAATTTAGTGGTACATATTCAATTGATATATTAATCAGTTAACATTTAGATAATTAACAATATGGTTTGTCCTTATTGAAAATTAACTAATCAAATACCATAAGTGAATTTACCAATTGTTATGTTGACTATAAGTATACCTCAAATGACTTTCACTACATACATGCATACATACATACGTATTTTAATTCAATTGACATTCACAAAATGACACAGAGATCAACAACAACAACAAAAAAAAAAAAAAAAAAAAACACTGCATTCGCATACGGTAATTAAACGTTCACTATACTTATTTTTAGTGAACCTTCACTAACTTTCAACTCAGTTCATTCCATGCATATATATAAAAATTGGAAAGTATTCACTACTTTTTGTCAAACTGAATCATATACACAAATAAAAAAATAAAATAAAAAAAATTACATGCAGTCGAAATCTCAATGATATTCCCATCCATGCGAAAGAGATCAAATATTAAAATCATAAGATTTACGTAGCGAAATATTAATAAAAATTACATTTAATATTCCTCCAAACAGGTCGAACCGTATTGTTGGTCCAGTAGAATACCCAAGAGAGGGGTGAATTGGGTAATTAAAAAATTATCAAAATAAAATTCAATAAATCAAATAATTAATTTTAAACCTAAATTAATTATTATTTTCATAACACAGCAGAATAATATAATCAACTAAGTGCACACCCAAATAGAAAAAATAGCAAAGTAAATATAGCAGCACACAAAAGATTTATACTGATTCACCAAGCTACTCTTGGCTAATCCCGTCCTTCGAGCTCCACGGGGGTCGCACCCACTAAAACCAAGATCCCTTTAAAAGTAGGAACCAAACCCACACATCGATTCTTTTATAGGCTCAGAATTAACTTTTGCAATATCATTTTCTCAAGTTAAGGAAGAACCTCTACTTTTTACAGGCTAAAGAATAACTTAATTCTTTTTAACACTAAGGCACAAGAATCAAAACCTCACAAAATACTCCAATTATCATTTTCACAAGTAAATATGGAACCTTTACAAATCACTCACAACACAATTCTTATCTAGGAAGAATCACTACCTCAATCTCTTTACAGGAAGAGACTGAAATCCAGTTATCCCTAATTAAATACTCCCAATAGTATTTAATTTGTCACAACTCACCAATACAAAAATTATTAAGAAGTAAATCTCACTCGGAGCTTCTACCACCCCAGATAAATACTAATGCAATTAATATCCCAACTAGTGATAGAGATACGTGAGTTACAACAATCTGATTTCAGCAAGATATATATAGTAAATTGGAGCACGTAATGAGATTCAAGAAATTGTTTATAAAAAATATTTTCTTCAAAAAAATAGAAACAATTTCTAAGATCAATTTCCAAATATAGAATAATAAACAAATAATAAGTAATATGGAAAGATCTTACTTGGAATCCACAGAAATAATAATTAGAACAATGTAGCTTCAAATCTGGTATCAGCAAAAATTGATTGCAATTGATTCTCTAAATCACTCTTAGAAAATCTCACAATATCGTAGAATGGTAACTCTTATAAAAGCTCACAAATGATATAAACTCTTTTCGCTCTCTCTCAATAAATGATTAGTTTCTAATTAAAATTCGCAGGTCTATTTAAAGGAATATGTAATCAACCTTCTAATGACTAGTTTACATGTGTCATGATAATTAAAAGCTCTTAAAGATCTCTTATATTATAAGGACTTCATTTAGGTTCAATTCCACTTAAAAACATCTTTCAAACCTCTCAATTAAACCCCAAAAGTATTTATCAATCTTAATAAATAAGTATGGAATCTATTTCAAGTACTAAGTTGAGAAACATTAATATTTAATGAACCATATTTATAGAATTTAATTAGAATATGAACCATATCTTAAATATAGAGAATATCCCCGAAATCTCTCTCAAATTCGAACAAAAAAATGGCTACTTTTCGATATATTCTCGGATCAACCTATATCTTGAAACAATGCGTTCGGTTGACTGCCTAATTCAGGTTGTAGCCAAACTATCGCTGCGACGTGCATCGGTCGACCGGCCGGTCGACTCACAGATTCAGAGAGTTCAGCCTTCTTGGTCGGTCGACTTATAGATACAAGATGTTATAACTTCTTTGTCCGGTCGACATACTAGTCGACTGCTGTCACTGTATCTCTTTTCTGAATACGTTTTTAACTTATTTTCTTTTACGATTTCGCCCGTTTAACCATTTTCTTCTTTTGATTAGCTCCACTGATATTCTTATATTCCATTTTAGTCATTCAAAATTATTTCTTCTTATTTCACATAGGAGCAAATAATTTAACTTAATCAAAATACATATAAAAGATAAAATACATTTTGTGTCATGTGTGTGTTCCTAAATAGGATATTAAGAGTTAAAATTTACTTAGGCTGTTTTCCCTAATTTCTTCAAACTCTTAATTCTTCATCATCATCTTGACATCTTCATTTCTCATCCATTTAGGACGTCTTCATTACTGGAACTTTAAATCGCTGAAACACTCAATTTAACATTCGTTCCATCAAAACATCAATACTTAATTGTTCATCAAAATCTTTGGATCAATAATCTCCCCCTTTTTTATGATAACAATTAATTTTGATGTTTTCTTCAAAATAAAATATAACCACACTCCCCCTAAATTCGAGGACGGGTTCTTTAACTCATTAAAGTATCATAATGAAGATTTCAATAATGCACAAATTTAAAATACTCAATTAAAGCACTATTTTAAACATACTTCCCCTTAATCACACATTAACTAATTCTCCCCATTAATAAAACATCATCTAATTTCTCCCTCTTTGTCATCTTCAAAAACAAATTTAGGGAAGGGGGAACTACCTCATGTAACTTACTCTAGGCAATCATCATAATAAGATCATTGGATCAACTTTTAAATTAAAACTTATTTAATCTCTTTTTAAGCACAAAACTTTTACTTTATAGATAAATATCACATCAACTCAATTTTTGAAAGAAATTGAAATTCATTTAACACATCAAAACCATTTTCAACGAATACGATGTGGATCATCATTAGAGATAATAAATCTGACTAATTAGATCAAGTCTAAGTAATTCATCAAAAATCTAAACACTAGCAATCAAGGAAATCCAAATAACCTAGATTAACTATTATAGACAAAAAAATAAAATAAAATATAGTTGTGGATCTTCTCTGAATAACAATACACCAATAAAATCTAATGAGAGCTTTGTCTAGAGAAATGGTAGTAAAGTCCCATCAGACTAGTGGCTGGATGCTGCGGATAAGGAACACCTGGCTGAATCATTGGTCTAGGAGTCATCTGTTGATGAAATGGCGTTGAAGGAACTGCTCCAGATGGTCCTGCGCCTGATGGTCCTACTGCAGTAGGTACTCCAAAGGACTGTTGTTCCCCATACATAGAATGTCTGAAAAAATATGGTTGGGCACTATATTGCTGGTGGTAGGTATGATGAGAAGACTCAATATATTGAAACATCTATTCCAAATTTCCTGTGATTTTTTCGAATCCAGCTTCTATGATTATATTCATCTGGACCATTTTATTTTCCAGCCCAGTCATCCTCTTATCCATCAAATCCACATGAATTCTCAAATCATCAATCTGATCATGAAGAAAGTCCATCTTCTGATCCATGCTTATCTCTTTTTCATTTTCTTCTTCCTCATTTGCAACCTGCCTTCTCTAAGTCCTCTTTTTCACCCATATATTTCCTCTGAACTTATACCCCATTAACAAAGCATTTTGAACATTGATCTATCTTGGTATGGTTGTCAAAAACCTCTGCTTATCAGGATCAACTATTATTCCAAAGTTATCAAATATCTTCTAGAGTGCATCCGCATAGGGTAGTATTCCTGAGGATTTGTGAACATGATGCCTCATATGCTCCATCATAATATGGGCTAAGTCCAACTTTCTCCCTTCCACAATTTCATTCATCAAGTACAAATCAAAGTCATTCACATTAGCAAGAATTCCTCCTCTAGGCACAACCGAATAGGTCAGTACTAAGTGAAAAAATCAATGCTCAATGGATAACAAACCTACTTTATCTCCTTCTAAATCAATTTTTTTTGCAATTACCTTTTTATTAAAATTTATTGAAAGCTAATGAGGGGTATTATATGGAAATACATCTCTTCTAGGTATTCCCAAAATGTAGCTTAACAATACTGCATCAAAACGAATTACTGTTCCTTTAACAAAAGATTTAATCTCGAGATCATTGTAGGTCATATTACTGTAAAACATCCGTACCCATACTGGCATCCACTTTTCTTTTTGATTGACAAACTCAATCCATCCCAAATTTCTAAAATACGCTTCAATATCAATGTTTTTCTCTTTTAACTCAACAAAATCAGTGGGTTTGCAGCCTAACACCCTACGATTAACAAATTCATCATTGTATTTTCTCTCAACCTGTTCACTTTGAAAGAAAACATTGTCAAACTTAGCCCTATTTGCACGGTTCTTGATTCTAGGCATTTTTTACACAATCTAAAGCAATGAATCTAGAATGTATCAATGAACCAAAGTCAAACAACCAATTAATCCGAAAATAATCAAACAAACTAAGGCCAATTTGCAAGAACAGTCAGAACCCTAGAATGAGAAGACCAACCTATTTCGTGAGAGAGAACACCTCTACCACACGAATCTGAGCCTTAGTCTTGTTGATTCAACCAAAAATTCTTCAGATCTGAGCCGAAATGGACTGATTTTGTGAGATTTAGGCTTGGACGATCTTGGGAGAGGAAGGGTTTTGAGAGAAGAAGGGTTTTAGAGTTCGGATGAAATGAAATAAAGAAGTCAGGTTTTTATATCTCGACACAATTAGTCGACCGCCCAGTCGACTGATAGACTTAGAGTGACTCTTGGGATTCCAACCTGAAAACTTCGATCGACTGATAAGTTGACTGCTCTCTTCTGTTTTGTTCGATTTTGTGCATTTAGACCTAATTTGATCCTCTTAGCTCAATTTTTAACTCTTATTTTGATCCACATATAATTTAAAAATAAAAATAAAATTACTCACACATTTCAACACACACACACACATATTGTAAACATATAAATTTCAAAATGAACAGGCTCAGTCTCCTTAACAAAATTAATAAACTTAAACTTTAAGAATTTCGACATACTTGGATCATCTTTCGGAGCAAGTGGTGTGTGTACCTTAGGTGAATTTCTAATTTCTGATTTGGCATTCTTTGATTCCACCAATACTTGATTTTTTACCTTAATTTGCTCCTTCTTAGGAATAACAGTTCTTTGAGCTAATTCAGTAAGAACTTCTTTGGCTTTGTTTGGTACTTCATGCTGCTTTGGCACCACTTTGTAGATGAATCTTTTCTTGCGCTGGTATTTTTCCGTTTATTGTGGATAAGCTTTGTCAGCTTTCACATATTGAACTTGTTGCTTCTGTACTCTTGTATTTGGCAAGGGCTGATTCTTCTTATTAGATACATTGAACCTTGGTTCCCTATTTGGCATAACATATTCATTGTATCTTCTTGTCTATTCAAATCTCCTTGTCAGTACTTGGTATTCATTGTACTTTTGTCTGAATCTCTAATTTGTACCTGCACCAAAATTTTCTCTTTTTGGTATCCAGTTATTTCTGGATCCGACAGGGTAATCATGCAATAAATAACAAGAGTTCTCATAATGACCAAATTTACCACAATAGAAACATTTAATATTGTTAGTACGCCTCTTCGAATAGTGTTTCTTATCGGAGCATAATATTTTCTGTGATTTTCAGAAACAGCTTTAGTAATTATTGGTTTTTCAAAACATTTAGTGCTCTCAACATCCTTGAATTTATCCATTGCTTCTCTAAGCTCCTTTTGAGTCTTCTCAAGTAACCGTTCATTGGTACTAACATTTACCTGTAGACCAAAATTCTTTTTATGCATAAATTCAAGATCATTCTTAAGAATTTTGACACTCATTTTCAACAGAATGGATATTCAAACGAGCTCTATCAAGCTCACACCTTGTATTGTCCAATTCAATACTTAAGGTCTCATTCAAAGTTTCAAGATTTTTTCTTTTAAATTCATTCTGTTGAAGATCATAAAAATCATTTTTCAAAACTTCAATCTCATCCTCAAGAGACTCAACTTTATCATACAACTTACTGATTTCATATAAAGCATTTTTAAACTCAACAGTTTCAAAATATTTGTCCAAATTCTTTTTCTTGAGAGATTTGATAGTACTAAACTTCTTGTTTTCAAGAGTTTCAATCTTTTGCTAAAGTTTAAAATTCTCTTTTCCAAAAACATAAGTAAGAGCAATAAGTGTCTCAAAAGTTTTATCTGCATTCTCATAATTGTAAATAATATCAAACTCGTGATCAGAATAATGACTATTAGGAGATGCAGAGTTAACAGTAGCACTCATAGTATCAGAATCAAGACAATCCATATGATCTTTGTTAGCTAATAAATTCGAGCTAAACCAGCTCTAATACCAATTGTTGGCCTAATAGAATACCCAAGAGGGGGGGGGGGGGAGGGTGAATTGGGTAATTAAAAAATTACCAGAATAAAATTCAATAAATTAAATACTTAATTTTAAGCCTTTATTAATTATTATCTTTATAACACAACGGAATAATATAATCAACTAAGTGCACACCCAAACAGAAAAAATAGCAACTAAATATAGTAGCATGCAAAAGATTTATACTGGTTCACCAAGTTACTCTTGGCTAATCCAGTCCCCTGAGCTCCACAGATGTCGCACCCACTAAAACCAAGATCCCTTTAAAGGTAGGAACCAAACCTACATACCGATTCATTTACAGGTTCAGAATCAACTTTTACAATATCCTTTTTTGAGGCTAAGGAAGAACCTCTACTTTTTACAGGCTGAAGAATAACCTAATTCTTTTTAACACTAAGGCACAAGAATCAAAACCTCTCAAAACACTCCAACTATCCTTTTTCACAGGTAAGGATGGAACCTTTACGAATCACTCACAATGCAATTCTTATCCAAGAAGAATCACTACCTCAATTTCTTTACAAGAAAATACTGAAACCCAATTACCCCTGATTAAATACTCCTAATAATATTTAATCCATCATAACTCACCAATACAAAAATTAATAAGAAGTAAATATCACTCGGAGCTTCCACTACCCCAGATAAACACTAACTCAATTAATATCCCAACTAGTGATAGAAATACGTGAGATACAAAAATCTGATTTCAATAAGATATAGGTAGCAAATTGGAGCACGTAATCAGATTCAAGAAATTGTTTGTAAAATATATTTTCTTCAAAAAATCAGAAACAATTTCTAAGATCAATTTTCAAATATAGAATAATAAACAAATAATAAGCAATATGGAAAGATCTCACCTGGAATCCACAAAAATAATGATTAAAACAATGTAGCTTCAAATCCTGTATCAACAAAAATTGATCGCAATTGATTCTCAAAATCATTCTTAGAAAAGCTCACAATATCGTAGAATGATAACTCTTATAAAAGCAAACAAATTATATAAACTCTTTTAGCTCTCTTTCAAAGAATGATTAGTTTCTAATTAAAATTCGCAGGTTTATTTAAGGCAATATGTAATCAACCTTCTAACGGCTAGTTTACATGTGTCATGATAATTAAATGCTCTTATAGACCCCTTATATCATAAGAACTTCATTTAGGTTCAATTCCACTTAAAAACACTTTTCAAATCTCTCAATTCAACCCCCAAAGTATTTCTCAATCTTAATAAATAAGTATGGAATCTATTTTAAGTACCAAATTGAGAAATATTAATATTTAATGAACTATATTAATAGGATTTAATTAGTATATAAACCATATCTTAAATATGGAGAATATCCCCGAAATCTCTCTCAAATCCCAACCAAAAAATGGCTACTTTTGGATATAATCTCAGATCAACCTATATCCTGAAACAACGCGTTTAGTCGACTGCCCAATTCAGGTTGTAGCCAAACTATTGCTGTGATGTGCATCAGTCGACTGCCCGGTCGACTCACAAATTCAGAGAGTTCAACACTACTTCACCAGTCGACCTATCGGTCGACTTGTTAATTTAGAGAGTTCAGCCTTCTTGGTCGGTCAACCTGTCGGTCGACTTATATATACAGGATGTTACAACTTCTTTGTCCAGTCGACTCACCAGTCGACTGTTGTCACTAGATCTTTTTTCTGAATACGTTTTTAACTTATTTTCTTTTACGATTTCGCCCCTTTAACCATTTTCTTCTCTTGATTAGCTCCACTAATATTCTTATATTCTATTTTAGTCATTCAAAATTATTTCTTCTTATTTTACATAGGAGCAAATAATTTAACTTAATCAAAACACATATAAAAGATAAAATATATTTTGTGCCATGTGTGTGTTCCTAAATGGGATATTAAGAGTTAATGTTCGCCTGGGTTATTTTCCCTAGTTTCTTCAAACTCTTAATTAGTCTTCATCATCTTGACATCTTCATTTCTCATTCATTTAATTTGATGTCTTCATTTCTGAAACTTTAAATCACTGAAACACTCAATTAAACATTAGTTCCATCAAAATATCAGTACTGAATTGTTCATCAAAATCTTAGGATCAATACGTATTAACATTAAAATATTAAAGTTGAAAATATTAAATCATATTTAATACATTAGTTACCTATTCCGATGCTTCAGCCTCAAACTTGGTAGTTCCCTAGGCTTGATTTGAGTAGGCTCTTCTAAGAGCATCTAAACACAAACAAGATTCGTAAAGGAGATCGATCATCTTAGAAATAACACAAATGTATTCTCTCTAACAGTATCCACACAGAAAATCTAGGATAGAAATGTGTTCTTGGGATTTCTAAGAATGAATCTAATCCCAAGACTCTGGAGTAGCTCTGATTTGAATTTAGGGGGTAGTAAGATTCAAATCAATAAGTGGAATACGAAAAGTAAAATCTCAGAGATACAATTTGAGAGTTGTGGCCGAAAATTCATAAGGGTGGTAGATTCTATTAGGGTGCGCGGCCAAGTGGTCTTTCTTAACTTATAAAGTCTTTCAAGGGTTGAAAACCCTGGACCCCTTTTTCTTGTTATTTTCACCTTGACCCGTTCCTTTTCCAAGAACCCTTCCAATTTTAATTCTTTATCGTGTGTGACCGATTAGATTTATACCAAAATTTTGATGGTAAAAATAATTAATTGATTATTTTACTAATCAATTAAAATTAGAACAATTCTAATGTTTTCCTTCCAGAAGAAAATGTTTTTCCCTTAAAGCATTTCCTCTAACTATATGTCATGTTTACCCACATATTACATGCATTTTCAGTTGGCAGGAATTCAACCAAGAGAACTTCACCAAGTATGATTATCGTATTATACTATCTTGTTATCTATGTACTCGAAAGGACCAGCAGGGCATGGTAAAGGTAAAAAATTCATAGTGCAATCATATGTATCTTTATTGAGAATATGATCCCTTGTAACACCAATTGGAATCACATCCCAATTGTCACATTTCTTTGACTATAGACTTGGGTGAATTATATTAAATCGAATCACATGGGATTCGTTTCTTTTGCTAAAATGGATAGATTCTATCTTGTATACTCGTATATTCACATGTGTATTCCGCTATACCTAATGCATACCTTTTAAGTCTCATGGTTAGAAAATAAAACTTAATATTATCAAAGTATAGCAACTCACAAATATAATAGACAACAGCTCGAGTTAGAAGATCACAAATACTATCATACTTAGATATCCTATTTTGATATTGAGCAAAGTTAAGGATGATCACACTCCATCCCTTACTACACTATTAAGTTCTCTTGTGATTATTCTAGTAACTCATAATAATGGTTTGAGACTCACTACTCTCAAAGAGAAAATATTAGAACTAGTTAACCTAGATTACCGAAACTCATTTTCAATAATCCAGTACCAATTAGGAATAATTTCGGATATCAAGTTACCAAATGCCTTTTGTCTCATCCTTTTAATCATATTAAATAGTGTGTACATTTCAACTTAATATCCAAGGTCTACAAGAATATTAATATAATTAATAGAAAAAATACCTTTCATTAACAATTGAGATAGAAAGGTTTTACAGATATAAGTATAAATGTAAGATTACAAGATTAACTTTAGCGCTTATGTAATACCCCAATCGTAGCACTTACGTCATTTTAATTGCATTTTAGAGTAATTGGGAAAATTCGGGGGAATTTGTGTCAATTAAAAAAAAACAAAAAACCAAATTAAAAGTTTAGGGGTCAAATTGACAATTTAGAAAATATATCCTATCCAAAATTGGCATTTAACTTTTTAATTGAAACTTAAAAGGGGTGAAATTACAATTTTAGAACTTTTAAAAAGTTGATATTATACTAAAAAGAGGATTTTAAGAATTAGGGGAATAAAAGAGTAAATAAAAAAAAAATATTTATTTATTTTACAAACATATATATATATATATATGCCGTGTGTGTGGTCGTGTGTTCAGCCGGCCGGAAGAAGAGAGAGAAGAGTGGGTGACATGGCATTGCTAAATCAAATTCTACACCACTAATTACATGCATATATATATATATATATATATATATATCTGTTCATGCATGTAGTGATCATTAAAAATCTCAAAAGAAGAAGAGGAAATCATCCAGAAAATTCTAGAGAAAGAGGTTCGATTTGACGAACGGCAATGAGCTGTCGGCGGTGAGTATTCGGTGGCCGTGGTCGTGGCTGTTACACATGTGCATGATTGTGTAGGTATCGTTGTTAGTTCCAGGGGAGAGTGAAAGTGGTTCGGCCGATAGGGTGGTTCGTTGATGGCGTGGTGGTATGCATTCCTAGCATCGCCGGTGAGCGGGAGTTGGGTTGGGCTGTCCAGTTCTTCATCGATCGCTGTCCAATCGTCGACGATCGTCGATTTTGTGAGTATTTGCGTGGTTTTTCTCTGATCATTTTGGTAGGTGGGTGTGCTCTGTTTTTGTGTTTCGTGCCAATAGTGTGTGTGTGTGTGTGTGTTGCTGCTACTGCTGTTGTTTGTGTTTCCATTAGTTGTGTGGGGGCCTGTTCATCCATGTGAGCTCTATGCAGACATGTGTATGTACTGCTCTATTTAGCCGGTGCATGTGGGTGACCGTGAGTGTGTGTGTTCTGATTTTTATCGTGCATGTGAGTGTGATCGTGTTGTGTGGGAGTGGCGTCGACGGCAATGGTGGTGTAGGTATTGTTGCCTGTCGCCACCGGTGAGAAGGATGTGAGGGTGTAGTGGTTGGTCGGCAATCGGACTGAACCAGAAACACAAAAACAGAACACAGAGAGAGAGAGAGAGAGGAAAAAAAAAAAAAAAAAAAGAGAACATTTTGCACAAACAACTCTAATAAAATCCAACTATCCATCTCGCGACCTGGGAACAATCATCTCGCAACCTGGGAACGATTCGGAATGGGTAACATTTTTCATTAAGTTAGTTTAGTTTATTAAATTAAATTCTAGCATCAAAATAATAAATTTGGGACCGTTCACATGAATAAATTTTATACAGTAATTAGTAACGGAGCGAAATTAACCGAATAACAATTTTCATAAATAAAATGTGAGGACGGGGAAAAAACGAAACTTAGGGCCTGCATTGCATGATTAGGTGATTTTATATAAAATATTAATTTAGGCCCTGTCGCTGTTAGGTTCGCAGGCACCGGAGTATCGGTAGAGTATAGTTGATAAAGGCTTTTGGAAGCCGATCACCAGATGAGTGTACTGTCTTCTAGTAAATCTATATATATATATATATATATATATATATATATATATATATATATATATATATATATATATATATATATATATATATATGATGGGAAAATGTGTTTACTTAAAATTGGATGAATTTTCTAACTTACATGGATCAAGCGGTATTTTGGGTGTTTCTGAAAATGTGGTTTTCATTGTTTTTCTTAAGAGGTGGAAATTGTTTGTGGATAAAGACTTTTGTTATTGAGGTGGGAATTGATTGTGGTCAGAATTGTTGTTGTTGAGGTGGAAATGAGTTGTTGTTGTTGAGGTGGAAATGTGTTGTTGTTGTTGAGCAAGGAGGCGGCATTGTGAAAGAAGCCCACCGCCTAGGCTGTGAAGATGCTGAGAATATTTCCAAGTCCACCACCTACTTCTTCGCTTAGGTGGTCACCAAAACTTTCAAAGCCAATACAGGTGCTGTAACTTCAAGACTATTTTGGAATATGATGCAATTCGATTTTGGAAATACTCAAAACATGGAAGTTGTAGACCTTTTTCTTATATTTCCATAGGTTTTTGAATTACCTCAATCGAAGTTCGGATGAAGAATTTAAAATCAAAAATGCAAACTTGCAGTAACTTTGCCAAGGCGAAGTTTCCTTCCCCTAGGCGAAAATCCAGCAGAAAGTTAACTGATCTAACTTCGTCTAGGTAAAGTTTTCTTTGCCTAGGAGAAAACCTCTACGCAAAATAAATATTTTGTAGATATGTTTTGGCCTATTTAAACCCTTCTCTCCTCCTCTCTTCCTTCTTCTTCAGCTCCTAAGGCCTTATGCCATATTTTAGGGTTAGGATAAGGGATTTTTGAGGGAGAGCTCTCAACCCAAGGTGGAGGATCAATGAGAAAGCGATCGATCGACGTTTCTAGTGGCAAATCTTCGGATATCGGCTAAGTCGCTCGTTTTTTCTCTTTGTTTTCTTCATTTTGCTAGTTGTTGAACATGTTTAGCTAGTTTTACATTGTATAAATGATTAGGGCCATGAGTTAAACATGGATTGTAATAGGGATTAACGTATTGTTTTGGTTGAATTTGTGTATCATTTATGGTTGTTTCTTATAATTTTGATTGTGTTGTCATGTTTTCTATGATTATATGCTAGTTTAGATATATTGAGAATATGGGGTTTAACACTCAGGAAAGGTAACTCCGAATTCGGACTAGGGTTAACACAACACGACAATCTAACAACCCGGAAGGGCATTAGAAAGTGTGCAATCGATGACGTTGGGGCGAGACTCACGTGACCTAGAGTCGTTAAGATGTTAAGAGGGACTACGGTGTTGACACGAAGTCACGTATTCCCTCGTCTTGCACTCAGAAGAGGTGGCGAGGGAGTTTACGAACCGAGATTGTCAGATACGCCGAACGCCATTAATGTTAACTAAACAAAATCAAACACATTTAAGTAAATAAAGTTAATCCCTAGGTAATCTACTCCCCTAAATAATCTCAAATTAGTATTTATAGTATAGTTAACTTAATTAGTATTTTAGTTTAGTATTAGTATTAAATTAAATTCCATTTTTAGCGCCTAGATAAAATTAGGTTATGACAATCACGATACTCGATAATAATCTCAACCAATCCCTGTGTATACGATACCTGACCAAAAGGTCCACTATACTAAAACTTTATCCGTACGCTTGCGGTGAAAGTGACAGCACTTATTTAGCGGCCATTACGAACTTATGAGAGGTTCATCGTTGTTTTATCTTTGTTGTTATTATAATTTTGTAGGGATGGGTGTGTCCCCAATTAGAGAGTGTATATATATATATATATATAGTCTGATTTGGTGCTTGTGTATTTATGTATGCACTTGTTGTTTCTTAGTTGTCTTGGCATGCAGGTGATGTCATGTCGACGTCATGTCGGCCCTAGGGTAATGGGTGTTCGGGGTGGGGTGTGATAATTTTGGTATCAGAGCCTAGGTTATAGGTTCTGTAGACTTGCCAGTTGTTGCATCAGTAGAAGACCATGAGATAGGAAGATGTGCCAGTCGTCTAGTCAGTAGGGGACATTAGATAAGGTATTGATAGGTGAGTTCGGCACGTGAGTGATAGTTATCTCACTACATGAGTTCGTGCATCGGCATCATGTATGGTTGGTTGTCTTATTAGCAATTAGTGATTGTGACGAATTTGTGATATGGTCAGTTGGTGGATTTGGGTAGTGTTGTGTTGTTGGTAGTGGTAATGGGTGGATTGCGATGGTGGGGGTACTAGTAGTTGGGAAGGTTAGACTATAACCAATAAACAATTATATGGGTATTACTTGACGTTGGGATCCCCTATTAGTAGCACCTAATAATTAGTTGTTAAAATAATCGATAGTGTAGCAAAACACACCTTAAGTTGAATTCTTAAACGATATCTAAACTAAGGGAATCTTGTAATGGTATTGAAGGGAGAATTCATATTAGTTGGAATTAGGGATGTGAGAAAACTGTGGCGATGTTAGAAAGTATATAATTTGGTAATACGTTCTAGGCTGACGGGCAGACAGAAATAAGTATGTGGAACTAGTAAATATAAAAAACTTACTAATGAATGATATGTAGAAGATAACCGAGAAATTGTGAGTCTGTGATGATAGTTAGTGTGTATAACTATAGTCTGTGTCATGTGAGTTGTCAGTGGATTGTTTAAAAAATAAGTTACCTTCTGAATCTTAGAAGAGGTAAGCTTGTATTTTGGGAGATGTAATCATTAACCCAGTCAATTTGATTTTTGGTCCAGGAAGTCAGAAGTTGTTAAAGAAAAGATATCAGGGATACCTTACGCAGGTGATGGGCACTAGTAAAAACAACGTTCAGATGGCGGATACTTCAGTAATGAGGGATTGTCCCGATGTATGTTCAAGCAGAATTGTCAGGGTTGCTAGTAAACACTATCGAGTTACTTCTAAGACCTGTTCTTATATAAATTCCACTCTATCATAGGGTGCATACTGAGTTGATAAAATTGGAAGATCTGTTAACCCGAGATTATAGTAAACCTGGTATTTCTCTCTATAAAAATCCCGTGTTATTCGAAAATAAAAAGGGAGGAACGTTGAGGATAAGTGTTGGTAACCGACAATGGAAATAAGGAGGCGATTCGGGTAAAATTATTATAACCATCGTGTAGAATTGATGATTTGTTCGATCAGCTGTGGAAGACCAGGGTGTTTTCCCAAATAATTTTTTGATTAGTATAGCACCAGTTAGAGGTCAGAGATAATGACGTGGCGAAAATGCCGATCCGGTCGAGAGTAGAGAAGAGCATGCAGAACATCTCCAGACTATGTTGTAGACATTGCAAGAAAAATAATTATATGCCAAATCCAATAAATGTGAGTTTTGGTTGGATTGAGTTGTTATTTTGAGACATGTGATCTTGGGAGATAGTGTTCAAGTGAATCTAAAGGAAGTTGAAGCTGTGGTTCAATGGGAAAGGCCGAAAAGCGTGACCGAAGTTTGAAACGTTTTGGGGATTGGCGGGTTATTATTGTTAGTTGGTGTAGGGATTCTCTGTTATAGCTGTTCCGTTGACCTGATTGACCCACAAAAAAAAAATATAAAATTGAGAAGACTGATAAAAGTGAGCATCATTACCCGATGCATGAATTGGAGTTGACGGTGATTGTATTTACCCTGAAGATTTAGAGGCACTATTTGTATGGCAAAACATGTAAAATATACACCGATCATCAGAGTTTAAAATACTTGTTTACTCAGAAGGAGTTAAATTGGAGGCAAATGCGTTGGAAAGAGTTGATTAAAGATTACGATTGCATAATCCACTATCATCCAGGGAAAGCTAATGTTGTAGCGGATGCGTTGAGTCAAAAATCGGTGGGTTCGATCGCACACATTCAAGTAGTTCGTACTAATCTGTATGCCGAGTTGAGATCGTTGCGAGTTCAGTTAGCAATTGGTCAGACGGCCACATTGCTTGCGACTTTTACATTGAGGCCGATGTTGATTGATAGTATTATTAAAGCTTAGAAGTCAGACGTTTAATTAAGAAAGATTCGGGATGAAATGAAAAATGGTCACAGAACTGATTATCAGATTAGGGATAAAGATAATGCGTTGATGATTGGAAGTAAGCTATGTGTGCCTAATGACATCAGTTTGAAGAAGGATATTTTGGAAGAAGCGCATACTCAGCGTACGCGAGTCATCTAGGCAGTACTAAGATGTACTGAGATTTGCGTGAACATTATTGGTGGATCGGAATAAAATAGGAAATCACAGAATTTGTTGCCAGATGTCTTGTTTGTCAGCAAGTAAAGATTAAGCAACAGTGTTCAAATGGGTTGCTATAACCTCTACCTATTCCAGAGTGGAAGATGGAGCATATCGAAATGGATTTTGTTTCGGGATTATCCCGTACTCAAAAGGGGCATAATTCCATTTGGTTGATAGTTGATAGGCTTACCAAGACCGCTAATTTTCTGGCTGTAAAGACGATGTGTTTTCTTGAAAAGTATGCTCAACTGTATATCGATGAGATTGTTAGGTTGCATGGTACACCAGTTTCTATAGTGTCGGACAGAGATCCGAGATTTACTTCGAAGTTTTGGTTAAGTCTCCAAACTGCTTTAGGTATCAAGTTGAACTTAATACCGTTTTTCATCTGCAAACAAACGGTCAATCAAAGAGTACGACTCAAATGTTGGAGGATATGTTGAGGGAATGTGTTTTGGAATTTCCTGGTAGCGAGGATGATCATTTGCTGTTGATGGAGTTCGCCTACAACAACAGTTACCATTCGGCAATCGAGATGGCCCCGTATGAAGCATTGTATGGTAGGAGATGCAGAACCCCAGTCTGTTGGATTGGGGTAGGTGAGCAGAAATTGTTGACATTGGACATAGCCCAAATGACAGTAGACAAAGTGAAGGTGATTTCGAAAAAATATTAAAAATTGCTTAGAGTTGACAAAAGAGATATGCAGACAAGCACCGGTGGGAGTTGGAGTTCGAAGTGGGGGATCATGTGTTCTTGCGTATTTCTTCGTGGAAAGGCATAATGAGGTTCGGGAAGAAAGGAAAGTTGAGCCAAGGTACATTGGACCTTATGAAATTCTAAATCGGGTTGGCACAACAGCGTATAGACTTGCGTTACCACCAGAGTTGTCTCGACTACACGACGTTTTCCATGTATCGATGCTCCGGAAATATGTGCTAGACCCTTCTCATGTGTTGACTTCGCAGCCGATCGAGTTGTAAGCAAATTTGACCTACATTGAGGAGTCAATCCAAATCCTAAGCCGTAAGAACCAGGTGTTGCGAACGAAAATGATTCATTTAGTCAAAGTGTTTGTGGTGCAGTCATACAGTGGAAGAAGCGACGTGGGAGCAAGAAGACGAGATGAAGAACAAATACCCACATTTGTTCGATTAGGTAATAAAATTTTGGGAGGAAATTTCTTTTAGGAGGGAAGAGTTATAAGACCTCAATCGTAGCACTTACGTAATTTTAGTTGCATGTTAAAGTAATTGGAAAAATTCTGGGGAATTTGAGTCAATTAAAAAAAAAAAAAAACAAATTAAAAGTTTAGGTGTCAAATTGAAAATTTATAAAAAACATTCTATCCAAAATTGGTATTTAACTTTTTAATTGAAACTTAAAAGGGGTGAAATTGCAATTTTAGAACTTTTAAAAAGTTGATATTGGACTAAAAAGAGGATTTTAATAATTAGGAGGAGAAAAGTATATATATATATATATATATATATATATATATATATTGTGTGTGTGATCGTGTGTTCAGCCGGCTGGAAGAAGAGAGAAAAGAGTGGGCGACGTGGCATTGCTAGATTAAATTCTACACCACTAATTACATGCATATATATATATATATATATATATATAAATATATCTGTTCATACATGTAGTGATCATTAAAAATCTCAAAAGAAGAAGAGGAAATTGTCCATAAAATTCTAGAGAGAGAGAGGTTCGGTTCAACGAATGGTAAGGAGCTATCGGTGGTGAGCGTTCGGTGGCCGTGGTCGTGGCTGTTACGCGTGTGCGTGATCGTGTGGGTATCGTTGTCAGTTCCAAGGGAGAGTGAAAGTGGTTCGGCCAGTAGGGTGGTTCGTCGATGCCGTAGCGGTGCGTGTTTTTAGCATTGTCGGTGAGCGAGAGTTGGGTTCGGCTGTCCAGTTCTTCGTCGATCGTTGTCCAATCGTCGACGATCGTCGATTTGGTGAGTATTTGTGTGATTTTTCTCTGATCATTTTGGTAGGTGGGTGTGTTCTATTTTTCTATTTTGTGCTAACAGTGCGTGTATGTGTGTTGCTGCTACTGCTGCTGTGTGTGTTTCCATTGGTTGTGTGTGGGCCTGTTCATACGTGTGAGCTCTATACAGACGTGGTGTGTATTGCTCTGTTTAGCCGGTGCATATGGGTGACCGTAAGTGTGTGTGTGTGTTCTAATTTTTACCGTGCATGTGTGTGTGTGATCTGCATGTGTGTGTGATTGTGTTGTGTGAGAGTGGTGTTGACGGCGGCAGTGGTATGGGTATTGTTGCGTGTTGCCGCAGGTGAGAGGGACGTGAGGGTGTGGTGGTCGGTCGGCGATCGAACTGAACCAGAAACACAAAAACAGAACAGAAAAAGGAAAAGAAAAAAAAAAGGAAAATTTTGCACAAACAACGCTAATAAAATCCAACCATCCATCTCGCGACCCGGGAACGAATGAGTAATGCTTTTCGTTAAGTTAGTTTAGTTTATTAAATTAAATTCTAGCATCAAAATTTTGTAACCGGAATAATAAATTTGAGGCCGTTCACATGAATAAATTTTATACGGTAATTAGTAACGGAGCGAAATTAACCGAATAACAATTTTCATAAATAAAATGTAGGGACGAAGAAATAATGAAATTTAGAGCCTGCATTGCATGATTAGGTGATTTTATATAAAATATTAATTTAGACCCTGTCACTGTTAGGTTCGCAGGCACCGGAGTATCGGTAGAGTATAGTCGATAAAGGCTTTTGAGAGCGGATCACTAGGTGAGTGTACTGTCTTCTAGTACATCTATATATATATATATATATATATATATATATATATATATATATATATATATATATATAATGGAAAATGTGTTTACTTAAAATGGATGAATTTTCTAACTTACATAGATCAAGCGGTATTTTGGGTGTTTATGAAATTGTGGTTTTCATTGTTTTTCTTAAGAGGTGGAAAGTGTTTGTGGATAGAGACTTTTGTTATTGAGATGGGAATTGATTATGAGCAGAGTTGTTATTGTTGAGGTGGAAATGAGTTGTTGTTGTTGAGGTAGAAATAGGTGTTGGATATTCACCTGCTTGCATAGTCCAACAGAGCGGTGTTTCACCTGCTTGACATAGTCCAACAGAGCGTTGTTCACCTACTTGGCATAGTCTAGCCGAGCGTTGTTCACCTGCTTGGCATAGTCCAGCAAAGTATTGTTATGTCCCGCTAGGAAGGCATATCCTACGGGTGGTATAGTACTATTGCAACTCCCGGTCATGAGATTAAAACGATGACATGGCTAGCCGAGGCGTGGTGTAATGTGATGAGGTGTGATATGGGGTGGTGTGATGTGATATGGTGTGGTGTGATGTGGTGGTGTGATGTGATGTGGTATGGTGTGATGTGGTTTGGTGTTTTGTCGTATGAGGTAAATGAGATGAGTATATTTATGCATATTATTCGATATTGGATTGGTATATTTATTTATGTTAGTATATCTATTGTTTTGATTTCATTTTACTAGATGGTTAGCTATAATATTATGGTTGATTTCCACTGCTTAGTTGGGATGTGATATATATATACATATATACATATATATACATATATATACATATATATATATATATATATATATATACACACACACACATACGTTGATTTTGTGGTAACATGAATAAAGAAAAAAAAGAGAGTTTTCCTTATGGTATGAGATATTTAAATTATGAGATTATTATATTATTAATTGATATGTGATATTTATATGTTTTATACTTGATCCATCTAAAATATTTTTATTAAGAAGATAGTAAACTCGCAGGTACAGCAGTTAGGATTCGGTCCCTTACTGGCACCATGTAGAGTCTGGCGATGCGGTTGTGAGAGAGTATTTTGGGAGGTGCCGGTTGAGGCGAACCTATGAGAAGTTCATGGTTGTTTTATCTTTGTTGTTATTATAATTTTGTAGGGACGGGTGTGTCCTCAATTAGAGAGTGTATATATATATATATATATATGGTTTGATTTGGTGATTGTGTATTTATGTATGCACTTTTCGTTTCCTAGTTGTCTTGGCGTGCAGGTGATGTCATGTCGACGTCACGCCGGCCCTAGGGTGATGGGTGTTCGGGGTGGGGTGTGACAGCTTACATCTAACACCAGAAACATTCAATATCTTACAACTTATTGCACATCTTCCGTATAAGTTTAACTGCTTTCATAATTTAATTAGAAAGTAAACAATCATTATACTTCTCTAAGGAGAACGTTCATCAACTTACAACTAAGTTAACTGTATGCATACACTAATTGGAAAGTGAATGTTCGCTACTAGTTGTCAAACTGAATCTTATACATGAATACAAATAAAATAAAAAATAAAGAATTCAATATATTGAGAATTTCAATTGATATTCTCATCAAGGAACATTTAATAACTTACAATTCATTGAAGAATCCTTACATAAAACTTAACTACTTGTATAATTTAATTGGAAAGTGAATGTTTACTTCTGTTCACCAAATTGAATAAACAACCATCCTACAACAAACAGAATCAACAATTCAATACAGTTAAAAGCTGAACCGATAAATTTTCAATTTATTCAAGGACATACTATTTAATTAAAAAATTACAACAAAACAATAAAAATTATGAATGAAACAAGCCAAATCGAAAACATATCACGGAATCGAACACAAGTTTTTCAATTTCTTGACTATTTTTGAATATGAACTGTACAATTATAGAAAAACCAATCAGTGATGCTCTTCAAACAATGTTGCACTCTTACGATACAAAACAATTAATGTGCGATGCTCTTCAAACAATGTTGTACTCTTAATCTTGAATCCACAATGTTGTACTCTTAATCTTGAATCCAATTAAAGCAAATAAAGATGCTTCAACTTTTCTGATTCTACGGGACACGAGAGAGACACACGTGTAAATGAATGACAATTTTCTATGAATAACAAAAATGAAAGGAAGTAGTACTAGAATTAAAATTGTCTTCCGAAAATTGAAACGGCTAAAAAATTAATTGAATTGAGACTTGCCATAACTAATCCTTCCTAACATAGGTGGTTAATTATACTTTGCACCCCGTGGTTAGTCTGAATGTACTTTTCACCCCTATATTATTTTCGTCAGTACTTACATCCTATGTGTTTAAGATTTAATTACAATGGTTGAGTTTTTTATTAACTTTAACAGTTAATGAATAAAAGTCAATAGAAATCAAGTAATTAATGTAAAGTGATATTTATATCCTTTAAAAATTTTAATAGGCATTATTTTAACGGGTATATATCATTAACCTCCCCTGTCATTTTACAAATACCAGAGACCTCCCCTGTCATTTTGTTCAAATACTACTTACCACCCTTATTGATTAAAAAATAATAATGTTTTATTATAATACCAATTTTATCCCTGACCATTTAAAAAATAATTAAATAATAAAAAACTAAAATACACAAATACCCCTTTAATTTATATATATTCATCGCTACCTCCTACCACTGAACCAACCGCCACCACCACCTTCTACAATTGCCACCATCTGCCACCACCTCCCATCGCCACCGCACACCTCCCATCGCTACCACCCACCCAACACCACCTCCCACCGTTGCTGCCCACTACCCGCCGCCACCTCCTACCGCCACCCTCCACTACTTCCTACCGCCGCCACCACCCACCACCCTCCGCCACCTACCGCCACTACGCACCCCCATTTTTTTTTTTAAAAAAAATTATATATTTTTTAACTATTTCATTAATTTTTTTATTTTTTTTAACCCTTTCATTAGCCCTTTTTTCTCTCTCTCTGGTGGTGGTGATGGCGGCGGCGATAGGTGGTGGTAGTGGGTAGTGGTGGTGGGGGAGTTGGGCGGTGGGTGGTGGGAGGTGGTGGTGGGAGTTGGGAGGTGGCGATGGGTGGCGACGGTGGGAGGTGGCGGTGGGTGGTAGGTGTTAGCGACTGTAGGAGGTGGCGGTGGCAATGGGTGGTGGGAGTTGGGCGGTGACGGTGGTGGTGGTGGTGGTGAGAGGTAAATATAATTATTTAAAAAGTTAAAGGTAAAAAATATATTTTTAAAAGTATATGGGTACTAATGATTTTTTGTTTTTTAAACTAACCTAAGAGAAATTTTGTCCAAAGGGAGGTAAGTGGTGTTTGAGCAAAGAGACAAGGGATATCTTTGGTATTTGCAAAATAACAAGATAGGTATCTGATATAGTGTAAAATGACAAGGGATGTCAATGACATATACCCTTATTTTAACACTAATACAAAATTAGGGGTTAGTAGTATCTTTTTTCAATACCTATCTTCATCTTCTACTTTACAACCACCGTAATGCCGGCCACCACTAACCAACCATGCTATACCACCACCATGTCAAACCACCACAACCATTGCATATCATCTTCTTCTCTTCTCTCATCTTTTATCTCTCTATCTCTCACTCGCGCACGCGCACACATACACACTTATGTACAAAAAAAATAGATCCAAGCATGGATCTAAAGGATCATTATTAAGATATTTTAATCCTTGCTCGTCTCTATAGATCCGAGTAAGGATCAAACCCTTTCAATCCTTGCTCGTCTCTATAGATATGAGCAAGGATCGAACTCTTTCAATCCTTGCTCGTATCTATAGATCCGATCAAGGATTGAACCATTTCGATATATATTCAAATTTGTAGATCATCCAAGCAAGGATTGAAAGATCAGAAACTTGGATCTATTTCTCTTTATATATATATATATATATATATATATATATATATATATATATATATATATATATATATATATATATATATATAATAGAGAGGAAGGGGGGGGGGGGAGGAGAGAATGAGAGCGAAAAATAAAGAGAGAGACACACAACTTGAGAGAACAAGAGAGAAAGAGAGATTGTGATTGGCTGGCAATGGTAGGCTGGTGGTCGTGTTGGCCAAAAAGAATAGAGGAAGACATGGGAGAGCTGTCGTTTAAGATGAACAAACGAATGAAGTGGGAGATGAAAGGAAAAATAATCTTTTGACCCTTATAGCTTTGGATAATTTTACAAATACACTTCTTAAATTGGTTGGAAGAAAATAGCGAAATTATCCTTATTTTCTAAGTGAAGCGACAAAAACATCTTTAGCCCTACTAAATTTTTAACTATTGCACTTAATTCAAAAGCACATAGAGTGTAAACATTGATAAAAATAACATAGAGGTGCAAACCGCAATTGGCTCTAACAATAAGGATACAAAATACTGTCAGGCGCCAGAAGCGAGGACCTCTCCTAATAGAGCACTTTCCATATACAATCCCCCATGGTTCGATCCTGGAATGGCTACTTAAGGAGCCCAAGCCCTATCCGTTTGAACCAACTCATGTTAATAAGTTTTAAAGAAATGACATTACGACTAGTTTTTGTTGGATGTTGCTTTCTGGGGGATTAAAAAAATACTAAAGCTAAAAAGATAATTAATGTTATATATAATTTATGAGTGTATCTATCTATAGAAGAGAGAAAAAAAAAAAAAAAAAAAAAAAGTCCTATTACTTTGAAAAAAAATTGTCATCCCAATTTTTCATTACACAATTACTTTCATAGAATGAGAGCACTTTACAAAAGTACCTTTATTATTGTCTTTTCTTTTTCATGGGTTTCAAATGGCAACACACGTCTGACGACTAGTGTTTGTTTTTTTTTTTAGGAAAAAAATAAGCTCTTACTTTCAATCAAGATTGCTGATGTCGAATTTTGCTCGACACCAGCGGTATGATTTGCTCAGCCCTGGATGAAGTTGAAGAGGCTTGGAATGGAAATCTTTGATCTGTGTAGTTTCTGATCCATGGAGAGGTCCCTAGCCAGGAAGGGGAGGACCTCTATTGGAAAGAACCTAAAAACCTTCGGGACTAAGAAGAAGAGTACCAAAATACCTTGTAATCCTCAGAGAGATGAACCAACGATTGAAACTGAGCAGTTTTGGAAAGATAAGCACCTAGAAACTTGCACAAAGAACTTGCCAGGATGGTCCCAGTGTGTCCCCTTCGGCGTGCGAATCAACGTACAGGGGGAAGAGTTTTATAGAGTAATTACCGAGAAGAGTGAGTAAATTTCATCTACCTTTGGGTAATTGTATTCCATCCTTTTTATAGGCAAGGTGGAGATTAGCCTAGAGGCTTAAGCGTGGGTTAATATCTCCTCAAAATCACATCATGGTGTAACTTGGCATGTAGCCAATGGAAATGAACTAAAGGGCTCTTGTTTTGGTCATGATTAAAAGATATTTAGAGATATTTTGATAGAGGAAGAGAGTGATAATGATGTTTGTAGATATTTTGGGATATTTTAGGAGATATTTTGGGATATTTTGGGAGATTGGGAGCTGAGCCAATCTTATAAACTGAGAAAGACACAACCCTACTACAGCTGGGATGGGAAGCTTAACTCTTGACCTTCTCGGATAGCCGGAGACGAGAAGGAAGATGGTATGGAGCTTCTCTGCCCTGCCCTTCTCGGATAGTTCGAGACGAGGATGGGGGCTTTGCCTAAAGATCTATTTAAAGTCGATTTATGAGGAGAGTACTGCTTCGGCAGGGAACATCGAGATGGGGAAAGGTTCCCCGTCCCGGTGATGGCTTGTTGACCTATCTTGGGGAATGATAAGGCCTTTGGGATTTATGGCACATTTGGAGATGTTCCTCTGCTTGGTACATTCTCCATACTCAGTTTTCGGTACACTTTGAATTTTGTAGGGAGATGCAGGCATGTGACGGTCTTCAATTGGTTACGTCGGAGTGAGCATTTTTACACTAATCAGTAGCCCCTTAGTCCCTAGTGTTGAGAAGAAATTCGAAAGACTGGGAACTCGATTGTAAGCCTTTTTCAGCCGGCATTTTAACACTTTTATTGCAGAATTTTTAGGTGTTAGTGACCTTATTTGGTCTTTGGGGGGATGCTGTATGGGGGCCAGGCCTTCTTTCCGAGAAGGAGATGGTTGATTTCGAGACGGGAACAGTCAGCCTGAGAATATAAAGAAAGGCTTGAGAATACAAGTAGGCGGCTCGAGAACCACAATGAATGGCCCACCCTAGATTATCAAGGAAGCTACGAACAATCATGCATATGTCCCATCACGCCTGCATCCCTTTAGAGGTGCCTTTTTAATGCAAACAGACGTGCCGCCTGTCCAACCGCTGGGAAGGGGACACGTGGCTACACGGTCTCTGAACGGTGTACCTTTTCCAGGTGCCTCTATGGCGTTATCAGGCATGGAAATTGGGGATGGGAGGGTTTCTCCCCTATATAAAGGAGTCGCCCTGTGCTTCTGCTTACACTTTTGCAACCCTTGGAGCACTGACCTTCTCGGTAAGTAACTCATCTCTTCTCCAAAATGTCTTTTTTTTTTTTTTTCTTCTAAGTCGATACCGGGGTCTACCACCTCCGGGAAGGCCTTAAATTTCTCTTCCCTTCGACAGATAGACCCTCTGTTGGCTTTGCCTTCCGGCCTAGAGGAAAGGGCAGGGTCTTCGGGCGGTGCGGAGCCTTCTGGCCATTATGACGGTGGCAATAATGTTGGGTCTAGCATTGGCCCTACCATGGAGATGACTCCATATCTGGAGGATGAGGTTGAATATGAGAGAAGACAGTTCTGGGAGACAGTCCCGTCTGGGAGATCAAAACGATGATGACAGAGAATAAAATTCGGGATATCCAGAGAAAATATACCATCCTAGAAGGGGTGGTGACCTGTCTCCCTCGTTGGATTTGGACCTTATGCACGGAGTACAAGTTGTGTCCATCACAGCTTGCTCCTAATTGCATTTTGACCTTTGTGGCTTCTTTTATAATTTTCAAGGCTGAAGGACTAGAACCATCATTAGATTTGTTCAAATATCTCTTTTTCTAAAATTCCATGCCTTCCAGGAAGGGATGGTGTTACGTAGATGATCAGCAATATTTTTTTTCGGGCCTAGAGGAGTTAGTGAAGAATTGGAAGCCCCAGTATTTTTCCCTGGGAGGAACGGGCTGGGAATTTAGTCCTAATAAGGATATAGTCAACCCCATTCCCAGGGAATGGGGTGTTATAGGTGAGAATATCCTAATTTTTGAGCGATTCATTGATTACACAATCATTTTTTTTATTTTTTATTTTTTATATTTTGACCATTTCTTCCCTTCTTTATGTTTTTGTTTCTTGGAACAGTTCAAGAGAAGGCGAGCGAAAAGAGAGTCCGACCAAGTGCTCTGATCAAACAACATCGAAAAGTCATTTGGGAGACAGAGTATAAGAATGTAAAGGAGCTACTAGATTCAACATTGCACTGTCGTTATTTCTACTGTGCTCCATGCCAACTAGTACGAGATATCGAAGAGAACACCAAGAACGGTAATGCCTCCCATTCTCGGAAGTTGTCAACTTCTTGAATCTTCTATTGTTTCCTCTGTCTTTCACTTATCTATCTCTTTACGTTGTCTTGGCAAAGATGGACAAGGTAGCATTGACAAGACTGCTGAATGAGAGAGCTGCCACTGCGAAGGTTGAGGCTAAGAAGAAGAAAACACCCTTTCTCAGGTGGAGGTTTCCTAGGGCGGAACTGTCGAGGAAGGGGAAGAGACCGACAAGATGAGCTCTGCTGGAGAGGCCCTTGCTGGGGTGGAGAGTTTACCGAGAAAGATAACTAGGAGAGAACAACAGCGGCGAGAGGCCGAAACTGCTTCCGGGAAAGAGACTTTGTCGTAACCTAAATAGGCCCTTACGCCCTTTTCTGAGAAGGGCATTGTTGGAGCAAGTCAAGAGATAGGGAAAATGAAGGTTGGGTAGTCTAGAGCGGAAGGAGAAAAGAACGTAAGGATCGAGGGGGCTTCTGGAGCCCCCTACCCAAGCAAAGTCCCCACTCCAAGAGCAGCCCCAGTCTCGAACACAAGCATCCTTCTCGAGTAGGGAGCCCTTGAGTACCCAGAGATGTTGTCTGCTTATATTAGCCACGTCATTCTTCCCAAAAATAGAGAATGAATAAGTGCTGAGATAGATGCCAAGACCTTTGCCAGGCTGCAGAGAGACACGCGCTGGTAAGACAAATACTAAGAGTTATCTGTATTTTTTACTGCAATTTGTTCTTTGGGCAATGATATGACCCATTTTACTGTGTTATGTTCTGTAGGTGTTATCCAGGGTTTTTTCTGTGTCTGGACGCCTCACATCCACCCATGAGAGAGAGCAGAAGCTTGACGAAGAATGCAGACAATACTATGAGTAGCATAGACAACATGTAGATCAGGAAAAGTAGTGGCATGAGTCGAGCAAGATAATGATGGTCAATAAAAAAGTGCCAAAGAAGAGGCAAAAAAGGCAATTGAGGAGAAGATGAAGCTATCTGAGGAGAAAACGACCCTTGAATCTCGTTGTGGCAGGCTGGAGGCTGACCTCGCTGCAATTAGAGAGAGAATGGAAGAGATAAAGAAGGAACATGACACTGCCATCATCAGAGCCAAGGAGAACGCTATAAGAGAATGGAAGGAGTCTTCAAACTATGCTCAAATGAAAATGCTCATGGCTGCCAAGATGGTGGAGAGCGGTCATAGGTATATGATCTGGAACTTGCGTCGACAACACCCTGATTTCTCGGTGGACGACATTGGGATGGATTATTTTGATGTTGAAGAAAGTGTCAGCCTTGAGACAAGGAATGTTGCAGTTAAAGAAGGAAGTGCAGACGCAGTGATGGTAAGAGTTGGTGTTAAGATGGGGGAGGTTGGAGCCAACCAATGAGATACCAAAACTGAGACAAGGGCAGTAATGCCGACCTGAATAAAATGGATTATTCTAATATTGAAGAAAGTGTCGGCCCCGAGACGAGGAACATTGCAGTTGAAGAAGAAAGTGCAGACGCAATAATGGCAGTAGTTAGTGCCGAGATGGGAGAGGTTGGAGCCAACCAAGGAGATGCTGAAACTGAGATAGGGGCAGTAATACCAGCCTGAATGAAATGGATACTGTACTAGGGAACATTATGGCCGAGCAGGATGAACCCCCCGTTAGTGAAGATGAAGTCGATCTATCCCCCATCGATCAAGAACGAACCTCAGTCCCAACCTCCCAATCTTGAATAAAAAAACTTGAATTTACCTTCTTTTTTTTTTTTTTTTTTTTTTTTTTTTTTTTTTTTTTTTCTCTTTTGCTTGTACTTTTTGGCGTCCCAACCTCCCTTTCCTTGAAAATGGCCTTTTTGCTGTGGGCTTTGGGACCTCTTTGGGATGTAATGAACATGAAAACTCCACCTTACTGCTTTTGAGTTTGTAAATGTATGCCTTGAAATTTTTTGTTCTTGTCTATCACTAGAGAGTTTGTACCCTTTGGAGTAGAAATGATTCCGTCTTCCCCACGGAGGAGTTTTGTTCCTATCCTCATCATCCTCATCTCGAAAACACCGAGATGAGGAGAGGGCTTGGAAAGTTGGCAAAACAAAGGGTTGGGTTCTTTCTTGGCAAACTACTTGAACTCATCTTGGTAATGGACCTGATCCTTGCTCGGTCATTTTCAAAGACTTGGATATTTCTGGACGTTTCTTAACCACTATGTCCCCTTCTCAACTATTTTTGAGGACTTGGGCATTTTCAGTTATGACACTCTCTTTTTTCTCTTTGCCTTTTATTTTAGTCAATTAGACATCCTTTTGTCACTCTTCCTAACCTCGGCAGTACTCTGCTCTGGGCGAACAATTCGCAACACGTGTGTAATTTTTGCCTAAAATATGCTTGAAAAAAATCTAGTGTCTGTCATTTGGTTTTACGCCTCTTCTTAGAAAAATGATTGAGAAGAAATCACGTATCTCTTCTCAGATTTACATGGCGAGAAGAGATCATTGCTCCCCTTCTCAAGGAGTTTCCTCCATGGGGGTCTTTGTTGTAGTGTGGTAGGCCTAGAGAACGGGGCATATGTCTTCCACCCATCTGTCCTTTGATTTATTAAGCCTGGCCTTGAGTCCATGGAAATTGTGTAGTTGATAACTTCTACTTATCCATTGGCCTGAGGATGCCTTGTTGACGTGAAGTGGGTCTAAATCTCCAGCCCGACGCAAAATTCCGCGAAGAGGTCATTGTTGAATTGCTTCCTGTTGTCGGAGATGATGGCCCTAGGTATTCCGAAGTGGCACACCACATTTTCCCATACGAAATCTCTAATTCTTTTCTTGGTGATCCGTGCAAGTGTCTTAGCTTCCACCCATTTCGTGAAATAGTCAATTGTGACAACGAAGAATTTTCTCTGCTTAATCCCTTGGGGGAATTGACCGAGAAGGTCAATGCCTCACTGGGCGAAGGGCCAAGGAATCGTCATAGGGACGAGAATGGTTGGAGGTAGCTGGGGATAAAAGACAAATCTCTGACATTTATCACATTCTTTGACAAACTCCAATGAGTCCTTGAGCATGTCCGGCCAGAAGTATCCGTGGCGAATGAGCTTATGGACCATGGACCTTCCTCCTGAGTGGTTGCCACACATCCCTTCGTGGATTTCCCTTATCACGTAGTTAGATTTTTCTGGTCTTAGGCAACGGGAGTATGGGCCCGAGAATGATCTCTAATATAGAGCCCCATTAATGATGGTATACCCAGATGCCCTGTACCATAGGCACCTAGCCTCTGCTTGGTCAGAGGGGAGCGTTCCATTTAGGAGGTATTCCTTTATTAGATCCATCCAAGTCGGTGTATTAGAGAGAGCGCATATGGTGGTTACTTGGTAAGAAATTGCTGTGTTTGGTTTCTCCAAATATTCTATGGGAACGTTCATTATCAGGGTAAATTTCGCGATGGAGGCTAAGTTAGCCAAAGCGTCGACGTGTCGATTCTCTTCTCTGGGGATTTGGCCTACTTAGATTTTTTTGAAATCTACCATAAGTGCCTTTGCCCTCCCGAGGTAGGCGATCATACTTGGATCCTTGGCTGTGTATTCACTGTTAACTTGATTTACGATGAGTTGTGAATCACAGAAGACTTGTAGGTTTTTGGCGTTGAATTCTCTTGCTAACCGGAGTTTGGTAAAAAAGGCTTCATACTCTGCTTTATTGTTGGTAGCTTGGAATTCCAATCGGAGCGCATATTCAATCTTTTCCCAATCGGGGGCTACTAGGACCATTCCGGCCCCACATCCCCCTACGTTGGAGGAACCATCCGTGAACAACTACCACTTGTTTGGATCGAGATCGTCATTTTTTACGGGATAGATAGGTCCCCCCCTTCAGTATTGGTGTCTCTGCTCGGTCAAGGTGGGCCTCTGGTCGGGTAGGGTCATGATACTCTAGGATAGGCCCTATTGGGAAAGTCATTTCGGCAATAAAGTAGACCAGGACCTACCATTTGATGGTTGTCCTAGGCCGGTATTCAATGTGGAATTGGCCAAGCTTAAGGATGTACTTCATGAGCTGGCCAAAAACATTGGATAAGTGAAGAACTTGCCACAAAGATTGATTAGTAAGTACAAAGATCACGTGGTCTTGAAAATATTGCCTCAATTTTCGTAATGTGATGAGAAGGTCATAGGCCAACTTCTCAAACCGTTGATATCTTGTCTCGGCATTAGTTAACACTCGAATCGCATAGTACACAGGCATTTAAATCCATTTCTCTTCTCGGACCAGTGTTGCACTGACTGTAGTGTTTGAAACGGTGATGTATATGAACAATTCTTTTCTATCCTTGGGCGTACTTAGCAGATGCGCCAAAGCAATGTATGTTTCAAGTTCCTAGAAGACAGCCTCACATTCCTCCATCCACTCAAATGCCTTATTACCCCGTAAAACTTTGAAGAAGGGAAAACACTTTTCGAAAGATTGTGAAATACCAATGGTTCAAGGCGGCCAGCCTTCCTGTGAGCATTTGAGTTTCCTTCTCTGTTTGTGGAGAATCCATTCTGAGAATGGTACTGATATGATCCGGGTTGGCATCAATGCCTCTTTGGGGAACCATATAGCCTAAGACTTTCCCGCTAAAACCCCGAAGATATACTTGGTGGGGTTTATCTTCAAGCGATAATTTTGGAGCTTGTTAAAGAAATTTTGCAGATGGTCGATATGGTCACACGATTTGGTGCTATTTACGAGTAAATCATCGATGTAAACTTCTATTGTCAAACCAATATCCTCCTTGAACATCTTGCTGACGAGCCTTTGGTAGGTAGCCCTGACATTGCGAAGACCGAATGACATTACCTTGTTGCAATAAATGCCTCTGTTTATAATGAATGAGGTATTTCCCTTGTCGGGAGGGAACATGGAAATTTGGTTGTATCCAGCGTAAGCATCTAGAAAACTTAAGAGTTTGTGCCCCGCCGTAGTGTCAATGACCAAGTTTATTCTCAGCAAATGAATAAATCTTTGGGGCATGCCTTATTAAGGTCCTTGAAGTCCATACAAAGGCGTCATTTGTATCTGGATTTAGGTGCGAGAACGACATTGTAGAGCCAATCTGGAAATTTCACCTCTTCCACCACGACAGATTTTACTAACTTATCAATTTCTTGTTCAGTGAGATTTTGTTGTTTCGAGTAGAATTTCTTTCTTTTTGCCACACCGGGGGGATGGTAAGGGTTACCATGAAGACGGTGCATGGTAACACTGAGGTCAATCCCGGGAAGCTCATTGTGGGACCAAGCCAACACATCGTAATTCCTTCTTAGGAAATCAATTAATTCTTCTCAGTGTGCCGAGCTGAGTTTGGCATCAATCCGAATAGTTCTTCCTTCAATGGTGGGATAAATAGGTACTTCTACCAGGCCTTCATGAGGACGTGGATGGAGCTCCTAATCTTGGGGGTCATCGATAGGCACAGTTCCGAGATCAGATAAAGCCATAAGTTTGACTGCGTTGTTCCCGGTCCCGGTCGTTAATTGTTATTTCTTCTTCTCGAGTGCCCTTCTAGCATAAGACCTAGTGGATTATTGATCTCCCTTTACCTCTTCCACCCCTCTTTCTGTAGGGAACTTCATTGATTGATGGTAGGGGAAGGATACAGCTTTTAATGCCGCCAAGGTGGGCCTCCCAATGATTGTATTGTAAAGATAAGGTTGGTCCATGATGAGGAATTTAACCTAAACCGTGGTTAAAATAGGCACCACACCAACCGTGAAGGGAAGGAAAGCCCAACTCTCAGAATTTACCACATTCCCACTAAACCCGACAAGGGGAGAAGTAGTAGGTCTAACAGAACTTGAACTTACACTTATTTGGTTAAAAGCATACTTGAAAATAATATTCGCGGAGCTCTCACCATCGATAAGAATTCGCCCAATTTTGTAGTGATTGATCAGGGCGGAAATTACCAAGGCATCATCATGAGGGGTATGAACCCCTCGGAGATTAGCTTCACTGAAGGAGATGACGTTCTACGAGGCATCATCAATTGTGTGCACCTCGTACACGTCCTCATTTGATTTTTTCTTTGCTTTACCCTGGTGCCTCTTCTGGGAAGAGGTAGTCTCTCCCCCAAGGCCGAGGCCACCATCTATCATATTAATTTCACCGTTGATACGTATTTCATCATCAAATTCTTCAGTTTCTCTTCTTGGTGGGGGTCGACCACGATTTTTCCTTCTTGGCCAATCCTTGCGCTTATCGCAGAGATTGCTCTCTCCGGCTCTTGAGCTTGCATTCTCTTTGCGGACATAATGACCAAGGTGCCCCATTTTTATGAGGGCCTTGATCTATTCTTAGAGCTGGAAGCATTCATCTATTGAGTGTCCACGGTCACGGTGGAACTCACAATATTTAGAAACAACTTTTCCCATGGACCTTCTTTTAGGGGGATGAGCTGGCTGGAAGAATCCTTTCCCTGAATTTTCACCAAAGATTTTTGCTATGGATACAGTGAGGAGCGTTAACCCTAGGCAATTCCCTGGGGGTGTAGGATGTCTCCAGTCCCCGGGAAGAGGTACTAATCGCCCTTCCGCTTACAACCTTGGCATCCCTGTGCCCTACTTGACCCTTCCTTTGGTCAGCCCTTTCTCTTCTAATTCCCTTCTAGTTCCCGTTTCACAATGTCCCTAAGGTCGGCTTCATAAAATCTTGTACCCCGAGCAAGAACAACGGCTATATTTGGTGAACGATAGGAGCATAAATCGTACGACAATCTTCGGTGCCTTAGTCCATCAATAAAGGCGTTTAAAGCCACAACATCTGGAATATTACCATAGCTCGAATTTTCCTTGTGATATCATGCAACAAAATCACCCAAAGTTTCGGTGATTTTCTGCAGGAGGGTGAGAATGTGAGTTATTATTTTGGACCTTCTCCGGGAATAATCAAATCGGGCTAAAAAGAGTTGTTCCAGTTAAGGAAACGTAGAGATTGAAGTTGGAGGTAACTCTCGAAACCAGGCGCTGGCCATTCCTATGAGAGTGAGGGAAAATGACTTGCATCTTACTTCTATAGATGTCGTATGCACGTCCATGAATGCAATGAAAATGGAGAGGTAATCACTAGGATCGGTAATCCCATCATAGGGGTTATTTCTGGACTGAAAAACCTGTAGGGGACCACCTTAAACACTATATCATTAACGAAAGGGGACTTTATACCTGAAGGGACTCCAACAGCCCCCCCAAGGCCCTGTATCTACACAAGCTTTGCCTCCATCTCAGCGACGCGTATTTCTAACGTTGTTTCTCCCCTGGGTGGCACTACCACGTGATTTACAGCCACTCTCGATCTCTAATTTTCAATGGAAGGGGAGTGAGAGTCAACCTCCCGAGCACGGCGAGCTCTACGATCTGCACAGGTGACGTTATTGTAAGTTTTCCTAGTCTGGTGATCATGGAGATCCTTTGCCCGGTGAGCCCATAAAGGCAAAGATACGGAATTAGAAATGGCTGGTGGAGCCATAATTCGTTTCCTAATTGGCCAATCGCGCAGGACGAGGTTATTCCCTTGACATGTGCTCTTCAGAATAGATGACACGGTCTGATTCTTGGTGTGGATCCTCACCTTCTATATACCAAAAAATTGGTCCTCCTCGATTAGAAGCCAGTGGTAGGTGACGTTCCTCTCCCTTTGTGCTCCAGAGAACTGTTTCCTACTGATTCAGGGTTAGTGACAGATGAGAGACGATGGTGTTGAGGTATGCTTGAAACTGAAACAACTGACATTCGAAGTTATCAAGTCGCACCGTATCTGCAGCCCCGGGAGGTGGTCCAGCATGGGGTTTGGCCAGTGGAGCTGACGAGCCTACTTGATTGATAAGGAGTGCATGTTCTTCCTCTTCCGGGATGGGGACAATAGTCCTCGCATTCGACCTGGGGTTTCTTGACATTTTTCCAGCCGGGTTGCTATCCACCATGATGTTAAGGTGTCTTGGCCGCAAATACTAACCAGACCTTGTATTCATCTAACCTCTAGCCAAGATGAGGGCAGTTGACGATTGAAGGAAGGCTTTTAGTAGCGATTTCCCACAGATGGTGCCAAACTGTTGATGTCGAATTTTGGTCGACACCAGCAGTATGGTCTAGTTAGCCCTGGAATAGAGATCTTCGATCCGTGGGGAGGTCCTTGGTCGGGAAGAAGAAGGCCTCTATTGGAAAGAAGCCAAAAACCTTCGGGGCCGAGAAGAGGAGTACAAACATACCTTGCGATCCTCGGAGAAATGAACCAATGCTTGAAACTGAGTAGTTCCAGGATGAGAAGGACCAAGAAACCTATACATAGGACTTGCCGAGATGGTCCCAGCGTGTCCCTTCTGGTGTGAGAATCAACGTACGGGGGGAAGAGTTTTATAGAGTAATTCTCTAGATGAGTGAGTAATGTTTATCTACCTTTAGGAAATTGTATGCCCTCCTTTTTATAGGTAAGGTAGATATTATCTTAGAGGCTTAAGCATGAGTTAATGTCTCCTCAAAATTACATCATGATGTCAACTTGGCATGTAACTAATGGAAATGTACCAAGGGGCTCTTTGATAGGTGTAAAATACCTATCTACTTCTAAACTAAATTTGGTAGTTTTCGAGTGTTTTATTTATATTTAATTGCATTTTAGTTTGTTTTTAGTTAATTCAAGTGTAGGGATGCAAACGACCGAAAACGGTGGGAAAATGGTGAAGAAACGTTGAAGAAATAAGGTTTCAAGATCACAGAAGCTACCACCATAGCGGTGAAAATGCAGAGAATGTGCTGAAAAATGAACAAGAACCACTGCCTAGGAAAAGGACCGTCAGAAAGTTGAGAGCTGCTTCACTGCATAGGCGAAGGAACCACCGCTTGGGCTAAAAACAGTCAGAATGTTTTGTGCTAGCCCACCGCCTAAGCGAAGAAAACCACCGCCTAGGCAGAAAGCGAACCGACTTCCTAGGTGGAGATTCCACTTCCTAGGTACTAAGTGAATCTAATCGATCCCTAGTTAATTAGTGTAATTAGAATTAATCCTTAGGAGTAGTTTTATTAGTTTAATTTAAATATTAAATTGAATTGTTAGGATAATATGAGACTACGTAAATTGCGGTACTCAATTATTTACACTTTCTCTGTGGACACGATACCCAATATTAACCGATCCACTATTCTAAAACTTTGACCTCATATACTTGCGAGTGTAAGTAGCGGCGTTTTCACACCCTACCAAATTTTGGTGTCGTTGCCGGGGATTTGTGTGAATTTTAAATTAATATTGCGACTAAGTGGTCGAATGTTAATTCTGACATTTATTTTGTTTTATTTTTAATTTTTATTTTTGTTTTATTGTGTTAGTGTGATCAAAAAGTGCGAACAACGAAGAAGAAGCTTGGAATTCTTGATTCTCAATCTTGAAATCGAGCTTATGTTGAAAATAATAAGGAGAGAGATGAGAAGCCGACTTCAAGCCATTGATCTTGTTCCGACTGAGCATTTGAGCCCAAATTCCTTGTCTATGGGGAATTTTGGTGAAAAATGCTTTGCAACACGAAAGTCCAGCTGGGGACGGTAAAGTAAGCGCAATATTTTTTAAATTTAAACTAAGGGTATCAATTTTTATCCAGTTTTTGCTATTTTTTTTTTTGGAGGCCAAATTGGTCTCGGAGCGTGTTTGGAGGTAAATTAAGGAGTGAGGATATTCGGAGATGTATTTCACACTTAAAATCGTTGAAAAAGCAAAGTGGAAATGCATGGTGTGGAGCCTTTGTGAGAAAATTTCAATAAAAAATGAAAATCCAACTGCAGGCTCACTGCCGCAGCGCTAGACGCACCGCCGAGGCGGTGAAAATGCAGTAAGTTAAGTTTTAGCACAAATGCCTCATCGCCACGATGGTGAAGCAGTAGAATATTTTGTTTTAAACAAGGCGCTTCATCGCTGAGGCGGTGGTTCTCATCGCCTAGACAATGAAACAATAGAAACATTTGGTTTTAAAAAGGCGTTCACACCACCACAGCGGTGATTCCCACCGCCGCGACGGTGAGGCCTCTGGTTGATTAAAACCAACCCGCTAAAACAAAATCACTACATCTTTTTCAAAATACTCTCAAAATCTCTCAAAGCCCATCCCTCAAAACCGTTTCCAACCCTCTAAATCATCCTTCTCTTTGCAAAACTTGTGATTTCTACCACCAATCACACTCCAAAAATCGGATTTTTCCCCATTTTCGAAAAGTTAGGTTTTAAAGAGTGACAGTGTGATTTTCTTCAAATTTCAATCGTTTGGGCTTCCATTTCTCAACAAGTAAGCATTTAATCTTCTACATCTTTTATATTTGTTGAAATCTTTGATTGATTTGCAAGATTATCTCAAGAATCATTGATTTTGGAATGTGCCCTAACCCCTTAAACCCCCATTTTTGCGATTTTCATGTTCTATGGGATTTTGCTTTGATTTGTCGTGTTAAACTGAGTTGATATGGATTGTTTAATTGTGGAAAACAAAAATTCATGCTATATTGTTAGTATTTTGTTGAAATCGTTGCAATTGGTGTATGTGTATTAAGTTTATGCCTTGATCTTGATAGTGTTGATTTGGGGATTGTTTTGTATTGTGCATATATGATTTGGTTATTCTCTTTTGTGATTATGATTGCTAGGAAACATGACTAAGAGAGTTGCTTCAAAGAGGGCATGGGGTGAAGGGTCAAGTTCTCGAACCGGAGATGCCGCCACGGACTACGATTCCACACGCTTTGTGTCCAAGCAAGTGGAGGAGCATTTCAACTGATTCGAGAAAAAGAAAACTTGTATCCAACAAAGGGGATTTGGACCATTAGATAACCTCCCAGCGGAATTTCAAAATGTCACTCGAAGCCGCGGTTGGGAAGAGTTATGCAAATCACCTCCCCAAGGCAAGGTGGCCCTAGTGCGGGAGTTTTAAGCCAATGTCATTGAAGTCGTTGACTATCGGACAAGGGTTCGCACTCACCCCATCTATTTTAGTTTAGAGTTTATCAACGAAGTCTTTGGATTGGCATCCCCGGGACCACCCATTGACAAACCTTATGGGGGCCAAGACCCAAGCTTGGATACAGTAATCAGAGCCATCACTTTTGGCAATGTCTAGTAGACACACACTAGGCCGGGTCTTGCCACATTCCAGGAAAAATTTCTCAATCCAATCCCTAAGATTTGGCACCATTTTGTGTGTGGAAGTTTTCTCCCGACGTCTTACTTCTCTAACGTCTCAAAAAACTGGGCCATGGTGCTATATTCGATCCAAACTAGAAATCCAATCAATGTTAATTCTCCATACAGCCAACACGACGAAGGTCGGTCTCCCATTTCCATCGCTCTTGATCGTACTTTTTAGGCAAGCCGGGGTGGTCATCACTAGGGATAGCCCGTTGGACCCTATTGCTGACCTTGATCTGACCATTATTACAAGGATATGGAAGGCAAGCGCTCAAGGCTAGACTGAAGGAGGAGCAACACAGGATGAAGAGCAAGCAAGAGGCGAGGTAGGGCCTTCTATGGCCCCAGCTCCCGAGGTACCCGAACGAGCCGGATTCGACGGGGAGAGAGTTTACCAAGAGCTCTGAGATCTTCGACAAGGGAAATACGAGCTATGGACTTACCAAGACCAATATGGACGATATCAAGATCAGGTGAACCGGTTTATTTGCGAGGGCCTCGGCATAGTGATGCATTCTTTTTCGATTATGCCGCAGGTGCCGCCGCACCTTTTGTAACTGCCACAGTTTCCTTTTCGACATGATAGTGGTGGCAATGACGTTCCTCCAGGTGGGCAGTAGGAGGTAAGACTCTTATGTCTTATCTTCTAGGTATATATCCAAACCCAATATTTTGTTCATGAATGCTATACGTTGTTATTGGGTTCGCTGCTAGACAGTGTGGAAACTGCTATGTTTGAGTTTGGAGAGGGAGGGTGTTCATCCATTTTGGTTTTGTAGATGAAGGATGAACAATTTTTTGTTGTATTTAATTTAAATGTTTTATGTTATGAAAACTTTAAAATTTAGTTAAGTTTTCTTTTAATTTTTGTTTATGCATGTTAAATTCTTAATTTAGATTATGTATGTTAGTATTTAGAGTAATGTAGATTTGTTTATGTATGAAGTTGTATATGCTTGATGAGTTGTTGAATTCGTCTAGGGCCGTTTCCCGATGATGAAAATTATCTCTTAATTGTATATCGAGGTCGGGGGTAATGTCATTCATGTGTGTTTTGTGTGCTTATCATGTTGATTAGGTAAAAATTATCATGATCCTTAAATCGCACGATCGCATGGACTCAGTATATAATTATTTGAATGAATTGACGTTGATTATTCAGTGATAAGTTCATAACAGAAACGAGGAATCTAGAACTTGATTTGGGGTAGACTTGAGGCAAAATTATAGGTGAGGTAATTCCGAAGGCATGATTTAGGCCTTCACTTTTATCGCTTGAACCTTTGTAGCTAACCTGAAAGTTTATTCCCTCGTTCCCCTGTCGAAGCCGATAAACTTTTCAATTTTGAACACGTTTCAATACTCAATCCAATTAAATTGTTCCAAACCGTTGTCGCTAATCCTAGGTTTCAAAATGAGTGAAATCAAGTTAGCATTAGTTTATGCTACTTGAAGTGAGCGATTGGGGTTTCGGACGAATTGTTATTGGGTCAGTATTAGCATATTCACTTGTCAATCTTTTAGTTTTATTTGCACGCTCCTAAAATTATACAAATTCAAATAAGTTTGGGGGTATGCTCGTATGTTTGTAAAAAAAAAAAAAAAAAAAAAAAAAAAAAAAAAAAACTAAACTATGTGAATATAGTTTTTAATTTCGTTTATTTCGACAAGTGAATACAAAGTTCTTCAATTCTCGTTCAGGGTTGTGTTTTTGTACGTATGGGGTTACGAGAGAGTGATATAGTGACAAGCATTTGTGCCTCGGGTATCGTTCAATCTTTCTGATTTGCTATTTTCTATCCTTGCGATACCCTTAGTCGTCCTTCAAAGCCAAACTAAGCCTTATTGATCTTTGTGAATATCCGAACCTACATTAGTGGATAGTCGAGCCCAGTCAAGCATATGGTTTTCCTAAATCCTTTAAGGTTAAAGTCATGAACTTGTCTATTGAATGATCCTATTTGGAGTTTGGTTAGTTATACATTTCAGCTCACACACACACACATTTCAATGGATCAAGAATGATTTTTATTGATATTCAATGTTGAAATTCTAGAACACCACTTGGTGTGTATTATTTCCCGAACTTGATCAGATTGAGAGATGTTGAGGGAGGACCAACTTGGTCTCTTTGATTGAATTTGGAACTCGTATGTATATATTTCTTATTTATTTAAGTTTTTCATTTTTAGATTAATCGTTAGTTAATTAGTGTAGTTAGTTTAATTTAGTGTTAAGATGTTTTGCTCGATGACTAGCAAAATTTCAAGTTTGGGGGTATTTGATAGGTTTAAAATACCTATCTACTTCTAAATCAAATTTTGTAGTTTTCGAGTATTTTATTTATATTTAATTGCATTTTAGTTTGTTTTTAGTTAATTCAGGTGTAGGGACGCAAACAAGTGACAAATGAGCGAAAACGGTGGGAAAACGGTGAAGAAACGTTGAAGAAACAAGGTTTCAAGATCACAGAAGCCACCGCTGCGACGGTGCGAATGTAGAGGATATGCTAAAAAATGAACAAGAACCACCACCTAAGTAGAGAAAACCACTGCCTAGGCGAAGAACCGTCAGAAAGTTGAGAGCTGCTTCATCGCCTAGGCGAAGAAACCACCGCCTAGGCTAAAAATAGTCAGAATGTTTTGTGCCAGCCCACCGCCTAGGCAGAAAGTAAAACGACTTAACCTCCGCCTAGGCGGTGATACTCTACACATAAATATTTTTTTTAGATATTTTCAAAACCTTTACGTAAAACCTTTTCTCACCCAATTTGTAAGAGGATGCTTGGAGACCCCTTGCACCTTAGATAATTTAGGAGTATAATAGATTAGTTTAGGAAGTGATCCTTGGCCAATCTTGAAGAGATCGAAGAAGAAGATTCACATGCCGAAGAAGAGAACAATAGCAGATCGATCTCTGGTGAAAGTAGACCACTCCACTTTAAGATTTGATTTTTCTTTCCTTGTTCTATCTTTGTATCTTAATGTTTTAATGTGATTTCCTCTTAGTTTAATGTTCTAATGGCCAAGATGATGTTAGTTTAGTTAGATATTATCTAGGGTTAGATGTAATTCATGTTAATACCTTTTTGGTTGAATATAAGCTAATTTTAATGATTTGTTATCCAATTCCAATTGTGTTTACCGTTATTTCACGTTTATTATGCTTGTTACGATAAACTGAGAATACGGGGTTTGACACTCGAAAGAGGTAACCCCGGATTCGAACTAGGGTTAAACACAACGCGACGATCCAATAACCCGGGAGAGAGTTGGAGAGTGTGCAATCCATAAGGTTGGGTCAAGACTCACGTGGCTATGTGGTCGGAAAGGCGTTCGAGGGGGACTTTGGTGTCAACGCAAAGTCATGTATTTGCTCGCTTTTCACTTGGAAGAGGGAGTGAGTGAGTTATAGATACCGAGATTGTTAGATGTGATAATAACTGTTATTGATAACTAAACTAATCAAAATAGGTACTAAGTGAATGAAATTGATCCCTAGTTAATTAGTGTAATTAGAATTAATCCTTAGGAGTAGTTTTAATTAGTTTAATTTAAATATTAAATTGAATCATTAGGATAATATGAGATTACGTAAATTGCGGTACTTAATTATTCACATTTTCTCTGTGGACATGATACCCGATCTTAACTGATCCACTATTCTAAAACTTTGACCTTGTATACTTGCATGTGTAAGTAGCGGCGTATTCACGCCCTACCACTCTTGTTTTGGCCATGTTTGAAAGATATTTGGAGATATTTTGGTTGCGGAAGAGAGCCATAATGATGTTCGTAGATATTTTGGAATATTTTAGGAGATATTTTTGGATATTTTAGGATATTGGGAGCTGAGTCAATCTTATAAATTGAGGAAGACACAACCATAGTCAATCTTATAAACTGAGGAAAACATTTGGAATACACCATTTTTACACTTAAAGATTAATTACATTTCTTGTATAAAACAATGTATAATAATAACATATTGGCTCTTCCCTTAAATACTCTATAAAATGATATCCAAATTTATATATTTTTAATCTGTTGCAATTTTAATGGAATCTGATAAGTATGAAAATAGTCACTCAAACGCAACCAATTGAAGACCACTACGTATCCACAACTCTTCGCCAAGGTCAACTACTGCAAGGAATTAAGTGTGAAGATTGTGCCAGGCAGGGGCACACCTTAACCAATGCTAGCCACTTCAAAGACAACTAGCAGCACTCTCCAAGAAAGGCAGGCGAGCCACCACCGGGATGGGGAATCCTTCCCTATCTCGGTATTCTCCACAGTGGCATTGCACATCTCGAAAATCAACTCCACAAGCTCCTCAGCAAACAACCCTCCCCCCCTTCTCGTCTTTGGCTATCCGAGAAGGGCAGGGCAAGAATCTCTACACAACTTCCCCTTCCCATCTCCGACCATCCGGGAAGGGTAAGGATCAAATTCCCCCATCTCGGGTACAGCAAGAAGTGTTATTCTTGGGTCATGGGCTAGGTCACTTCTGCAATTACAAATATCTTCTACCATTGGCCTCAACAATAGTGCTAAAAAGCCCATGATCGACATAAAGATGCCCTCATGTCTCCCTCTCATTGGACACATGCAGAGATAGGACACTGATAAGACATTAATTCTTGTTTTTGCCCTTAAACTAATTCACTTCATGCCTATATATAAAAAGGGAATACCAATGTCCAAAGGTACACAAAATTTGCTCCCCCTTTTTGGAAGCACTTTTATAAATCTTTCCCTTGAGCGCTGATTCTCACGCCGAAGGGGACACGCCGGGACCATCCTGGCAAGTCCTTTGTGCAGGTGTCGAAGTGCTGCCTCATCCCAGTTCGGTCTCATCCCTGCTCGGATTCAGCGCTCCACATATTAGAAGGTTCTTTGTGCAGGTGATAAGGTGTTGCTCATCCCAATTTGAATCACCTTTTCCCGGCCCCAAAGGTATTTGAACTCATTCTGGCTCAGACTCAGCATTTCTCGACCGAAAGACTCTCCGCGGATTGGAAGACCCCCAGGTTGTCTCATTACTCAGTTCCCATCCCGGATCACTCCACCTCTGCCCACCCCGGGCCAGATGGATTGATTCCAGTCCTCTCCATCCCATTCCGAGTAGAAGCAGAGATCTCGATCAACAAGTGACCGAACCATACTGTTGAGGTCGTCCAAAATTCGACATCAATAGAATCCACTAACTAAAATAATTGATTTTAACTTACAATTTTATTTGATCTCCATCGGTTTCATGTTTTGTGTTCAGTTAAACTTACAATTTTAGATTAACTCAACTATCTAATATTGAGTTCAACTAAGTCGAACTTTACTATTTCTACTATTCAGTTGAATTCAACTTTTGATGTGTTTAAATTAAGGAAGTGGATACATAGCAAAGAGAGAAACAAGACAGAAAATAAGACTCAAGGTTAAAAAAAAAAAAAAAAAAAATCAAAATTTTCCCTCTTAGGACTAAATAAGTTGCAATTTAAAATAGAAGGATAAAAAAAAAGTTCAAAAGCCAACCAGAGTGAAACATTTCTTAGGACTATTTATGGGATTAAACTTGGACACACAAAAAAATATGTAGTCAAAACATTGTTATGCTGACATTGGGAGAATAACTGTTATACTCCAGGTACATTGTATCCAGGGGAGGAGGGATGAAGGGGCTGGGGGACGCCATGCTTCTGCAAAATCTTGAAAAACATTAAAGATTTACCTGTAATTTTTAAAATCTGTAAAATAAACCCTTAAAAATATAAAAATGGTCTCCTCAAATTGCAATTGATCTTCCCAATTTTTTGTAGGGTTGGTTCTGTGACCTCATACAAGCCCTGGCTGTATTATCAGATTACCTCGTCCACCTTAAAAAGCTACACTTTACTTACTTTTATTTTAAATAAAATGTGAAACTATTGTTTTTTTTTTTATTTAAATATGCCGAAAATGCTTAGATATTTGTAGAATTAAAATTTTCATCCTGTTTTTAGATAAAATAGACGAAATTGTCTATTTATTTTAATTTTGATTTATTTTTATTATATTAAAAAACAATAAGCATTCCCTAATTCCTCCACTCGATCCCATTTTCGACTGTCAACTCCTTAGAGAAAGTTAGTTTTTCACTTTGTTTAAAGTAAAAGGAAATAAAGTGTAAGTTTTAAAGTAAAAGGAAGTAAAATGATAATTAAACAAAATAGAGATAGATAAAAGATAATTTACGCTTCTATATATCGTGAAACTGTATTATATTTTGTATCATATATTGGCGGAAATAGTATATGTCTAGAGAAATGCGTCTTTCATTAAAGAAAAATATATAGATTTGTTCACTCTTAATTGAGAAAGATATCTTCATATTAATTTCTTTAATATATCATTTTATGCCAATTTATTGATAATTTAATGTGATATTATTTTGCGCAACGTAATAATGTCAAGTTATTATTATCAAGATATATTAATCCGATTGGTAATAGGAAGTATCAATTTTTTTGTCAATTAAAACGACTCTCCACCAGATCGATGTGGGGAGTGTGTCTTTAAAAATCGCTCATTGAGATTATTAGTCTAAGTGCATGTAAATTGGTCCAGACACATCTTCCTGGAATATCAAAAAATAAAAAAATAGAATAAAAAATACTTAATTATTCTTCTTTCTGTATGTTGAACATGGTCACTCCCCAAATGTCTAATGGTACTTTAATTTCATTTTACCAATTTCACATAAACTATTTAATTGAAATTGATGTATTTAATTCGAATTGCCAATAGCCATTGACTAATCAATTTTTTTTTTTTTTTTGTGTATTCAAATTTATTAAATTTTCTATATGAGACTTTCAACTTATTTTGTAGTGCGAAGATAAACGTAGGCTCTTCTCCTTTGGGCCAAATGTGGTTTTTTTTTTTTTTTTAGAACAAGAACACCATATCACCGTAAAAATATCCAATTAACATGACATGTTACCTAGTATAATGATGTCTTGTGCAAAAGTCGTTTAAAATAATACATCTCAAAATAGAGATTGTACATGTGAGATTGAAAATTATAATTGGATGCGATGATATTTGTGATATTACTGTTACAGTGAATATATATAGTGTTAAAAAGATAGATACGCAAGAAAGGTATTAGTCCGTTTAGTAAAGAGATGTGTTCTTTTTTCTTGTCAACTAGAACTCGATTCTTTCAGAAAGTATTTCACGAATTAAATTTTCAATTGGGTTGATTATACTTTATCCTTTGTGGTTAGATTGTTTTATACTTTGTCTCCTGTGGTAATTTCGTTATCACTTTATCCCATGTGATTAAGCATTTCTTGCACTTTATCTCCTCGTCAGCATTTTGTCCTTTGTACTTAGGCTTACAGTAATGGATAAAATGCAAAAAGACCTAATCACAGGGGAATAAAGTGTAATTAACCCTTTTGAATTTAATCTTGAATCCAATGCGGGGACTATTCTTGTAAAATTGTCCGAAAAGATAATAAGTTAAGATGCGTGTAGACTGATTCAGACACATTTTATTGTATAATAAAAAACCATAAACCATAAAAATCAGAATATATATATATTTAAAAAAATAATAATAAAAAAAATTAAAAATTAAAGCAATGCCTCTCCCTCGATAGCATAAATTACCAAGCAGGCACACTAAGGCAGCCAGGTGGTCTTCTTCTCTTTTATAGTTACTATCGCCTACCTCTTTCTCATGCATTAGCATTTTCCCCATTTATACTCTTTCAACACCTCCCCCTCTCCTCCCAACTCTCGCACCCCTTCCTCTCTTTCTTTCTCTCTCTCTACACACACAACCACCACCATGGTGGTCTTATCTCAGCCAGTTACCACCTTTACCACCATCAAAACCTGCAAGCCAGCCACCGCCACTGCCGCCGCTGGAATTCCAGTGGTTGACCTCTCCGATCCACATGCCCCAAGTCTCATAGTCAAAGCCTGTCAAGAGTTGGGTTTCTTCAAGGTCACGAACCACCACATTCCGGCGGAGTTTGCCGCCAGATTGGAGGCGGAAGCGGTGAAGTTCTTCAGCCTGCCGCAGCCGGAGAAAGACAGGGCCGGTCCGCCCAACCCATTCGGGTACGGTAACAAGAAGATTGGCCCGAATGGGGATGTGGGTTGGGTCGAGTACCTCCTCTTCAGCACCAACCCCGAACTCAGCCCCATCAATCCCCTCACGAATTTCCCGGGAAACCCGGAAATTTTCTGGTAAAAAAAAATAAAAAATAATACCAAAACCGGAGTTTTGTTTTTCCATTATTTTATACTTCATATCTAATTAAACCTCGAAATCCGTTATTTTTTTATTATTTAAATTTTCAAACATTTTAAATTATTTCAATTTAACCCCTGAAACTACTTGAATTGAACCAATGTGTTCCAATTTTAACCTGGTGAAAGAAAATTGTCATTTTGACTTATTTTAAACATTAAAAAAGGTTCAATTAAAACATATTTTATTACCCATTTGGCCAAAAAAAAAAAAAATAGTGTATTCCAAATGTTTTTTTTAGAAAAATATATATAATTTCACAAAAAAAAATTAAAAATTGAATTAAAGATTAATTTTATTTGTTTATTTTGTGAAAATCTTTTTTTTTTTATAGGGTTATGGTGAAGGACTATGTGTTAGCGGTGAGAAAGATGGCCTGTGAGCTGGTGGAAATGATAGCAGAGGGACTGAAGATAGGGGAAAAGAATGTGTTCAGTAGGCTTTTGATGGACGAAAAGAGTGACTCTTGTTTCAGGCTGAACCACTATCCGCCATGCCTGGAGCTTCAAGCTTTAATACTGGGCGGCGGCGGGGATGGTGGTGGTGGCGGTGTTGGGAAAAAATTGATTGGTTTTGGAGAGCACACAGACCCACAGATCATATCTGTATTGAGATCTAATAGCACATCAGGACTTCAAATCTCACTGAAAGATGGGACATGGGTTTCAGTACCCCCTGACCCTTTCTCCTATTTCATCAATGTTGGGGACTCCTTGCAGGTACTACCTTCTATTTTTATTTTTTATTTTCAATTTTCGATTTTTTTTTGAATTTTTTTTTTTGTTTTATTAATATGTATTTCAAGACGTGTTTGGCGCAATTCTTTTTTCTCTTTTTCTTTCCAAGTGTTAATAATAATAATAATAATAAAAGGCTAATAAATTATATATATATATATATATATATATATATATATATATATAAATTAAAGGGTACAAAATATAATTAAATTCAATCGCTTTATAAATGGGGTAATTTTTTTTTTTTTCAAAATACTTCATCATCTCATCTCAGCTATCTATGCTCTTTAAATTAATTCAAACGGCTAATATAAATGTATTTTTTTAAATATTATATAAACTGGCATTTAAATTGATTAATTTTACATAAAAAAAATTTCCCCCTTATTTTCAGTTTTCCTTGTCAAAATTTATCAATATCATACTACAAATAACTCATGTGGGGTGTGTTTGTTTGGTGGAAAAAGGATGTATGAAAAAATGAGAAGAAAAATTAGATGAAATGACAAAAAAGACTTGTTTGGTATGCAGAAAAAATTGAAAGAAAAAAAAATAGAAAAAAAATACACAATTTTGTGAGCAAATGTTTTCCACATCAATTTGGGAGCAAAATGAAGAGGCATGAAAGAGAGATTTTAAAAAAGATAATAAAATTACAATTATACCCTTACTAATAAAATTTCTAATTTATTTTTGGTAATAGGTTTCTTTCTAAGCAATTAGCAGTGAGAAAATAATTTTCCTTAAAACAATACTATTTTTTTTTTGTACATATATTGGGAAAGAGTTAACTCTAAACCTTCCACTAGCAAATTAAGCTAGATATCCACAGAACTAGAAGTGTGAAAATTCTTTTTCTTTCTTTTCTATATCACATAGCCAGGGGAAAAAGAAAAAGTCAACATCACCGTCATCCATTCTCTTTTCTCATTAATTAAAATATTTGTTAATATTTAAAAAAAAAATATCATCCTTTTCTTTTCAATTGGAGGGAAAAAAAAAAGGAAAATTATTTCTTGAGGTAGTTTTTGCATTTAGTTTTTTTAATTTTGTTTTTGTTGGTTTGTAGGTAATGACTAACGGGAGGTTGAGGAGTGTAAGGCACAGGGTTTTGGCTGGGAGTATCAAATCAAGGGTGTCAATGATATACTTTGGAGGGCCACCCTTGAGTCAAAAGATTGCACCTTTACCCTCACTGATGGAGGAAGGTGAAGAGAGCTTGTACAAGGAGCTCACTTGGTGTGAATACAAGAAATCTGCTTACAAGACAAGGCTTGGTGACAATAGGATTGGCCTCTTTGAGAAATCTTCTACCCTTTGACATGGTCAAACCCCCACCCCACCCTCCTTCACCCCCACCCCCCAAATTTAAAAAAAAAAATGTCAAATCATATTAGAAGCCCCTAAACTTTGTCACTTGCTTCAAATATAGTACTTGGCTTTAGTTTGCATCACTTAAATCTCTATTTTTTCTGCAGAGCGTGTCAATACCGTCTCAGTTTCTGAAAGTTAAGGAGGTTTAATTGATGGTAGTTCAAGTTCAGGGGTTTATTTGAAATAAATAACAAAATCCAAGAGCTTCTGTTGTAATTTTGACAAAAAAAGGAAAAAAGATCTATTATAATTGGAAGCCCCTGAACTTTGTCACTTGCTTCAAATATAGTCCTTGACTTTAGTTTGTATTAATTAGATCTCTATTTTTTCTGCAGAGCGTGTCAATACAATCTGAGTTTCTGAAAGTTAAAGAGATTTAATTGATGATAGTTCAAGTTAAGGGGTTTATTTGAAATAAATAACAAAATCGAAGGGTGTCTACTGTAATTTTGGCAAAAACCGAAAAATTTCTAGGGTTTTGTTAATTCCCAAGCTAGGATGACTCACTCAAGTTGCCAAAGATGGAAACAAATAGGTTTCTATCTTTACCTTCATCACCCACCTTTTCTTTTTTCATTTATTTTTTCTTTCTTTTGTATTTTGTGTATGTGTGTATTTTGTAATTGTATCAACTACTCTTATCAATGCAATGTTATCATCAGCATGTCATCATGTGTACCTTTTTAGGAACTATTTAGAATATTGACCTTCAACATAAAAATCTATACACTAGTTGTATATGTATCTATATTTTCTCAATTCACAAATCAGTCCTAACAATATTTTCATTCACCTTTTAAATCTAAGTTAATTATTTTATATCACCTTCTAATTCTTGTTGGCCCAGAGATGACCCAAGAGGAAGGATGAATTGGATCATCATAAAGCTGATATAGATAATCACATGCACAAGATACAAGGATTTATGGTAGTTAGGCAAGATTCCTTGCTTACGTCTACTCCACCAAGCTTCCACGAAGAGTACTAAATTTTACTAAATCTTTGATCATCTTCCTAAGTGAGAACCAAACCCTTACTCTTACTAAGATTAACTCTCTTATATTTCTTAATTCCTTTCTCACGTGAGATTAAACCTCACTACCAAGATTCACTCTCTTGAATTTCTTCACATGATCCTTTTCATTGGCAAGATCAAGTCATCACTCTAAACGCACCTCCTTTTGGTTTCACTAATTCTTTTAATATTTTAAGTCACCTTCTTGATTGGTGTTCTCCTTAAGAATACAATCAAATTAAAATAAGAAAATATCTCAAGATAATTCACTCAGTTAAGTAAACATATTTACTCAAACTAATGGTTATGTATTCTAAAATGCAAAACATGACGAAACTTCTAAACACTCCCTATTCAAACGAAACACATATAATTCTCTAGTGTTTGTGCTCCAATACAACGACACTCAATAAGATAGAGATACAACTCAAGTACAAGAGTGGAAATGAAGAACAATCAAATAATCAGATAACTAAAAAATATTCACAACAATGTATTAGAATTTCACAAGTTTTCGAGATATGATTTTTCATTGTTTGTTAGCTTACTCTTATTCTTCTAAAACTTGATCAACAATTATACCTCTACAAATTATTAAAGAATTATAGACAAGAGAATAATTATTAATGCCCAATTATGAGTTTTCTACAATTTTATAAGTACTGGAGAATTTATTATTTCCGTGTCCAATATACCTTGTCTAACTAAATAAGACTTATCTTATATAATTAAAGATGGAATATTAATTACATTATAATTTCAATAATATCTCAAGTATTAAAAATCAACATAAATGATTTAATATTGGTAGTTCTCGAGGTGTGATCTGAGTAGACTCTTCGAGAGCATCTGAGCACGAGCAAAATCAGTACATGAGATTTGATTATCTCAAAAGTGGCATAGATGTCTCACCTTTAACAATATCCACACGGAGGGTCTCGGAATGAAAAATGCTCGTGGGATTTCTAAATATTAGATATAATCCCAAGACTTTTGGATAACTTTTATTTGAATCTAGGGAGTAGTAAGATTCAAATTAGTAAGAGTGTATTTGGAAAATGAAATCTCACAGACACACACAAAAAAAAAAAAAAAAAAAAAAATGAACTGGCTGAAAATCACAAGGGTTAGCTGAATTCTATGAGGGTGTGTGGCCTTATGGGTTCTTTACCTGATAAAATTTGTTCACAGTTCATAACCCTAAACTCATTCTTTTATATATTTGTGCTTTGATTATGAACTTCTTAACTTCATCATTACTACTTGTTCCTTTCTAACGACTGTTCTAACTTTAATTTTCTATTTTGTCTGACCCAGATTCAAACCAAAAGATGAATTGTAAAATTGTCAATTAGTTAATTAATTTACTAATTAATTAATCAATAAAAATTTGAACAATTCCTAAAGTCATAACGGTTAGAGTTCTAAACAAGCATGTGAAGATGAGAATTTTGAGGATTGCATCCAAGAAGACGAAGATCTACGCTATGATGAGCAACTAATCTCTTTCGATCGAGTTAGAATTGTGGTGAATTATTTTGGGTTTATGTAATTTCATATTGTTAATTTAATTTTGGATCCATATAAATATTTGTATGACCATAAATCTTGTTTATAATTTGGTTCTAATGTGAGTGAATTTATTTTCAAAAGTTCTTGCAGAAAATTTGGTTTTGATTTTGATTGCTTCTATAGCTTTAGATCCAATAACTATGGTTTAGATCTAATGTCTATACACCTTTTTTGTGGTGAATAAAAGGTTCAGACAGAAACAAAAACCACAACAACAAAGCAAAAACAAATTAGGGCCTCACATAGGTCAGACCCGCCATATCCACATCAATGGTCGCTTGCATATTGTCTGGAGGAAAATCAAGAAACACAAAAGCATTTTCCTCATTCGTACCTTTCTTAGCCAGGTAGTCTGCACAATGATTACTTTCCCGAAGAGCATGTTGGATTTTTCCTTCCACCTCCCTAAGAAGCGTCTTGCAATCCTCTACTATCACTTTGTACGGGAGCTCGAAAGGGCAAGAATTGTTAATAAGTCTAAGCGCCAGGGCCGAGTTCGTTTCAATCATCACACCTAAGACCTCTTTCTCTCGGAGAATCTTTAGCCCATTGAAGATGCCTGTGAGTTCTGTTTCAAGACAAGTACAATCTGGTAGATAGCCTTGGAAGCCCCAAATCCATTCACCCGACTTGTTTCGCAGCAGTCCTTTGAAACCACCTTTTCCGGGGTTTCCTCTAGCGCTACCATCAACATTAAGTTTCCATTTACCTGCCGGGGGAAAGGACCAAGAAATTAGTCTAGCTTGATTAGCATTAAGACCCATCTTTTTTAGGAAAGCATTTAAACATATCTTGAGCAAAAAAGTGAATGTTGTTCAAGATAGTATTTAAATTACTCCTTTTAGCATTAATAGATTTCATATTTTGTTCCTTCCAAATATTCCAAAGGATTGAAATGATAATATAGAAGTTAAAAGAACAACTCCCTTTGAACTTGATGGAAACCCAATCTTCAAGCAATCCTGCATGAAAGGAAATGATCTTGGAAACCTGCAAAACAAAATTCCAAATCTCCCCCGATTTGGGGCACTTTCTCAACATATGATAAATGTCCTCAAAATGAGAGGAGCATCGAGCACAATTCTCCGTAGCCATGGAGGACCACTTGGCCCGAAGGCTATTTATAAGAAGTCTTCCTCTAAAGAATCGCCAAAGAAAAAAATTAATTTTTTCAGGCACCCGAAGTTTCCAAATTCAACACCAAGAAGTAGTGTTATTTATATCAAAATTAATCAAGAGTTTATAGGCCGACGAGATGGAAAATCTTCCGTTTTTCGAGTGCCCCCAAGAAGGGGCATCCCTAGGGGACACAAATTGAGCAATATGAATACGGTTTATACTTTCCAATTCTGAGTTGCTTAACCCCAAGGAAACATTGGTGAGATTCCATGACCAGTTAGGGTTGATGATATTGCTAAGTGGAAGAGGGGAAGAGGTGTTATCTTCCCGGGACATTAAAGGTCCCTTACCACACCACCAATCTTGCCAAAATTCAATGGGTTTCCCATCACCAACAATCCATTTCGTACCCTTATTAAGAAGGTTTTTTGTTTTAAAAATTCCATTCCAAATAGACGAGGCTCTCTTAGGCGCTGGCCAAAGTCGGGGATTGATCGGAATATTATATTTTTTTGTTAGAAGCTTAGCCCAAAGGGTGTTAGATTCGGAGATAATATTTCATCCACATTTGGAAAGATAAACCAAGTTGGCCAAATTCGTGTTGCGAAGGCCCAAACCACCCAACATCTTAGGTAAACAAACTTGGTCCCAATTAACTAAGTGATATTTCCTAATGCTTTCTCTTTCTCCCCAAAGAAAGCTTCTATTTAGTTGATCAATTTTAAGGGAGATAATTTTCGGGAGGAGGGCAACTTGCATGGTATAGGTGGGGATGCTAGAAAGAACCGATTGAACAAGAGTGGCTCTACCGGCCAACAAAAGACATTTAGTTTTCCATCCCGAAAGGCTAGCTTGGATTTTGTTCATAATATTTTGAAAGTGGATCGCTTTCTTCCTACCATGATTGAGATTAACACCAAGATAAAGACCAAGATCTTTAGTAAGATGGATGTCGAACTTAGCACTAAACGCTTTAGCATCAAGATTGAGAATATTCGGGGAAACAAAAAGCTTAGATTTTTGAAAGTTTATTTTTTGTCCCGAAGCTCTACAAATTATTTCCAACGTATTAGCAATCGCCTCAATACTTTTGGGGCAATTCTTAGAAAATAACATGAGATCATCTGCAAAGAAGAGGTGGGTAATTAAAGGACCGTTTCTAGAAGTTTTGATACCCTTCCAATTCCCAACCTCCGCCTCCCTGTTGATCATACACAATAACTTTTCCATGCAAAGCGTAAATAGATACGGGGAGAGAGGATCGCCTTGCCTTAAGCCCCTTTTGGCTTTAATGACCAGCAAGGTTTCTCCATTCCAAAGGATGGAGAATTCGGTTCCCTTAACACAACTCATGATAAGATTAATCCAACTAGGAGGAAAATTAAACTCATGAAGAGTAGCAACAAGGAAATCTCATTCAATCATATCATAAGCTTTTTGAAGGTCAAACTTGAATATTAAGCCTCTGGACTTACCCTTTTTCTTATTAAGAGAATGAATAATTTCTTGGGAAATAATCACGTTATCAATCGTCAAGCGACCCGGGATGAAACTGCTTTGGGATGGACTAATAATAGATTCCATAAAACCATGGATTCTATTAGTCAGCACTTTAGTTATAATTTTATAAATTGTATTACACAGACTAATGGGGCAGAATTGGCTAATATTTGATTGGTTATCCACCTTCGAAATTAGATTGACCAGGGTTTTGTGACATGATTCCGGGACGGATTGGGACAAGAAGCAATCATGGATAAACCTACACAAAGAAACTCCCACGGTATCCCAAAAAGTTTTGTAAAAATGAGGTTGAATACCATCCGGGCCCAGAGCTTTAAGATTAGGCATATTAAACAAAGTTTTACGGATCTCCGCATTAGAAATAGGGTTATTAAGACTCGCTACCTCCTCATCGGTCAAAGTTCTTCCAATGGGAGCAAGGTTATCCAAATTGGAGACCCCAGAAGAAGTTCCAAATAGAGACGTAAAGTAGTTTAAAACAAGATTTTGAATGTCCCTTTGATCCGAAATCCAATTACCATCATTGTCTTTTATAGAGTCAATTCGATTTCTCCTTCTTCTATTAATAGTGGAAACATGGAAGAAATGCGTCTTACGGTCTCCCAACTTGAGCCAATTATTTCTAGATTTTTGTTTCCAAAATATTTTCTTTTTCATTAAAATCCTGTTAAAGTCTGTTTTGGGTTCAAATTCCAGTTGTTCAAGATTAGCGGGAATGACTCCACCCCAAGAGATAATAGATTGGATTCCCAAAATTCTAGCTAGGATTAATTTTTTCTTAGCAAAGATATTTCCAAAAGTATCACTATTCCAAGTTCTAATTTTCTCCATTAGATTCTTAATATTATCAACAAGGTTTGTGTCTATATTTTAATTCAACCTAAATTAGAGTAACTTACGACTAAAATACTGAAGAAAAATCATGCCTGTGAATAATCAGTTTGATCTTTTTGAGTTATTCTAACTTGTAGTTAAAGATACTCGTTTTCATATATTCGAGTTAAAAATAAAATATACAAGCAACATAATTACCGACATATATAATCCATAATTCCTAACTTGGTCTCTATATTCACTGTTTAAATTTACTATTTTATTTTCTTGCAATTTAAAATAAATTGATTATTCACAGATCCAAGTTTATCTTTGCTATAAAAAGAAAAATAATTAGGAAATTACAAAATCTTGAACAAGGAATGTTACTTCTTCTAGGGAAAATGAATATTTTTCCAACTTGACATGAAGCTCGTTTTCCCATAGTACTTGGAAGACTTGTTGGAGATGTTGGACATGTTCGTCCAAGGTCTCACTGTAGATGACAATATCATCCAAGCAGACTACGACAAAATGATCAAGGAATGGGTGAGAAATCTTGTTCAATAAAGTACAAAAAATAGCCGGTGCATATGTGAGGCTGAAAGGTATAACAAGAAATTCAAATGAACCATACCTTGTGAAGTAAGTTGTTTTGGACTCGTCTTCTTCTGCAATCCAGACTTGGTAGTATCCCGAGCACAAGTCCAATTTTTTGAAATATCGTACTTTAGGGAGTCAATCAAAGAGGTCCACGATCAAAGGAATCGGGTACTTGTTCTTGATCGTGACCTGGTTGAGTGCCTGATAGTCAATACACATCCACAGCGAGTCGTCTTTCTTCTTCTGAAATAGAATCAGTGCCTCATACGGTGCTTTGGATACCCGTAAGTGTCTGGCGTCAAATAATTCCTCAAGTTGTCTCCCTAGTTCCTCAAGCTCAGAAGGCGACATACTCAAGCACAAGTCCAATTTTGTGAAATACCGTGCTTTAGGGAATCAATCAAAAAGGTCAATGATCAAAGGAATCGGGTACTTGTTCTTAACTGTGACCTTGTTGAGTGACCGATAGTTAATGCACATTCGTAACGAGTCGTCTTTTTTCTTCTAAAATAGCATCAATGCCCTGTACGATGCTTTCGATACCCGTAACTCTTCGCTATCCAATAATTCCTTGAGTTGCCTTCTTAATTCCTTGAGCTCAAGAGGCGACATTCGATAGGGTGCTATGGCCAAAGGTTTGGCACTCGATTCTAACTTAATCTTGTGGTCCACCTCCTTCCGAGTGTAGCCTTTTTGGTAGCTCCTTTGGCATAACATCATTTTACGCCTCAAAGACACATTTGATTTCTCTTGGCACCTTGGGCAAGTCAAGAACTAATGTGTCTTCTAACGTTTTCTTCATCACTGCAAGGTAACTGGCTTTCCTTTTCTTAAACACCTTTTAAAACTGCACAGCTGTTAGGGCTTACTTCTCGATCTTAGCAGTACGTTCCGTAGGGACCATGCAAGCCTTACTTCTATCCATAATACATATCCAAGTTGCAAAAGAATAGGAAAAGCTCTTAGATTGTCAAGGAAATATATCCCAGTCATGACCTTGAAGTCATCCATTGGTACCACCAACATGTCTATTGGGCCTTGTATAGGTTGGACTAATGAGTTCACAACCTTCATTGCACCACATTCCTTGATAAAATTGATCTTTAGTCTATTTGCCTCGTCCACTAAGACAAAGTTATGACTTAATTTAGTGTCGATTAGGGACTTTGTAATTATCTCGTTTGTCTTTGCTTCCAAAAACATTAGCCCCTTAGGAGAAGCTTTCGACACAGAACATTTGGCCTTAATGGTGTTCAGTAGAGAGAGGGAGCCCATGAATGCCTCATCTTCTTGTAGATTGTGTTGGTCCTCGTACTCCGTTGTCATAGCATTAAGGGCTTTTTGTTTAGGATAGTCTCATACCTAATGTAGCCCATCATAAAGGAAAAAATTGCCTTTGGGTCGAGAGCGGTCCTTATGTTTGGCATTCTATGACTTCTCTTTCCTGGACAAAGGTTTGTGACCCTCAGCATCTTGATTTTGGAAGGATCCTTTATCTCCCCCACCTTTTACTAGATTAAACTTCTTGGGCTTGCCTTTCATCTTGGGTACTTCGTTCCTTGAACTATAGTCGATGAGTGATTCCGCTTCGACTATAGCATCGAATAGGTCATGCACACCTCGACGTCTTAATTCCGTCTTAACCCAATTTCGCAACCCATCAAGGAAGTAGAACAATTTATCCTTATTGGCCATATCCAGGATTTTAAGTATCAGAGTGGTGAACTCTTTCACATAATCTGAGATAGACCCCGTTTGCTTAAGCTGGAAAAGCTTACCCCTTCCTTCCACTTCGGCATTTTCAGGATAAAATTGTTTCTTGATTTCTCTTTTGAAATTATCAAAAGTATCAATTATACACATACCTTTAGAGATTTCATCATATTTCTTGCTCCATCATAGTAATTCCGTATCCGTAAGTTAGGTCACCTCATTCTTGATCTTGGAGGCCTTACGTTTCGTCTCATTTGAGGTAAAATATCGTTCCATCCACAAAAGAAAGTTGTCCAATTCCCGAGCATTCCACCTACCCGAGAAAGTGCTCGGTTTCGGAATGTCAACATCTGACATCTTACGAGTAGTAATTGTCCCCGACGATACCGTCCGATTGTAGAGAGCCCAATCTGATCAGGTCTCTACCAACTCTGGCCCGAATGTTGGAGAGTTCTCCTTCGAAGTAACTTCTTCGGCTTTCCTCCAACTCAACCCGAATGTTGGAGTATTCGCCTTCGAAGCGCTTTCTTAGGCTATTTAGCTCTAGGAAGACTTGGTCTTGAAGGGCATGTACTTCTCCTCGTAGTGAACCACCATGCTCACAAAGGGACACCCACATATCTTCATTGATTACTTGGTCCTCTGACTCTAAGCCTTGAAGTTGTTATCCAATGTCCTCGAAATTGGACTTCACTTTCACCAAGGTCTTCTCAAGATAAGTCACCATCCCCTCAAGGCTTAAGACAGAGTCCTTAAACTTGGTCCTCTTACCTTTCTCCGTTGGGGGACAACTTTCCTCCTGACCTCGTCCCATCACAGGCTCCTCCATAGCCGATGTTCCAATTGATGTCATTGCCATAGTCCAAGCTCGAAGCCTCGAGCTCTGATACAAGCTGTCACATACTTACTTTCTCCAAAGTAACCATGTCGCACTTAGCCTTAATCCAACCCCTTGGAAGTGCTAAGTCAACCTCGCCAAGACAATCAACCAAACAAAGGAAGTAAGAAAGCTAGAAAGCATTTAGTGAGAGAGAGTTTGGGAGAATGAGAATGTTTGTATTGCAAATCTCAACTTGCTAAGGAGCAAATGAGCTCTCCCTCCTTTATATAGGCCAAGGGCCTTAGAATAGACGATCTAGACCATTTTGATCTAACGGTTACAAATGATGTTCTAGAGAATTCTCCTATGATAGTTATATGGAGAATTCTAGAATGGGAAATGTCTAGAATATTGGGAAAGAGTAGAGAGTGATTTAGGATGCTTCAAAACTCTCTACAATATCCTAGAATATTTTATAAAGTAAGGAGCCTCTTTGATGACCCCCTTCCCCACCCTTATATATACAAGACTTGACCTCCATACTTAACGAATTCCCCAAGTAGAGGTGCCAAAATCTAAGGGACGTCACACGATACTCCCTTGCCTGCTGTGGCAACCCACAACAGGCAAGACGAAAAAAATTGGCTCCATTTGAGCAATTTTTTTGGCAGCGACATAAAAAATAGTCGCACCCTACCTAATTTATTCTATTTTGGTAAATAAATTAAAATTTATCCTTGTCAGGAAATAATTTTTTTAATATTATTAACATAAAGAACTTAGATTTGAAGTAATACATTTCCATGATATTAATTCAGGGGGAAAATGCATCAGTAATAGTATATGTGTTTGCATATAATAGGAAAAAATATAAGCTTAAATGAGAGCTCACACGACGATAGAACAATCTACTACCAACAAACATTAGAGGGTTCGAACTCTTGACATTCAAATAAAAATTAGTTTAAACTCTCGTATTGCGCGGGTTTAAAAAAATTATAATAATTTTTTAATGTTGGGACATACGTATTATTTGATTATTTTAATAACAATATTCAGAAATGAATGCATATATTTTATTAAGTAATAATGCTTTATAAACACAAAAATAAAACTAATTAATTTATAATGTATGTAATTTCGTTTTTGTTGGAAATATGTTTTTAATCACAATTATTTTTTAATTAATTTAAAATATGCACAAAGAAAATTAATCATGTATTTTTACATGAATTAAAAATAAATATAACTAAAAAAAATTGAGTAAGACACTCATTTTTTATATATACAAAAATAAAAATAAAATATAGCAACTCACTAAATGCTTGAAAGGGTCATATTCCAGGCTCATTAAAATATTATCTCCTTCCAATTTTAAGTATTAGTATTATATTAGAGTTTCCCCTTCCACTTTTAAGTATTAGTATTATATTAGAGTTTTGATCAACTCAATTAGAACGATTTAGTTTACATTGAACTTCTTTGGAGAAAAGAGTTGTCCCACAATTCAAGAGTTAGAATTAATTAACCTACAATTAATTAGATTCCACCCCCAAAAAATTAAAATCCATCAAGGGCTAGAGAGAATAAATTTAGGGATAATTAGTGAACAATTTTACAAAGTCTAATTCATAATTTATGCTATTTTAATTTTAAATTAAGTATAGAACACTTAATTATATGTTGACTTCTGTTTTACCTCCATGGTTAACGTTTTTTTATATCTTCAATAAAATACTTCATCTTAAGGTATGCATCGTCAACCGCCAACGCCACCCTCCATCGGACCTCAATCTTCCGTCCAGATGATTTTTTTTCAGTTATATGTAACCTCTTTTTTAGTATATCTTTTAGTTATCTGTAACTATTGTTTATTGTATTTTTAAGTTATATGTAACTATTTTTTAATGTAATTTTCATTTTCATTTTATGCGTATTTTTAGTTTTATTTTAGTTAAATTTTTTACTTACATTCATATAATTTTCAACAATCGACATTCAACTGACATTTGAAAAATTAATTGAATGTCACTAAAAATGTAAATAAAAAGTATATTAAAAGATGTTACAAAAACTTAGTTGAATGTAACTTAAAAAAATTCGGCAACCGATGACCAGAGTTTCGGTGATTGGTGGTGACAAAATTCAGCAGCCAGAGTCTGGTGGATAGTGGAAGGATGGACGATGATTGGCAATGCAACCTAAAATGAAACATTGGTGTTTTCATGAACTCTAATGGATGCGACAAAAAGTAAAATACTTATTTGGTCTAATATTTTTATTAATTTAGTGCCATTATTATAATCGTCCATTAGCTATCCTATAATTAATTTGAAGAAAAAATGTGTCACCACGAAACATTTAATTAAATACGAATTTTGATTTATGTTTGATAAGTGTAAAAATGGTCACTCCCATGCAACCAACAGAAGACCACTACGTGTTTACAATTCTACACCAAGATTAGTTCTCACCAGAAACTAAGTATGAAGATTGTGTTGGGCAGGGGTGCACCTTAAACCCATGCCTGCCATTTCGAAGGCCTGACCAGCATCACTCTCCAAGAAGAGCAGGCAAGCTGCTGTCGGGATGGGAAAACTTTCCCCATCTCAGCATTCTCCACAACGACATTGCCCATCTCAGAGACTGATTCCACAAGATCCTCATCGAAGCCCATCTTTCTGTCTCCAACTATCCGAGAAGGGTAGGGAATGAAGCTCCTTACAACTCCTCCCCTTCCCATCTCCAGCTATCCGGGGAGAGTAGGGGTCGAACTCTCCATCTTGGGTATAGCAGAAAGGAGCCCTTCTCGGATCATGGGCTAGGCCACTTCTCCAATTACAAATATTTTCTATCGTACGCCTCAACAAAAGAGCCAAAAAACCCAGGCCCAATAGATAAAGCCCTCTACTCGCCTTCTCAATGGCCACGGGCCGAGATTGGACACTATTCCTTGCTTAATCCCTAAAACTAATTCATCTATTGTCTATATAAAGGAAGGTATACCAATGCCCAAAGGTACACCAAGTTTGCTTACTTTTCTCAGTATCATATTTATAAATCATCCCCCTGAGTGCTGATTCTCATGATGGAGGGGACACGCTAGGTCTATCACGGCAAGTTCTTTATACAGGTGTCAAGGTGTTGCCCATCCCAATACGAACTCATCTCTCCACAGATCAGAAAACCAAAAGGCATTCAAGCTCATCGCAGTTCAGACCTCTCCCTTCCTGGACTGAAAGGTATTTGAGACCATTCCAACTCAGACTCATCCCTTCTCGGTCGGAAGACTCTCCACGGATAAGAAGATTCTCCACGGATCAGAAGACTCCTAGGTTACTTATCTGCTCTGTTCCTATACCGGATCACTCTAACTCTACCCAAACTAGACCAGGTGGACTGATCCCAGACCTCTCCATCCCCATCCCAATAGGGACAAAGATCTCCATCAACAGTGACCGGACCATACCGTTGAGGTCATCCAAAATTCGACATCATTAGTTTAGCGCCATCTGTAGGAATCTCTACTAAAAGCCTTTCTCCAATCATTGGCTCCCATCTCTGCTAGAAGCTTGATGATTACAACGTCTGGTCATATCACACAGTCGAGAGACTTAGATAGCATAGTGGATAGCAACCAGACTAGAGAGATGTCAAGAGTCCCCAGACGGGATGTGAGGATTCCAGTCCCCATCCCAAAAGAAGAAGAAAATGCATCCCCGGCTGACCAGGTAGGTCTGTCAACTCTGCCATCAGGAGTTCGCGCCAAGACTGGTACTGAAGCTGCAGATACAATATGGATTGATAATCTGGAGTGCCAACTAGGCCAATTCCAATCTTGCCTTGATGTTATCCTCTCCCGCCTAGCATCGGCCCCAACCTAGGAGGGACCGATTCTCCAAAATCCAAGGGAGGAGGAGTATCACCAGGAGTTGAATAAGTGTGATCCATGGTAACCTCAGCCTCGGAGAGGAGACAACCTCTTCCCGGAGGAGGTACGAGTGTAAAGCAAAAAGAAAAGCTGATAACGATGTGTACGAGATGAGTACAATTGATGCTTCCATGCACAATGTCATCTTCTTTAGTGAAGCTGACCTCCGAGGGGTGCATACCCCTCACGAGGATGCCTTGGTAATCTTGGATCTTGTCAACCACTACAAAGTAGGACAGATTCTGATTGACTGAGGAAGCTCCACAGACTCTGTAAAGCCCATTACCTCCCCTCTTGTCGATTTCGGTGGGGATATCATGAGCTCCATTGGCTGGATCTCCCTTTCCATCATGGTTGATGTTGCACCCGCCTCGACCACAGTTTGGGCCAAATTCCTTATCTTGGACTGACCGTCATCGTATAATGCTATCATTAGATGATCGACGTTAGCTGCCCTAAAGGTCGTGGCTTCCTCCTACCACCAATCAATGAAGTTCCCTATAGAGGAAGGGGTGGGGACAATGTGTGGAGATCAAGAGACAACTAGATCATGTTCTAGGAGGGCACTTGAGAAGAGGATATATCAATCGATGGCTGGGACCAGGAACAGCGAGGCCGAACTCATGACCCTGTCTGATCCCAAAATTGTGTCGATCGATGACCCTGGGATGAGAAACCTCATCCTCGACCTCATGAAGACCTGTTAGAAGTACCTATTCATTCCACCATTGAGGGAAAAAACCGTTCAGATAGGTGCCAAGCTTAGCACAGCACGACGGGAAGAGGTCACTAATCTCCTAAGAAAAAATTATGACATGTTCGCTTGGTCTCACAACGAACTTCTTGGGATCAATCTAGGTATAACTATGCACCGTCTCCATACTTATCCCCATCTCGTACTCGTAAAACTGAAATAACTAAAATTTTACCCAGAACACTAGAAGCTCATTGAGCAAGAAATAGATGAGCTAGTGAAATCTGTCGTGGTAAAAGAGGTAGAATTCCCTGACTGGCTCTCTAACACCATTCTTGTGCCCAAGGCCAGAAACAAGTGGCGTCTTTGCGTGGACTTCAAGGACCTCAACAAGGTGTGCCCCAAGGATTTCTTTCCTTCGCCAATGATAGATCTAGTTATAGACGCCACGGTGGGACACGAGCTCTTAAGTTTCCTTGACGCTTATGCTGGATATAATCAGATCCTCATGCTTTTTCCTGACAAGGGAAAGACCTCATTCATCATGGATAGAGGCACCTACTGCTAAAAGGTTATGCCCTTTGGCCTCTGTAATACTGAGGCAACCTATCAAAGGCTCGTGAATAAAATGTTCAAGGAGGAGATTGGGTTAAAAATGGAAATCTACATTGATAATATGCTAGTAAAGAACACTAAAGTACCCAATCACATCATCCATCTCCAGAACTGCTTTGACAAACTTAGAGCCTATCAATGAAGTTGAACCCTACTAATTGTATTTTCGGGGTCTCAGCAGGGAAGTTCTTGGGTTATGTGGTCTCCCAACATGGCATTGATTGCAAACCTGATCAAATCAACTTCATTCTTGGAATGGCCATCCGCAGACAAAAAGGAAAGTCCAAATGCTCATCAGGAGATTGGTCGCTCTTAACCGTTTCATCTCGCTCTCTTCGGAGAAGTGTCTCCCTCTTTTCAAGATCTTATGGGGCAACAAAACTGTTAAGTGGACAGTGGAGTATGAGGCCGTATTCCAAGAACTCAAAACTTACATTTCCTTGGCACCTCTGCTAAGTACCCCTAAGGATAAAGATGAATTATTCATGTACATCGCTACTTCGAATACAGCAATTAGTGAGACTTTTGTCCTAGAAGATAAGGGTGTCCAAAGACCCGTATATTATTCGAGTCGAGTGCTGATTCATACTGACACAAGATATCAGCAGTTCAAAAAGTTGGTTAATTTCATTCTCGTCGAATCAAGAAAGTTGAGACAATACTTCCAAGTGCACATGATCGTCGTCCTTACTGATCAACCTTTGAGAAAAGTTCTTCACTGCCCAGATTTCTCTCATTGGCTGATGAAGTACAGCCTCGAGCTCGGCTAATTTCACATTAACTACCAGCCTAGAACAGCCATCAAAAGGAAGGTTCTATCCAATTGTATTGCCAAGATGACCTTCCTAGAAGAGCCCATCCCAAATGACCATGACACTACTCAACAAGAGACTCATCTTGGCCTGGTAGAGGCACCGGTACCAGAATTGAACGACGATCTTGATCCAGACCAGTGGAAACTCTTCATGGATGGTTCCTCTAACGTTGGAGACTGTAGAGCCGAGATGGTTCTAGTAGCCCCAGACCATGACGAAGTTGAATATTCCCTCTGATTGAGGTTCAAGGCCATCAACAATAAAGCTGATTATGAAGCCCTCTCGCTGGACTCATCCTGGCAAGGGAGTTCAATGCCAAAGATCTCCAAGTTTATTGTGACTTCCAACTTGTTGTCAACCAAGTTAATGGCGTGTACGCGGCTAAGGACCCGAGCATGATAGCTTACCTTAGTAAGGTGAAAGCACTTATGGAAAATTTCAAAAAAGTCCAAGTGAAGCAAATCCCCTGACAAGAGAATTGATATGCTGACACTCTCGCCAACTTAGCCTATGCAGTGGAATTAAACCTGAAGAAAAGTATCCCCATCGAATACTTAGAGGGGCCGAGCACCACAGTTTCTGACCAAGTGTCCACAATATGTGCTATCTCAGATGGATCAACCTAGATAGACCCAATAAGAGATTATCTCCAGAACAAGACACTCTCCTCTAACTGGGCAGAATCCATATGAATGCACTACAGGGCATCGAGGTACACTCTCATCAGCGGGGTGCTCTATTGACGATCTTTCCCGGGATCGTACTCCTGCTGCCTAAGGCCGGAAGAGGCTAAATATGTAATGAAAGTAGTTCATGAGAGAGTGTATGGAAACCATTCAGGAGGAAGGTCCATGGTTCACAAGCTCATTAGACAAGGATACTTCTAGCTGAAATACAGAAATATTTCATGGAGTTCGTAAGAAAATCTGACAAATGTTAAAGGTTTACTTTCCATCCGTAGCTCTCCCCAACTGTACTTGTCCAAATGATGAGTCCTTGACTGGATCATGCAGGAGCGGATCAGGGACTTTATTTAGGAAAGCATAGTTTTTCGTTTCAAAATACTCAAGGCTATTGTCTCCGATAATGGGAAGCAATTCAACAATGATCTATTCCTGGGGATTCAGACCCATTTTACCTTTATAGGGCATCCTCAAGCCAATAGAAAAGTGGAGGTCACCAATTGAACTATTCTCCACCAGCTTAAGACTAGGCTGGATAAATCGAAAGAAAGATGGGTTGAAGATGTGTGTCCCGTTCTTTGGGCATATTATACCACAGTAAGGACCCCCACGGGAGAAACCCCTTTCACAATGACTTTTGGGTCTGAAGCCATGATCTCTGCCAAGATCAGCATTCCCTCTCCTTGGACAATAATGGTTTTCATCCCGAAAAAGAATGACGCCTCCATGGCTCTTAACCTTAACCTTCTCGAAGAAAAGAAGGAGCGTGCCTCCCAAGGTCATTTGACATTGGCGACCTCGTCCTCCGAAACATAACCCAGGCCACCAAAGATCAAACTGCAGGCAAGTTAGCTCTAACCTAGAAAGGGCCATACCGTGTCACTCGTATTTCCTGTCTTGGCACTTATGAGTTAGAAACGGAAAATGGTGACCCTTTAAGACATTTCTAGAACGTAGAGCATCTAAATAGCTACTACCCCAGTGATAAAGATTTGATGGACTTGTTAATATTTCACTTTTTTGAAGTTTTTTGTACAGGTACCTATCAATGAAATGAATCTTTGGTTCAACCTATTCTCCGTTCTCTAATTTTTGTATACGAAAAGAAAGACCGAGATGAGAAACCCTTTGTCCCATCTTGGATAGATATGTGCCGTCCCTAACTTTTTTTCAAGAAGAAATGGCATCCCGACACACAACGTCCAGGGTGATCTCCAACAAGAAATGGCATCCTGGCATATTGCATCGAGAGTGTAAGTGAATCATCTATACAGGTCGATATATTATACCTGGGGACTGACCACAGTTATACTCCAGCGGCCAAGAATTGATCGGGTTTGAGGACCTACAGCTAAACATCCCACCCCTGACAGCCGAGCTGAGCTCGAGCGATATAAAGGAACGATGCTCCTATAAGGGTAAATTGGGATAACTTGAAAAGGCTCAGGGATGAGCCCTACTACGGAGAACTCACATGTGACTGGCCATAGGAGGCCAACCAAGGTCACTCCCCAAGGACTACGAGGGCTAAAAACCATACGAGTACCACCCTCAGACTAAAACCTACCACCCGAGCTGTGCTCGGATGCAAGGCTGGGGGGGTAGAGAAGATATAGATATGGTGAGTAGCATAAGAACGTCTTTTCTAGGAAAAAAAATGAGATTTCTTCTCGGGCATTTAGCCGAGAAGGGGCGTGTGCCCGGAAGGAAAGAACTTGATTTTTTTTCAAGCAAAAAATTGCAATCACAAGCTTGAATACCAAACCTGAGGTCATGCTGAACCTAGGTTCCGTGACTAGGAAGGATGTAGCACAAACAACCCTCTTTGTAACAAGTATGCCGAGAAGAGATAAGGGGCCTAGATTAGATCTCATGCCAGTCTCAACACATCCAAATTTTGAATGGTGTTGACACAAGTAATTATTCCTAATGGAACGTCTAGCATAAAGTCTGAAGGACAAAAAAAGAAAAATGAATAAAATAACCAAGTGACAAGGATTGTCCATCCAGAGCAGAGTACTTCTGAGATCAGAAAGAATTGCAAAAAGACGTCCAATTGACTAAGGCAGGGAGCAAGAAAAGGACATCATAGCCAAAAATATCCAAGTCTTTGAAAATGACCGAGCAGAGGCTCAAGTTTGTCTCCGAGATGGGTTTAGGCGGTTCACTAAGCAGAAACTCAACTCTATGCTCAAACAACTTACCAAGCTCAGATCCCTTCCAATCTCAGAATTTTCGAGATCAGGCTAGAGGCAAAGCTCCGCCGTCGGGAAGAGGAACCATTTCTATTCCAAATGGGACATCCCTCCAAGGACAGACCAAAACTTAAAGATATTGAATAAAATAGTGCAAGTGTATGAAATATTCTGAGATGAGATTAAAAGACAGTTACCATTCATTCAAATTTATGTTACAATTGTGGAGTCCCAAAGCCCATTTCAAAAAAGCCCTTTCTAGGTGAAGGGACTGGGGCACCAAAAAAAAAGGACATTACAATATACATAAAAAAAAGTACAAGTTCTTGAATCATTCAGGGACTGAGTTTGGGGTTGGATTGGAATTTTCTACTAAGCAGCAAAGGATGGTCAACTGCACTTTTACCGGTGTGGGGTTCACCATGTTCGGCCTTAACGCTTCCCTAACGGTATCTGTTTCGCCCTGGCCGACATCGGCTTCTCCCATCTCGGATCCAACATCTCCCTACCCAATCTTAGCATCCCCCTGCTCAGGACTAGCTTCTCCTTCAGAGTTTGAATAGTCCATTTCAATCTTGTCAGATGGAAAACTCGGATGGAGACGGTGCAGGTTGCAAATCGTGTACCTATGGCCATCTTCTACCATCTCAACGACTATCTCCATTCTCATTTTGTCAAAGGCAGGGGTCAGCTTTCATTCCCTCACAGCATCTACCTTGGTTTTAGCAATGGCAGTATTGTGCTCTATCTCATTTTCCTATATCCTCTCCCGTTTAGCAGCGAGGTTAACCTCAAGCTTGCCGAGACGAGATTCAAGGTCCTTCTTCTCCTCAGCTAATTTGGTCACGTCTACTCTAAAGTCACTTTTACCCCTCATCAACTTCTTGCTTTACTCGTGGAATTTCATAATTTGGGCCAAGTGTTTTGCACGTTCCTCCCTAAGTCGTTTCTCTCTCTTCAGTGCTGCTTAGAAGTGCGCAGACAAAAAGGTAGCCCTCAAAAGTGCCTACATGAAAAATGTCAAATGCTCAACCGAAAATAGAGTGCAAAAAAAAATTAAAGTAAAATTCATTCTCGTGAGAAGTTTTACCGATATGTCATCCCTCTGCAGCATAGTGATAATCTCTGCGTTCGGCTCAAAATTCAAGAGATCTTGGTCAGGGACAGAGTGAAGTGATCAACATAGTCAGATAGAAACTCGAGATGGTCCAGAATCCTCTTAACGGAGAAGAGGCCTGTGTCCAGCATTCGAAAAATGTGTAGGAGCTTTACTCGACTAAGGAGCACTAAGAGCTACCTCTCCCCCGTGGGAACCTCTGATATGATTTTCTCTGTTTTGGGCCTCTTCTTCTCTTCAGCCTCTGCCTCCTCAACCTTTCTCTGCCCCCTCTCCTGGCTCCCTTTAGCGCTACTCTTCTCCAATAGGGGGATGGGAGCTTACTTTGACGGGGACGATGCCTCTCTTTTCGCTGTAGCCTTCGCCTTTCTCCTCTGTAATTATGTCCCTGTTACCCTTCTCTGCTCAACTTCTACCCACCCTAGGGATTTATACGGGGAACTTTTTGCAGCCGTTCCCTCACTTCCTTCAGGGGCTCTACCCTAAGCAGCCCTTTCCTAGGGCTGGGAGGCCTGCTTCTTCTCGGCAGTTGCCTTTGCGGCTTTCTCTTTTAACACTCTCTTCAGTACTGCGTTATCCATCTCTGCCAAAGAAATACTAGGATAATTGAATAAGCGAATGATAAGGAAACACTAAAAGATTAAAGTATTTGAAAACTTTTGAGAATGGGAAAAACCTTATCGTTCTTTGTTTCTGGGTCAATCTTCAGCACAGGCAAACCAGGAGCTCAATAAAAGTGGCTACAATACAGTGTTGATTCCAACAGCTTATTAACGTTCCTGAATTCCATGTTCTAAATGGCCTTTCTTTGTTGCTGAATCAATGCACTTGGCCTTACCTTCTTGCCTCTCACTTTCTCTAGGACTGCATAGTGGAACCAAAAGAGAGAAAAAATGTCAAATTATAAAAAGATTACGCAATTATAAAATCATTCGCAAATGATTCTATTCTCACCTACAATACCGCACTCCCTTGGGAGGGGGTTGACTCTCTCCTCATTAGGACCAAACTCCTAACCGATTCTTCCCAGGAAAAAGAACTAGGGCTTCCAGTTCTTGACAAAAGGCTCTAGACTCAAAAAGAACTGTTTCCTGGACGCCACATAGCACTAACCTTTCCCAAAAGGCATAGATTTTGGAAAGAAAAATGACTTAAAAAGTTTAATGAATGGCTCTATCCCCTCAGCCTTACAAATAATATACCAGGCCATGAAGGCCCTCATGCAATTTGGAGCTAGTTGGACAGACATATCTGGTATTCCACGCAGAGGGCCCTTATCCAAGGATGGATCGGAAACCTCATGCCACCACAAAGATGCTCCATGTATACAGTGATAAAACCTCATTCCACGTAGAGCTAGTTGTGACAGACATAGCTAGTATTCCATGCAGAGGGCCCTTATCCAAGGATGGATCGGAAACCTCATGCCATCACAAAGATGCTCCATGTATACAGTGATAAAGCCCTTAGGAGAGGGCACAAGCCATTTCCCCGGGAAGGGGGAGACAAACCTATACCCCCTTTAAGAAAGTGAAATTGCTCCAGGCCAAGCCAAGCCAAGCCCCGCTTCCGTCATTTTGGATTTAATACTCCAAACGAGGATCCAGTAAGGAACGATATCCTCTAGGGCCTCCTTAGGCTCCTAGACCTCCGCCACATTCCCCCTCGGACCCAACCTCACCCTCCTAGACCAAACTAACTTCAATGGTGGGACCACCAGGATGCCCACCACCATCACCACCATCGCCGCTATCGTGATTCCCAGAAGGCTTGACGTCACTTGAAGAACTTACCCGTTCCTCTAGGCAGTGGTAATGCCAATAGATGGTCAACCCGTTGAATCATGGAGACATTTAGGGCCTGTTCAAGAGTAGCAGACCCTGAGTTCATGCCCAACCTTGAGGCGGACCCCGATGAAAACCTAGACGTAGATTGAGAAGTAGAAGAAGATGAGAAGACATGATGAGAAGAAAATGATTACCTATCAGAAAGGGAAGGGCGCTTTAGAAATTACAAAATGTGAAAATAGGCTTTGGAAGCCTCCTTTATATAGGGGGTTTGTCCATCTCAATTGTTGTGAAAGACGACGATTTGATATCGCTTGGAACAGCGCGCCGCTCAGAGCCGTACGAACGTGTGTCCCCTTTCCGTTGATTTTATAGGCAGTGTTTCAGGGAGCATTGAAGGGGTGCTAACCTGATAGGACACGTGCACGATGCATGTGCAGGACTTTCGCGGACGTAGGGTGGGCTAATCATCGCCTTTTTCGGGCCATCCATTTCCATTCCAGGCTTGACTATTCCTGATAGGTATGAAAAACCTATCTATTTCTAAACTAGATTTGTTAGTTTTCAAGCGTTTTAGTTATATTTAATTGTGTTTTAGTGTGTTTAGTGTAGAACAGGGAAAGGACGTCAAAAGGCAAGAAACAAGTGAAAACGGTGGAGAAATGGTGAACAAAATATGCAAAACAGGATTTCGGTGAATAAATATCATTGCCTAGGTGGAAGCTCCACCGCCTAGGTGGAAAAGAGGCAGAATATTGGAGTACTGAAGGGCTGAACCACCGCCTAGGTGAGAAAAGATCAAAATGATATACCAGCAGCCACCGCCTAGGCGGAAAAACCACCACCTAGGCGAAGTTACCGACAAACGCTTAACCGACTTAAAGCCACCACCTAAGCGGTGAACCACCGCTTATGCAGTGACACTCTGTATAGAAATATCTGTTTTTAGATATTTTGAAGATATTTTCCAAATCCCTCCTTTTATCCCCTTTCTCCACCAAACCTCAAATATGCTTAGACCCCTTAGAACCTTACCTTAGACGTGGGAGAGGGCTTGATTGTTCTTGAGAGCTCTCTTCTACCTTAGTTAGATTAATTAGTTTTAGGAGGTTTTATTGGCCAATCCTTGAAGAGCTAGAAGAGGAAGTTCATCAACGGAGAAGAGGGAGCTCGAAAGGATTGTTCTTTGGCGAAAGTGGACTACTCCACTTTGAGATTTGGCTTTTCTTCCCTTGTTTCCATCTTTGTATTTAATTTTTATTGTTTATAATGATTATCTCCTCTTGATTTATTATTGTATTGGCTAAGAACATGTTAGTGTAATTTAGAGATTAGTTAGGGAAAGGTGTAGTTGTGTAAATACTCGTTTGATTTAATATACGTTTCTTTAACGGTTGTTGCTTTTAAGTCCGATTGTGTTTATCATTTGATGACGATCTTAGTATGCTTGTTAAGGTATTAGGGTTGGATTTGAGAATCTAGGGTTTGACACTCGGGAGAAGTAACCTTAGATTCAAACTAGGGTAAACACATCGTTACGACCTAACGACCCGGGAGGGCGTTAGTTAGTGTGAAATCGATGATATTGGGTCAAGACTCAAGCGGCCTAAAGTCGTTAAGACATTGAGGGGGAGCTCTTTTCCGGCACGAAGTTGCGTATTCCCCCGTCTTACACTCGGAAGAGGTGGCGGAGGAGTTTATGAACCGAGATTGTCGGATACCTAAACTCCGTTATTGTTAACTGAACGAAATCAAATGTGTATTAAACGAACGAAATCAATCCCTAATTAATCAACCTAGTTATAATTAACCCACTAATTGTAGTTTAGCTTAGTTTAATTTCAATTCATGTCTTCCGTCGTCAGGATAACATGAGACTACGTCAATTGCGGTATTCAATTCAATTATTCACACTTTTCTCTGTGGGAACGATATCCGATCTTCAAAGATCCACTATATTAAAACTTTATACCTCGTATACTTGTGAGTATAAGTAGGCGTGCACATTTCGTGCACCTACCAGTTCCCATCCCGGAACCACCTATTCCCCATTTTGGAAGAAGGTCTGTTTCCTCCTCAGCATATCTTTAAGGCCTGATAAGATTTCAGACATCTTAAAATACTCCATAAAAGTATTAGAACTCCCGAACAAGCTCAGAGTAGAGTCCTAGTGCTTAAGGCTCCTTCTTAATACTAGGTCCTGGGGGGTAACTGATAAATGTAAAAATGGTCACTCTCATGCAACCAACAAAAGACCGTTATGTGTCTACAATTCTACACCAAGATCAACACTCACCAGAAACTAAGTGTCAAGATTGTGTCGGGCAAGAGTGCACCTTAAACCCATGTTTGCCATTTCAAAGGCCTCACCAGCAACACTCTCTAGGAAGAGTAGACAAGCTGCCATCAGGATGGGAAAACCTTTCCCATCTCGGCATTCTCTACAGCGACATTGCCCATCTCGGAAACAGATTCCACAAGATCCTCAACAAAGCCCCTCTTCCCATCTCCAACTATCCAGGAAAGGTAGGGTAGGAAGATCCTTACAACTCTACCCTTCCCGTCTCCAGCTATCTGAGAAGGGCAGGAGTCGAACTCTCAATCTCGGGCATGGAAAAAAAGAGTCCTTCTCGAATCATAGGTTAGGCCACTTCTCCAATTGCAAATATTTTCTACCATAGGCCTTAACAAAAGGAACAAAAAAACCCAGGCCCACAAGATAAAGCCCTTCACTTGCCTTCTTCTTGGCCACGTGTCGAGATGGGACACTAATGGGACATTATTCCTTGCTTAAGCCCTTAAACTAATCTATCCATTGCCTATATAAAGGAGGGCATACCAATGCCCAAAGGTACACCAAATTTGCTTACTCTTCTCGGTAACATCTTTATAAATATTCCCCTTGAGCGTTAATTCTCACACCGAATGGGACACGCCGGGTCCATCTCGACAAGTCCTTTGTGCAAGTGTCAAGGTGTTGCCCATCCCAGCTCAGACTTATCACAGCTCGGACTTATCTCTCCACAGATCAGAAGACCATAAGGCATTCAAGCTCATCTCAGTTCGGACCCCTCTTGATAGGTATAATTTATCAATCATTTTTAAATCGAACTTGTTAATTTTCGAGTATGTTTATTATGTTTTATTATGTTTTAATACGTTTTTATGTATTTTTGTATAAATTAGGTATATGGGGTGAAAAGGCATCAAAACGGATCATAAACGAACAAAGTTGGTCAAGAACGGTAGGAAAACAAGCATAAGGGCAAAATTCTGAAATGTTGCCCACCACCGAGGCATCCAGACCACCGTCGCGACGGTCAATATGCAGAGAAGACCAAATGTTACTGAAAATCCACCACTGTGGTGATAAAAGAGCAAGAAGGTCTCTGATTCCACTGCTGAGTCTACCGCTGAGGTCGTGACCCAGTCGACATACTCACCATTGCAGCGGTGAAACCCACCATTGCGACAGTCACTTTGCACATAGATTATATATTTATTTAGATATTTTGCTCTTTATTTATGCTCATCTCCTCTCTTCTTTTCTAACCCCCGGCCATTAAAGACCCCTAAGGTCTTAGGATATTTTAGAGAGTGTTTTAGGAGAGTGCTCAACCAAATCCGAATGAGAAGAACACGTTATGAAGAAGGAAAAGCGATCATTGAATTGTTTTAGGGGCGAATCTTCGAAATACGGCTAAGTTCCTTTGTTTCTCTCTTTATTTTCTTAATTTCGGTAGTTTTTTTAAGTATGTTTAGCTCATTTTTCATTGTATAAATGGTTATGGCCATGAGCTAAATGGATTTTATCTAGGGATTAATAATATTTATGAAAATATTGTTTGTTTGAGTTGTGTTTTGTTAATGGTTGTTTGGCGTAATTCGATTGTGTTTACCGTTATTCTTTGATTATATGCTTGTTTAGATATATAGAGAATACAGGGTTTGATACTCGGAAGAGGTAACCCCGAATTCGGACTAGGGTAAACAAAACGCGACGATCTAATAACCCTAGAGGGAGTTAGAAAATGTGCAATCAATGACGTTGGGGCAAGACTCATATGACCTAGTGTCGTTAAGATGTTGAGGGGGATTTCGATGTTGACGCGAAGTTGTATCTTCACTCGTCTTACACTCGGGAGAGGTGGCGAGTGAGTTTACGATATAGAGATTGTCGGATAGGATGAACACTGTTATTGTAAACTAAACGAGATCAAACACGTTTTAGTAAACGAAGTTAATCCCTAGGCAATATTTTCCCTAAACATCTCAATATAATATTAGTATAGTTAGATTTATTAACTTAATATTCGTATTAATTAATTATAAATTGAATTTGTCCTCTAGATAAAGTTAGGATATGACAATCGCGGTACTCGATAATAATCTCAACCAATTCCTGTGGATATGACAACCCCTACTCCTTCCCATCTATATTAAAACTTGACCTATACACTTGCGGTGAAAATAGCGATGCAATATATACGCTACCAAGTTTTTGGAATCATTGCCAGGGATTATTTTTTAGATTATTGTTGATATTGAGAGTAAATAACTTGATTTTAATTTAGGCATTTCTTTTGTTTATACTTTTTTTGTTTGTAGTTTTGTTTTTGTGTCTCATGCATGGTACTTGATGATGTTAGATCAATAAGTATTGATGCATTTCTTTCTACGGAATTTCGAGCCGTTTTATAGTACTTGGGATTGATACGAGGATTTGCTAATCTAATTTTCAAACCATCATTTCCCGAGAGAGTGTCAACCACTGAACTTTCTCGATGGGTTACTAGCTACTACCAGAAATTGGGTTGAAGGAGGAAATGGTACCACCTCTTTCGACCAATTAACCACAGACGAAGCCTATCAGTTGTTGGAAGACATGGTTGAGTTTGATTTTCAGTATTGGAATTATTCACCAAGTTATCAAAGCTTGAGGGATAGTTTCAACCTTTCGGCGCCATGGATTGACACACCTGACCAATATGTCGAGTCTTCTCCCACCTAGGAGGAAATATTTGCTGATTTTATTGGGGAGACTCAAGCATTTTGGAGGGAGGCAAATGACTTGATCAATAAGTATGAAGAGCATCTTAACAACATTGAGATAATTTGAACTGAAATCAATACAACCGTAACATCTTTGCAGATGCAAATTGGTCAGCTTATCTGTTTCATTGAGGCCAAGTCAGATGCGGTGGCACTGGGAGATTCACAAGCTACATTCAGTGAAAGCCACCGAGAGGAGCCGAAAATGAGCAAAATGAGCTTGGGAGAGTTCAAAAGTGATTACTCGAATGAGACGGGAACCTAAGCATGGATCAACGATTGTGATTCATCACTATTGGCGATCTACATTGTGATGCCACCATCGATTCCAGACGATCACATCTACGAGGATCCAATGCGGCTCATTTATCCTTCATCGCCATTAGCAATGTCATTTCATGCCCACCATGTGCATGAGCCGGTGAGAAGTGTTGTTGAAAGTTCAAACCGAACAATACCAAATCTCGCCAGTCTTGAGGGCGTACTGAATTAAGACCTGTAAGTGGTATTATACGACACTTACTATGAGCAGAAGCCGTTCTTTGACAAGCACCTCGGCGTGTCAGGCTGAAGACAATAAACCAGGCACTTCTTGGGAGGCAACCCAAGGAAAAAAAAAAGTTAAATCTATTTCCGCCGACTTGATTCGAAGGCTAGAATACTGCCTCCCAGGTACGTGTTCTAAACCCTCGTCTTTATTATCATGCTATATGCTGTCATTGGGATTGCTGATGGGTCATTTTGGGCACTACTTGTTTTAATTTTGGAAGTGATATGTAGTATTTTAGTATTGTTACTTTTTGCCGTTTTGTTTTTATTGTATGCATGTTTGTTTAGGATTAGTTTGTTTAGTTTAGTTGTTATTTTGTGCTGAGTTTTGACTTCATCTGGGCCATTACCCGATGATAAGTCTGTCTTTTGGTTGTTTATTGAGGTCAACCGTAAAGCTCATTCATGTGTGTTATGTGTACTTGACGTATCGTTTTAGTAAAAGTTATTGTAGATCCTAAATGCACGAGCATGTAAACTCAATATATAACTGTCTATTTGATTTGAAAACGATTATCTGTCAACCAAATTCATGACTGTTGGCCCAGTGAACTACCTAAGAGGACGGGTGAATTGGGTAAATAAAATATTTATCAAATAAAAAATACTTTAATAATTCAAATAATTAATTTTAATCCTAAATTAATTATTATCTTTATATCACAGCAAAAATATGACATCAATTAGGTGCACACCAAACAATAAAAATAAATAAAGTAAAAATAGTAGCACACTAGAAATTTATACAGGTTCATCATATTACTCTTGGCTAATCTAGTCCTCCGAGCCCCACGGAGAGTCGCACCCACTAATCTCAAGATTCTTTAAAGGAATGAACCAAACTCTTATAAAAATTCTTTTACAGGCTCAGAATCAACCTTTACAAAAAAAAAAAAATCACAGACTTAGGAATAACCTCTACTTTTTACATACTCAAGAATAACCTAATTCTTTTTAAACTAAGGCTAAAGAATCAAAATCTCTCTAACACTCCAAATATCCTTTTACTCGGTAAGGATTGAACCGTTACAAAATTGCTCACAAAATAAATCAATTCAGGAAGAATTACTACCTCAATCTCTTTACAGGAAGAGACTGAAACCAGCTACCCTTAGATTAAATACTCTCAACAGTATTTCATCCGTCACTCAAATCATCAATTAAAAAATTGACACGTGATTTTTTTCACTTGAAATTTCTACCACCCCAGATTAATTAAAACTCAATTAATATCCCAAAACTAGTGATAGAAAAATGAGATATTGAAAATCTGATTTTAAACAAAAATGGGTAACACGTAATTGAGCACGTAATCAGATTGATTCAAGAAATTGTTTAAAAAATATTTTTCAATAAAAAATCAGAAAACAATTTCTAAAGATCAAATTCTAAAAAACAATAATCAAGCAATACTAAATAGAGAGTTATTTGGAAAGATCTCACCCGGAATCCACCGAAAGAAAGATTGTAGCAATGTCACTTCAGATTCGGTAGCAGCAATAATTCACAGCAAATAATTCTCAAGAATAACTCTTAGAAAAACTCTCACAATTCTCAATATTATTTCTCTTAGAAAAGCTCAGTATAATACTCTTGACCTCTCTCACTAATATGAAAAAACGCAGGTCTATATAAATGGGATTAAAATGAGCTATCTAACGGTTAGTTCCCATTTATTATGACACTTAATTACTCTTACAGACCCCTTATATCAATAAGACTTCATTCTAGTTCAAATCACTTAATTATAGCTTTAAAACTTTTCAATTAAGACTCTCAAATATTTCTCAATCACAATTAAATATGATAGAAAGTATTACATGTACCAATTTGAAAAATATTCAAACTTAATGAACCAAATAGAGATAATATAATATATGTTGCATATCTCAAATAACATTAAATCCCTAAAATCTATCACGAATCCTAACCAAAAAACATCTAGTAATGACTACTTTCAAAATAAAATCCAGAATTCCCTAATATCCTACAACAATCCCATAAGTCGACTGACCAAGATCACCTGTCAACCGATTGATTCACGATGTAGCCAAGCCAAGAATTTTGTGCCCATCAGTCGACCTATCTATCAACGTAGAGATTTAGAGAGTTCAATTTCTTATCACAGGTTGACCGCTCTGTCGACTTATAGGTATAAAGAGTTCATATTTAAGCACAGGTCGACCTACCTGTCGACCGAGAGACACAAAAACTTTTTCTTCTATGCTCCGGCTAACTTACCTGTCGACTTATAGATGCTGAAATCTCTTCTAAATTCATTTTTAATTCATTCTTATTGATGTTTTCGCCCTTTTAACTAATTTTGTTTCTTGGTTAGCTTCACTAAATACTTAAGTTCAATTTTAATCAATTGTAAATATTTCTTTTTCAATTTACACATAGGAGCAAATAATTTAGCTAATTAGGATTCTATTAAAAACACACATATTTATAAAAATTATTTAAAAATATTTATGTGTCATGTGTAATCCTAATTGGGATATTAAGAGTTGAAATTTAACCTGAGTTGTTTTTCCTAGGTTCTTCAAATTCTTCAACGTCTTAATCCTTCATCATCTTTGTCATCATATCTTCATCGTTTGGAACTTAATAAACTAAAACACTTAATCAAACCATTTGCTCCACCAAAAATATCAATCTTTAATTGTCCATCAAAATCTTAGGATCAACAATCTCTCCATTTTTTATTATGACAATTAACTTTGATGTTTTCCTGAAAACAATAATATAAACACACTCCCCCTGAATCCGAGGACGGGTTTTATAACTCATTTAAGTATAGTAATGAAGATATTCATAAAATAATCAACAAAGCACAAATATAAAAATAAACTCCCCCTTAATATATGAAATAAAACATCAACTAATTCTCATCCTTTGTCATCTCAAAAATTATTTGGGGAGAAGGGAATACATTGAAGAACTCTACTCTAGACAAACATCATTATGCCTAGCCATACCCAAACCGCAAAGGATTTTCACAAACTGATCTTCTGCTAGTAGTTTGGTAAAAACATCAGCAAGCTGGTTGGAGGTATCAATATACTCAATAACAATGTCCCTTTCTAAATGTGATAACGAATAAAGTGATGTTTAATCTCTATGTGTTTAGTTCATAAATGCTATGTTGGATTCTTACTAAGACAAATAGCACTTTTATTATCACAAAAAATCAGGACCTCCTCCATACAAATTCCAAAGTCATTTAACTGTTACTTAATATATAAAATTTGAACACAACAGTTATCAACTGCCATATATTCAGCCTCAGTAGTGGATAAGGCTATAGAAATCTATTTCTTGCTTGACCAAGAAACCAAAGCATGTCCTAACAAATGACATGACCCATTTGTGCTTTTTTACTCAACTTTGCAACCAGCAAAATCAATATCGGAGTAACTTACCAATTTAAAATACTCTCCCAAGAATACCATAATCCTAGGTCAGTCGTCCCCTTTAAGTATCGAAAAATTCGCTTAACCGCAGTCAAGTGTGATTCTTTATGACAAGACTGAAATCTAGAACAAAGACAAACATTATACATAATGTCAAGTCTACTAAGAGTTAAATACAACAGACTACCAATCATACCTTGATACATTTTTTCATTAACACTTTTGCCCGTATCGTCTTTGTCTATCTTCGTAGCCGTTGCCATGGGCGTTTTGTACTATTTAGCGTTATCCAAGTCATATTTCTTTAACAACTCCTTGGTATATTTAGCTTGGTTTCTAAATATCCCTTATTTGGTTTGCTTAATTTGCAATCCAAGAAAGAAATTCAACTCTCCCATCAAGCTCATTTCAAATTCAACTTGCATTATCTTAGAAAACTCTTGGCAAAGATCCTCAATAGTAGATCTAAAAATAATATCATCAACATACACTTGTACTAATAGGATATAATAATCAATTTGCTTCACAAACAGTGTTATATCACAAATACCCATTCGAAAATTGTTTTCGATCAAATATCGGCTGAGTCTCTCATACCAAGCTCTAGGAGCTTATTTGAGCCCATACAAAGCCTTATGAAGTTTAAATACGTGATTGGGAAATTTATCACTTTCAAATCCCAGGGGTTGTTCCACATAAACTTCTTTTGCTAGAAAGTCATCTAGAAATGCACTCTTTATATCCATTTGATATAACTTAAAATTACGTGAACATGTAAAAGCGAGTAGCATTCTAATTGCTTCTAGTCTAGCAACAAGAGCATAGGTTTCATCATAATCAATTCATTCCTCTTGATTATAGCCTTATGCTACTAATCTTGCTACCATGCCAAATTCATCCTTTTTATTTCTAAAAACCTATTTAGTACCAATAACTGGATAAAAATTTGGTCTCGGAACAAGACATCATACTTTGTTCCGCTCAAATTGAACTAACTCATCTTGTATTGCGAAAATTCAAGATTCATAAATTAATGTCTCATCCATATTTTTAGGCTCAATTTGAGAAAAGAAATTAAAATTAATTATATCCGTAAGAGAAGAACGAATATTTACACCTCTTTCAAAATTACCGATGATTTCTTTTACCGAATGTCCCGGTACTGTTTTTATAGCTCGTGGTAAAGTCAAATCTTTTTCCTTAAGTTCCTCCTCTTGTTGGGACTCCTTAGGTACATTATCACCTTGTTTTTGGTTATTTAAAATACCTGTATCATCATCATCCGAAACCTTTCTCGACAAGAATTGATCAGCTTCCTCAAAAACAACATGCATAGTTTCTTCTACTACTAATGTACGTTTATTATAAACTCTATAAGCCTTACTATTAGTAGCATATCCAAGAAAAATTCCATAATCAGATTTAGCATCAAATTTACCAAGATTATCCTTGTCATTCAAAATAAAACACTTACATCCAAATACTCTAAAATAAGAAATATTAGGAGTCTTACCATTCCAAATTTCATATGGGATTTTGTTAAACCATCTACGAATCAATACCTGATTCACCATGTGGCAAGCTGTACTTACTATTTCGGCCCAGAAGTTGGTTGGTAAGCAATTTTCATTAAGCATCGTTCTGACCATCTCTTAAAGCGTCATGTTCTTCCTTTCCGCTACACTATTTTGTTGCGGTAATCTTGATGCAGAAAAGTTATGAGAATAACTATGCTCAGCACATTAACTTACCACATCATCATTCTTAAACTCTCTTCCTCTGTCACTTTGAATGAGAATAATGGAACATTGTTTCTCTTTTTGAACACGTTTACAAAATTTAACAAGAACAGAAGCAATCTCACTTTTCTTAGAAAGAAAAAATATCTAGGTAAGTCTGGAATAATCATCAACTATAACGAATACATAAAACTTACCACCAAAACTAGCAACAGAGTTAGGCCTAAACAAATCAAGATGCAACAATTCAAGATAACTAGACATGTACGTATGCATCTTTTTCTTAAATGGTGATCTAACTTGCTTGTTTAATTGACATGCATCACATACTTTATCTTTCACAAATTTCAATTCAAGTAGGCCATGTACATGACTCTTCTTAGATAAATTAAAGATTAACTCCATACTAGCATGCCCAATACTCCTATGCCATAACCAGTTATTTTCAGATAAAGCATTCAAACAAGATAAATTTTGAGAATTAAAATCATCAAATGAGCAAGTATAAATATTCTCAAAACATGATGCAACTAACAAGATACTACTATCATGACTATTCTTAATAATGCACCTATTATGATCAAATATAACGTTATAGCCCTTGTCACGTAGTTGACTAATACTAAGCAAATTATGTTTAAGACCATCAACCAGTAACACATATTTAATAATAGTAATACCATTACCAATATTACCTATACCGATAATTTTACCCTTTGCGTTGTCTCCAAAAGTCACATGACCTCCATCTTTAGGTGTCAAATATGTAAATTTTTCTTTGTCTCCTGTCATGTGTCTAGAAAAACCACTATCCAGGAACCATTTGTTTTTACTTATTAAAGCTTTTAGAATAACTTGTAAGGATCACCTAAAATAGTTCCTAAGTGGTACCCAATCTAAGTGGGTCTAATCTTATTAGTCGGCATAATTTTAGTTCCTTTTGGAACCCAAATTTGTCTACAGTTAGATATTTTAGCAAAACATCTACGAATAGTGTGTCCCACAACATTACATTTAAAACATCTAACAAGATCCTTGGTTTCAGAAAAGAATTTGTGAAAATGTTTTTGTTTAAGATTTTTCTGAAATCCAATACCGGTTTTATAAAAAATTCCACGTGAACTTCCCAAAAGCATTTTCAAGTTATTTTCACCATCGATGAATTTGAGAACAATTGGATGCAAATCCGTCAACTTGGATTTTAATTCATTACTTTCAGATTCGTAATCCATCACTTGTTTGTTTAATGTATTAATTGTATTTTGAAGGGCATTTATTTTAGAACACTGATTTTTATAATCATGAGAAAGTTCTTAATAAATATCAAATAATTCATCAAAATCTAAAGGACAAGAACTTGAACATTTAGTTACCTCACCACCAGTGGCCATCAATGCAAACATAGACATATCTTCACTATCTGATTTTTTCAAGCTACTTGAATTAGTATCATCCCAAGTAGCCTTCATAGATTTTTTCTTACTCTTCTTTGCTTTCTTCTTTTCATTTTTCTTCTTTTCTTTTTCTTTATCCTTCTTCGGTTCGGGATAATCATTTTGAAAGTGACCAGTCTTATGACAATTACAACATTCCACTTTAGTCATGTTGAGGTTTCTTCTCCCATGGAATGTGCGTCGAGTCATTCTTATAAAATTCTTTGTGAGAAGCGCCACATCTTTCTTTTGCTTAGTGTCAAGACTTTCATCATCACTGTCATCCTCTTCTTCAATTTTCTGAGCTTTTAGCGCCAAGGATTTCCTCTTGCTATTTTTGGTGTCATTCTCACATCCTTTAATCGCCACTTCATGAGTCATCAAGTTACCTATGAGATCATCAATTTCTTATTTGTCAAGATCCTTAGTTTCCTCAATTGCTGTCACCTTTGACTCCTATATTTTTGTTAAAGATCTTAGGACCTTTCAAACTCTATCCTCCATGGAGTATGGCTTTCCAAGTTGACTCAAGTGATTACAAATATTGTTCAAATAAGTATACAACCAATGAATCTATTCAGTTTCTTCCATTATGAACAACTTAAATTTCCTCATAAGAGCGTTGATTTTTTATTACTTCACTTGACTTGTCCCTTCGTGGGTAACTTGTAGTTTATCCCATATCTCCTTTACAGATTTACAACCTAAAACTCTAGAATATTCATTAGCATCTAAAGAGCAAAATAGAATGTTAATAGTCTGAGAGTTTATAGAGAGTTTCTGCTTATTAGAAGTAGTTAGCTGTTCCTTCTTTTTCTCAACTTCGTTTTCCATTGGAACAAATGGACTATCCTCGATTGTTATCTACACATCATAATTTGTAGCCTGAAGGAAGGCTATCATTCTGTCTTTCCAAAACAAATAACTTTCAGCTGCAAATAGCGGTGGTCGGTGCATAGATTGCCCCTCAGCTAGTGTGTCTATTAATGCACCATGTGATTATTCTTAGCTATACTATGAAGCATATTAAGTTAAAACTAGCTTTGATGCCAATTGTTGGCCCAGTGAACTACCCAAGAGGGGGGATGAAGTAGGTAGATAAAAAATTTATCAGAGAAAAAATACTTTATTAATCAAAATAATTAATTTTAATCATAAATTAATTGTTATTTTTATATCACAGCGGAAATATGAAATCAACTAGGTGCACACCAAACAACAAAAATAAATAATGTAAAGATAGCAACACACCAAAAATTTATACTGATTCATCAAGCTACTCTTGGCTAATCTAGTCCTCCGAGCCCCACAGAGAATTGCACCCACTAATCTCAAGACCCTTTAAAGATAGGAACCAAACCCTCACAAAGATTCTTTTACAGGCTTAGAATCAACCTTTACAAATTCCTTTTCACAGGCTTAAGAATAACCTTTACTTTTGACAAGGTCAAGAATAACCTAATTCTTTTTAAACTAAGGCTAAAAAATCAAAACCTCTCAAACACTCCAAATATCCTTTTACTCGGTAAGGATTGAACCATTACAAAATTGCTCACAAAATAATTCAATCCAGGAAGAATTATTACCTCAATCTCTTTACAAGAAGAGACTGAAACCAGTTACCCTTAGATTAAATACTCCCAACAGTATTTAATATGTCACTCAACTAACCAATTAAAAAATTAACACGTGATTTTTCTCACTTGGAGCTTCTACCAACCCAAATAAATTATAACTCAATTAATATCCTAAAACTAGTGATAGAAAAGTGAGATATTTAAAATCTGATTTTAAACAAAAATGGGTAGCACGTAATCAGATTGATTCAAGAAATTGTTTAAAAAATATTTTTCATTAAAAAATCAAAAAACAATTTCTAAAGATCAAATTCTAAAAAAATAATCAAGCAATACTAAATAGAGAGTAAATTGGAAAGATCTCACTTGGAATCCACAGAAAGAAAGATTATAGCAATGTCACTTCAGATTCGGTAGCAACAATGATTCACAACAAATAATTCTCAAGAATGACTCTTAGAAAAGCTCTCACAATTCTCAATATGATTTCTCTTAGAAACACTCAGTATAATACTCTTGATCTCTCTCACTGATATGAAAAAACGCAGGTCTATATAAATGGGATTAAAATAAGCTCTCTAACGGTTAGTTCCCATTTGTTATGACACTTAATTACTTTTATATGCCCCTTATATCATTAAGACTTTATTCTGGTTCAAATCACCTAATTATAACTTTAAAACTTCTCAATTAAGTCCCCCAAATCTATAGGGATAACATAATATATGTTGCATATCTCAAATAACATTAAATCCCTAAAATATCTCATGAATCCTAACCATAAAACGGCTAGTAACGGCTATTTTTAGAATAAAATCTAGAATTCTCTAATATCCTGAAACAGTTCCATAAGTCGACCGACCAAGATCACCTGTCGACTGATCGATTCAGGATGTAGCCAAGCCAAGAATTTTGTGCCCATCAGTCAACCTATCTGTCGACCTAGAGATTCAGAGAGTTCCATTTCTTATCACAGGTCAACCGCTATGTCGACTTATATATATAAAGAGTTCATATTTAAGCACAGGTCGACCTACCTGTCGACTGAGAGATACAAAGACTTTTTCTCTTATACTCCCGTTGACTTACCTGTCGACTTATAGATGCTGGAATCTCTTCTAAATTCATTTTTAATTCATTCTCATTGACATTTTCGCCCCTTTAACCAATTTCCTTTCTTGGTTAGCTCTACTAAATACTTAAATTCAATTTTAATCAATTATAAATATTTATTTTTCAATTTACAAAGCAAATAATTTAGCTAATTATGATCCTATTAAAAATACACATATTTATAAAAATCATTTAAAAATATTTATATGTTGTGTGTGATCCTAATTGAGATATTAAGAGTTGAAATTTAACCTGAGTTATTTTTCCTAGGTTCTTCAAATTCTTCAACCTCTTAATCCTTCATCATCTTTTTCATCATATCTTCATCGTTTGGAACTTAATAAACTGAAAGACTTAATCAAACCGTTAGTTCCACAAAAAACATCAACCTTTAATTATCCATCAAAATCTTAGGATCAACAATGACAATAGGGATTTTAGAACTTGATTTGGGAAAAATTCGAGGCGAAATCCTAGGTGAGGTAGTTCGAGAGATATGATTTAAGTATTCATTTGATCGTTTGAGCCTTTTAAGCCTACCATGTAATATCATTATCCCTCGTTACCCTGTCGAAACCAAATATTCATTTCAATTCTGAACACATAACAAATACCCTGGCCGATAAAACTTATTTCCAAACCTATATCACTGGGCCGAAGGCACAATTTGAGTGAATCAAGTTAGCAGTTGCAAATGCTACTTGAAGTGAACGATTGGGTTTAGGGTGAACTTTTCATTGATTCGGTATTCAAGTACTAACTTGTCATTTTTCTTTTGTTTTAACCACACCCGTGAAATTCTAAAAATTGAATAAGTTTGGGGGTGTGGTAAGTTTGAAAAAAAAAAACATATGTACATATAGTGCAATTTCCGTTTGTTTTGACAAGTGAGTACGACATTCTTAAATGTATTGTTCAGGGTTGTTTCAAAATTATCTATGGGGTTTCGAGAGAGATTTTATGCCAAGCAATGTGCCTTGGGTATCGTCAAGTTAACGATGTTAACCTGTTTTCTAATTCCAATATACCCTTGGCCATTTTCCAGAAACCGAACCAAGAACTATTGATCTTTTTAAACTTCCAACCCTACAGTAGTAGAGAACAGAACCCGGGTCAGGCTTATGGATTCCCTATACCTTAATGGTTTTAGTCATGAACTTTAATGAGGGATAATCTCATCTGATCAACAGATAGTCGTATATTTGAGTTTTATCACACACACTTTAACATGATCTAGAATGACGCTTACTATCATCGAATATTGAAATTCTAGGACACCACATGATATGTTTTATTCTTGAACTCGATAGGATTAGGGGCTGATGAGGGAACAATCGTTTGGCCGGTAGATGATATTCAAAACTTGCACATTATTGTTTTTAGTATTTTTCATTTTTAGTTTTTAATTTCACAATTAGTTGTTATATTTTCTTGTATTGTGTAGGTGTTTTGTTCGAGAATTAGTAAAATTTCAAGTTTGGGAGTATTTGATAGGTATAATTTACCTATCTATTTTCAAACTAAATTTGTTAATTTTTGAGTATTTTTATTACGTTTTAATACATTTTTATGTATTTTTGTATAAATCAAGTGTGTGGGGTGAAAAGGCATGAAAACGGATCATAAACGAACAAATCGGGTCAAAAACGGTGGGAAAATAAGCATAAGGGCAAAATTCTGAAATGCAGCCCACCGCCGAGGCATCCAGACCACCGCCGCGGTGGTCAATATTCAGAGAAGACCAAATGTTACTGAAAACCCACCACCGCGGCGGTAAAAGAACAGGAAGGTCTCTGATTCCACCGCCGAAGCCGTGACCCAGCCGACATACTCACTGTCGCGATGGTGAAACCTACCACCACGGTGGTCACTCTACACACAGATTAGATATTTATTTAGATATTTTTCTCCCTATTTAAGCTCATCTCCTCTCTTTTTTTCTAACCCCCGGCCCCTAAAGTCTTAGGATATTTTAGAGTGTTTTGGGAAGTGATCAACCAAATCCGAAGGAGAAGAACACGTTGCGAAGAAGGAGAAGCGATCGTTAAACAGTTTTAGCGGCGGATCTTCAGAATACGGCTAAGTTCCTTCATTTCTCTCTTTATTTTCTTAATTTTGGTATTTTGTTGAGCATGTTTAGCTCGTTTTTCATTGTATAAATAGTTATGGTCATGAGCTAAACAGATTTTGTCTAGGGATTAATAATATTTATGAATATGTTGTTTATTTAAATTGTGTTTCGTTAATGGTTGTTCTTCGTAATTCAACTGTATTTACCGTTATTCTTTGATTATATGCTTGTTTAGATATATAGAGAATACGAGGTTTGATACTCAAGAGAGGTAACCCTGAATTCAAACTAAGCTAAACACAATGCGACGATCTAATATCCCGGGAAGGAGTTAGAAAGTGTGCAATCAATGACGTTGGGGTAAGACTCATGTGACCTAGTATCGTTAAGACATTGAGGGGGACTTCTTCGTTCACGCGAAGTCACATATTCACTCGTCTTACACGCGGGAGAGGTGGCAAGTGAGTTTACAATACAGAGATTGTCGGATAGGATGAACGTCATTATTGTAAACTAAATGAGATCAAACACGTTTTTATAAATGAAGTTAATCACTAGGCAATCTTTTCCCTAAACATCTCAATATAATATTAATATAGTTAGATTTATTAACTTAGTATTTGTATTAATTAATTATAAATTCAATTTATATCGCCTAGATAAAATTAGGTTATAACAATTGCGGTACTTGATAATAATCTCAATCAATTCCTATGGATATGGCAACCCTAATCTTCTCATTTATACTCAAATTTGTCTTTAAATAGAAACTAAGGAGAATTCCTTCTCCAATTCTCTTGTTGAAAACAGACAAAGCTCATGTAGCTAATAAAAAAACTTTCACAATAACTCCATTTTGTAATTTTTTGCGCCGCATATTAAAGTCCACATACATGTGTATTAATTACTCGCATGTCTCTTCCGTTACAAACATTTAAAAGTTATAAAATATTGGGCTGTTCTCTCTTTATTTTGTTCTATTTTTAGGCATGTGAGTAATTCCCGGAAGATCATTAGGCGAGTTGAGGACAGATGGCAGATCTTCCATCTGCGTGTCCTTTCAGGTGACGAAATTCTTCTTCAAAATTATCAATTTAATCAATAATTTTAGAAAAATAGAAAGCATATACTACTAAAGGATTCGGAAGTATCTAATCTCCTAAAACCCAAAATTTGTAGCTGAGTAGTTATTTAGTGATTCTTCCTAATAAAAAATTTAGTGTTTAAAATCCTCCTCTCCAACCCAACAATTTGTACTAAAAAAAGAAACTAACTAATCTCCACAAATAGATTACAAAGTCTTTCTCTAAAGTTTGAAGAAAAATAGAAAATATAAATGGCCTCTTCAAATGTAGCAATAGTATTTTTCCACTCAATATAGATTTTTATATACACACATTAGCGTATACTGGTACTTTAAGACACAAATTTAAATTTAATAATAAATTTAATAAATTGTAAAACACAACAAAATCATTATGAATCATAAAATCAAGTTGAAATCTGTATTATACATCAAAAAAACACTTGTCACCTTTTTGTACTTAGAGAAATTTATGTAGAAATTCAAATACAATAATTTGAAAAAATCATAATAATACTTGTTGACAAACAATATTTGTTGTAGATATCAATCTAGATTCGAGGAAAAATATACTTAATCAATTAAATAGTGTATATCTTGATAAGACCACACATAATTGATGATGACTACAAACTGATATCGTTATAAGACATAAGATGATTAAAAAATATTCAGACCTCTTATACCCATCATATATATATGAAAAATTGTTTGCTCAGAAGAATGTCAATTTCCATATGATTTATTTGGAGAAATATCCATGTCAATTCAATGGTTTCAACCAAGCTATTTACTATGTTCTCCATTGTGGGAATGTCATTGTCAATTGAAATTAATTTAAAAATGCAAAAAAAAAAAAAAATATCAAATGTAATTTCAGTTATCATATATGAAATTAGGAAAATAAATAAATTTAATTACTTTATTTTAATTCCAATTCAATAGTTTAATGGGGTTCATGGTGAATAGTCCACCAAAAAAAAATTGTTCAAGCAGTTTACACAGTATAATAATTTTTTTCAGAAATCCAAAATTATTGTAAGTGACTTTAGAATTTTGATAACAATTATTGAATTTTTCAAATAATTACTGTATGGACTGGGTTGGATAGATAGAGATAATTGTAAATTTTAGGATCTATGACAAAAAAAAAACTATTTTAATTAAATTCCAAACATATTTAAGTGAAAAATCAAACTCCATTATAAACAATTATTTCTACATCTATACCATGAGCATGATAAGTTGTTTTACAATTGATGTGGAAAAAATTCCGACGTGTGGATAATGGAATCAGACTCAAGAAGGCAGGGTGGGTTAGTGGACAAAGCCTAACCCGATAAAATGGATCTGCGGTCTAACAACTGACCATGGGCCGCTAGTTTTGGTGACCCAAGGAAAGAAGCGCTTGGCCTACTAATAAGGCCCAGCTGTGCAAAGGGATTGACCTGATACAAAGTAAGGTTTCTAACGAAGGCCCAAAGATTAGACCCGAAAGTGGTAGGTCAACGATAATCATTGCCTCACCAACCCTTCCACCCATGAACAAACGTGATTAGTGCACCATCCCTAAATGGGCACACAAGCAACATTCACAGTGGCTCAGTTTGGAACGTGGAGAGGATCATGGCTCTAACGGTTCCAAGGGAAATCGGCATGAATATAAACGGGAAAAATAGGTATCAATAACCGCACACTAGAGGTTTTTTGGCGGACATCACACCGATGTCCCCCCATAGAACTAATTGGTTTTGCAGGGAGGGTTGCAGGTTACGGAAGTTTTCGGCACGTGAGACCCTGAATCACGCACCGGGTAATTTTTGGCAACATCAACAATTATTCGGGTTTTTTTTTTTTTTTTTTTTTTTAATGTTTTATTTCCTTTCAAACAATCATTCAATGAATCTGGCTATGGGCAACATGAGCAAATATCATGAATTTGACATTCTTCATTATGGTGTTATAGACCTCATTTCTTTCTCATGACCATGCTCCTAAATTGCATTTTGCACCCCTAAAATTTAAACGCAATTATAATTTGCACCGTGAACTTCCATTTTCAGCACATTGAACAGTAAAATCTAATTTCATCCAGTAAGATTTTAACCAAATTGAGCATTAATTAAGCACAATTACAAACTTTAGAAATCATTGTTTTGTTGTTGCAAGTGTTGGGGTACGTAGTGCAACTGACATTAAACTTCAAGGTACAAAGTGTAATTTAAGTCATTTACCTTTCGTATTTTTAGAAGAAAGAGGGCTATTGACGTGATAGTTCTCATAATAAAATCAAACAGAAAAGTAAAACATACTTCTTTTAATCAAGATTTGTTCTTCATATGGATAACCAAAGAATTTAGATTCCTTGGCTATGCTTTCATTATGCGCATGTAAAAGTGCTAAATGACTAGATATCACTTATGAATTTACCCCTTCTTTTGTGGTCTTTTCACTTCACTTTGTTAGATTTGATGTAAACATAAAACTACTTATCAAAGACAAAATTAGTGAAATTTGAGGGATATTAGTGGCTTAATCAAACTCCGCCATGAGCACGTATCATGATTTGATTCGATCAAATTCAATGAATATCTCATGTTGTCTGACCGATTATTTACAATTAAATTTTAAAGTTATTGTATTTTTTGCAATTATTCAGAACGATTTGAATAGCACGTTGTTTGAAAACATTTATTATTTCTTTAACATAACATAATGATTTGGACGAATAAAAGCGAAACTAAATTTTAATTTTTTAAAATCAATTTTTTTGGAAAACATTAATTATTTCTTTAACATAACATAATGATTTGGACGAACAAAAGTGAAATTAAATTTTAATTTTTTAAAATCAAAATTTTAGGATATTCAATTTTAAGGTAGTTTAACTCAAATTAGTGTTGTCACAAGATCATATGATGTTGTAGTAGATCAAATTGGCCTATAATATAGATTCTCTAGTAACATTTTCCAACTATTAAATGTATATATTATTTTGCTTGCATGCATCTTATTACCACCTAATTGATGTTTTATTAAGTCAACTCTCAATTTGTCAAATAGATTTTTTAGTATAGAAAATGTAAACCAAACCAAATGTTTCACATCAAAGGGTATTATTATCTCATTGTCTTGACGGGTAATTATTTGAAAAAATCTTTATTAAAGTCATGTACAGAAAAGTTAATAGAATCGACATCTATAGAACGATTCCTCTAAGTTATTACGTCATATTGACATTATCATATATAACATTTCATATAAGAAATAAAGTAATTTCAAATCAGTTGTTTACATCTCATCAACAAAAGCTACCGTTTCATGATAAATTTATATCGGCAAAGGAATTAAATAGTGGAATGTCAGTAATTTTAAAATACAAATTTTATAAAGAGTGATCACTTTCAATCTGAACTTATGAGTTGTGACTTTCTCGTAAATCAATCCTAAAAAATAGACGGATTTGGACCAGAGATAATTCAAATCTTGATTTCTAACTTTTGAGTCATAGAATTGATCATCTCTCATCCAGTATCACTGTCCACATATTTCTATTCATCTAAACCCACTGGATAAACCGATGGTAATCCAAATCTTGATTTTTAACTTTTGGGTCATAAAATTGATCATCTCTCATCTAATGTCGCAGTATGTTCATTTCTATCCAGCTAAACCCATTGGATAAACCAGTGGATATTTAGACGGTAGACGGTCTAGATTGTAGCTCTTAATTTTCAACAAGGAAAATTTTACTTTGTAAGTTTTCAAATGGTAAAAGTAAAACCATGTACATTGTTTGTGACTATTTTCTTTCTCTACAATTTTCCACTAAGTCTTTTCCACTCCTATCAATTTTAACATTAGTAAACAATATTCACAACCCTATTTTCAAGGGTTTTCTCATAGAAATATAAGTCTCAATATATTTCTCCAATTCTAGTATTAGTGAATTTGTCTCATTAAATTGGCTTCTTTTTACTATTATGCTATTATTGATATTTTCCTTGTGCGCGCTCATTGATGATTGTCACACAATCACATTGGATTGCCCAAAATATCCAACAAGATCTACTAAGAGCATCCTTTCCTAGGCCAACTGGGTTAGTCTATTACCACTTCAAAATATTTATTTAATTTTACCATGTGGTTTTTACTATTTATCTTAAAAAAAGAATATCTTAATAAGATTGGAAGTAAAGTTTTTTGAAGTCGTAATAGTAAAACATATAACTTCGTCATTAAAAGGGTACATAGGTAATTGTACAATGATCTATTCTCCACTTGTATGATGATCTTTCGAGAATTACTCTTAGGTACTGTTTGGGAACATGAAATTGAAATTCAAAATGAACAGATATAAAAAATTTAATTTTTACTTGAGTTCATTTCTAATTTAAATTCTACAAGTTTAATTTTGTGATGTTTGAAACTAATAAAATAATAAATACTATAATTTTTAATACTAAAATCCCTATCCCACCATCAAGGTTTTTGAAAGAAAAAAAATTATAAAATGTAAAAATCAAAGGCTTCCCTAATTACTTGTGGTAATAAAGGAAACTTTGCTTGAACTTGTTCCTTAAAGCTTCAACATATTGTTGATTATGGTCAAAACTTAAATAAGTTGCTAAAATCTTCCATAAATTTGAGAATCTCTTTTCTTGATTTGCATGTAAAGATTTTGGATCACATGTTACAAATATAGGAAGACGTAATTACGGGGTAAGTGTCTGTTAACCCCTAACAACGCTAGATGTCCAAACAGCACCGACTTGGTGCACTTTCCTATCAGACACGGTGTACATGGCACTGGCAGGGTCGTTGGCAAGGACGGCACCAACTTGGTGCATGTCGGTAGGTTGATGCGTTTTGATACAATACCGGCAGGTGTTGGGCAGTGAGGAAGACCTCGGTCCAGTATCGAGGTAAAGCAGTACAATGTAGGCACAACGCTACGTTGTGGGAAGAGTCGTGCGAGACATGACATATCGTTGGGAGGCGGTACATTCTGGTGCCGTAAATGCATACAGGACGTTGGCAATTGTTGGGTGCAACGACGTGTTCCGGCCATGCAGGCGGCGTGGTAAGACGTTGGGAAACATCGGCTGACTATGGGATGAGATGGTAACGGGCAGGACATTGGGACGGTGCAAAAACGCTGAAAGAATGCTAAGCTCGTGGTAAGCTGGTGGATTGTGGGTTACCGGACATGTGCAAGACATGTGAAAGGCAGTTCCAAGCAGTTTCTGGTAGTTTTCGTTGGTTTTCAGATAGGAAAACCAACTCCGGTGGGCTTGACATGTGTCGGGACAAATGTCAGTCACTTGCCTATGTAATTGGGGTTGTCAACTTCCATTTTCTTCTATAAATATGCATATTTTGGTCTGTTTTTGGTTAGCTGAATGTATACCTATGGATTTACAGACTAAGTGTTGTAATTGGTTCCTTGTAACCCGAGTTAATTAATGCATGGTTGGGTTTTTCCTATAAACGTTATTTTGTCGTTGCATGGGTGCGTTTCCGTACTGTTTTGGTATATTCTCGTTGTATTACGTTGTAGGAAAGTGTGTATTTACAGACTATCGATGTATTTTTGTTACATGGCAATACATTCACGGAGCTACTAGTTGTCGGTGCAACTAGGCCATCACATAGTTGCAATTTTTGCGGTAAGAATTCGACCCTATGATAATGGGTATCAGAGTAGGATGGCTCATGCGTCAGGTGTGAGCAGTCGACTGGAAGCGTTGGAGGACTACGTCGGTGCGCCACCGACTGGCAGTGACGTGAACCTGTCCGTGCAGAACGTTAAACTGAGGGTCGACGTTGCAAATCTGCGAATTTCTATGGAGGAATTCTGTACCGATATGGCGGCCATAATCACATCCATTGCGGAGGACTTGATTGCGGTGGCCGACGTTTTGAAAAGCAACCTCAAGATCGTAGAGGATGAAGTTGTTGTTTTGAAGAAGGCTGTTGCTGGACAGTGCACATCGAGAGACGGACTAGCACAGATGAAGGTGCTGAAGCCAACGGCATTTTCGGGCACTCAGAGTGCCAAGGAATTAGAGAACTTCCTTTGGGATATGGAGTAATATTTCCAGTTTGCTCATATTCGTGACGGTGGTCAAGTTTTCATGTCGAGTATGTACATGGTGGGAGACCCGAAGCTGTGGTGGCAAACATATGTGTTAGACAGCACACGTCCGACAGTAACGACGTGGGTTGATTTGAAGAAAAAACTCAGGGAACAGTTCCTACCAACAAATTCGAGTTGGGTGACTCGAGATCAATTGGGGCGACTCAAGCACATGGGATCGGTGCGTGAGTACGTGAAGAAGTTCATATCCTTGTTGTTGGATGTGAAAAATATGTCAGAAGATGACAAACTCTTCAATTTTACCTCCGGCTTGCAACCATGGGTGTAAGTGGAACTGAGACGGCAAAGCGTGTGGGACCTGCCGACTGTCGTGGCAGCAGCAGACAACCTGATTGACTACAACCTAACACAAGATGGTAGCGGATCTGACTGGAAGTCAGGTAAGAAAGGTAAGGAGAAAATGAACGAGGGCGTGAAGGATTGGAAAAACAAAGGCGCAAAGGCCAACGTTTCCGATGGTCCCTATTCAAAATCACAACAGACATCAGTTGTGGGTAAGAGCCAAGGTTGTTTTATTTGCAACGATCCACACCAGGCGAGGGATTGTCCAAGGAAAGAAAAACTAAGGGACTGATTTGGGAAGAATCAGATGATGAAGGCTCTAGACGGGCGACGACGCGCGTCAGTACACTGTTGTTGTTGGAAAACAACGAGCAGACTGGGGGTGGTCTGAAAATGGGAATGTAATGAATCTAATTTGGGACGTAGGATACCGAAAACTGTCCTATGTCCTGTGCTGAAAAATAACCGGAGGAGGCTGGTTATTAACGGGTTTCCAAACGAGGTTGCTATGGTAACAACGGGGCTGGTGATCAGTCCGACCATGGACAGTGTTCTATGGAAAATACGTTACAAGTAGTTGCAACGGATCGGCGGAAGTCTGCGTGCAAATTGAGGAGACTGGCGGACAAAATTAACAAACACGTTGCAACGAGTTGCAACGGACGGTGGAAATGTTGCTGACAGAGTGAGAAGACTGTGGCAGAACATGTGACATCGGTGCACGCTAAAACCAGTGGATCATGCTGGGATCGATCCGACGAGAACGTCGGATTCTTTTGGTGGGGTGGTTTTTTTAGCCCCTAACAACATTGGATGTCCAAACAACACCGACTTGGTGCATTTTCCTACCGGACACGGTGCATGTGACACTGGCGGGGTCGTTAGCAAGGACGGCACCAACTTGGTGCATGTCGGTGGGCTGATGCGTTTTGACACAACACCGGCGGGTGTTGGGCAATGAGGAAGACCTCGGTGCGGTACCGATGCAAAGCGGTGCAACGCTATGTTGTAGGCAGAGTCGTGCAGGACATGACGCATCGTTGGGAGGTGGTGCATTTTGGTGCCGTAAATGCATACGGGATATTGGCAGTCGTTGGGTGCAACGACGCGTTCCAGCCAAGCAGGTGGCGTAGCAAGACGTTGGGGAACATCGGCGGAATATGGGATGAGATGGCAAAGGGTAGGACATTGGGATAGTGCAAAAACGCTGGAAGAATGTTGAGCTCGTAGTGAGCTAGTGGACTGTGGGTTACCGGACATGTGTAGGACATGTAGAAGGCAGTTTCTGGCAGTTTTGGTTAGTTTTCAGATAGGAAAACCAACTCTTATGTGCTTCAAATGTGTCGGAATAGATGTCAACCACTTGCCTATACAGTTGGGGCTGTCAATTGCCATCTTTTTCTATAAATATGCATGTTTTGGTCTGTTTTTGGTTGGCTAAATGTATACCTGCGGATTTACAGACTAAGTGTTGTAATTGGCTCTTTGTAACCCGAGTTAATTAATACAAGGTTGGGTTTTTTCCGTAAACGTTTTTGTGCCGTTGCGTGGGTGCGTTTTCAGTACTGTTTCGGTGTATTCCTATTGTATTACGTTGCAGGAACGTGTGTGTTTACAGACTGTCGGTGTATTTCCGTTGCGTGGCAATACATTCAGGGGGCTGTTAATTGTCGGTGCAATTAGGCCATCACACGGTTGCGATTTTTACGGTAAAAATTCGACCTTGTGACAGTGTCTATTTTTTTAGATTTTGCAAATTGTGTATTTGGTCTCTCATGTTTTATATTTGTTTTAATCTCATAAAATTTGAATGTAAAAATATTTTGCTCAGCTCGTGACCTTCTACTAATGATATTTTTATCATTCTATCACTCCACAAAATCTAAATTGTTTCTCTTTAGACTTAGTACTAAGAAAGAAAAGACTGAATTGTTACTACGAGAAAACGTCTTAGGTTTAGTGGAGTGATAAAATGACCAAAACATCCTCATTAGAAGACTACATGTTGAACACAATCTGTTTTTCGTCCAAAATTATTAAAAACGTTTTCAATTTTGCAAAATTGAAGTAAATGTAGAACTAAAGGGATCAAATGTGAAATTTGGGTGGACACAGACATTCAACCCATACTTTAGGGACCAAAAATATAATTTTCTTTAATAATGGAAGGTAGAAAAATAAGCCTCTAGAAGAAAAATCACTTTCTATTCCTGTACCAGTATCAAAAAACATTCTCATTCAAGACATGTCATATCAAAATTGAAGAAACACCGTCCTAGAGAGAGAGGGAACGGGGGGTGGGTGTGGGGTCTAAAATTCAACGGACTAAACACAATGTATTGCGCCCTACTCTCTCCTATCATGGACGGTTCACGGTGGTTTTACGAATAAATCTTTTTCAATGTTCGATCGAGAGAGAGAATAAACAGTTTGGACGGTGGACCAATTTTTTGACGTTGTTAGAAAAATCAAGATTCTTCCTGTAATCCACTAATAGGTTGTCAAGATTCCGGTACTGGTGGACAATTTTAGGTAGAATTTGGTAATAATTCTGTTTTCAGTTTTTAAAAATCTATTTATATTCTGAGCACTAATCACCCGATTCTAATTGGTTATCTAAATTATCGATTGAATCCAACTGTATTTTAATAATCCAAGGGATCTTGCTAATGAATATGATCTGTTTGGCCCCTATTAATATATTGTTACTTTCCATTCCAGACTAGTCAATATTTCCTTATATAAACTCTCCAAATTTGTGGAACAGTTACCTAGCATTTTTGCAGAAAAATATTTGTAAAAAATCACAGATTTTTGCACACCATTTTCGGTGATTCATCATTCATTTATACATGAATTATCTCCATTTCATTACCTTTAAAATGAAATGTCAATCGTTTTGTTTAGCGCTGGGTAAAAATTCATGTTATATTCAATATAATATGCATTGCAAGACGAAAAAATACATTGTTATATTTGTGTGTTGATGTTACATATGACATGAACTGTTTGTAAAATAATATATATGTTTTCCGTTATGCACACAATCGTAACACTCGTCTTTTATTTGGATTTTAAAGATAACATATGATATTATATTCAACATAGTATATATTACCAGACAAAAAAATACATTATTATATTTGTGTGAATATAACATTCGTCAATTATGATGCTTGTTATTTGTGTAAACTGTTGTTTTTTTTTTTTTTTTTTTTGGGAAAACTATTAAATTCCATAGATCTTTCAAAGATATTTTGGTCATTATTTTTTCGGGACTTTTAAAATTAAGTTTAAATAGTTCAAAAAGTCATGTCAATGAGATTAGTTGGTTTAACCGCAAAATTGTTGGTATTAATATATAATTTGGGTCAGCCTGATAATTTTCCCTTTTTTTTTTCTTCTTTTTTTTTTTTTTTTTTTTTTTTTTTATGAATTTATGAATAGTCAATGTAGTTTGAACCTCTTTTATAAACATTTTTCAGAACACAGACGATTTACATGAAAAGATTTTTATGGCTTATAAAAGAGAGAGAGGAGGTGAAAGCTTCGAGCTTTTAGGGGTGTTTGTTAAAGGGTTAATGGTACTTTATTACTATTTAGTTTGATATAGTATTTTTGTAATTATTTACCCCATATAGTTTAAATTAAGTACAGCGGGTTATATTTTTTAGTTAAATTTAACGGTCAAATCTCATAAAGTTAATATTAATAAATTATTTAATATTAATTGATATTTATACCCTTGAGTCGGGTATGATAATAATATTCATCTGCTCTATTTTGTTTTTCACTTTTATTTATTCTCCCTATTTTTTTTCACTTTTATTTATTCTCCCAAGTCGAGTTAGAGTCAATTTTTCCCTAGTCGAGCACAAGTGTAAAATTTTCATTTTATGCAATTTTGTTAATTATTCAATCGTTATACTTTAGTCTGAACGACATGATGATAAGTACTTACGAAAATGCTACTAAAGGTAAAATGTAATTCTATCAAAAATCACAAGGAACTAAACTACCATTAATCATTTGTTAAATATTGGTTTTAAAATTTTATTTTTGTTCTCAAATGAATTAGAGCCGAAACAAAAATTTTGAACAACTTTATTTTGTTTCGAAAATGGGGCATAACAATTTTTTTTATTCACATATTTTTCATTTTTGTTCTCAATTTGTATGAGAACGAAAAAAAGCGAAAATTTGAGAACTAAAGTCCCCGTTTGGTTACTGTTTCTGTTCTCTGATTTTTGTTCATGCTCTCAAAATTTTGGGATTAATGTACATTAAAATGTTTGGTAATCACGTTTTCGTTTTCAAATATTTGGAAATAATTTGGGATTATTTCCTGAATTGTTTAAGAATCCGAGAAACAAAAAAAAAAAGGTGTTCATTCCTATTCATTTCCACATAACTATTCTCACTATTATTTCATCGGTCACCACCACCCTATCGGCTGCCATACATTTAAAATAAAAAATAAAAAATGAAATAATGTTACAATCAAACGTGTTTCTTATTTATATTCTCATAAATTAAAAGAAATAATTTTAAAACAATAGTCGTTACCAAATACATTTATATTTTTGAAGTATCAAATTAGAATTTCATTCCCATCACATCCTATCTCAATTTATTAGAAATAAAAACAGAAACCCTAACCGAACCACACCTAAGATACGAAAAAACAAGCGAAGCGCTACTAAATTCCATGGCCTCCAACAATTTCTTATTTTATTCTTAAATTGAACCATTAAAAACAAGTTTAGACTCTCGAATAATTCAAATAGTTTTAGATTTTATATTGGGCTGGGTTGCTTTACTAGACTTACTCATGACATGTGGCTCAAGTGTGCAAAAGAAAGGCCTAAATTGTTGTAAATTAGTGAAGCCATTAGATAGAGAACATTCTCAATTGGGCCGTACAAGTCCAAAACACATGCACATGAATCATTGCATTTTTCATTATTATATACACACAACTCACCAAGAGTAATTCCTTGGGTTCTAGATTTTTTGTTTTATATGAGTAGAATATAATAATAAACAATTCAAATAATAGATGAAAATCATTCAATTGAATTAATATTTGGTTGAACCTTTTTTTTTGGCCAAGTATACTAATTATTATGTATATGCATTTTCAAGAATCACGATCCAAAATAAAAATGATAAAAGAGGTAGTCGAAATCCAAAAATATCAATTACCTCATGAAACTTTAGAAAAGAGACTGATAAATTAATATAATAAAGTGAAAAATGTAAGAAAATATAATTTTTACGGATATAAAGTATAATTTAATAAGATTTAGATGATTGAGAGTAATTCCCCAATGTGTTTCTATTAAGATGAGGAATCAAATGATGGGTGAATCAAATAACAAGGAGTTAGTATGATGGAGCTTAACAATGAATTGAAGATGAAGAATTGATTTTATTTTCTTTTATAGTTAAAACAACACTTATAGTTTTTAAACAATGCATCACATAAAAAATAAAAATAAAAAACCATATTGATCATACTTACATATTTATGTGGCATATTGTCAAATAAATTATCAAATCAGTCAACTAGTTATAAAATCCAGTGAACTGCTTTGATTAATGGCTTCATTATTTTTCATGTTTTAATTGAAATCTTTGAATCATTTTTTATGATTATTAATTCTAAATTACTTTTAAATACGTTTATATTATTATGAATAAATAGAAATGATTTTTAAAGAATATTTAAGTGTGTTATATTTATTTTGATATATATATATAAACACATTGGGGTACACTTTTAATTTTTTCATAAGAAAAATCAATATAGCTGTTGGAGATATCTTGGATCATATTTTTAGGGCTCCAACAAACATATTTTTTATTTTTTAATTACCTAATTAAATAGGTTGATTTAATCACAAAAATTAACAAGAAGAGAACTCTTTACAACTTGATATACATCGTTCTCAAGTATTGTAAGGAAAAAAAAGTGATTTTTTTTTTTTTTTTTTCAAAAAATCACTAAGCTTTTGAGTAAAAAATCTTTAGTGATTTGTATGCTGAAATTCAAGTAGATTACGATTTACTTTTCTGGATTTCAACTTCTATTTCATCAGTGATATTCTTCTACACGGTGACATTATTCTTTATTTGGTTAAAAATATTGTTGATAATTGCTTTCTATCGAGATATATAAAACCGAAATCATTTTATGCTTAAATTACTGATATCGTTAAACACTTTCGGTGATTATTTTGATTAGATTTAAGAATATTATTTAATAAATATTTTGTTGGTATTTATTTTCTATCAAGATATATAAAATTGACACCATTTTATGCTTAAATATGTGATATCGTTTAACACCTTCAGTGATTGTTTTGATTAAACTCAAAAATATTATTTGATAAATATTTATTGAGTTTAAAAGTTGATATTCAACGGTGCTTCATTTTAGTGACATATTTTTGTGGGAAAAGTATATTTTAAACCCTCTAGGTATTAACACATTTCTAAATGGCCCATCTCCATTTGATCGTTTCATTTTAGACCCTCAAAATTTTGTTAGTTTTTACAGATTTTTTGATAGAATGACCGAATAAAAATTGGCTAATATCTAGAGGGTTTAAAATTAAACAATCAAATGGAGATGAACCATTTAAAAATGTGTCAATACTTAGAGGATTTAAAATGTATTTTTCCCTATTTTTTGCTGAAATTAAAAATAATTAAAAATAGTTAAATACTCGTGTGTTAAACCATAGATCTAGAACATTTTGCAAGTAAAATATTTTGTCGAATCAAATTGGAATTGATCTAGAATACTTGTGATTTATATTGAAATCTTTAGGTGTTTACATTCCAGTATCACGATATTTTTGCATATCACGCGATATCTATGTTGAAAAAGTAAGAACTTGTACACAAATACTTAGCTGAATTTGAATCGTATATTGACATTTACAAGTGCTGGTAGAAGTTCCTTGCGAATTTGATTTTGCGTGTCAAGGTAATTCAGTCAAGGGTATAGAAGGTTTGATTCTCATATGGGAAGATGATCTAAATTAGTTGATTTTTAATTTTCTGTGGAAACTTGAAGGAGTTGACGTGGGCATGTGCAGCTTGTTGAACTACTATAATTTAGCGTTTTTGGTATCTCTAACCCTATTTCTCTATAATGAATCTGGTGAAGCTGAAAACACTTCATTTAAGAAGAAAAAATATCAATTAAGAAAACTAATTTTGAAAATAAAAAACAAGGGTTGAAACTCAAGATTAATGATTTAAACTCTATTATTTTTAACTTTACATAGGGTAAACTTAATTTTAAAATGTTATTGGAAAGTTAAATAGGTGTTTTCACAAAGAAGGAATAAATTTTCTAAATGATAGTAAACAAAAACGTTTCCATAAATTCTTCTTTGAAACTAAGAAAATAGTAAACTACTTTCATTGTAATCGGCTAGGTTATACCATCAATACATGCTTTCTTAAGGAGTGAAATGTTCAATTTAAATAGGTATAGGTACCGAAAGAAACCATTTCCCTACAAGTAGTAACTATACCGGACCCTAGTAGTTTAGATACTACTAAGAAACTACTTGAGGTGATACTTGCAGGTTAGTCTAACTTCATCTGTGAGAAAGGAAAAATGGTTCCTGAATAGTAGCTACTCATGCCATATGATAGGGTATAAATCAAAATTATCATCTTTTGCACCTAAAGACGGAGGTCATGTCACGTTGAACAATAATGAGAAATAAACGATAATTGTTATAGGGAGTAATGTTAATTTTTTTTATGGTAATCGAGGATGTTTTATTTGTTAATGGACTTAATTAAAAATTATTAAGCATTAGTCAATTAGGTGATAAAGATTGTAAAGTTGTTTTCAATATCAATCAGTGCATTATAAAACGTTGATTAGATAATAAAGTGTTACTTGTTATATCTCATTTCCAAAATGTTTATACATGTTCTTTCAATGAAATTGTTGAAGGATATTACATCTATATGAATGCAACAGAATACGAAGTTTTAATAAATTTCTTTTACAAATAATTTTCTAAGCCTTAATCAGTCTACCATAATACGAAACAATAAATAACACATAAAGAATACATTGAATTTAAACTTTATATCTTTTCTAGTGCTTCAGCCTTATAGCTAATAGTTCATGAGGCGTGATTGGAGAAGGCTCTTCTAAGATCGGCAAGATTAGATCTCCAAAAGAGTAGCAATCTCCAAATAGTGGCACAAATTCATGAGGATGGGAGGCCATTAATTGATTCCCTCTTATTTATATTGTGCAGGGTTCAAAACCCTATACCTTTTCTTTTTCCTATTTGTATTTTGACCCCGAACTTTTAAATAATTCAACATTACTACCCATTCTTTTTTAAGGACCATTCAAACTTCATTCCCCATTGTGCGTGACCCATTAGGTTCTTATCAAAAGTTGGATGATTATTTTTTTTTAATTATATAATTGATTAATTATTTTATTAATCAAAATAAATTAAAATTAAAACGATTAAAATTTTTTCCTTATGTAAATAACACTTATTTATGACATATCTATCAACTATGAGTCACATCTACCCACATATTCTGCGGTCTAACCGAGGAGACACATGGTGTTGTTTCATCAAGATCAACATAAAAAACCCGTCAATTGCCAACCCCTTCCCAAGATAGTGGTACTCATCATTTAGCCATTGTCTTGAGATGGTTTTGCATCTCAACGTCTTTGTCGATCTTGGACACTACTGGTTGATTTATTTTGTTGTGGTCTGCAATAATTCTGTAAACCAGTTTCTGCTGTATTTGAGGTTGCATTCTCTCCAAATGATAATTATTTCGCTGAACCCGTGGCTTTCTGATAACATTTATTTTATGTGTTTGTATATTTGATTCGTCCTTGTTGGTACCAACATTCGAATCTTGAATCTCTTCTTAGCATGTAATATTCATTGTACATTCTTGATTGAGCGAATCTATCATTTGTACCTACATAAAAATAAAAATAAAAAAAATCATTGGTATCTAGTTATTTCTAGATCCAACCGAGTAACCATGCAACATTTAACACATTTTCTTAAAAAGATCATGCTTCCCACAATAAAAACATCTAACATTGTTAGTACGTTTCCTAGGATAATCATTATTCCGTACAGGAGCATGATATTGATGGTGATATTGAGGAACTGGTTTTGAAACTATTGGTTTTTCAACAAGTTCAATTTTCTCAATATCCTTGAAATTATCAATTGCTTTGTTAAGCTCATTTTGAGTCTTTTCAATTGATCACTCCAACGAACTAACATTCACATGTAGATCAAAATTCTTCTTATGCATAAATTCAATATCATTCCTAAGAATTGGATAATCACTTTAAATAGAATGAATTTTCAAACAAGCTCTATCAAGCTCACACTTTGCATTATCCAACTCAATGCTCAAGGTCTCATTTAAAGTTTCAAGATGTTTCTTTTTAAAATCACTGTACTGAAAATCATAAATATTATTTTTCAAAACTTTGTTCTCTTCTTCAACAGAATCGAATTTTTCAAGTAATTTACCAATTTCAGATAAAGCATTTAAAAATTCAGCAACTTCAAAATACTTATCCTAATTCTTCTACTTAAGAGATTTAGTGGTACTAAATTTTTTATTTTCAAGAATCGCAATCATTTGCCCTAGTTTCAAATTCTCTTTTCCGAAAACATAATTAAGGATAATCAACATCTCAATAGCCTTATCTGTAACCTCATTATCACAATTTTTATTATTCTCACCAACGGAACCCTGATTATTAGAGCAAGCAAGAGATTCACTAATAACAACAAGACATACAGAAGATTCACATACAATATTTTTATCAGTGCAATCCATGTGATCGTGTTTAGCTACGATGTTAAGCATAATCCAACTAAAACCAGCTCTGATATCAATTGTTGGCCCAAAAAGCTACCCAAGAGGGGGGTGAATTGGGTATTTACCAAATTTAAATAATTAGTTCCTTTAAAGAAAAATAATCATTTTTCCTAAATAGATCAATATCTTTATACACAGTGGATATGTATTTAATACTAAGTGCACACCCAAACACAAGATAAAAAATAAATAAATGCAGCATATAAGAATTTATCCTGATTAGGTCAACCTAGTCTTGCCAACTTACAATCCCCCGAGATCCATGGATATTCGCAATCTACTAAACTCTAGATTCCTCTTCCAGATAGAAACCAAACCCTTACAACTCACGATTATTTTACAGACACAAAATCAACATTTGCAATTTACTCTTTTCGCGGGTCAAGAATTAACCCTATTTTTTTATCAGGCTAAAGAAAAACCTAACTCTCACTCACTTATCATTTTCACAAGGAATGATGAACCTTTAGAAATCACTCAAAAATAATTCAATTGCAAGATGAATCAAAACCTAATTCTTTTCAAGGGAAAAATATAATCTAACATTTTTGCAGGACAAAGATCAAACCCTAATCTTGTTCACAGGAAAAAGATTGAAACCTAACTACCCTAATTAGAAACCATCCCAAACTTGTCTATTCACTCAAACTCACAAATACAAAAAATGTAAGTTTCTTCCTACAATGAACTTCTACCACCTCAATACGAATATACTCAATTAATATCCTAAATAAATACTACATGATAGATACAATGTGAGGTAATTCAAATCTAATTAATAAATAATGTGGGTCGCACAAATTTAGCACATAATCAGATAAGCAGGCAAAAATCGCTTAAAAATATTTTCAGGCTTTTAAGTTCAAAAAAGATTTTTCTAACAATCCTAAATCAATTAATAAAGATAAATATAACTTTAAATAAAATAATATAAATTAGAAGGATTTTACATGGAAAACACCGATGACAATGATTGAATAACAATTAAAACCTGATAGGTGTAAATTACCTATATATTTTTAACCCGAATTTATTAGTTTTCGAGTACGTTTATAGTTATTTTTATATGTTTTAATATATTTTTATTCTTTTTGGATTAAAACAGGTGTGTAGGGTGAAAATGTATGAAATCAGAGCATAAACGATCAATTCGTATCGAGAACGGTCGGAGAACGGTGGAAAAATGAGCAAGACGGCAAGATTTTTCACCCAAGCCCACAGCCACGGCGGTGAAGATGCTGAGAGAGACCAAAGGCCACTGATAGACCACCACCTAGGTGGAAATCTAGTAGATAATTTGACAGATGGCTACTAACAGCCCACGGCCTAGGCGGAGAATCTACCGCCTAGGCGAAAATCCAGCAGAAAGTTCTCCCAAGCCACTGACTTCTCCACCGCCGTGGTAAAACACTAACCGACATATTCCTCCGCCTTGGCAGAAATTCCACCGCCTAGGAGAAGGCCTCTGCGCAGAATAGATATTTTTTTAGATATTTTGCCTATAAATACCCCATCCCCTCTCATTTTCTGATCTCTCTTCGGCCATTAGGGCCTTCCTAGGGTTAGATAGAATAGAGAGAGAGTTTTGGAGAGTGCTCATTCAATCCCGAGGAAGAAGATGAAGGAGGAGCAATTGGATTACGATTTTAGTGCTAAATCTTCGGATATCGGCTAAGTTTTTCCACTTCTCTCTTTATTTTCTTTATTTTTGTAGCTTGTTGAGCATGTTTAGCTCGGTTTTTGTTGTTTATACGGTTAGCTTATCGAGCAAAACATAGATTGTAAATGAGGATTAACATTTTATTTATGAAAATGTAGTTTTGGTTAAGTTTATGTTTAATTCTTGGTTGTTCTTCGTATGTTGATTGTGTGTGCGTTATTGTTTGTTTATCGTGCTTAGATTTACATATCGAGAATACGGGGTTTAACTCTCGGAAGAGGTAACCCCAAATTCAGATTAGAATAAACAAACGCCACGATCTGATAACCCAGGCGGGGTTAGGATTGTAGACAATCTATGACGTTGGGGCAAGACTCACATGACCTAGGGTCGTTAAGATGTTTAGAGGGACTTCTTCATTGATTCGAAGTCGCATATTCCCTCGTCTTACACTCGGGAGAGGTGGCGATAGAGTTTTAGAACTGAGATTATCCATAGATTAAACACAACGCAACAATCCAATAATCCGGGAGAGAGTTGGATTGTGTGTAATCAATGACGTTGGGGCGAGACTCACAACCTAGAGTCATTAAGACGTTGATGGGGACTTCAGCATTGATTTGAAATTGTGTAATCCCCCGTCTTACACTCGGAAGATATGGTGAGGGAGTTTACAAACCGAGATTGTCGGATACGCTGAACGCTGTTAATGTTAACTAAAACAAAACCAAACGTATTTTAGTAAATAACGTTAATCCCTAGGCAATCTACTTCCCTAAACAATCTCAAAATTAGTATTTATATAATAGTTAACTTAATTAGTATTTTAGTTTAATATTAGTATTAAATTAAATTCCATTTTTGTCACCTAGATAAACTTAGGTTATGACAATCGCGATACTCGATAGTAATCTCAACCAATCCCTGTGGATACGATACCCAATCAAAAGGTCCATTATACTAAAACTTGATCCGTACGCTTGCGGTGAAAGTGGCAGTCTATTATTTGCGGCCACCAGAACCCAAATCGGTGAAAACAAACATCTAATGCTTTGGATTAAGAACTTGAATAAAATCTCTCATAAAAATTGTAGCGGAAATCTCACTCTTATAAAAGCTCAAATTGATTGTTCTTGATGTATTGAACTCCATTCTCGTAGATATATATTGATAGACCAATAACTAGCCTTCCAACGGCTAGTCTTTCAAAGATATGCTATAAAATAACACTATAAGACCCCATATATGATTTCAGGTGTATTTCACTTAAAAAATAACTTTAAATTCTCTTATTTAAGTCCATAAAACAATTATCAATTTAAAACCATAGAAATAGGAAGTATTAAAACTTTTAAATTAGGAGTGATAAGTGTAATTTATCTATTTATTCCCAAGTTGTTTTCGAGTATTTTTATAGACTTTTAATATGTTTTAATTTGTTTTTATTTTTTTTGTTATAAACCAGGTGTTTGGGACGAAAAGGGACAAAAACGGTCTATAAACGAGCAAGTCGGTGGAAGAACGGTGGAGAAAACGAGCAAAAAGACAAAAGTTTAGAACCTGCATCCACCGCTGCAGTGGTGAAACCGTCGCTACAGTGGTCAATATGTAGAGAGCTCCACCGCTTCAGCTGTAAAACTACCGCTGCAGCGGTCATCCGGCAGTAACCCTACTGATTTCCTCACCACTGTAGCGGTTCAACAACAGATCTTTTAGGATATTTTGAGATATTTTGAATCCTATATATATTCCCTCTTCTCCCCCACACACAAGAAACATTTTTTGGGAGTGCCTTGAGAGCTCCAAGGCCTATCAACCAAGAGAAGATTACAACGCCAAGAAGAGAAAACATTCTCGGAATGATTTTAGCGTCGATTCATCGGATAATGACTAGTCTCCTCATTTATCTCTTTTATTGTTAGTTTGGTTGATAGTTTTGTATATGTTTAGCTTGTATTTTGTTTTATATTTGGTTATGGCCATGTATAGCTAAACATATATTGTCTAGGGAGCAATTCGTTTATAAAAACGTTGTTTTGTTTCATCTTTGTTTTGTTAATGGTACTTCATGTTTATCCGATTGTGTTTACCATTTTATTACAATCTTAATATGCTTGTTATGGTATTAGGGTTGATTTTGAGAATACGGAGTTTGATACTCGGGAGAGGTAACCCCGGATTCGGACTAGGGTTTAAACACAACGTGATGATCTAATGACCTAGGACGGCGTTAGAAAGTATGCAATCCATGAGGTTAGGGCGAGACTCATGTGATCAAGTGTCGTATAGACGCTCGAGGGGGACTTTGACGTTGACGCGAAGTCACATATTCATTCACTTTACACTCGGGAGAGGTAGTGAGTGAGATTTCGATACCTAGATTGTCAGATAATATAAATGCCATTAATGTAAATTAGATTGAATTAAACGTGTTTAAATGAACGAAGTTAATCCCTAGATAATTTACTTCATTAAAAGTCAGTATTAGTATATTAGATTAATTAGTTTAATTAGTTAATTAGTTTAGTATATCAATTTTTTAACAAAAATATAAATTTAAGTCACCTAGATAAAGTTAGGTTAAGATAATCGTAGTACTCAACAACCGTCTAATCCAATCCCTATGGATATGACAACCCTAACTCTTCCTAATCTATACTAAAACTTGACTTGTACACTTGCGGTGAAAGTAGCTAAGTAATTTAACGCTACCAAGGTGAATGTCAAAATATATGTACCATATCAATAGAGATAACATAATAGGTTATTAATACTTCAATTAATTTCAAATCCCCCAAATCTCACTCTTGGAATCATAAAAAACGGATAGTTTTTTACCAAGAGACCAAATCACTGAAAATCTCAATTGAATCTGTCAGTTGATCGACCTGTCCTGCTCCCAATATAACTGTTGGCACAAAGCCAGTCGGTTGACTGACCACATCCAATCGGTTGACCAATTGAATCAGTGTGAACCATTTTTCCACCAATTCATCTACGGACTCAAACGGTTGGCAGACCATCTTCATTCGATTGACCGATTGGTTCATTGTGCTAATTTCTTTAGCCAATTCAGCTACTGTTTCAAATGGTTGATCGACCAATTTTATTCGGTTTATCGGCTGATCAATAGGACTCTATTTTAACTCCCAACACTCATTGTTTTTGTTGATCCTAAGATTTTCATGAACAATTAAGTGTTGATGTTTTGGTGGAACTAATGGTTTGTTAAGTATTTCAGTTAATTAAGTTCCAGTGATGAAGATGCGATGGCAGATTATGAATAGATGCTAAATGATAATGTTAAAGATGATGAAGAATTAAGAGTTTGAAGAAATTAAGGAAAACAATTAAGGTGAATTTCAACTCTTAATATCTCAATTAGGAACACACATGACACAAAAAAAATTTATTGTTTATGTGTGTTTTGATAAGATGAAATTATTTGCTCCTATGTGTATTTGGAAAGAAATATTTATAATTGACTAAAATAGAATTTAAGAAGTTTGTAGAGCTTATTTAGAAAAGAAAATGGTTAAAGGGGCGAAAACGTAAATAAGAATGAGTTAAAAACGAATTGGAGAAAAGTGTTCAGCAATGAGGAGTCGACTAATAAGTCGACTGAAGCGTATAAGATAAACTTGCTGAATTAATCAGTCGATAGGTAAGTCGACCGATGTAGAGAAATGAAACTCTCTGAATCTCCATGTAGACAGATAGGTCGACCGATGGACACATAATCTTTGACTTGGCTACATCCTGAATCGAGCGGTCGACTGGTCGGTCGACTGATGGCATAGTTTCAGGATATTGAGGATTCCGAATTTATATCTAAAAGTAGCCATTTTTGGTTGGGATTTGTGAGAGATTTTAGGAATTTTATGATATTTAAGATATGCTACATCTATTATTTAATTCCTATTGATTTGGTTCATTAAGTTTGAATGTTTCTCAATTTGGTGCTTAAAATTGTTTCTATTCTATTTAATTGAGATTTAGAAATATTTAAGCGATTTAATTGAGAGTTTTAAAAGATGTAATTAAGTGAATTGAACAAAAATGAAGTCATAATGATATATGGGGTTTAAGAGAGCATTTAAGTGTCATGATACATGGGAACTAACCGTTAGAGAGCTGATTTATTTTCCATATATATAGACCTGCGTTTTTCATATATCATTAACATAGATTAAGAGAGATTAAAGAGTTGAGATCATATTGAGCTGTTATAAGAGATATCATTATGAGATTTTGTGAGAGTTATTCTAAGAGACAATTTTGAGAATTATTAGCTATTAATCTTTGCTACTACCGGATCTGAAATAACATTGCTCTATTTATTTTTTCTGTGGATTCCAGGTGAGATCTTTCCAATTACTTTCTATTGTGCATTGCTTGTTTCATTTTTGTAAATTGATCTTTAGAAATTGTTTCTGATTTTTATTGAAGAAAATATTTTATAAATAATTTCTTGAATCTGATTACGTGCTTAATTATTTGCTATCCATCTTTTATTTAAAATCATATTTTCAATCTCACACTTTTCTATCACTAGATTTGAGATATTAATCGAGTTTTAATTTATCTGGGGTGGTAGAAGCTCCAAGTGAGATAATCTGCTTATCAATTTGTATTGGTAAGTAGTGTGATAGAACTGTTGGGGTATTTAATGAAATGGTAGCCAATTTTCAGTCTCTTCCTGTAAAGAGATTGAGGTAGTAATTCTTCCTAGATAGAATTGATTTCGAGTGAATTTTGTAACGGTTCCATCCTTACATAGGAAAAAGATAGTTGGAGTGTTTTTGTGAGGTTTTGATTCTTGAGCCTAAGGTATAAAAGAATTAGGTTGTGATTCTCCCTGTAATAGAATTATGTTATTCTTGAGCCTGTAAAAAGTAGAGGTTATTCCTAAGCATGTGAAAAGAAATTTGTAAAGGTTAATTCTGAATCTGCTAAAAGAATCATTGTGAGGGTTTGGTTCTTACCTGTAAAGGAATCTTGAGTTTAGTGGGTGCAAAATCTTTGTGGGGCCCAGAGGACTGGATTAGCCAAGAGTAATTTGGTGAACCAGGATATATCAGTGACTACTGCATTACTTATTTTCTTATTTTATCTTGTGTTGTTTGGGTATGTACCTAGAGCTTATTACACTTATCCGCTGCTATAAAGATAACAATTAATTTTAGGATAAAATTAATTGTTTGATTTTTGGAGTGTTATTATTTCTCTGATAATTTTTTAATTACCCAATTCAACTCCTCTCTTGGTTATTCTATTGGGCCAACAATTTTAATTAGTCAACCGATTGTTTTTCTCTATTGACTAAATTGACCAGAAAGCACAACCTTTTATGCTTTAAAACACATTTTTCAGTTAGGTCAATTATCAAAATCATTTCACATAAGGAGCACACACAATATCTCATTTTAGGATCTTAAACTTATCATTTCTTATCATGATACACATAAAATTAACTCATTTTAAGTATCGAGCGTGATTCTAATTCCGGTTGCATTGAGAGTATAATTCTAAAGAGTTGTTTCCATTTATTTTTCTTCAACGTCTTCAAAACTCTTCATATATTCATTATGTCCATCTTCCACCCTTTATGTCTTTTTCATCAAATATTCTTCTTACTCAAATGCATAGAATTATAAATCTGAAACACTCGATAAAACCATTAGATCCACCAAAAATATCAATACTTAATTGTTTATCAAAACCTTGGATTCAACAATCTCCCTCTTTTTAATGTTGACAATTAACTTTGATGTTTTGTTCAAAATATAATGTCACCATGCTCTTCCTAAATCCGAGGACGGTTATTTAAACTCATTTAAGCACAGTAATGAAAACAAAATCAAACCAAATAAAGATATTCAACATAAGCTCTTAATAACTTCTCCCTTTAATCGATGCAATGCTTCCCTAAACATTAATTTTTCCCCATTTGTCATCTCAAAAAGTGGGGATGGAGAATCAAAAACATTAATCTAGGTATATATCACTATTCCTAGCCTAACCTAAATCTCGAATGATTTTCACGAATCGATCTTCAACTAGAGGTTTGGTGAAAATATCAGCTAGCTAATCAAAGGTATCAACATATTCAATATCTTTTTTTTTTTCAATTTAATCATAACATATTATTACCCCACTTATAAAAACTTATTCCCCTCTATATCATATGACCTTCCCATTTGTTACATCAAAAAGTTGAGATCATGAAGAGAACAACTTTTAAGATTAATCTAATTATCGTAAGGCAATTTCAAGAAATCATCAAATATTTTAATGATATAGCATGAAATCATATAATGTTAATTAAGTCAACATGTTTTATTCATGGTACTAATTATTATATTCCTGTTAGATAGAATAAAAAAATATGTAATCTTTAACGCACTAGGACATGACGCATATCTCAATAATAATATAAAGTATTTATGAAACAATTGACATAAATCTAATGCATGGATAATTGCATACTAAAGATGTTATCTCATTAAATTTTAGATCCCTTATAGAATAATAATCATTTAAAACAAAGAGAAATAAAACGTATGCTAAGTTCATATTATCATGCATTTAACTAGACACTTGATGCTTATAAAGATATCCACGTTCGAAACACTAAGCATAGATTGATATACCAGGTATATTCAAATGATCATTCAAATGGTATCGAAAATAGATTAACACAATTTCATAAAACGATACCAACCATGCAAGATTAAATACATATGATCATGGCATCAAAGTAAACCATGCTAAATACTGATATTATAAAAACATGTAGCATGTGATACGAGAAATACGATAAGCTTAATAACGATCACATATCTCAATCTTAATCAATAAACCAGTATTATCTAACAATTTAGATCATATAACATGTTTCATATAATCAAATTAATGAACAATACTCGATACAATCACATCATAAAAACATGTTAATAGACTTTAACTAAATTATTCTTAAAATCACCTTGTAATGTTTATAAGACAATAAGTAAATATATAATTTAATATAGGTCATTAGAAACTATTACCAACTTACTTAATTGGAAAATCAGACACCTCTCTCTTTAACAAATTTAATGAATTTAAACTGCAACGGGTTAGAAATACCTCAAACGTCCTTGGTGACGACTTTATTTGTTACCTCATTGTTGTTGTCAACGTCATTCTTGTTATCCTTTGAAACAACTAATTGAGTTGGCTTGTCATTATTGGGGGTAACCAGTTGATTAAGAAACTCCACGTTGTGATAGCTAAACGTGTGAAAGCCGTTGCGCTAATGTGCATAACTACCGCACAACCTATTTGTGTCAATGGATTAGTTCGATCCAAAACCTGAGATAATGGATATAAATCAAAAAAAGAATCATAATTAGTTGTTAATAGAGTTAAATTTATCAAATGATGAGGGGCCGACATCCATTTATGCCTAATTGCTTTACCTATAGTTCCTTGAACCACGTTTTCTAAACGTTAACAGTTAGGTATTGGTGACTAGTAGTTCAGGGTGGTTAATAACCTTCTTCTTATCTTATTATTTGTTCAAGAAAGTTGACTGGTAGTCCCAACTGAATAAGCAATGCGCAATCAATCACCTATAGCCATTTCCTCTGTCAAGGACTTCCATAAGGGCGACATTATCGTATGTTCCACTTTGGTTGCCCTGGTTTCTCTACCAAAGTACTCATATGGCTAATATTTCACCCAACCTATTTAAACAACCTAAAGGCTTGGCCCCGTGTCATTTAGAGAATGACTCGAACTCTTATGGCATGGCTTTGTCAGTTATTCTCGCAATTTAAAGTAGATTTGGACCTCCACTTCTCGGAAAGCATGGTTCTTGCCCCTATTTGAGCTTATCCATTAATTGGGTGATCCCTTGATCTTACGTTTGAGTGTTTGTTTGTTGTTTACTAAATGATCATCTTGGATTTAACGTTTGCTTCGGTTGGTTTAGTCCACTATCTGGCTACCCTTGCAAGTGACTGGATGTTGGGATATTAGGTATACTTGGTTCACAATTTCATTAGACCCACTATCTCGTATGCTAATTGTTGAAGTTTAGGATAGAGGTAGACACAATCCCTCAGTTTGTTTGTTACTGGAGAGAGTGTCAGTGGAAACATCAACCACTTTGTAATGTGCCTTGACTTGGACCTTCTCATGGGCCCGCCTTAATGCTTGTCCTGGAAGATGTTTTTGAACTTTACCCGTAATCAAAACCTATGTTTGTCGTATAACACTAACATTTAGCTGATTAATACAGACGTGAGGCGAAGTAAAGCCACCAATATAATAGGTCCAAATATACAACCTGGCACAACTTATTTCATTATAGTGACTTCTAATTCCTTCTAGAACCCAACTCTCTAATATTTTGTGAGTCTCGAGATTATGAAGTCTCCTATTCAAAACTCTAAGGAAGATCTCACGAGCAAGAGATACTCTTCGCATCGACCCTCTCTGAAAGTATGTTGTAGCGCTTATAACTCTTCAATCCAAAACCAAAAATAGTGGTATGTGCTAGCCACAAAATAATGGAGGCAGTCAATTAATATAGATGGATCCAAAATCTTATTCAAATCCAAAACACTACAGAGCGAGTGGTTCTTTTAGGTGGGCAATTATGTGACAACACTATAGAGAAAGTGACACTTTCGTGTAACATGCTATGGTCTCAATACCCTTACGAGGTAGTGATGAGTTTCACGCTCTCTAAGCCTGGCCCACACGGGGATAGGAAGATTGGCCGCAATCTGAGTTGTGGCTAGGTTATACCTCGGTTGAGTCTCATGAGGTTTACTAATGCTCTTCCTTTTTCACGGAGATAGAGAAAGAACTTTAAACCTTTCATGGTACTCTCTTTCTTTATAGATAGATTAATTTGTGTCTCTTTGGGTTCAATTGTATTGCGGAGTTGTTCTTGAACTATTATTTCTACAATGCAACAACAACCCGGTGTTAGCCAAAACATACCATAGGTTGGTCCAAACAAGAAATAAAGAATAACTCTTTTGGCTAGCTAAAAAGACACAGTTAAAGAAAGCAAACAGGCAAGGAACCGAAGGTGATGCTAAAAGAAAGCAAGGAACAGAACGTTTCGCTATAGTAGGAAGCGTGACCGAGTAATAAGGACCGACACTACTGGTAATAACCTCTTCAAGCCCATAAGCAAAAGTAAGGAATGGATTATGTTGATCCTAAGATTTTGATGAACAATCAAGTATTGATGTTTTGGTGGAACTAATGTTTAATCAAGTGTTTCAGTGATTTAAAGTTCCAGTAATGGACATGTCAAATTGAATGGATACTTAATAAAGATATCAAGATGATGAAGAAATATTAAGAGTTTGAAGAAATTAGGGAAAATAACTCAGATAAATATTAACTTTTAATATCCCATTTAGGAACACACACATGGCACAAAATGAATCTTATCTTTTATGTGTGTGTTTGTTAAGTATATTTATTTGCTCCTATGTGAATTAAAAAGAAATATTTTTGAATGACTAAAATGGGATATAAGAGTATTAATGGAGTTTATTTAAATATAAAAAAGGATAAAGGGGCGAAATCGTAAAAGAAAGTAAGTTAAAAACAAGATCAAAGAAGTGATTCAGAAGGAGGCAGTCGACTGAGAAGTCAACCGGAGAAAGAAGATGAAACATCCTGAATTGAAGAGTCGATCAACCGGTGGAAGCATGACAAACTCTCTGAATCTGTGAGTTGACTCGGCAGTCGACTGGGCAGTCGACCGAATGTACTGTTTTAGGATATAGTTTGATCCGAATTTAAATCCAAAAGTAGCCGTTTTTGGTTAAGAGTTGAGAGAGATTTAAGGGATATTCTATATATTTAAGATATGGTTCATATACTAGTTAAATCCTTTTCAATATGGTTCATTAAATGTTAATGTTTCTGAATTTAGTACTTGAAATAGATTCTATACTTATTTATTTTGATTGAGAAAAACTTTGGGGGTTTAATTGAAATATTCGAGAGATGTTTTTAAGTGAAATTGAACCTAAATGAAGTTCTTATGTTATAAGGGATCTATAAGAGTATTTTATTATCATGAAATTTGTAAACTATCCGTTAGGAGGTTGATTACATGTGCCTTTATATAGACCTGCTAATTTTCTAAGAAAAAAATCATTCTAAGAGAGAAAATAAGTTTATATCATTTTGAGAGAGCTTTTATAAGAGTGATCATTTAACTATACTGTAAGCTGTTCTAAAAGTAATTCTGATAATCAACTGTGATCAATTTGTGCTGATTTTGGAATTGAAGCTATATTATTTTCATCATTAATTCTGTGGATTCCGGGTGAGATCTTTCCATATTGATTATTACTTGTTTATTATTGTATTTTGGAAATTGATTTTAGAAATTGTTTTTGATTTTTTAAAGAAAATATTCTTTCAAACAATTTCTTGAATCTGATTACGTGCTCCAATTTGCTACTCATATAGTGTTAAAATCAGATTTTTGCATCTTACATAATTCTATCACTAGTTGGGATATTAATTGAGTTTATATATATCTGGGGTGGTAAAAGCTCTGAGTGAGACTTACTTATTAATTTTTGTATTGTGAGTTATGACGGGTTAAATATCATCAGGGATATTTAATCAAGGGTAGCTGGGTTTCAGTCTCTTCCTATAAAGAGATTGAGGTAGTAGTTCTTCCTGGATAAGAATTGCGTGTTTGTGAGTGATTTTGTAACGGCTCAATTCTTACCGGGTAAAAGAATATTTGGAGTATTTTTGTGAGGTTTTGATTCTTGAGCCTAAGTGTTAAAAAGAATTAGGTTATTCTTTAGCTTGTAAAAAGTAGAGGTTCTTCCTTTGCCTAAGAAAATAAAATTGTAAAGGTTGATTTTGAGCCTGTAAAAGAATCAGTGTGCGTGTTTGGTTCCTACCTTTAAAGAAATCTTGGTTTTAGTAGGTGCGACCTCCGTGGAGCTCGAGGGACTGGATTAACCAAGAGTAGCTTGGTGAACCAGTATAAATCTTTGGTGTACTGCTTTCTTAATTTGTTTATTTTTGTTGTTTGGGTGTGCACTTAGATTTATTTTAATTCCGCTATGGTATAAAGATAATAATTAATTTAGACATAAAATTAATTATTTGATTTATTCAAGTATATTCTGATAATATTTTTTAATTACCCAATTCACCCCCCATCTTGGGTATTCTACTAGGCCAACAGATTAGATGGTTTTTTTCCCATCTGTCTTTCCAAAAGGGTTAGACCCTCATTCTGCAATAAATTATATGGCAAAGTCTTGAATGTATTTAAGCTATTAGTTGGCCTTACTTAGCGGTGGCTTAAAGAAAGCCCAGTTGGGTGTATTGGAACACGGACAAAGACTTTAGGAATGCAAAGGAAAGAAGGAGTGGGTCGACCGTTTGGGACCTTGTTCCAATCATTTAGAGTGCGGTACTCAACTTGGGAACTGGAACTCCATCTTTTTCTTTTCTTGCTCCTCAATCTACAGTCTACAGATAACACAACTAACTTTTTGCAGTAATTCCCACTTGGCCAGCAGATCTTGAGTCCAACATATGCCCTTAATAGCTAACCACAACACAGTATGAAGCTTACCCTAGGAATATGCTGAGAAAACCAATAGATATGAGCCCAATTCAACCTAGGATAAGGATTCCTAAAAGTGAACCAGGCAAATGAGGTAGTGAATTGGTTGTTTTATAGTGTTTGATTAATGATTTAGAATATCATTTTGATATCAAAGAATATTGAACGAGTGCCTTCCCCATTTTCTAAAAGCCACCACTTTCTTATGTTATAAGAACTTTCAACTACATTAAGAAAGTCAAGAAATATATCTTTTTTCTTTTCTAATTCTAATTAGAATGCATATTGTATAATTATCTATAATGTTTAATAGAGATAATGATATAGACTAGAATGCGATGTGATATGTAATGGATATAATCGATAGATATAATAGAAGAGACCTGGCTATTTATCTAATTCATCTCATTTTTTTCCCTTATCTATTTTGCAATGATCCCATTACGTAAACGCTTGGGGGTATCCTTTATAAATACTGTATATTTGATTCCATACATAAATCTATTTTCTTCCTTATGAGTTCTAGTCTTAATAAGAATGTTATTTATTATTGTTCATATAATTATGTATTACGGTATGAATCTAATTATGTATTATGATATGAATATATCATACCAATTCATTATGTATGGAGGATGAGATTCCATTTATATAGAGCCAATTCCAATACACTTATTAGGGGCTCCCATTAGCGTACATCCATTAGAGCCCAACAATTGCCTGATCTAAAGTCGATAAAGAACTTCGATGAAAAATGGATGCCCAAGCAGGTTCAAAATCATTGTTGAGAGCCATCAGGAAGAAAATATTGTCTTGTTGATCTCAAGTTGTGAAGTACTTTGAAGCAACAGCAAAGCAAACCCAACTAGGTTCTATGATGTTAACTGGTCCCAAAGAGTTTGAATAAGAGAGAGAAAATTATTGATTAACTAACCAGGTTCTTAGCGCATACGGTGGAGGATACTCAAGGCAGTTCCAACCGAAATACTTGGAATAAATTTACAACTTCTACTAGGAGTAGCCTTTTTAGTGCTAGCTAAACGTAAAGTAATGGCTTTTGTGTAACGTTAAAAGGTTCTTTTTCTAGTGGGATCATTTGGATTGCTATATCTAAGCTCAATCTTGCTCATTCCATTTCCTCGACAGCACCTCGAGGTGCATTTCGTTGTCTTACATGAGACTCGGGATATTCCCCACTCCATGGCATAACACGTTTTGCTCATCCATATTCCGTGGTCTAACCAAGAAGACACATGGCGTTGTTTTATCAAGATCAACATAAAAAGTGCATCAATATCCAACCTCTTCCCAAGATAGTAGTACTCATCATTCAGTCATTGTCTTGAGATGGTTTTGCATCCCAACATCTTTGTTGATCTTGGACACTACTGGCTGATTTATTTTGTTGTGATCTGCAATAATTCTATAAACTAATTTCTCCGGATTTTGAGGTTGCATTTTCTCTGAGTAATAATTATTTAGCTGAACCCATGGCTTTCTGATAGCATCTATTTTATGCCTTTATATATTTTGATTCATCCTTGTTTGTGCATTAAATATGAAATCCCTTCTCGGTATGTAATATACATTTTACGTTCTTGATTGAGCGAATATATTATTTGTACCTACATAAAAAATATCTTTTTTTGGTATCCAATTATTTCTGGATCCAATCAGGTAACCATGCAACAAATAACAAATTTTCTTAAAATGACCATACTTTTCCCAATAAAAACATCTAGCATTATTAGCACATTTTCTAAGATAATCATTATTCTGTACGGGAGCACGATATTGATATTGATATTGAAGAGCTACATTAGAAACTATTGGTTTTTCAACAAGTTTAGTTATCTCAATATCCTTGAATTTATCCATTACTTCGTTAATCTCCTTTTGAGTCTTTTCCAATGATCGCTCCAACGAACTAACATTCACATGTAGACCAAAATTCTTTCTATGTATAAATTCAAGATAATTCTTAAGAATTCGACAATCATTTTCAATAGAATGAATTTTCAAACGAGTTTAATCAAACTCACACCTTGCATTATCCAACTCAATGTTCAAGGCCTCATTTAAAGTTTCAAGATTTTTCTTGTGAAAATCACTTTGCTGAAAATCATGAATATTATTTTTCAAAAGTTTGTTCTCTTCTTCAAGAGAATCGATTTTTTCAAGTGACTTACCAATGTCAGATAAAACATTTAAAAATTGAGCAGTTTCAAAATACTTGTCCAAATTCTTATTCTTAAGAGATTTAGTGGTACTAAACTTTTTATTTTTTGAAATCGCGATCTTTTACCCGAGTTTCAAATTTTCTTTTCCAAAAACATAAGGTAATCAGTATCTCAATAGCCTTATCTATAGCCTCATTATTACAATTTTTATCATTCTCACCAACGGAACCCTGATTTTTAGAGTAAGCAAGAGATTCACTAATAGCAACAAGACATTCAGAAGATTCACATACAATATTATTATCAGTGAAATCCATATGATTGTGTTTAGCTAGGATGTTAAGCCTAATCAAGCTAAAACCAGCAATGATACCAATTGTTTGCCCAAAGAGCTACCTATGAGATGAGGTGAACTAGGTAATTACCAAACTTAAACAATTAAGTCTTTTAGACACAAATAATCAATTTTCCTATATAGATTATTATATTTAAATGTAACAGATGTGTGTTTAATAACAAGTGCACACCCAAACACAAGATAGAAAATAAATCAATGCAACACACAAGAATTTATCCTGGTTTGGTCAAGTTAGTCTTGCCTACGTCCAGTTCTTCGAGCTCTACAGAGATTCGCAATCCACTAAACCCCGAATTCCTTTACCAAGTATGAACCAATTTGATAAGTGTAATTTACCTATCTATTTCCAAACCGAACTTGTTAGCTTTCGAGTCTCTTTATTACGTTTTATTACATTTAAATACATTTTTATATAGTTTTGTCTAAATTAGGTATGTGGGGTAAAAAGGCATGAAAACGGATCATAAACGATCAAAATGGATCAAGAACGGTGGAAGAACGGTGGGAAACAAGCATAAGGGCAAAATTCAGAACTGCAGCCCACCGCCGCAGTGACCAGACCACCGCCGCAGCGGTCAATATGCAAAGTAAGCCTTAAACTTGCTGAACACCCACCACCGCTGCGATGGTGAAAGAAAAGAAATGTCTCTTCTCCCATCGCCATGTCCACCGCCTAGGCCATTACCCAGCCGACATGCCCACCACTGCGGCAGTTACTCTACACAGCTGTTAGATATTTATTTAGATATTTTGGTTCCCTATTTATTCTTCCCTCCTCTCTCCTAGCCAAAGTGGAGAGCTCACTAGAGACTCCTTAGGGTTAGGATATTTTGAGATTATTTTGGGGTATGCTCAACCAATTCTAAAGGAGAAGAACACATTCCGAAAAATGAGAAATGATCGTTGGATGGTTTTAGCGCTAAATCTTCGGACTATGACTAAGTTTCTTTTGTTTCTCTCTTTATTTTCTTAATTACAGTAGTTTGTTGAGCATGTTTAGCTCGTTTATCATTATATGAATGGTTATAGCCATGAGCTAAACGAATTTTGTCTAGGGATTAATATAATTTATGAAATCGTTGTTTGTTTGAGTTGTGTTTCGTTAATGGTTGTCCTTCGCTATTTTGATTGTGTTTACCGTTATTCTTTGATTATATGTTAGTTTAGATATATAGAGAATATGAGGTTTGACACTCGGAAGAGGTAACCCAAATTCGAACTAGGGTAAACACAATGCAACGATCTAATAACCCGGGAGGGAGTTAGAAAGTGTGCAATCAATTACGTTAGGGCGAGACTCATGTGACCAGGTGTCGTTAAGACATTAAGGGGGACTTCTTCGTTGTTGCGAAGTCGCATATTCACTCATCTTCCACTCGGGAGAAATGGTGAGTGAGTTTACGATACAGAGATTATCGGATAAGTTGAATGTCGTTATTATAAACTAAACGAGACCAAACACATTTTTGTAAACAAAGTTTTTTTAATCCCTAGATAATATTTTCCCCTAAACATCTCAATATAGTATTATAATATAATTAGTTTAATTAACTTAGTATTAGTATTAATTAAATTATAAAAAACTACAATTTTTATCTCCTAAATAAAGTTAGGTTATAACAATTACGGTACTCAACAATAATCTCAACCAATCCATGTGGATACGACAACTCCTACTCCTTCCCATCTATACTAAAACTTGACCCGTACACTTGCGGTGAAAGTGGTGGCGTAATATTCCGCCACCGCAAACCCTTACAACTCACGATTCTTTTCCTAGCACAGAATCAACCTTTAAAATTTACCCTTTTCATGGGTCAATGATGAACCCTATCTTTTTACCAAGTTAAAGAAAAATATAATTCTCTCTCACTTATTCTTTTCATAAGGAATTATGAACCTTTACAAATCACTTAAAAATAATTCAATTGTAGGATGAATTAAAACCTAATTCTTTTCAAGAGAAAAGAATAATCTAATCTTTTTATTGGACAAAGATCATACCCTAATATTTTTCACAGGAAAAAGATCGAAACCTAATTACCCTAACTAAATACCATCCCAAACATGTCTAATCCACTCAAACTTACAAATATAAAAAATGTAAGTTCCTTCCCACAATGAGCTTTTACTACCGTAATACGAATATACTTAATTAATGTCCCGAATAATTACTACATGATAGATGCAATGTGAGGCAATTCAAAACTAATTAATAAATAATGTGGGTGGCACAAATTTAGCACGTAATCAGATAAACAGGCAAACAATCACTTAAAATTTTTTCAAGCTTTTAAGTTCAAAAACGATTTTTCTAGCAATCCTAAATCAAGTAATCAAGATGAATATAACTTTAAAGAAAATAATATACTTAGAAGGATCTCACAGGAAAAATAGCGAAGGCAATAATTTAATAGCAATTAGAACCCAAATCAGTGACGCCAAATAGCTAGTGCTTTAGATCAAGAACTTGAATAGAATCTCTCATAAAATCTTAGTGTAAATCTCACTCTTATAAAAACTCAAACTGATTATTTTTTTATGTATTTAACTCCATTCCCGTAGGCCTATATTAATAGACCAATAACTAGCCTTCCAATAGCTAGTTTTTCAAAGATATGTCATAAAATGATATTCTAAGACCCTATATATGATTACCTTTCATTTTAGTTGTATTTCATTTAAAAATAACTTTCAATTCTCTCATTTAAGTCCATAAAACTATTCTCAATTTAAAACCATAGAAATGGGAAGTATTAAATAATTTAAATTAGGAAAATCTCAAAAATGTATGGACCATATCAATAGGGATAACATAATAGGTTGTTAATACTTCAATTAAATTCAAATCCCCCAAATCTCTCTCTTGGAATAATAAAAAATGGATAATTTTTGACTAAGAGACCAAATCACCCGAAATCTCAACTAAATCAGTCAGTTAACCGATTCCTCAGGTCGATTGACCGACCTATTCTGCTCCCAATATAATTGTTGGCACAAAGCTAGTCAGTTGATCGACCACATCTAATCAATTGACTAATTGGATTAGTGCGACCCCTTTTTTCCAACAATTCAAACGGTTGACTGACCCTCTTCATTCGGTTGATCGATTGGATTAGTGTACTCACTTTCTTAGCTAATTTAGCTACTGTTTCAAATGGTTAACCGATCAATTTCATTCAGTTGACCGACTAGATCAGTAGAACTTCGTTTTAACTCCCAAAACTCATGATTTTAATTAGTCAACCGATTATTTTTCTCAATTGACCGAATTGACCAAAAAACACAACTTTTTATGCTTTAAAACACATTTTTCAGTTAGGTCAATTCTCAAAATCATTTCACATAAGGAGCACATACAATATCTCATTTTAAGATCTTAAACTTATCATTTCTTATCATGACACACATAAAATTAACTCATTTTAAGTATCGTGCGTGATCTTAATTCGGGTTGCATTGAGAGTATAAATGTAAAGAGTTGTTTTCATCTATTTTTCTTCAGCATCTTTAAAACTCTTCATATCTTTGTCTTGTCAATTTTGTACCCTTTATGTTTTCTTCATCAAATCTTCTTCTTACTCAAATATATGGAACTATAAATTTTAAACACTCAATAATACCATTAGTTTCACTAAAAGCATTAATACTTAATTGTTCATCAAAACCTTGGATTCAACACCTTTTTTTTTCCTATTTGTACTTTGGCCCCGAACTTCTAAACAATTCAACATTACCACCCATTCTTTTTTTAAGGACTATTCAAACTTCATTATCCAATGGTGCATGACCCATTAGGTTCGAATCAAATATTGGATGGTTAATTTTTTGATTACATAATTGATTAATTATTTTATTAATTAAAAACAATTACAATTTTGTCTTTATGTAAAGAACACTTATTTACGACATCTCCATCAACTATGAGTCACACGTACTCACATATTATAGTTATATCCAATTGATATTAACTTGATCAAAAAACTCACCCTATTGTAATTATCATGGAATTTGATATCTCAATCTCTATGTCCCAAAAGAACTAACAAGGTGAGCTAAAGTCAAAACCCCTAGTCCGATCATATGTTCTTGATCCATGATTTACTTTATGATACCAACTAGAATCTCATTCTAACCATCATACTGCTTTGCCCAAAAACTTTAAGTAAATCAGGTTCGATCACATAGTACAATTTTCTTTTTGATAGAGGACAATAGATTCTTTCTTACATACTCGAATAATCATATGTGTGTCCACTGTACACATTGAATATTTTTGAGGTATCGTGGATATAGTACAATACTTAGTATTGTCAAAGTATAGCATCCCCGTACACAAGACAAACAATAGCTCAAGTCAAAAGATAAAATGTGCTATAACAACTTAGATATTCTATTTTAACCTTAAGTAGTATTGCTCATAAATAATATCGAGTATGGTTATGTTCATGTACCCGTTAACATTCAACAAGACCAATTGTGGTTGTTCTAGTATCTCACATCGATTGACTTGAGTTTTTATCATTCTTAATGGAAAGAATACCCGAAATACAATATAATCGAATTATTAAGTGCCAAGTAATAATCATAGGATTGGAAATATTTTTGGATATTCAATTATGAAATGTCTATGATCTCACTACTTTTTAATCTCATTAAAAATATGAAGATATTTCAATCGAATTCTTAAGTTGTTGGTCTAAATCTATCCAAGAGAGGGTGAATTGGGTAGTGCAAATAACTTTCTAAATTTTACTTTCTTTTAGATTTCTCTTTAAAATGAATTTAAGAAAATTTATAATAAAGTATAAGTGTCAAATAAGTACAGCCTAATATGTAAGAACAATATAAATACAAGCACACACAAGAGATAGAGATGGAAACAATGTAGGCACAAGTACATACAAGAGATAAAGATAGAAACAATATAGTCACAGAGATTTACAATAGTTTGGCAAGGCCCCTTCTTGCCTACATCTACCCCCTGGAGTTCTTTCAACTAGTATTCATATCTTATTCCCTAATCAAGACTGAACCATTACAGTCTCACAGGATAAATTACGTTCATATATCTTATATTCTCTCATAAAGTAAGATACATTTATACTTTTCTCCAATTTCTCATTAGACAAGCTACATTTTTGCATTTCTAATATTCTCTCGCTAAAATTAACACCTTGGCTTGAGTTAAAAAAAAAAAAAAAAAACCTTAATGCTTCTATCAATCACTCTTAACTCGATACACCTTATATTGACTCACTAGATGCTTGTAGAAGTATATGTACAAATCATACGATATATAGAAGCACATACAAAAGTAACCACGTATAGGATATAATCAATATGGTTCACATGATACAAGGAATCAAGTAATTAAGTAACATCAATTATCTCAAGTGCAAATCAATCTAAGATAATTTTTTAAGATAATGACATGCTCTTAGCAAGTTTAGTAAAAATGTTTAATTAGTTTACCTCTCATAAGATTGGTACATAGGGATTTAAGATCTCGATAAGTAACTTAATCTCATCGGAGGTGTGAGTTCTTTCGATGTCCTATATATCAAATCTAACGAATTCATTATATACTTAAAAATCACTTCTTGATTTTCCTGTAAAAGCTCTTAGGTTTTCTGAAAAACGATGGATTTCAAATTTATCTAAAATTTCTCTTATAAAGTACAATCTGAAATCTTAATTTGTTTTATCCCAAGTACAAGAATTAATGTTTAACACAATATAGAATAAGGATACAAACAATTTATGTGTAGATTTATGTACATTTGTAAGTAATTCGCACAAAGAGCTCTTTCTCGAAATCTCTTTGATTGGTATATAGCCTGGTTCCTACGATTCTAAATTGAAACAATTCATTGTTCTCTTATATCCATACAATTGAGGCCTTTGATTTTTGAAATAGTGTAAAAAATGTGCTTCGAATCATTGCTATTTGACCCGAACTTATTTTAAAAAAATCGGGGTATTTCAAATTATTTGTTCAAAAGGACAAAGACAAGGAAAACCTTTGTAAACGACAATTAATCTCAAGTAATATATAGATTGTAACGACCCAGTTTCTTAGGGACTCCATAGGATTTTTCCTTTCGGAGAATTAATACAAAAACTAAATAATCAATATTTTATTACTCGTAAATCTGAAAGAAAAAAAAATTATACAAACTACAACGATAATTATAATTATCAAATTATCGAGTCAATTTTCCGATATAACAACAATTATTACAGATAGAAATTCTTATATTATTCCTAGAGCAGTTTCATCCTCACTGACCTTGCAATAAAATTTGTGGGGCTGTGAGCCAACGCTCATTAAAATTTTAACCCCTCTAATACATGTATCAAATCAAACCCCAACTAAACACATAAATATTTTTCCCACATAATTTTCACAAAATACGTGATTATAATATCTCATGCAAAAAACAATTATCACTGTAATAACATAAACCACACAATACATGGAGAGATTAAATATATATATTAAAAGAGTTAGAAATTACACAAAAAATCTGAAGCCGAAAACCGAATCAAAATTGCCATGTTATAAACTTTATTTTCTTCTTTTGATCTTCATTTTCCCTCGTACAAAGTTATAGTAAATGACATATAATATATATATATATGGGAAAGGTTTGATCAATCTATTATTATTATTATTATTATTATTATTATTATTATTATTATATATGCCTACGCGTGTCTATGACCGTGTGTGTGTGTGTGTGTGTGTGTATATACACATGATTAAGGTTATTGCCTTCCTGAGGAAAGCAACAATTATTGGCCATATACTTTGTTGATACTAAGATTTTGATGGATAATTTATGTTAATATTTATTATGGAACTAATGAGTTTATTGAGTGTTTCAGTGATAAAGTTTTCATTGATGATTTTTATCATGAAAAAATGATTGAAGATGGTTAAGGATGCAAGAGACTGACAAGAAAACAAGCATTAAGAGACTGAAGACTTTGAAGAATTTAGGAGAAAATAACTCAAGTTAATTTTAACTCTTAATGTATCCCGATTAGGATCACACACGACACGAAAATGAATTTATGTTTATGTGTATTTTTATTAGGATCTTAATCAGCTAAACATATTTAATCCTATGTGAAATTGAAGAAGAAATATTGATTTAAGAAAAATTAGTAATTAAAATTGATTTAAAGTATCAATTAAGTTAATCGAGAAAAGAAATCGGTTAAAGGAAAAAAAACGTCGAAGATTTGAGTTAAAATTAATTGAGGAAGAAGTATTCCAGCAGAATTGATCAAAGTGGCTGGGAATGGTGTTGTCTCTAGATCGATTGGTCAACCGACTGAAGAGAGATCGGTCAACCTAGGCCAAAATCTGAACTCTCTGAATTGATCGGTCGACAAATCATGAGGGATCGGTCGACCTAAGGCCGATACTTGAACTCTCCAAATCGATCGGTCAACAGACTTAAGATAATCGGTCGACCGACCATAGCTGAAAATTGGCTTGGGGAGCATCCTAAATCGATCAATCGATAGACCATAGAATTTCGGTCAACCGACTGGCGATAACTTTTTGGCTTGGGCTACAACCTAAATCGATCGGTTAACTTATGATTTTGATTGGTCAACCGATGGTTCGATTTCAAGTTTAGAGAATTTTGTGGATTTGATCAAAAAGAAGTCGTTACTAACTGTTTTATGGTTAAGATCTGAGAGATATCTTAGAGATTTGATATTATTTGAAATATGTGATTGATATTTTGATATCCCTATAGATACGGTTCATATAATTTGATTATTTCTCAAATTGGTACGCTTAATTTTTTCTATCTTATCTTATTGAGATTGAGAAATATTTGAGGGATTAAATTAATTTTTTTTTAAAGTTATAATTGAGTGAATTGAACCAGGATTGAGTCATATCAATATAAATGGTCTATAAGAGCAATTAAGTGTCATGACAAGTGAAAACTAACCATTAAAGGGTTTGTTTTAAATCCTTATAAGTAGACCTGCGTTTTTCACTTATGAGTGATCCCAATCAATCAATTTTCAAGAGCTATTCAGTTTCTGAGCTTTCTGAAAGTGATTATTCTGAAATCATACTGAGAGTATTGTGAGATTAGAGTATTGTGAGACTTTCCTTTAGAATTATTCTTGGGGAATTTGCTGTTGCTGTCACTGATCTAGAGTTTCACTGCGATTCATTTACATTCATTTCGGTGGTAGCCTGGTGAGATTATTCCAAGTTTTTTGCTCTTAATTGATATTTGATATTATTATTTGTTACTTGGAATTTTGATCTTTGAAATCATTTTTCTGAACTTTAAATTTATTGAAAAATATTTTGAAACGAGTTCTTGTGAAAATCCGATTACGTGCTAAATTGTGTGCTACCCGCTTTTATTAAAATCAAATTTTGGTATTCTCACTTTATTTCTATCACTAGTATATATTGGGATATTAATCGAGTTTAAATTTAATTTGTGATGATAGAAGCTCCGAGTGGAAAAAAGTTTATCAATTTTGTAATTGGTAAGTTGTGTTCAGGTTAGATATTATTGAAAATATCTAATCAGGGGTAGCTAAGTTTCAATCTCTTCTTGTAAAGATATTGAGGTTTGATATTTACCTAGTGCATAAAAAGATTAAGTTACTCTTTTCCCGTAAAAAGAGTTACGCATAATTCTTCACAATTAGAATTAGTGTGAGTAAATTGTAAAGGTTCCATCCTTACCTGGAAAAAGAATACTTGGAGTGATTGTGAGGATTGATTCTTAGCCTAAGGTATTAAAGAATTAGGTTTGATCCTTAACCTGTGAAAGTATTGGGTTAGTCTTAAGCTTGAGAAAAAGATAAGATTATTTATGAGCCAGTGAAAATGGATTGTGAAGGTTGATTCTAAGCCTGCAAAAAGAATTAGTGTAAGGGTTTAGTTCCTACCTAAGGAAAGAATCTTGAGTTTAGTGGGTGCGACTCTCCGTAGAGCTTAGAATACTAGATTAACCAAAAGTACCTTAGTGAACTAGTATAAATTTTGGTGTTCTGCTATTTTACTTTATTTTATTTCAGTTGTTTGGGTGTACACTTAGTATTTATAACACTTATCCGCTGCATATAAAGATAAAATTAATTTAGGATAAAATTAATTATTTAAATTTTCAAAGTGTTATAAGTTGATAATTTGATTTAATTTTATATCTACCCAATTCACCCCCCTCTTGGGTAGATCATTGGGCCAACATACTTATTTTTTATTTAAGTCCATTTAAAATTAACGTTTTACCCCAAAAAATTATCAAATATTATTCAAACCATAAATTTACAAAACAATTTCAAAATATTAAACTTATATAAAGTAATATTTTTAAAATTTAAATTTTCGGGGTATTACAATTTGTAACGATATGATTTTCCAAAGCTGCCATGCAGTTTCTCTTTTCAGAGAATTAGTACTAAAACTGAATAATTAATAATTTATCACTCGTAAATCCGAAAAAATTGTATAAACTACGGCGATAATTATAATTATCGAATTGTCGAGTCAATTTTACTACGGTAAATATAACTGCAATTATTACCGATAGAAATTCCTATATTATTCTTGGTTAATTTCATCTTCACCGACCCTATAATAAAAACTATGAGGTTGTGAGCTTACGCTCAGTAGAATTTTAACGCTTTTAATACGTGTATCAAATCAAATCTCAACTAAACACATAAACATGTTTTCTACATAATTTTCACATAATACATGATCATAATATCTCATACAAAACAAAATTATCACCGTAAGAACATAAACCACACAATACATGAAGAGATTAAATATATTTATTAAAAGAGTAAAAAATTCTACCAAAAATCTAAAGCCTAAATCCAAACCAAAATTGTCACGGTATAAACTCTATTTTCTTTTTTTGATCTTCTTTCTCCCTAGTACAAAGTTACAGCAAATGACATACAATATATATATATATATATATATATATGTGTGTGTGTGTGTGTGTGTGTGTGTGTGTGTATGTCTATATATATGGGAAAGGCTTGATCAATCTTTTATTATTATTATTATTATTATAATAATAATAATATATACATGCCTACACATGTCCATGACCATGTGTATTTATATATATATATATATATATATATATATATACACACAATTAAGGTTGTTACCTTCCTTAGGAAGGCAACAATTCTTGGCCATATATTTATCTATTTTAATTTTTTAATTTTTTATTATTTACACAAATATCCGTTAAAATAAAAAAATATTAATTATATTTCAAAACTCTTAAAAATATTTTTTAAATAGCACAATAATCTCAAAATTTTAAAAGTCAATTTAAAATTAACGTTTTACCTCCAAATATTATTTATATCATAAATTTACAAAACAATCTCAAAATATTAAACTTATATAAAATAATATTTTCAAAATATAAATTTTTGGGGTATTACAATATACCTCCTTTAAATAAATTTCGTCCTCGAAATTTTGTTCAAACAATAATAATTCAGAATAGCACCGCCCTATCATGTTAGTCACTTTCGGTTAAATAATAATAACCAAAAAACAATCCCCTACCACTGTGCTATTTTGATAAAAAAAAAATAGCAATAATGTCCGTATATAATCAATAAATATATTTTTAAAATATCATGGTAGTCTCAACCAATATGTTTAGAGTCACACCTACTAATCATTATGATCCCTTTAATTAGGTAGGAACCAAACCCTTACAAAATAATTCTTTTCGCAGACTCAGAATCAACCTTTACAATTCATTTTCACAGGTTAAGGAATAACCTCTATCTTTTTCCTAAGCTAAAGATTAACCTAATTCTATTATAAGAAGAATCACAACCTAATTCTTTTTATATCTTAGGCTTAAGAATTAAACCTTACAAAAATACTCCAAGTATCTTTTTACCCGGTAAGGATTGAACTATTACAAATTCACTCAAAAAATAATTCTTGTCAAGAAGAATTACTCCTATTTCTTTTCACGGAAAAATAGTAACCTAATCTTTTTGTACTCTAGATAGAGATCAAACATCAATCTCTTTACCAGAAGAGATTGAAACCAGCTACCTCTGATTAGGCACTCCCAATATTATCTAATCCACACACAACTCACCAATTACAAAATTGATAAGTTTTTTCTCACTCGGAACTTCTACCACCCCAGATTAATTCGAATTCAATTAATGTCTCGATACTAGTGATAGAAATAAAGTGATAATTTCAAAATCTGATTTTAATAAAAACGGGTAACACACAAGTTAGCATGTAATCAGATTTTTACAAGAAATAGTTTCAAAACAATTTTTAAGCAATTTGAAGTTCAGGAAAATGATTTCAAATATCAAAATTCCAAGTAGTAAATAATAATTTCAAACAACTATTAATAGCAAAAACTTAGAATGATCTCACTAGGAATCCATTAAATAAGTATAGAATGAATAGCAATGAATCTCCAAATCGATAGCAGCAATAATCCACAACAAATTTTCTCAAAAACACTTCTCAAGAATAATCTCACTATTCTCTCAGTATGAATTCAGAATAATCACTCTCAGAAAGCTCAGGAGTGGAATAGCTCTTGAAATTTGATTGATTGAGATTATTTGAAATCTTAAAAACACAGGTCTATATATAAGAAATTAAAGCAAGTCCTCCAACGGTTAGTTTCCACTTATCAAGACATTTAATTGCTCTAATAGACCATTTATATTATTATGACTCAATCTTGGTATAATTCATTCAATTTTAACTTTTAAAATATTCAATTCAGTCCCTCAAATATTTTCTCAAACTCAATTAGCTAGGATAGAAAGAATTATATGAACCAATTTGAGAAATAATCGAAATATATGAACCATATCTATAGGGATAACAAAATATCAATATCATATCTTAAATACCATCAGATCTCTAACATAACTCTCAGATTCTAACCATAAAATGGCTAGTAATAGTTACTTTTTTAATCAAAATTCTCGAAATTCCCTAATCCTGAAACATTCTATTGATTGACCGACTAAAACCCATAGGCCAACCGATCGATTCAGGTTGTAGCCCAAGCCAAACATTCAAGCCCATAGATCAATCTCTGCTCCTTGATCTGTCAACCTAACAATTTAGAGAGTTTCCCAGGCCAAAATACAGCCATGGTAGATCAACCGGTACACCTTGGTCTGTCGACCTAATGATCCAGAGAGTTCACCCTTTGGCCATAGGTTAACCGAGCAATCGACCGAACGATTCAGAAACTTCATCATTTTTCAGCTCCTTCTCATCAGTTAACCAAACCATGTTGGTCGGTTGACCAATCCTACTGACACTCTTCTTCCTTAATTCATTTTTAACTCAAATCTTTGACATTTTTGCCCCTTTAACCGATTTCTTTTATCGGTTAACTAAATTAACTCCTTAAATCAATTTTAATTTCTAATATTTCTTAAATCAATATGTTTTCTTCAATTTCACATAGGAGCAAATATGTTTAACTTAGGATCCCATAAAAAAAACACATAATCATAAAATCATTTTTGTGTCGTGTGTGATTCTAATCGAGATACATTAAGAGTAAAAATTAACCTGAGTTATTTTCTCTTATATTCTTCAAAATCTTCGATCTCTTAATGCTCTTCTCTTTGTCAGTTTCCTACATCCACAATCATCTTCAACAATTTCTTCATGATTAAATCGTCAATGAAACTTTATCACTAAAACACTCAATAAACTCATTAGTTTCATAAAAAATATCAACATTTAATTGTCCATCAAAATCTTAGGATCAACATCAACGACACGTGGTACAAATCACCATATCATTAACATATTCAACTTCACCATATTATATTATCAATATTATTCAACTCCACCATATTGACAATCAATATCATATTCGACTTCATCATATTAATAGTCAACAACGCGTGGTAAAAACCACCATATCATACTAATAATCATCATCAACAACAACATAATATATCAGCTATTTGTAAGACTTATCCTCTTGTCAGGTCCACAACATATTCATAATCCATTACATATTCGACTTTTCCTGTTAAATCATCAACATATTTTTTCTTTTCTTTTTTTCATAATGAATTTCATGTTCAACCCCACGCATTATATCGTCAATACCATATTCAACTTCATCATATTGATAGTTAACAACAACAACAAAAAAAAAAAAAAAAAAAAACAATAATAACAACAATAACCACCTGCAGGATTTGTCCTCCTGATAGGTTTCAACACAACATATCAGCATACATCCTACAGAACATGCCCTGTTGTAAGGATCAATAACATCTCACAGGACATGTACTCCTGACGAGACAACTATGGCGTAGTAGGATAATAAAAATCAATCTCAGCCTTTAAAATTTGACTTGATCCATTTAACATCATAAAACTGTCCATTTTCATCAACACTTTTTTTTTTTTCAATTTAATACAAAAATATAATTTGATAATTTATATAGAAGACAGTAAACGTCTTTTAAACTGATAACGCTATGGTCCACGACTACACAACACCCACCAAATCTTACTTAACTTACTATTGGCTCTTCCTTAGAGTCTTTTAACAAGCAAAAATTAGAATATTTATTTATGGAAGCACAAAGTAGTATACACCCAGCAGATAGTCATAGAATGAACGCAGGAAATAGAAGTTATAACAATGCATACAATAGTACAGCATGTAATAGCGACCCTAGATATTTACGTAATGATCTACCAAGAAAATATCCACTAGCCTTAGGAGATAATTTATCAAACTTAGAAATAGAAATAAATATAGTTTATTATAATAAAAGCAAAAATAATAATTTAATATACGAAAAAAGAAAATATTTTAGTTGATGGTATAGTTATATTTTCACATATATATGTGTGTGTGTGTGTGTGTGTGTGTGTGTGTGTGACATCAATCAGCTAATACATTTTGATAGTACCAGCCCACAAAGATTATCAATAATTTATAACCATTATCACAATACCATCATCGACTTGAATATCATCATAACAACAAAAATTCAAGATCAGTGTTAAACATTTCAATAGAAGCAAGAATATGACCTTATTAAAAAACTGTGATGTAAAATTATTATTTTTAATATTACTTAACTTATTATTATGAGTAATTGGCCAACGGATACCATAACTCATGTCTAGGGTGGTCGTCACCTGCTCTAATACCACTTTGTAACGATCTAATTTTTCAAAGTTACCACGCGGTTTCTCTCTTCGAAGAATTAACACTAAAACTGAATAATCAATATTTTATTACTTGTAAATCCAAAAAAAAAATTATACAAACTACGGCGATAATTATAATTATCAAATTATTGAGTCAATTTTACAATGATAAATAATAACTACAATTATTACATATAGAAATTCCTATATTATTCCTAGTATAGCTTTATCCTCACTGACCCTGCAATAAAAATTAGGGCTTATTTTTTAGGGTTCCCAAAAGTGAGGACCACCACTTTTTAAGAACCATTCAAAAGCAAAAAAAAAAAAAAAAAAAAAAAAACTACTTGGATGGTCCTCTATAAAGTGGTATTTTTCACTTTTGGAACTTTTGAAGGAATTTGCCCCAAAAACTATGAGATTGTGAACTAACACTCTGTAGAATTTTAACCCCTCTAATACATGTATCAAATCAAACCCCAACTAAACACATAAACATGCTTCCCACATAATTTCACACAATATGTGATCATAAAATCTCATGCAAAACAAAATTATCACCGTAATAACATAAACCACACAATACATGGAGAGATTAAATACATATATTAAAAGAGTTAAAAATTCTACCAAAAATCTGAAGCCGAAATCCAAACCGAAATCGCCACAATATAAACTTTATTTTATTCTTTTGATCTTCCTTTTCCCTAGTACAAAGTTACAGTAAATGACATATAATATATATATATATATATATATATATGGGAGGAGACTTTATCAATCTTTTATTATAATAATAATAATAATAATAATAATAATAATAATAATAATAATAATAATAATAATAATAATAATAATAATAATAATAATAATATATACATGCCTACACATGTCCATGACCATGTGTGTATATACATATATACATACATATATATATATACATGGTGAAGGTTGTTGTCTTCCTTAGGAAGACAACAATTCTTAGCCATATACTTATTTATTAATTTTAATTAGTTAATTTATTTATTATTTACACAAATATCCCCTTAAAATAAAATAAAAAAATATTTATTATATTCCAAAACTCTTAAAAATATTTTTTAAATAGCACAATAGTCCCAAAAATTTTAAAAGTCAATTTGAAATTAACGTTTTACCTCCAAATATTATTTATACCATAAATTTACAAAACAATCTCAAAATATTAAATTTATATAAAGTAATATTTTTAAAATATAAATTTTCAGGATATTTCATAGATAAATTTGGAATGAACTCACGGGTAAAGTTTGAAATATGTATGATGCATATAGTATCGAAATGTGAATGATTTTAGTTAGAATCCTCCAAGAAATCAACGATTTAATATGAAAAATCTATTAGAAACACTCAATTTGGTAACTCTCTTAAGTTCTCACTCTTTTAAAAATATAGTGTTATAAAATATTTCAATCGATATAGCACTAAGAGTGTTTAAAACTGAAGAATAAGGCTATAAAAATGTACAAGCTTATTAAATTCGTGTATTGTTTACTCTATACTGTCATATCTATAGAGATTTCTAGACAACCTTATATAGGTCTTGGATCTGAGTAATTAAGTTAGTTTTAAGGAAATCCATTGAAATTAAATATATGAACGTTATCAATAATTAAAAGTATGATTTCGTACTCTCACAACGGTTAAATTCATCAAAGTTGAGCAACAAGCCATTGAGATACATTTTAGGACTTTAAAATGACAACTTTATTTTTCATGATTTGCCAATTGATCTTTATCTCTTAATTCAAAATAATTAATTCAAATCTTATATAATAGGTTTAATTAATATTATAAAGACATTTGAATCAATTTAGTTTTTAATTAAAGAACAAAATTGGGTTTTAGCTCAATGTATAAAAACAACCCCAACAATCGGTTGATTGATGTTCTTGATTAGCTATTCTAAATTTCATTCTAGTCTAATTGGTCAAATGACTCATGTCATCGATTGATTGAGACTACCTATCGTTTAAACTGATTTTTATTCCTCATAGGCTATTGTTTGAGTGTATTTGTCGTAATTGAGTCAATGTATATTAAATTATAGGGAATGAGTTTTATCTTGTCTTTTGATATATAATAGAGTTCCTTTTATCCCTCCCGAGGAACTAAATATTCATCCTGATCTTCTTGTGCTTCTAACTATGATGTGGATCACCATTTTGAACTTATTGTCTTTAATTCAAAACCGAACATGAAACTTTGGTTTCATGCGACTCTTTTATGGATGTGATCATCATCTTTTCAACTTTTCTCATCATTCGTGGATCTTTTTCTTCATTCTTTTCTGTGGAGTTGTTTCTTCAATGCATCATGTCATGTACTTAGACACTCAACACCCACATTAAATGTAAAACCACAAATATATTATTATCATTAAATCTCAATCTCATGGGTTCACACCCTTGAGGTCAACACAAGGAATCTAGCAACAATATAATACGTACACATTGATAATACCATGATGGTATATGAAATAGCAAATTTGCTCTTTTTGGATTATTTAATTACATGAGATTATTACCAGAAATAAGTTTGCATAAGATTTTTAATAGCACTATAGCCAATTCGGTAAAACATTATATACGTTATTCGGCTAACTTCTATTGAGTTAGGGCCCTAATTAAGTCAATCTGTGATGTAGTCCGCTAAGTATACTCTCTAAATATATATATTAACTTTCATTGAATACATGAAAGCCACGCTCCTAGTGTTCGGATATTGATGATACCTAGGTCATTTGTCCTATGCAATAGATCGTTGTCATAACACTAAGGTATCATGACTCAATGGTTGGAACTAAGTTCGATAATAGAACTTCCAAATCCTTACACTTTATAAATTGCATCTGATATGGTAATTAACTTAGTCTCCATAGTAGAATCTGAAGTATTGGATCTCATACATAACTTCTTCCACTAACGGCTCCAATTTTTAAGAAATAAGAATATCTTGAAAAAGACTAACAGTTATTCACATCTTATTCAAAATTCGATACCATGAATTCATGAATATGATGTTCTCATTCCCCATATCATAAAAATTAGCTCTAATTCTTCTAAAGTATTTTAGGACTTTTTTTTTTTTTTTTTTTACCATTCAGTACTCTCAGTATGAATGAAATTGATATTCATTGGTCAATCTAGTGACATGTCTGATATCAATTCTAATATGGAGCACATAATAATAATATTTTCAATTTCCAAAGAATATGAAATCTTACTCACTGTATCTCTCTTAACTAGAGACGAATTCTATGATGGCATGTAGAAGTCCTTATTAGCAATGCCCCGACCATATGTACTAAGATTTGGAAATTTAAGCATCCTTTGATCTATATTATAGACCTTTTTTTACCAAGTATTAAGGAATACTTTTCCTAATCTTGATGGATAATCTTTATTTAAAAATTATACTATAACTAGCGATAACATTCCAATGTTGGAGTTTTGTCTAAAAAATTAGAATTTTCTCCTTATCCGTACTATTATTGTACACAATTAGATCATTATTCATTATTCATTATTCATTATTAATATTGTCCAAAGATTTTGATTGCCTGCCAAAAATAAATGTTCAAAATTAGGGACACCTTTTCTTATTCCATAAATGATTATTTTCAACTTGTACACCTTTTGAATTTTTTTAACCATTATGAATTTCTCTAGTTGATTTATGTAAATATCATATACAATATTACCATTGATATTTCTACATTAATCTTCCAGATTTCATAATCCGAAGTGTAAAATAATGGTTAATAAAATTTTGATGGTCCATAACATGCTATCAATGTTAAGGTTCTATACAATGTCAATCTCCCAACGGTACAACACCTCATTTCCATTGACCTCTCTTTTTGTATGTTTATCTTACCATTTAATCCAAAGCTTGATCAGTTGTACTTACAATCGATCAATGATTTAAGAGTCATTTTCCCTTTACGATGTCCAACATCACATCCTTTGTAACAGGTAAGTCTTTTACCTCCCATTGGTCGTAACTCCTTATTATCTTAATTGACATATATAATATAGATATTAGATGATGTGAATGTTCTACCATATATTCAAAAAATATGAGGACTAGGTGTATTTACTATAAAATGTTAGCGAGAAAAGTTATTGCCGGTTTGTACAGTGTTGAACATCTGGTCAATTTCTATCTTTCATTAAGGTCAAAAACTCTGAGAAATGATTTCTCTAGAATATAGAATTTCTACAAACAACTTTGATTACTTGATTAATAGAAGTGGTGTACCATAGTTCCTATATGTACATTCCAAACCTACAGTTTTCAGTTCTTGATTCTAACTTGTCAATAACGAGCTTGACCAACCAATTTCAACAGCTTAGGGCTCCACTTCTGCCCATCCAATTTCAACAGCTTAGGGCTCCACTTCTGCCCATATTATATCTAATGCAATATCTCTATAGTGTAATTAGTAGAAACCTTATTTAGTAAATATACTATAATCAAAGAGAGAATTTCTCAAATATAGTGAACTAGTATGACTCATTATCAATCTGTCAATATCTAATAGGGTCCGATATTCTTCTTTTATGATATACCATAAAATTATGATTTATTAGGAAGAGTCTACCAAAACGTATACAATGACGTTTAAATAAACTTAAATAGATTAGTATCTACCTTTTCCTCTAATATCAGAATCTTAATACCATTCCATTTGCTTTTTTCACTTATTATATGAATCAAGTATTCAATTTTGTATCCTAATCAATACACCAACCCCAAGGTGTACGAAGGGTTTCAGAGTTTGAAAAACATCTTGAGCTTCTAAAACCCGTGGGGCCACATATGTTAGTATGTACTAAGCACCTTTTAGATTCATTTCTTGACCATTTATGTTTTGTGACATTCTTTCTAAACTTATGTCCTTAGAAACCAAGAACTTCAAAAGCTCCCTATCCATCGCTCAATTTGAATTCAGTGAAAGGACATGCACTTCCCTTTTTCGAATTTTTCATTTTATTAATACTGAGAGGAAACACATTCTTCTTTTACTTCTTATAGGAAGAAGTCTTATTCTAAATGAAAAATTATCACTTCATATTTTCAAGATCCTATGGTAATCTTCAAAAAAAATTGAAGTACAGGAAGAAATTTTTTTCTATTGTTTATGTCGACATTTACCAAAACTAAGAGCATGAGTCCGACGTTTATGTAGCAATCAATCTACTACCAATTTTGGGATCCAAAAGGATCATGATTCCTTCAAGTATTAGCTATATACAATAATCTTGGGTCAAAGCCCACTAACAGAATATCCTACAGTCATTCTTCCCCAAAGAACTCTATGTGTTCACTACCACATATGAGTTCAACAAACTTTTGTACTATAACTAGAACTATTACTTAATGTTATTTGATAACATCAATCCTCATTATAATCCCCATGTTACTATGAAATAGTTACATGATTATGTTTAGTGTTTATCTCGTAAGATAACTGGATCATACAGAACTTAGCCTAACATTTTGAAAGTTAAACGAATTTTAATTTCCAAAATTAATCCAAGAATTTGGGTCTAGTAAAGTTAATTTTTTTCAATAACTTTGACGGGTGGTTTATTTCATTAATATCTATATAAATAAATATAACTAACAAAAAAAGTGAACAAAATAATATTGTTCATTTAACTCTCACTAAATAGTTCAAATCTTACATTTTTGAGAAACAGGTACATTCCAAATGTACTTTGTCCTAACATTGTAGCGGGCCTCACATCATCATCATATTGATCGACTAAGCCTTTGAAGATAAATAACTCTTACTACTCGCCTTTTGGGCAAAAATCCAATTGATATTCGGTCTCTAGTTTGATCATACCTAACATCATCAACATATTGAAGCCCATTAATCAACTTTTTGTTTATTATCTATATAAGGCTCACCATGAGTTCAATTTCCAGGACACAATCTTACATTATCATCATATTAACCGACTATAGGCTGATGGAACACCTATCCGAAAAATTCTCTGTTGGAAGACCACGACACACATATCTATCTCATGTGCTCCCGCTTCCAACTTAATATTTCATTTAAGAGATTTTGAATTTTAGATCTCATCGTTTTCCTATTTAGTTTATTTAACATGTAAAATATATATATATACACATACACGCAATGCTAAATGGGCTCAGGTGCAACATAATAAGTACGTAAAAACTCTAGACATACATATAAATGGTCAAGGATGATCATCTCCTTTTAATTCGATTTAGCTCAAGCCACTGAACTTAACCTTAGTTTATTGGTAATTTAATTAATCTAATAATAAAGACTAAACTTTCTTATACAACCAAATAAAACCAATCACATATCTCAAACAGTTTAAGTTCATTATCAATCCTCAAAATTTACATACATAGGCATATGATGCAAAATATGTAAAATACACTTGATTATACCAATTATAGAATTGTTTATTGGATCACTACAATTTTAATTTATGAAAAATTAAAATTTATCTATTTAATTAAAACAACATATTCCCCGAATCCAATTAGGACACTAATATTATATTCTTATGAATATTTGTTTTAATTCTAATCCAATTAGAACGACAAATTAAAATTAAAATCTAATTCTATAACTATTAATAATTATCTCATAATTATTAAAATAGAACCTATTTTATTAATTTTATGAATTCCATATCCTTTAAAATTATCTCATAACAATATAATAAAATTTTACAAAATATTGAATTTAAAAAATTTCGTAATAAAATATAATTTCTATATCTATTAATTATCAAAGAATAATTAAAATAGAACTTTTATTTAAATTTGAATTCTAACTTTTTAATTAAAAATCCTATCAATCATTATTACATAATAATTAGAGTAGACTTTTAATCAAATATAGGATTTAATAATTCCATGTCTATTAATTAAAATTATACAACTATTAATTATTATCTAATAATAATTAAAATAGAATTTCATATATATGTTATCATAATTTATTTTTTTATATCTATTAATTAGTATTTCATAATGATTAAAATAGAATCTTAATTTAAAATATCAAATCTATTTAAACATGTTAAATTTAAATTTTATATCTTTTAATTATTATCTAATAATAATCAAAATAAAATTCAAATTTAAAATTCAAATCTTTATGTTAATTTTCAAATTCAAATTCAACACTTATTATCTAATAACAAATAAAATTGAATTAAATTTGAGGTTCAATTTACAATTTAAATCTGCAATAAATTTTTTAAATTATAATTATATTTCTTGAATATTTAATAATAATTAAAATGGAATTCAAATTAAATCAACACTTATTAATCATTATCTAGTAACAATTTAAACTGAATTTAAATTTGAAGATCAATTTGAAATTAAAATCTTCGAGGAGTTGTTTAAAATCAAATTCTATATCTATTAGTTGTTATTTAATAATAATTGAAATAGAATTCAAATTAAAACAGATTTATTGTAATTAAATTTAATTTCGAATCCAACACAGATGATTAATGAGGGTAAATTATAAAAGTTAAACTTTTACAATTAACACCAATTGAACTCTCATCCCGATCGTCAAATTACTTTGGGTAGAGTCTTGGTTGAATAATCTTAGATCTAATCACATATGACACATCTCTCTTTGTTTAGAGTGATATATCATATCTTGCGTATTTGTATATTCACATGTATGTTTTCATTATACCCAATAAATAGCTCTAAAGTGTTGTGGCTAGAATGCAACACTCAGTATTATCAAAGTAGAACAACCCATAATATAATACATAATATTTCAAGTATGAAGATCACAGGCATAATCATAATTCAGATATCTTATTTTTGACATTGAACACAACTACCATGTGAGATATCTTGGATGATCACGTTCAAGGCTCTTACTACACTAGTAAGTCCCTATGTAGTTGATTTAATATCTCAAACTAATGGTTGACACTCACCATTCTCATAAGAGAAAACAACCCACAAGCAAGCCTAGATTGTTAAAGAACAAAAACTATTAAAAAATAATAATTTGTTTTTAAACTGAAAGTAATTATTTATTTATTTTATTATTTCTAGTTTGCCACTTTTGATTTTATTTTATTTTTTAATGAAAACCATATACAAAAACTAAGCAAATAAAAATTAAAGAAAAACTGAACCATATTAAATAAATAACATGGAACAAAAATAAAAAATAAAAAACAGCAAGCAAACAATAGGGAGAGAGGAATAGAAACTAGAAAATAAAAGCAAAAAACAAAATATAATAAGACAGTATATATATATATATATATATATATATATATATATATATATATATATATATATATATATTTGTGTGTGTCTTAATCTTCAATGTTTTTTTTTTTGGTTAACAAATTGTGATAAGGGGCATTTCAAGTATTATTACAAAGACTAGGAGTGTCCTTCGTATCCTCAAAATGATAGGGAGTATATTGGGTTTAACATCATTTTTCAAGATAGCGTCTAGTTTTCATAGTTATTCACTTTTCACTTTTATTGAATATATATAAATATTACCAAAGTGAAACAACGAGAAAATTAATGAAGTCCCTTATCTAAGCATGGTTTGTCTTCGAGTTTAAATTGTCTCTAATTATTGGAACCTATTCTTAACCCGATAGATTAGTTCAGTACTTGATACCTCCTTATTGATTGTTGAAAAAGATCAATGCCTAATTCCCTTTATATATAAATTGTCCAAAGTTCAAAACTTCGGATCTCTTCTTTTCATATTTGTATGTTGGCCCTGAACTTCCAAAACTTCAACATTACTACCTATTGCTTTTTTAAGGACTTTCCTAATTCAATTTTTCATTGTGTGTAGCCCATTAGTTTCATACAAAATGTTAAATAGTGAAAATAAAGAATGAATTATTTTATTAATCTATTAACCAATTAAAATTAAAATAATTATAATTTTTCAATTTTAGGAGAAAATACTTTTTTTCTCAAGGCATTGCATCTGATTGTGAGTTACGTCCACCTATATATCACAACCATATCTATTTTATTAGAATTTTACCAATAGAACCTCCTTAGGTTTTTCTTATTACACAATCCCTCTATATTGTGTTCTCAAAAGAAACATCATGGTATAAATAAATTAAAAAAAACCTAGTCCAATCATATGTATACATATTAATAATATAATTCTTTGTAACACCAATTGGAATCACATCCCAATCATCAGACTACTCTATCCAGAGGCTTGGGTGAGTAATATTAATTGAATCACATAAGGAACGTCTTTCTTTCCAAAGAAGGATAAATCATTTTTTGCATACTCGTATATTCATATGTATGTTCTACTATACCCAATTATTACATTTGAAGTCTCGTGATTAGAGTAAAATACTTAATATATCAAAGTATAGCAATCCATACATGTAAAATACAATATCTCAAGTCAAAAGATCACAAATAGAATCATATTTCAAATATCCTATTTTGTAATTGAACAAAACTACCATGCAAGATATCAATGATGATTATGTTCAGTCCCTTACTATATTAGTAATTTCCATTGTGGTGGTTCTAGTATCTCATACAATGGTTTGAGACATTACTCCCAAAATATAAAACAACATAAAAAGTTAGGCTAGATCATTGAAGACCAGTTTTCAACAATCCAATACCGATTAGGAACAATTAAGAATATAAATTATCAAATATCTTCAATCGTTGTATTTTAATCATATAAAAGAAATAAGACATTTCAACTTAATATTCAAGGTCTACAACAACATTAATATAATTAAATAATAATATCAAAATACTTCTCCATTGATAGTTAAGATTGAAATATTTTATAGATAAAAGGCACAATTGTATAAATACAAGATTAACCAATAGTTTCTCTATTGTATGGGACACCACTAGTGAGATAAGCAATTGTGCCAAAAGTGTTTTGAGAATAGTTCATCGGCAAGTTTATTTTTATTAATCCCTCTTTAATATTGTTGTGTGATATCCCAATGCTTTCTTTTTCACTTCCTAATTTCTATTTTTTCTTCTTCATATTTTTTGTGTTAATTTTTGTTTGTTTCACAATTCTATTTTCTCATTGTGAATTTAATTTTCAGACAACACCTCAATTTCCTTTCACCGAGAATATCTAGGTTATAAGGTCACATGTGTTTTAAATTTTTGTTCTCATATTTCTGCTTTTTTACCTGAAAAATTTTGTTGTTTGGGTTTTATAGATTAGCTTTATTAAAAAAAAAAAAAAGAAATGAGAAAGGCTCAAGTTTATGTTGATTATGTATTGTATGTGCTAAAAGTGCAAACCCTACATATGCTACTTATCATGATTAAGAAGGGCAATTTCCTGTCCACAATGATGAGTACGTTCTCTCTCACTATATAGATCTCTATCTCTCTAACTATATCACCTAATAGATATTAAGTTCTTATCCTCATTTGATCTTTGTGAGCTACGAGGGCGATTTTCAACCTTCATCGAACGAGACACAGATTTTTTTTTATATCTAATTTTTGAATGGTTTTATTTTTTTTGCCAGCTTCTATGTTTTCTATGTTTTTTTTTTATCTGATACCTCGCTGGCATGTCCCATCAATTTATAATTATGTTTTTCTTTATCATTCGGTATTGTAGGAAATTATGACATGAAAAAAGCTAATGGATTTGGTTTGACGGTTGAACTATATTAGGTATATCTCTTTTGGATTTTCTACACCTGATTTTTTATTATTTTTTGGTTCTTCGATCCATTAGGCATTAAATTTTAATTAATTGTCTTCTTTTATTTCTTTTATTGTGTTGTTCTTCCTCGCTGTCACTTATTGACCATTTTATATCTAATTTCTGAAACTAATTTTTGTTCTGAATTTTATGTAGTAGTGCTTTTAATTTCAGAAATTAATAGTGTAGGCCTGGACTTGACCTATGAAGAGGGTGGATTGGGTCAAAGAATTTTTGCGTCTTTTTTAATACCTGCAAGTTCAAATCACTTCAACCAATCCCTTTTATAGATAGCATAAATATAGATTGTTTGTCTCAGCGTGATATATTTAACAATGTAATGCATTGGAATAATGTAATCATAATCCAAGTCCGTTTAGGAATGGGAAACACCACCTTAGCAAGACACCCCTATACTCTTAAAATTTTGTGAGTAGAAGTCTTGTCTTTCCAAATTTCATGTGGAGACTTATCCAATTTCCTATTTGGCAACTTGTTGAGAACATAATTGGGGGTAACAAATGGTTCCCCCCATATGTTTAGGGGTAAACCAGAACTTATCAACGTAATATTCATCATTTCTGTTAAATTTTGATTCCTCGTCTTAGCAATTTCATTTTACTGAGGTGAATAAGGTATAATTTTAAATCACATATATCAGTGTAACCTAGAGATTCACTACTTCTTTAGAATGCTTGAAATGAAGTTCAAGTCAACTTGGACTTCATACAAGTCTTACATTTATGGTTTGAATCAATTTTTATTTTGACAAAAAATCTAAATTAACAAATTCATGTAAAGCATCATAATTAACATGTCATTTTCTAGAACGCCGAACATCAGTTCACTCAATCATACAAACAAAAGATATGGTTTTATTAGTTTTGGGAATCACAGTCATTACTTTCAGTTTGAAAAGGCATTCATTTTTCTAGTCCCTTCCTACTTACACTTCATTCTTGGGGATTACAAACATGTCCACCTCAAACGCCATTCTAAAGCCCTTTTTGCTCATTATAGATTCAAAAACTAGGTTCTCGCGAATGTCCGACACATGAATCACATCGTTGAGAGTAAACTCCTTCCTAGAAGACATCATCAGGACAACCCTTCCTTTCCCTTCAACCATTGAAGTAGAAGAGTTTTATATGTAGAATTGTTCCTCTTGACCCACTCTTGATAGATGGTGAAAATCTTCTTGCATGACCAGATATGGAGTGTAACGCCAATGTTAATATACCGTTCTTGGGTGTTTCCTATCAGATTGACTTCAAATACCACAATTAAAGATTCATATATGAAATATCTAATGGAAGGTTCTCAACCTTAGTTATATTAGCTTGTGGTGTGGGCCTATTCAGGTAGCGTTTCACATAGCAATCACTTACACAATATCTAGTTCACAAGAAGAGAAGTTTCTCTTGAATTGCTTCATTTTCTTTGCTTTGGGCCTTAGACTTTGACTTGATCTTTGGCTAGAAAATTTACACTTATTTTTGGTTTTTGTGGCCCTCCTCAACATTCGCCTTTGACTCCATAGTATGGTGACCATCACGATTCTCAACAAATCGATGTTCCTCTTCAACCTTGAGCCTAACAGTTAGATCTTCAAAATTCGTCTCTTTGCGTTTATGCTTGAGATAATTCGTAAAATAACTCCATGAAGGTAGTAACTTCTCAATTATAGAAGCTACTTGGAATGATTAACTCAATGACATTCCCAATGCATTAATGTTATGTACGATGACTTCAAGATCTTCGGTATGGTTAACAACTTATTTGGAATCCACGCCATAGTTAAGGAACTTTTTAACTACATATTTATTTAAGCCGACGTCCACCATCTTGTACTTTTTGTTCAAAGATTCCCATAGTTCTTTGGCAATTGTTATCCCTCTATATACTCTATACATAACATTACAGAGAGCATTGAAGATGTAGTTCTGACACAGATAGTTGGAATCCTTGCATACTTCCACCACAGTCACTGTTTGAGCATTGGCATTCTCAAGAAGTACATGAGCATCTTCTCTAAGAAAGTGAACCAATCTCAGAGTAGTTAGGTAGAACATCATCTTTTGTTGCCACCTCTTAAAGCTACTCTTGTCAAATTTGTCTGCTTTTCAGCCTTCGGCAAAGGAGCAGGCATCGGATTGATTATGGTCTACGCCACTAGAGGCGTAATGTTGGACGTCTCATTAGACATCATAATGGGCTTAGTGTTGTCCCTTGCCATTTCGGAGTAGTATGTAGATTATTGAAATATTGTTTGAACAATAAAACATGGTATTATTTTTGCATTAAATTTTTTTTAATTAATTAATTAATTCAAATTCGAAAAAAAAAATTGCTATAAGATTACTAGTAAATATTTTGGAATTAACATTTAATTAATTAACTACAATATTAAATAAAAGAATTTAAAATTTATTCTAAAAAGGTGTTTGAAAAAAATAATCATGAACTTACAGATTACTGATACTGAATAAAAAATTGATTGAGGCAAAATTTTATTCTATGCCCTTAAAAAAAATTGCATCCCCACTCAGTGCTTATGGTTGATCGAACGTCTACCTTCTAAGGTACAAGGATCTCTACTTCTTAGTATGAGCACTCAAAATCGAGAAACTGTTACGAACATTCATATGCTTAAACTCTTAAGACTTGGTCTCTCTTTATATGTATCTAAATACATAGATGATGAAATGAATGAATAAATTAACCAAAATGATGCCCCTATCAGACACCATTGGAGGGATGTACCACTTCAACAAAATATGAAAGGCAACAATTTGAAAAACTAGGCACCTGTTCGGAAGGTAGATACACCAGTTCGTACATAACACAAATCCCGACTAGGCACGAATATTCGTTCGACTGATTCCAAGCAGTTGTGAACATTGGCTTGCAAGCACAACTTCGGTCGTACACATGGTTCGATAGGCTAAGGGTTTAGAAATAAAATTTATTATTTTTTAAAAAAAAAATAGATAACCTTGTATAAACATATAATACTCTGTTGGACCCAGACCCAAACTCGATTGCACATATGTGATTTATATTGAGAGCACCCCTGATGCACAAAAGGTTGTATGTCCAAAAGGCTTTCCCTTTATTCCAAACTTAGAGCAATATATATTGTTCAAGTATTTCTCTCATCATAGATGTGAGATTCAAGTCCATCTATGTCTTCAACCAAGCTCAAGTGGATGCTTTGAAAATTAAAATTTTATTCAATACTTAACGATTTTTGACATGTGAAAATACTACGATAATCTCCAATTTAAGAGGAACATATTGGAACTCAAATCTTGTTAAATTAATTAAAAGGTCCCACTTAATTAAGCCAAAAATTCTTACACTCGGTAGAATTTTTCTTATTTTCCTTTAATCTAAATTTTTTTGAGACAGAAATGCTTACTAAGTTCTATGCTAGTGATGTTTTAAGAAGCAAGCGAGTGGATTTTATCGCCTTATTTGTGTGAGTATTATTTGTTATTATTCCGTTCCTTTTCCATTTTTTGGGTTAATTATATTTTACCACTGTAGTTAAATCATTTTGCACTTTGTCCCCTTAAAATATTTTCATCACCACTTGTAATTAAATTTTATTGCACTTTATCCCATGATGTAGATGTAACTACATGGGGTAAAATACTAATAAGGGGGATAAAATGTAATAAAAGTCTAACCATAAGAGTCAAAGTGGTAACGCGAATACCACATAAGAACGAAGTACGAAATAGTCTACCTATAAGGGATAAAGTATAATTAACCCTTCTTTTTTCCTTTTTGATTGTTCCCATATATATTATTATATAATAAATCAACCAAATTAGAATATTAAATACTCTACCTTTAATAATATACATTCATAATTATATTTTTTCAATTGTCATATTAGGTATTTCAATTAGTGTTATTGGAATGATTTTTTTCTAATTAATTTCTGTAATCGTCTCTTTTTCTCGCTCTCACTACCAAATATGTTCCCATAAAACCTATTTGCTTTTCTAAAATCTATTTCTATTTATTTTTAATTTTCATGGATCTAACTTGTTCTAAAATAGAGTGCTCCTTTTTAATTTTTATCCAAATCTGAAAAGAAAAGAAAAAAAGTTATTTGTACGCCTTGAGAACTCTCACCCACATCTTTATTTAAAGGGGTTGGCTACAATATAGTCATCATTTTGGCTATATTGGATACAACCCAAAAAGTTACAAAGTAGTCCCAAATAAATTGCAAGTTATTCCACTTAATTTACAAGTTCATATGAAAAGTTGTAACTTTACAAGTTACAAGTTTTACTTGAAAAGTTACAAGTTTATCTAAAAATTTATAATTTTTTTAGACAAACTTTGTAACTTTCGGCAGGCTGTATGGTATGACCGATGTACCGTAGTTTTTTCCTTATTTAAATTAGGTTCAATTAAAGATTTTTGTTATAATTTTTGGCTATTTTAATTGATTAATTAAAGTGAGACCCATTAATTAATTTAATAAAGTATTATTACGTAGTTCCTTATCGTTTGAGGATCGACGCAGTTTACTTATATGTAAAAAATAATTAAGTTTTGAATGAGATTTTAATTTTCAAAGGAATCTATTTGAGATTTATTGAAGATATAAGAGATGAGTTATCCCACATTGTTTGCGAAGGGAGAACTTGAGTTGTAAGGTATAGTTATCTCCCACTGGTTGTGACGAAAAAACTCAACGTTGTACCAACTTATAAATTGAGAATAAAGGCAAGTCACTAACCACCAAACATTCAAACTTGAATTAGGCCAGGTCTGGGTTCGGGTCAGGTCAATCCAATCCATATTTGGATCGGGTTTGGGTAGATCTGAGTCGGATCAGATCTTGACCCGCCAGAATAGTTTAAAGTTTAAGTGTCAGTTAACCAGTTAATTAACTGCTTAACAGTTAATTTTGAGTTAGTACCAATGAACAGATATGAAGGTTCATTAGGTGACGGTTCGCGTTAACATTCACGCAAACAGATACCTTTCCAAAGTTGCATCTATTCAATGGTGGCTTTTGGTCTTCTATGAATAGGTGACTTCTCATTCATATCATTCGACTAAGGTTATTCCCGTTCTCTCTTTGAGACCGAGCTAGAGGTTGGCTCCAATCCCGTTCTCTCTTTGAGACCGAGCTAGAGGTTGGCTCCAATCTATACAAATGGGGAATATCTCTACTTGGGCGGAACTAGCCCAGAAAGTTCCTCACTAAGTTCTTTCTCCCATCAAAGACTTCACAATTGAGAGGCAAAATCGCTCAATTTCACCAAAAGGATTATGAGCTACTTTTTGAGGCGTGGGAGCTGTACAAGGATTTATTGATAAGATGTCCCCAACATGGGTATTAAGATTGGCTTCAAATCCAACTCTTTTATAACAGGTTGGATGGACAAACTCAAATGATAGTGGATGCCGTATCAAGGGGTTCTTTGCTATATAAAACTTCTATAGAAGCTCATTATTTATTAGAATAGATGGCGGCTAACAATTTTCAATGGCCTAATGAGCATTATATGAGACGAAATGTGGTTGATATTCACGAGATTAATCCTCTTGCTATATTGTCAGCCCAAGTTTTGAAGCTCACGAAGTAATAACCAAAAGTGGAGTGTATGTGGGAAAGGGGCTATATGAATGAAGGCTTCTTCAAATTGAATGTAATGATTGTGATTCCAAAAACTAATAAAATTGCATCTTCTGTTTATATGATTGAGTCAATTGATGTTTGGCATGCTAGATTAGGACATGTTAATTATGATTATTTACGTAAATTGATTAGTTTAGATTTATTGTCAAAATGCAAAATTGGTTCAAATCATAAATGTGAGACTTGTGTGGAGTCCAAGTTGACTCGAACTTCTTTCCAATCCATCGAAAGAAGTATTGAACCTCTAGAATTAATTCACATTGATATTTGTGATTTAAAATTTGTACAAACTAGAGATGGTAAAAAGTATTTTATTACTTTTATTGATAATTGCACAAGATATTGTTATGTTTATCTTCTAAGGAGTAAAAATGAAGTCTTAGAAAAGTTTATGCAATATAAGAACGAAATTGAAAATCAACTTAGTAAAGAGATTAAAGTTCTTCAAAGTGATAGGTGGTCAATATGAATCACCGTTTGTGGAATTCTGTGCTCAACACGGAATAAATCATCAAACAACTGCACCTCATTCACCTCAGTAAAATGGAGTAGTTGAGAGGAAGAATTGAACTTTAAAGGAAATGATGAATGCTATGTTGATAAGTTATGGTCAAACCCAGAACATGTGGGGGAAAGCATTGCTTACAGCCAATTACGTTTTTAACAAGTTGCTACATAAGAAATTGGATAAAACTCTATATGAAATGTAAAACCTTTATAAATTCTTGAAAGTGTGGGGGTGTCTTGCTAAGGTGGCAGTTCTTTTTCCTAAAAGGACTAAAATAGGACCCAAAACGATTGATTGTATATTCATTAAGTATGCCCATAACAGTAGTGCATATCAATTTTTAGTTCACAAGTTTGAGATTGAAAATGTATATGAAAATATAATTATGGTGTAACAACCCGGTCTCCCAGGGCCGCCACTCTGTTTCTTCCTTTATTATAGAAAAGTAAAGGTAAAATACTAACCAATCTAGTCTCACTTCGTTACTGATCATTATTATTACAAAGGTCACAATAATTAAAAATATTACAAAATTAAAATACACAAATCAATATACAACACTATTCATACGCGCGATAATATTCACACGTACGGTATACGGTATAATTCACAATATACTATTCAAATCCAGTATAGATCCTAGCGCAACTCATTTTTCATAGTTTTTGCAATAATACTGTAGATAAGTGAGCCAACGCTCAGTAAGATTTTAATCCCTTTAGCATATGCATCCAATCAATCTAACACGTAGCACATAGGCATAAATTTCACATAATTGCCACATAATACATGATTGTACATATTTCATGCATATCAACAATTATAATAAAATAACAACTAGCATGAGTCACATTAAATAGAGAGGTTAAACACCAATATTAAAGGGATCAAGAACCCTACCTGAAACTGATAAGAGAAAACTATTTTCTCCCACTTCTTCCTCCTTTTCTCTTTCTCTTCTTCTTCCTTTCTCATTCCTCTTCTCCTCATTTCTCCTCTGTCTGCGTGTGATTTCCCATCCCTAAACTCACACACACACACATATATACATATATAATATAATAATTATTAATCTTTATATTTAATTACTCTATCTTTATTTTAATTTATTATATCTTTAACTTTAATCATTACAAAAAACATAAATTTTCATAATATATAAAACAACTCAAAAATATTAAATTTATATAAAATAATATTTTTAAAATATAGATTTTCGGAGTACTATAATTTATCCTCCTTAAATAAATTTCGTTTGAAAATGAATAATTCAGAATCGCACGATTATATCATTCACACTCGATTCTAAGACAATTATTCTCTATGTAGGGTCCTTTAACCGAAAGTCACTAATAATCGACAATTCACAAAATTCATACCACACATCACCACTCTTACATTTACAATAACCCATACTATACAACATGGTGCACTTTAGGTCAGTAACTCCTAACATAGATAATCAATTGTCAAATAATCTTATGTTTCTAAATACTTTCGCTGCGCACTCTAATAAAAATAGCAATAAATATATATGTCTATATACAACCCACAAATATATTTTAAAATATCACAATAGTCTCACTTGAATTAGGTCTATCTCAGTGCCAACAGGTCCACGATGTCAATTTTTTTTTTAATCAACACACTGATAACCAATATTATAATCACCAGATAGGCATGACATTTCAAGTCCACTGTCATATCTCATAATCAACATACTCAACCAACATCATAATTATTCAATAATCGTTTTCCTTGTGAACTGTCCCATGAATCCAAAAATCACTAATTTTAAATCTCCACAATATTATCATTTTTTTTTAAATCCCAATTTAATTTTATAAGTTCAAAAATCTTTCTATAAAATTACAATATAGTCTTTCAATAATATAATTGTCTCAAAATTAGCAAATAAATAATTATCTTTTACCCCTATATATTATAGATGCACAAATAATTTAATAATAATTTTTTTATCACATGCTTACATCAAAATGAATTCAATATCACATATAACATATGTAAAAATGATTGCATGAAAATCACAATAATATTTTGCCTATGTAATTAATTTTGCAGTATGCATGCATTTAGTACATATAACAAATTATGCTAAAATTATTATTTTGAAATATTAGTCAATTTATTATGAGTAATGGGTACCATAACCCAAACATAGAGTTTTCGTAAACCTATACTCTGATACCACTTGTAACGACCCGATCTTCCAAAGCCGCCACTCGATTTCTCCCTTTATTACAAAGAAGTAAAGGTAAAATACTAACCAATCTAGCCCCACTTCGTTACTGATCATTATTTTTACAAAGGTCACAATAATTAAAAATATTACAAAATTAAAATACACAAATCAATATGCGACACTATTCATACGTACGATACTATTCACATGTACAGTATATAGTATAATTCACAATATACTATTCAAGTCCAGTATAAATCCTAGCATAACTCTTTTTTCGTAGTTCCTGTAATAAATACTATTGATGGGTGAGTCAATGCTCAGTAGGATTTTAACCCTTTTAGCATATGCATCCAATCAATCCAACATGTAACATATAAGCATATATCTCACATAATTGCTACATAATACATGATTGTACGTATTTCATGGATATCAACAATTAGAATAAAATAACAAGTAGCAAGAGTCACACATTAAATAGAGAGGTTAAACACCAATATTAAAGGAATTAAGAATCCTACCTAAAATTGATAAGAGAACATTATTTTCTCCCACTTCTTCCTCCTCTTCTCCTTCTCTTCTTCTTCCTATCTCCTTCTCTTTCTCTTCTTTTCTCCTCCTCTTCTCCTTCTCTTCTTCTTCCTATCTCCTTCTCTTTCTCTTCTTTTCTCCTCTATCTGCGTGTGATTTCCCATCCCCAAACTCACACACATACTCATATATATACATAATATATTATATAATAATAATAATAATATAATATTATATAGTAATATATAATATAATAATTATTAATCTTTATCTTTAATTATTATATTTTTATATTAATTTATTATATCTTTAACTTTAATCATTACAAAAATTAAGTCAACACTCCCATATATTTTTTAATATTATAATTAGACCCAAAAATTACACTTATCCTCCGAAAAATTATCAAATATTCATTTACACCATAAATTTTCATAATACACAAAATAACCCAAAAATATTAAATTTATATAAAATAATATTTCCAAAATATAGATTTTGGAATATTACATATGGAATCCATAAATGTATTCTTTTATGAGGATATATTTCCTTATAAGACTCCTTGATAGTCTGGTTCTTCAAAAAGAACGTTTGATACTACGATTGGTGAAGTCCAAAATGAAATATCTTTGGAAGATAATGAACCTAGACATAGTAAGAGGGCTAAGTCATTTGATCCTGACTTTCTTACATATATGGTAGAAGGTGATCCTAAAGTTTTAAGGAGGTGACGTCAACTCTTGCAGCACTATTTTGGAAAGAAGTTGTAAATAGTGAAATAGAATCCATCTTGAAAAACCATACATGGGTACTAGTGGGTCTTCCATCCGGTTCCAAACCCCTTGGGTGTAAATAGATCTTCAAAAAGAAGATGAAAATAGATGGATCAATTGATAAATATAAAGCTAGACTTGTAGTTAAATGTTACAAGCAAAAAGAAGATGTTGATTACTTTGACACGTACTCACCTATTACTAGAATAACATCCATTAGAATGTTAATAGTCATAGAATCTATAAATAATCTTAAAATACATCAAATGGATGTTAAGACATTTTTCCTAAATGGTGAACTAGATGAAGAAATCTACATAGAACAACCTTAAGGGTTTGTTATTTCTGACAAGGATAACAAAGTTTATGGACTTGTTAAGTCTTTATATGGACTTAAGCAAGCACCAAAATAGTGACATAAGAAGTTTGACAAAGTTATGATGTCAAATGGATTTAAAATCAATGAATGTGACAAATGTGTCTACATTAAACATAATGAATCCAAATATGTCATTGTATATCTTTATGTAGATGACATGTTAATTATTGGTAGCAACAATGACACCATTAAGTCTACTAAAAAGATGTTAACCAGTAAGTTTTATTTAAAAGATTTAGATGTTGCTGATATAACTCTAGAAATTAAAATTTCTAAATCTTCTGAAGGACTAGTATTATCGCAATCTCATTATATTGAGAAGATACTTTAGAAATTCAACAAGTATGATACTAGCCTAGCTAAAACACCTATTGATGTGAATTATCATCCGACTAAGAATACTGGTGAAATTACCTCTCAGTTAGAGTATACTTGAATAATAGGCAATCTAATGTACTTAATGAATTGTACTAGACCTGATATTTCCTACACAGTGAGAAGACTGAGCAGATATACTAGCAACCCAGGACATGGAAACTGGAATGCGATAGTTAGGGTACTTAGATATTTAAGGTATACCCTAAACTATGGATTGCATTACACCAAATATCCATCTATACTTGAAGGTTACAATGATGCTATTTGGATAACATATTGTAAAGATACTAAATCCACAAGTGGATATATCTTTACACTTGGAGGAGGAGTTGTCTCATGGAAATCCTCCAAATAGACGTGTACTGCAAGGTCTATAATGGAATATGAGTTTATAGCTTTAAGAAAAGCAAGTGAAGAAACAGAATGGCTTCGTCAATTTTTACAAGATATTCCAATGTGGACAAAACTTGTGCCAACTATTTGTACATATTGTGATAGCCAATCTGCAATTGGAAGGGTATAGAGTAGTATGTATAACGGTAAGTCTTGACACATACGACATAGACATAATATCGTTAGACAATTACTCTTAAATTGAGTTATCACAATTAACTATGTAAAGTCAAAAGATAACATTGCGGATCCGCTAACTAAAGGGTTAACTAGAGAGAGTATACTACTTGTCATGGGGAATGGGTTTAAAGCCTACAACTAAATAGTCACCTTAATGGAAACACAACCTAGCTGACTGGAGATCCCAATATCTATCTTCAAATGGACAACCTCATTATGTGTGGACTAAGTAATCACTGGAAGACTTTAAGTCTTATACTCATTCCTATAGTGAACCAGTGATAAATATAAGTATTAATGATAAGCTTTGCTTTTAACGATTCCTATAGCTTAAAAAAATTCAAGTAGGGTATACGGGATACTCTTGCTAGGCTAATCACCTAGATGAGTAAAGAACAAGGTCGGTTCAATGAGAATAAGAAGGCTAAATTCTCTAAAGCACTCATTGAAACACCAAGATGTTCAAGAACAAAATGAACAGAATTAGAGAACTAATTGTGTCAGGAAGTATCTGTGTGAATTATATTACTTTGGTTTACACAAATGGCTAAACAGTTTAAGATATCACATTCACTAGTTAGCCAAGTAAATTCGATAGTTTTTCACTAGCAAAAGGTTCAAGGCCAAAAGCTACCTATCTTGATGCAGTTACTTTCAATTTGAACTTTCTATAGTGTGTCAACATTGCATATACATGTATATCCAGTCAATTTAATTCATGAAGGGGATTGTTATAATTTTTAACTACTTTAATTGATTAATTAAAGTGAGACCCATTAATTAATTTAATCGGGTTATTATTCCATTGCATTCCTCATCATTTGAGGATTGATGCAGATTATTTATATGCCAAAAATATTAAGTTTTGAATGAGATTTTAATTCTCAAAAGAGCCTATTTGAGATTGGTTGAAGATATAATGGATGAGTTATCCCACATTGCTTAGGAAGAGAGAATTTGAGTTTTAAGGTGTAATTATCCCACATTAGTTGTAGAGGAAAAACTCAAGTCTGTATCAACTTATACATTGAGAACAAAGGCAAACCACTAACTACCAAACATTCAAACTCGAATCGGGTCGCGTTTGGGCCAGGTCAATCTGATTAATATTTAGATCATGTTTGGGTCAGATTTGGGTCGGGTCAGATCTTAACCCGCTAGAATAGTTTAAAGTTTAATTAAGTGTCAGTTAAGTAGTTAATTAACTGCTTAATAATTAATTTTGAATTAGCACCAATGAACAGACATGAAAGTTCATTAGGTGACGTACGCAGTAATATTCACACGAACAAATACCTTTCCAAAGCTACCTATCTTGTTGAAGCGTCTCATTCATTTTAAGAAGTAGAATTCACAACATTATTACTTCATATCACTACCAAAGCACAAAATATTTAAAATTTTGCAAGAGTTCGAGCACAAGTCTAGTTTGCCAAAGTTTTTGGTTTCAAGTGCTTACACCAAAAATTTGAAGATTATTGTACCTTGGGAGATGACGTCCATTCAATCATTAGCACCATGGGGGAGGGGGAGGCGCAAATCTGCTTTAAGATTGTTGCTGATAATTACTGAAACAATACACAAGAATTAAGATATTGTCTCAACAATATTCTAACTAAGCAATTAATATAATCAAATATATTAAAGCAGATTCTTGTTTTGTATTATGAAATTTTAAAATAAATAATTTTCTGAATTTGTGTAGTTTTGAAATTTGAAAATTCTTGATTATTTGGATTCCAAACCGATATTTAATTATCTTAATTGCTTAGTTAGAATATTGTTGAGACAATATCTTAATTCTTGCGTATTGTTTCATTAATTATCACCAACGAATTTTACGCTAGCTTTTTGTTTTAATTTGACTTTCAATCGAGTTCAATTATTGTAATTTTTTTTACATTAGATTTATATTTGCAATAGAGTTAAACTATAGTTGTAACGGCCCGGTTTTCCAGGGTCGCCACTAAGTTTCTTCTATAGAGAAGTCTACCTCCAAATATTTCACCATTTATAAATAAATTAATATTACTAATAATTTTGCTCCGATACCACTCTTTAACGACCTGATTTCCCAAGACCGCCACAAGATTTCTCCCCTTGGAGAAATTAGCGCTAAAATCGAGTAATCAACATTTTTCTTAATTAAAAGTCTAAGAAATTTTGAAAATGCAATGTTGATAATTATATTCAATTTATCGAGTCAATTTTTAACACTGTAAATATTAGTTACAATTATTTTAAATTCAAATACAACTGTAATTGGAATATAATTATAAATTCAATTATAATTTATTAAAGAATTTTGAAATGCCAATTGCATCCGATTTCACAACGTTAAAAGTTGATATATTATGTTTATAAATAATATTTAATAGTGGATAAATAATATTAATAATATCACAATATTTGATTTCATTTGTAATTGAATATTAATATCACAATGTTTGGTTCCATTTGTAAGTTCAATTAGATTTCTTGGCTCCAATTCCACGACACTAAATTGACCAAGCACTGCCCAAACAAACAGTGACAATTTTTATATTTCTGATAAATTTTACAGCTACGACAATAATTATAATTATTAAATTATTGCGTCGATTTTACAACCGTAAATAATAAATACAATTATTACAAATAGAAATATAAATTCAAATAAAATTTTGGGCGTCGTTTCGTTCTCACCGGCCCTGCAATCAAAATTATGGGATTGTGAGCTAATGCTTAGTAGAATTTCAACTGCCATAATACGTGTATCTAATTAATACAACAAATAAAACACATAGACATGATTTCCACATAATTTTTACATAATCACAATTATTTCATGAAAATTAACAACTATATTCCGACGAAAATAGCAACATAAATCTCATAATAGAGAAATTAAATACATATATTATAAGAGTTAGAAATTCTACTTGAAATCCAAAGTCGAAATCCGAACTTAGCCGATCATGGAGGTGGTGTTCTTCGTTGTCAGTCGAAGAAGATAAAATAAATCAAATGAAGACGATGACCTAGAACCCTATGCCGAAAGAATAAAATAGGAAGATATGGACTTCCCCAACCTACTGTTTCTTTTAGGTTAAAATGAAAAATATCAAAATCAACTCTTTTTTTTTAAGCTACTATCCTACGAAAATCCATAAAACCCACAATCAAGCTTGAATGTTATAATGCTTGAATGCAAAAATCTCTTTCTACCTCACTGTCCGAACCAAGGCATTAAAATCATTCTAAAAACAATTGAGTGACATCGTCCCCATGAAATCAACAATTCTTATCCTTTTATTATTCATTATTATTATTATTATTATTATTATTATTATTATTATTATTATTATATAACATAACATTACACGTGTCTTTCATTAACCTATATATACACATATTATGAATTTGATTTCCTTCTTAACGAAAAAAACCATTTTCCACCATTTATTTATTTATTTACACAATGAACCCCTAAAAAAAATAAAAAAATATTAATTATATCTCAAAACTCTTAAAAGTATATTTTAAGTAATACAATAGTTCCAAAACAAATTAAAAGTCAAATTAAAATTAACATTTATCCCCAAAAATTATCAAATATTATTTATACTATAAATTTACAAAACAATCCTAAAAATATTAAAAATAATATTTTCAAAATATAAATTTCTCAGGGTATTATAGTAGTAATCTTGTTGGGAATATTTTATAATCAAGAAAATTTTCATTTAAAAAAATTGTTTTTTGTTGGATATTATTGTATTGATTTGAAAATGAGAATCATAAACTTGGAAATGTTGCATAAACTATGTGAATAAACCATACTTTGTGAATCATTTTGAAATGTTAGTTTAGTTTTATTGTGTTATTGCTTGTGTTGAATGCTGATTATTGTTGCATCCATTTGAAACTAGAGTACTATACATGTGAGTGGTAAAAAAAAAACATACATAGGAAGTCCTTCCTATAGAAACGAAAATTTTATTAATCCTTAAGCCCTAATGAAGAGTTTTGAAATATAGTTTCAACTACAAAGCTCAAATACAAATCAAATTGAACCGAATACAGAACTATAGAATCAAAATTGAAATAGGAAGACTTATGATATGATTCACATGACTATGGGAGATAAAAAGAAACTTTTGTTAAATGGCGCACTGAGGGCATCTTCCAATGTCAAATGCTAAATTGAGGATCAAGAGTATTACGTAGCGATTAATAGTCCCTTGATTGAGTACCCTTTTATATTCAGTAATCTATGTTTGTAACTATTCTCATTCTTCTTATTCAAATTTCAATGTGAACGTGAATGTACAAATATACAAAATACACGTTCACTCGTTCTTGAAGGCACAAATTAAAAAAAAAAACAAAAAAAAAAAACCATAATTTGAACTAAAAATACAACTAAGTTATAAAACGTTAAAATATTAGAGCCGACCAAGATTACTCATGTTTTACCACTTCTGACAAGACCCTTTTCGTAGACAACGATTTCATCCATTGATTCATCACTATGTTAAAACTTATATATACCACCTTCCTCATCAAACCAATCCAAACACTTCACATACACACAATATATATATATATATATATAACAGCACAAATCCTCAACAAAGAATTATTGTTGGACATGATAATCCAAGAACTTAAATATATTATTCGCCAATTAAAATCTAGTATATATATATATATATATATATATAAAACATAAAAATAATTTTGAATCTTAAAGTGACCAACTTGTAATTCAAGGTTGATGTCATCTTATGAGAATCAACATAATTCTAAATTGTGAACTAATATATGGCCTTATGCTTTCTTTATTTCTCAAGAATCACCACAAAGTACACCCTAAATCTTAAGAACACGATAACAGGTTGCACCATATGAGTGATATTCATATTTTTAGTAAAAGACATATTTGGAGTTTTAAACAAATAGTACCTTGAGCTGTAGATCCTTGAGAGAATGGTTAGTCTTACTTTTCTATAAAAAATAATAAATCCACATACAAAACAACCATATCATGACCAAACACTATGATGGTGGAATTCAAAGAAATGCAAGGAGTTAACCCTATAATGCAAAACATGTAAAAGTCATCAATAAAAACATGGAGAAAAAAAGAAGGATATGAAATGTGTAATCAGAATACAAAATTAGTATACAAATCAACCAAAACTTGACCAAATAATATGATGGTGGAATCCAGAGAAATGCAAGGAGTTAACCCAATAATGCAAAACATGTAAAAGTCATCATTAAAAACATTAAGAAAAAAAAGAAGGATATAAAATGTGTAATCAGAATAAGATATCAGTATGCAAACACAAGGGTGAATAAAAACATGAAGAAAAAAAAGTAGAACATGAAATGTGTGATCAAAATATGAAACTAGTATACAAACACACGGGTGAATTTTTGGTTCCTGAAGGCAGTAGAAATATGAATGTGTATTCATGATATATAATCAGTATGCAAACAATTCGGCCTCGTTTGGTTAGTGTTTCTATTCCATTCAACCCCAACCCAACCCAAAAATTTTGGGTTTGATTTTTGGGAACGCGTTTGACAAACACAAAACCCAACCCAACCCAACCCAAAAAATGAGAATTGATTCTTGAAAAACTAAATAAAGGAGAAACAAAAAAAAAAAAAATTATTTTTTTTTTGCCCAAAAAACTCAACTCAAAAATAGGGACACGCTCAAAATTATTTTAAATCTTAATGACATCCACGATCGACTTCTTTCGTTTGTCTACCCTTCTCCGATCGCTCTGCTCCTCACCGTTCTCCTCCCCAAGCTGGCCGGCATTCGTTCCTCCTCCTCGCCATTCTTCTCTGCCATCTTCGCCGAACTTGTTCTCCGCCGTCTTCGCCAAACTTGTTCTCCGCCGTCTTCGCTGAACTCATCTTTGTTCTCCTCTATCTTCGCCGGCCTCGCTGTCGTCTTCGAACAGATTGAATATGTAGGGTTTCGATGATCGAGATCGAATAGGTTTAGGGTTTCGAAATCATGAAATCAATTTCGATTTTGATTTCGATTTCGAACTCGAAATCGATTTCGATTTTCATTTCAATTTTAGATTTCAAAATCAATTTTGATTTTTATTTATGGTTCGTCTACTCCTACACTAGTACATGAGAAAACGAAGGAAGAGAACGCATATGAGATTTCGATTTTTAGGGTTTCAAAATCATGAAATCAATTTCGATTTTTATTTCGATTTTAGATTTCGAACTTGAAATCGATTTCGATTTTAGATTTCGAACTCAAAATTGATTTCGATTTTCATTTTGATTTTAGATTTCGAAATCAAAATCGATTTCGATTTCATTTAGGGTTCGTCTGCTCCTACACTAGCACATGAGAAGACGAAGGAAGAGAACGCACATGAGATTTTCATTTCGAAATCGAAGACGAATGAAGAGAATAGAAGAAAAAGAAAAAAAATTGTTGATCCCAAGATTTTGATTAACAATTAAGTATTGATGTTTGGGTGGAACTAATGTTTGATCAAGTGTTTCAGTGATTTAAAGATCCAGTAATGAAGATGTCAAATGGAATGGATGTTTAATGAAGATATCAAGATGATGAAAAAGTATTAAGAGTTTGAAGAAATTAGGAAAAACAACCCAGGTAAATATTAACTCTTAATATCTCATTTAAGAACACACACATGGCACAAAATGAATCTTATCTTTGATATGTGTTTTTGTTAAGTATATTTATTTGCTCCTATGTGAATTAAAAAGAAATATTTTTGAATGACTAAAATGGAATATAAGAATATTAGTGAAGCTTATTTAAATATAAAAAAGGATAAAGGAACGAAATCATAAAAGAAAGTAGGTTAAAAACGAGATTAGAGAAGTGATTCAGAAGAAGGTAGTCAACTGATGAGTCGACCGGAGAAGGAAGATGAAACATCCTGAATTAAAGAGTCGACCGACTGGTCGACCTATGAAAACATCTTAACTCTCTAAATCTGCGAGTCGATCAAGAGGTCGACTAGTGAAAGCATGACAAACTCTCTGAATCTACGAGTCGATCAAGTGGTTAACCTATGATCGTTGCGGCGTTGGTTTAGCTGTAAGCTGCGTTGGGAAGTCGACTGGGCAGTCGACTGAATGTGCTGGTTCAGGATATTGTTTGATCCGATTTTAAATTCAAAAGTAGTCATTTTTTGTTAGGATTTGAGAGAGATTTAAGGGATATTCTTTATATTTAAGATATGGTTCATATACTAATTAAATCCTTTCAATATGGTTCATTAAATATTAATGTTTCTCAGTTTGGTAGTTAAAATTGATTCTACACTTATTTATTTTGATTGAGAAATACTTTGGAGATTTAATTAAGAGTTTTAAAAGTTATTAAGTGAAATTGAATCTAAATAAAGTCCTAATGTTATAAGAGGTCGATAAGAGTATTTTATTGTCATGACACTTGTAAACTAGCCATTAAGTGATTCTAATAATCAACTGCATTCAAGTTTTGCTGATACCGGAATTGAAGCTACATTGTTCTAATCGTTAATATTGTGGATTTCGGGTGAGATTTTTCCATACTGATTATTGTTTGTTTATTATTTTATATTTGGAAATTGATCTTAGAAATTGTTTTTGATTTTTTGAAGAAAATATTGTTTTCAAACAATTTCTTGAATCTAATTACGTACTCCAATTTGCTACTCATATCTTGTTAAAATTAGATTTTTGTATCTCACGTATTTCTATCACTAGTTGAAATATTGATTGAGTTTTTATTTGACTGGGATGGTAGAAGTTACGAGTGAGATTTACTTATTAATTTTTGTATTGATGAGTTGTGACGGATTAAATATCATTTGGGATATTTAATCAAGGGTAGAAGGGTTTATTCTCTTCCTATAAAGAGATTAAGGTAGTGATTCTTCCAGGATAATAATTGCATTTTTGTTTTGAGTGATTTTCTAACGGTTCAATCCTTACCGGGTAAAAGGATATTTGGAGTGTTTTGGCGAGATTGTGATTCTTGAGCCTTGTGTTAAAAAAGAATTAGGTTATTCTTTAGCTTGTAAAAAGTAGAGGTTATTCCTTAGCCTGAGAAAACAAAATTGTAAAGGTTGATTCTAAACCTGTAAAAGAATTGTGGGTTTGGTTCCTACCTTTAAAGAAATCTTGGTTTTAATGGGTGTGACTTCCGTGGAGCTCGGGGGACTAGATTAGCCAAGAGTAGCTTGGTGAACCAATATAAATCTCTGGTGTGCTACTTTCTTAATTTGTTTATTTTTGTTTGGGTGTGTACTTAGATTTATTTTAATTCCGTTGTGATATAAAGATAATAATTAATTTAGGTATAAAATTAATTATTTGATTTTTTCAAGTATATTCTAATAATATTTTTTTAATTACCCAATTCAACCCTCCTCTTGGATATTCTACTAGGCCAACAATTGGCATCAGAACTGGTTTAGCTCAAATCTATTTTGCTAACAAAGATCACGTGGCACACATAGTAGGCACACTAGGTGAGGGGCAGTCTATGCACCGACCATCCTTGTTTGCAGGTGAAAGTTACTCGTTTTGGAAAGATAGGATGATAGACTTTCTTCAGATTACAAATTATGACGTGTGGCTAACAATTGAGGATGGTCCATTTATTCCAATGGAAAACGGAGATGAGAAGAAGAAGGAACAGCTCACTGCTTCCGATAAGCAGAAACTTTCTATTAATTCTCAAGCTATCAATATTCTCTTTTGTTCTTTAGATGCTAATGAGTATTATAGAGTTTCAGGTTGTACAAATGAGATGTGGGATAAGTTACAAGTCACCTATGAAGGGACAAGTCAAGTGAAGTAGTCAAAACTCAATGCGCTTTTGAGAAAATTTGAGCTGTTCAGGATGAAGAAAAATGAATCGATTCATGAGATGTACACTCTCTTCAACAACATATGCAACAGTATGAATCAACTCAAAAAATCATATTCCATAGAGAATAGAGGATGAAAGGTTCTAAGGTCCTTGACAAAAATAAGGGAGTCAAAGGTGACGACAATCGAGGAAGCCAAGGATCTTGGAAAATACGACATCGATGATCTAATAGGTAATTTGATGACTCATGAATCGGAGATCAAAGGCTAGGAGGATGATACCGGAAATAGCAAGAGGAAATCCTTGGTACTAAAAGTTAAAAAAATTGAAGAAGAGGATGACAGTGATGATGAAAGCCTTGATAGTGACCAAGAGAAGAATGTATCATTTCTAACAAACAATTTTAGAAGAATGACTCGGCACACATTCCGTGGGAAAAGAAATCTCAACATATCCAAAGTGGAATACTACAATTGTTATAAAACTGGTCATTTTCAAAATGATTGCCCCGAACCGAAGAAGGATAAAGAGAAGAAGAAGAAGAAGAAGAAGAAGAAGAAGAAGAAGAAAGAAAAGAAGAAAGCAAATAAGAGTAATAAGAAATCGATGAAGGCTACTTGAGATTATACCGATTTAAGTAGCTCGGAAGAATCAAATAGTGAGGATCCGTCAATGCTTGCATTAATGGCCACTGGTGGTGAGGTAACCAATTGTTCAAGTTCTTGTCCTTTAAATTTTTATGAATTATTTGATATTTATCAAGAACTCTCACATGATTTAACCATGTTCTAAAATAAATGCCCTTCAAAGTACAATTAGCACATTAAACAAGCAAGTGATGGAGTATGAATTTGAAAACAATGGGTTGAAATCTAAATTAACGGATTTGCAATTAATTGTTCTCAAATTTATTGGTGGTGAAAACAATTTGAAAATTCTTTTGCAAAGTTCACGTGGAGTTTTTGATAAGGCCGATATTGGATTTCAGAAAAATCTTAAACAAAAACGCTTTCATAAATTCTTTTCTGAAACCAAGAATCTTGTTAGATGTTTTAAATGTAACGTTGTGGGGCATACTATTCGTAGATGTTTTGCAAAATTATCTAACTATAGACAAGTTCGGGTTCCAAAAGGAACAAAAATTGTCCCGACTAACAAAATCGGACCCACGTTGGTTGGGTACCACTTAGGAATTATTTGAGGTGCTCCTTGCAGGTTATTCTAAAAGCGTCAATAAGCAAGTACAAATGGTTCTTGGATAGTAGTTGTTCTCGACACATGACGGGAGATAAAAATATTTTACATCTTTGACACCTAAAGATGGAGGTCATGTGACTTTCAGAGACAACGCAAAGGGTAAAATTATCGATATAGGTAATATCGGTAATGGTACTACTATGATTAAATATATGTTACTAGTTTATGGACTTAAACATAATTTTCTTTGTATTAGTCAACTATGTGACAAGGGATACAATGTTATATTTGATCATGATAGATGCATTATTAAGAATAGTCATGATAGTCGTATTTTGCTAGTTGCATCATGTTTTGATGTAACTATGTTTATACTTTATCTTTTGATGATTTTAATTCTCAAAATTTATCTTGTTTGAATGTTTTATCTGAGAATAGTTGGTTATGGCATAGAAGAGTATGGAGTTCATTTCTAACTTATCTAAGAAGAGTCTTGTACGTGGTCTACCTGATTTGAAATATGTGAAGGATAAAGTATGTGATGTATGTCAATTAGGCAAGCAAGTTAGATCATCATTTAAGAAAAAGATGCACACATCTACGTCTAGATGTCTTGAATTATTGCATCTTGATTTATTTGGGCCTAACTCTATTGCTAGTTTTGGTGGTAAGTTTTATGCATTTGTTATAGTTGATGACTATTCTAGACTTACCTGAGTATACTTCCTTACTAAGAAAGTGAAGTTGCTTCCATTCTTGCTAAATTTTGTAAACGTGTTCAAAATGAGAAGCAATGTTCTACTATTAACATTAGTAGTGACAGAGGAAGAGAATTTAAAAATGATGAAGTGATAAGCTACTGTGATGAGCATGGTTATGCTCACAACTTTTCTGCACCAAGATCACCGCAACAAAATGGTATAGTAGAAAGGAAGAACATAACGCTTCAAGAGATGGCCAGAATAATGCTAAGTGAAAATCGTTTACCAAACTACTTTTGGGCCGAAGCAGTAAGTACCGCTTATCACGTAGTAATCCGGGTATCAATTAGTAGAGGGTTTAACAAAACTCCATATGAAATCTAGAATGGTAAGACTCCTAACATTTCATATTTTAAAGTCTTTGAATGCAAATATTTCATTTTGAATGACAAGCATAATCTTGGTAAATTTGATACTAAATCCGATTATGGGATTTTTCTTGGATGTGCTACTAACAGTAAAACTTATAGAGTTTATAATAAACGTACTTTAGTAGTAGAAGAAACTATACATGTTGTTTTTGAGGAAGTTGATCCATACTTTTCGAGAAAGGTTTTGGATAATGATGATGCAGGTTTCATAACCAAAACCAAGGTAATAATGCACCAAAGAAGTCTCAACAAGAGGAGGAACCTAATGAGAATGATTTAACTTTACCAAGAGCTATAAAAAAAGTACCAGGGCATTCAATTAAAGATTTCATCGGTAATTTCGAAAAAGGTGTAAGTACTTGATCTTCTCTTAGGGATATAATTAATCTTGTTTTCTTTATCTCAAATTGATCCTAAAAATTTAAATGAGGCACTAATTGATGAATCTTGGATTTCCGCAATGCAAGATGAATTAGTTCAATTTGAGCGGAACAAAGTATGGTGTCTTTTTCCGAAACTGGATTTTCATCCAGTTATTGGTACTAAATGAGTATTTAGAAACAAAAAGAATGAATCTGATATGGTAATTAGAAATAAAGCAAGATTAGTGGCACAGAGCTATAATCAAGAGGAATGAATTGATTATGATGAAACTTATGCTCCTGTTGCTAGACTAGAAGCAATTAGAATGCTACTCGCCTTTGCATGTTCACGTAATTTTAAGCTATATCAAATGGATGTAAAGAGTGCATTTCTAAATATCTTTCGAGCTGAAGAAGTTTATGTAGAACAACCCTCAGGATTTGAAAGTGACAAATTTCCCGATCATGTATTTAAACTTCGCAAGGCTTTGTACAGGCTCAAACAAGCTTCGAGAGTTTGGTATGAGAGATTTAGCCAATATTTGATCGAAAATAGTTTTTGAAGAGGTATTTGTGATATAACACTATTTGTAAAGCAAACTGATTTTGATATCCTATTAGTACAAGTATATGTTGATATCATTTTTGGATCTACTAATGAGGATCTTTGCCAAGAGTTTGCTAAGATAATGCAGGTTGAATTTGAAATGAGTATAATGGGAGAGCTAAATTTCTTTCTTGAATTGAAAATTAAGAAAACCAAAGAAGGGATATTTATAAACCAAGCTAAATACACCAAGGAGTTGTTAAAGAAATATGGCTTGGACTGAGCTAAAGAGTACAAAACTCCTATAGCAATGGCTACAAAAATTGAAAAAGATGATACGGGCAAAAGCGTTAATGAAAATATGTATCGAGGTATAATTGGTAGCTTATTGTATTTAACTACTAATAGACTTGACATTATGTATTGTCTTTGTCTTTATGCTAGATTTCAGTCTTGTCCCTAAGAATCGCACTTGACTGTGGTTAAGCGAATTTTTAGTTATTTAAAGGGGACGACTGACTTAGGATTATGGTATCCTAGGGGGAGTGATTTTAAATTGGTAAGTTACTCCAACGCTGACTTTGCCAGTTGCAAAGTTGAGCAAAAAAGCACAAGTAGATTATGTCATTTATTAGGACATGCTTTGGTTTCTTGGTCAAGCAAGAAACAGAATTCGATAGCCTTGTCTACTACTGAAGCTGAATACATGGCAGCTAGTAACTGTTATGCTCAAATTTTATATATTAAGCAACAGTTCAATGATTTTGGAGTTTGTATGGAGGAGGTCCCGATCTTTTGTGATAATAAAAGTGCTATATGTCTAAGTAAGAATCCTACATAGCACTCACAAACTAAGCACATAGAGATTAGACATCACTTTATTCGTGATCACATTTGGAAAAGAGATTTTATTATTGAGTATATTGATACCTCCGACCAGCTTGCTGATATTTTTACCAAATCACTAGCGGAAGATCAGTTTGTGAAAATCATTCACATTTGGGTATGGCTAGGCATAATGATGTTTGCCTAGTGTGAGCTACATATTTGTTGTTTTCTCCTTTCCTACCTAAATTTGTTTTTGAATATGACAAACAGGGATAAATGAGTGATGTTTTATTTAGGGGGAGTATTCTAAAACTATGTTTTAATAAATTTTCATAAAAAGGGAGAAATTTAAAAATTATGCTTTATTGAGTATTTTTTAACTTGTACATTATTGAAATCTTCATTGTGACGCGTTAACGAGTTAAAGAACCCGTCCTCGGATTCAGGTGGAGTATGGTTATATTTTATTTTGAAGAAAATATCAAAGTTAATTTTCATCATAAAAAAGGGGGAGATTGTTGATCCCAAGATTTTGATGAACAATCAAGTTTTGCTGATACTGGAATTGAAGCTACATTGTTCTAATCGTTAATACTGTAGATTTCGGGTGAGATCTTTCCATACTAATTATTGCTTGTTTATTATTTTATATTTGAAAATTGATCTTAGAAATTGTTTTTGATTTTTTGAAGAATTTTTTTTTTTTCAAACAGTTTCTTGAATCTGATTACGTGCTCCAATTTGCTACCCATATCTTGTTAAAATCATATTTTTGTATCTAACGTATTTCTATCACTAGTTGGGATATTAATTGAGTTTTTATTTGATTAGGGTGGTAGAAGCTACGAGTGAGATTTACTTATCAATTTTTGTATTGGTGAGTTGTGACGGATTAAATATCATTGGGGATATTTAATCAAGGGTAGCAGGGTTTTAGTCTCTTCCTGTAAATAGATTAAGGTAGTGATTCTTCCAAGATAAGAATTGCGTTTTTGTTTCAAGTGATTTTGTAACAGTTTAATTCTTACGGGGTAAAAGGATATTTAGAGTGTTTTGGTGAGGTTGTGATTCTTGAGCCTTTTGTTAAAAAAGAACTAGGTTATTCTTTAACCTATAAAAAGTATAGGTTATTCCTTAACTTGAGAAAAAGAAATTTTAAAGGTTGATTTTGAACCTATAAAAGAATCAATGTGCGGGTTTGGTTCCTACCTTTAAAAGAATCTTGGTTTTAGTGGGTACGACCTCCGTGGAGCTCGGGGGACTAGATTAGCCAAGAGTTCCTTGGTGAAAATAGTTCTAAATAATATTGTTACCAAACACGATTCTGTTCCCAGTACAAAAAAAATTGACATTACCAAACGCAATTCTGTTTCCAGTAGGAAACAAAATTCTCAATTCAACCCAACCCAACCCATCTCAATTGGGTTGAGAAAAGTGGGAACATTAACCAAACAACACCTTCAATTTTTGGTTCAATTCTTGATTTAATCGTAATTAATTTTTTTGACATAATATGAAATAAGAATATGCTATAAGATCTCCTCTAAGATATGTAATTTGTATACACTAGCGGTTAAACTAGTGCGTTATAATAAGAATATGAAATAAATAGCAATTCAATTTTTAGTTCAATTATTGGTTTAATCGCAATTAATTTTTTTGACATAATATAAAATAAGAATATGCTATCAAATCTCCTTTATGATATGTAATTTGTACATGCTAGGCGGTTAAACCAATAGGTTATAAACAAAATATGAAAGCAGTGGCAATATGAAATAAGAATAGTAATCGAATCAGAACTGACCTTAGCAGCCGATCATCTGAAGCGAGTACCGATTGTTGAGATGATATCGTCTGATATGAGGGTCTTATAAGAGATGGAGGGAGAGCTACGAGATTAAGGGATTCCATTTGGGGACAGATGATTTTCACAAATTAGGGCAAAGATTAGTAGGTCTGATTAGGAAGGCAGAGATTATGGAGATCTGATTAGGGGAGATGGACCGACTATTGTGAAGAGACGACAAATTAGGGTAAATATTAGAGAGACAGAGATTAGGGATTAGTATCTCCAATCTGGATGAACGCGATGAAGTCGGCAATGGAGACAAAGATTGGGAGATCCGTAAAGATAAAGGCGGTGACAATCGGCGAGATCAGGCCTATGATTGGGAGATAAGCGAGATCGCGAGAGGCTGAAGGCACAGAGGAGATGAAGCTGGCAGAGATGGCGAGCGATGATAGCGCGGGCTATGGAGGAAGAGACCTTCAGCAGTGGTGTATGCGGCTCCAATCCTAAATTATGTGTTATGTGCATTATACAACACAAAAGTTATCAAAGGGTCCAAAAATATTTAGGTGTTTGTCTCTCATTCGACGATTATCTTTATCTTAGACCTAATTTATTTTATAGTAACGTATAACCCGTGCCTTCAGGCACGGGTGTTAAATAATAATAACAAAAAATTGACATAATGTTCTTTATATATACAACATATTACACCTATTTCAACTGAACATCAACAATAACTAATATTGAATATCAACAATAACTAACAATTAAGAGTTTCCAATTGATTGTTTTTCTATGTTTCTTAGTTCATACACCCTAAAAGAAATTAAAATACAAAAAAAAAATATATATATATGAAAAATTACACGAAAAAAAATTAAATGATTACAATACTATTTTGTTTGAAGAAATATTTAAAAATTAAAAACATATATTAAGAAATAATGAAATTTTTGGTCCTTGATAAATGAAATTGGTGTTCAATAGGACCACATTTGAAAATAGACACATGGACCCTAATTACACATGTATTTTTCAGCAAAAAGTCATCAGGATTGTACTTCTATATAATAAATCAGTTCACTCATAACGAGGGTTGTCGGATCAAGAGATAAACATCTAGACATTGGTAGTCGTCAGATCATCTTAACCAACATATAAAATAAAAAATTGGGTTAAAATGTAATTAGGATTAACATTTTTTACCTTTGTCTTTCTCTTACTCACTCTCGTTTCTCTCATCTCTCTCACTGTCTCCCTCTCTTTTTGCAGGCCATCGTCGTCTCCCTTTCAACCATCTCCAGAAGAGGCTCTCACCATCTCCATTAAAACCGTACAGAGTTTTCTCTTACTAACCTTATTATTACCATAATAGAAAATGCATCGCTGTTGCATCACCATCATCGAGTACTCGTATTACCGTCGCATCATTACTTGGCTACCCACTACTCGAATACATCATTTTTCCCTCTTGGCCAAAATCTTCGTGATTCCATCAGGCCCCGATCATCGTCGTTCCTCTCATCTAGCCATCAGATCACCCTAATTGAAAATGTAAGCTTTACTATTCAATACCTAATCGCCAGATCTCATGGTAACACTACTTCTCACATCTATCTCTAATTTCTCTCGCCCTTTATCTCTCTAACATTGCCCTAGCAATTATGCCATCGTCGCTCCTCAATTCCCCTCTAGATCCACAATCGCAATTACCTGCGAATCCACAACTACCGTCCACTTCCGCAATTTGTTCCAATCTAAAAGACTCGACAACAGATCCGGTACTCGCCATCTTTCTCTCCTTTTTTTAGTTAATGTTTGCTAACTCTCCTTGGAAAGTGATTTAGTCCCTTTATCAATGAGGTAAAATCCACTGGGAAAAAGAAAACTAAAAGAAAAATGAAGAAACCTAGAGAGTTAAACAATGAAATGAAATTCAAATGAAAAACAATCTAAAAAGAACTGGAAAAAAAATAGGGTGTAGTGTCTTACTTATGCTTTTTTAACAACAATAAGGATATCGAAGGTTCAAGGTCCAGACAATTGTCGATGTTCTGCAATAGAAAAACCTCAAAAAAAACCTCAAATTGACCATAACAAAATAAAATAAAAAATAATCACCAATTTAAAAAGTACTTACTTGAAAAAGAATAACCAATAGTTCACCAATAATAATAAAAATAAAAAATAAAAATATTTAGAAATCCTTGATTAATTAAGGATGATACATTAAATCATAATACAAAATAACAAAAAACAAACTAAAGAACTACTACATGCGTTAATGATTTAAAATGAAACCATTGAATCATTTTCTAATCATGGACAATGAACACATCAAATAAATCTAAGCAATATCCAAAAGTTACTGCAAATAATACCCAAATATGAACCCCCACCAATCCACCACCACCTACGACTACTATTTTAATAGACTTTCCTCTTTTCTTACCTATTAGCATTTATCTAGGTGTATTTGTGCCTCAGTGTGTGTGTGTGAATACAATGATCAAATTAATCGAACACCAAAGTTTGGAATCTTCATGAGTTTGATCACTGATCAACAAATTCAAGCAATTTTTTACAAATCCATCAATTCCCACTCCGGTGAAAAGAGACGGTCTCTACATAAGGCTACCAAAAAAATGAAAGAAAAAACGACTAAGAGTTGTTCTCAGTTAGTAATACATATTTGTTTCCTAATTAGTAATAACATTTGTTCTTGTTTTCGGGTTTTCTGTTTCTATTCTGCCAAAAGAATTAGAACAAAAACATAAATAGAAATTTGGGTTCTATAATATTTAGATTGAACATACAAAAAATTGAAAAAGAAAACAAAAAAGGAAAACACTAAACAAACATCAATAGTAGAGCAAGATGCATATGTATATATGATACCGAACAATTAGGGTGTGTTTGGATTAGGCATTTGAAAAAGTTAATCAATTTTGGAAATAGATTTGTAATCTGAACATTTAGAGTGCGATTGTGTGACACATTTGAAAAAGTCATTCAATTTCGAGTGGATTTGTAAAAAAAAATTAAAATTTTTTGACAGATTTCTTCCCTTATCTAATACCTTACTCAAATGTACCTTTATATTCTTCATATGTATTTACCTGCAAATCTAAAACATTGAGGTGCCCAAAATTTTCAAAATCTGCATAATATCCATTTTTTGCTTCTTAAGGCCTGATTACCATAAAATCAGCATAACCGTATTCTAACTATTCTAATCAGGGCTAAATTAATCAAAAATATAAACCAATTACACTTGAAATCTGTTAATTATCTGCAACTCACGAATCTGCACCACCCAAAGCCTTCATCTTAATCAACCAATCCAACTATTCAACACGTAGGGAACCCTAATTTCCCTCTCAAACACTGGAATTGTCTCCTCAAATTGCCCCAAACTGCACGAGATCACCAATGCAAATCCAAGGTTGACCAAATCGAAATCAAATATATTCAATTGCAACCAAGATCTAACCAAATCATAGGCAATGGTGGTGGTGGTGGTGGTGTGCGTCGGGAGGGTGGGTAGTTGTTGTGTCGTGAGAGAGAATGGAACTTACCTGAGGGACAACGCCATCGGAGAAGATAATTGAGGTATCGTGGAGGCCTTTGCGAGCGTGTTCCCTTACCAATTTCAATGCAGTGGTCTGCGACGGTGGTGGTGGTGCGCATATAGAGAGAGAGGAAGGGAGTTCGTTATTGTTGGGGTTGGGACCGGCGCAGAGGTAGTGGTTTGCGGCAGAGGCGGTGTCGGCAAAGGCGTGCAAAAAGGGAAAGGCAGCGAGCGAGTGCGAGAGCGAGCGCGTAAGTGAGAGAGGCCACATGTAAAAGGTTTTAACCCTAATTAGGTTAAAATTAATCCTACAGTCAGAAAATGTCTAGAGATTTGTCTCTCATTCAATGGCTGTGAATATACCCGTCCTGATTTATCATATAGATATATACTAGCGTATAACCCGTACTTGAAGGCACGGGTGTAAAAACAATTGAACCAAAAAAAGAAATATATATAATTTTAACATAATCTCTTTTGTTTATACAACATTCTACATTTAAAAATGGGTTAATTACACTTTACTCCCTTATAGTTTGGCCAATTTGCACTTACCCCTGTGGTTTGAAAATCGCCACTTACCCTCCCTATAGTCAGATTTTCAAACCACTTACCCCCCTGATGTAAAGGGGTAAGCGCAACAAATATCTCACCACAGGGGGGTAAGTGGCTGTTTTCAAACTACAGAGAGATAAAGTACAAATTGGCTAAACTACAAGGGGGTAAAGTATAATTTACCCTTTAAAAATTATTTGATACTAACAATGGCTATTACAAATACAACTCAATCAATATCAACAACGTTGATACTCAACTATTAAAATAATCACAATTAAACTTGAGTTAAAGAAATCAAAGAGCTTTGCAATTCAAAACGGGAAAGAATCTCACATTATTTTTTTTTCACCCAACTCTAGCTTTGTTTTTCATCAACAAAAGTCAAATTTACCTTACTTTCATTTATCTACATTCCATAAACTTGTGGGAAAAAATTTTGGGTATATGGATCAACAAAAATTAAAAAATAATATTGCATAAAAGATAACCAATCGAAAAATAAAAGTATTATAAAACAAAAAACTAATTAAATCTATAGCAAACATAAAACGCATAATAATAACAATTTCATATACTAAAAACATAGTTGAGATATACTTGTTACTCACAATCCACATTACACAACCAACTCATCAGAAATCTCGGAACAGAAAGAAATATGGGACACAGAAAAAAAAAATATTTTGCCTTCCTACTGTCATCGTGACTTGAAAGAAAAAATCTAATAAATAAAGTATTATAATAATAAATAAATAATTAAATCTATAACAAACATAAAACACATAATAATAACCATTTCGTATACTAAAAAAAATAGTTTTAGATATACTTGTTGCTCACAATCCACATTACACAACCGACTCATCAAAAATCTCGGAAGAGAAAGAAATATGGGACAGAGAAAAAAAAACCATTTTGCCTTCCTGCTATCATCGCATCTTCAAAGAAAAAAATCTAATAATTTAACATATCAAATTGTAATTTACGTTAGGAATCTCTAACCTTAAATATAGTGTTGTGCTCATTTTAAAATGAAAATCTTGTCATTTAATTAAGAGTTTAAAGGACTAATGTGTAAAATTTTAAAATGTAAGGATTAAACTGTAAGACAATGAAAATATGAGGGGGTAAAAAGTAATTAATCATAAATTTTTCACTCTTTCTCACTGCCTCCCACAATCTGCTCATTCTAAATGGAAGAATAAAGTGTGTGAAAATTACATTTTAATAGACTAATGGGTAAACTTTTAAAACATAAGGATTAAACTGTAAGACAATTAAAATATGAGGGGGTAAAAAGCAATTAACCACTTATGTTTCAATATTCTTCGCTACCTAGCTCCTACTTTCCAATCTAGAGAGAGAGAGAGAGAGTCAACGATTGGTGAAGAAGACGACGAGGAAGAAATCAACGCCAAAGTCGAAGAAACAATTGGATTTTGTGGCGATGGAGATTAGAATAACAATACTCAGTGAATTTGAACGAAATCCCTATCCGCATCCCTATAACTCTAAATTACCATTCATGAGCCAAAAAGAGAGGGAGAGTCAACGAACAAACACAAATGAGAAATTGAACAAAATAAAAGCATAAAAGAAAACGGTTGGTGGTTGGAAAAATGGCCAGCCGGGAGCCAATGAGGAAACTAATGGTTTTAAAGAAGGAAGAAGATGGGAAATCAGTTAGGGTTTCGAATAAAGGGAAAGATGATTTGTGGGAGAGTACTGGAGTAGAGAGAGGATCGTACCTGAGCATCAAGAAAACACTGGCCTAGATCTGCGACTGTGTGGGTATCGATGACGAGGCGATGGCAATGGCGACGATGGCATGGAGATAGTGAGTAGAGATGGTGATGCACGGTGATGCGCAGTAATGAAGCGGCAGTGAGCAGCGTGATGCCGATGGCACGACGAGAGAGAGGTGTTGACCCAGTAGAATACCCAAGAAAGGGGTGAATTAGATAATTAAAAAATAATCAGAATAAAATTAAATAAATCAAATAATTAATTTTCTACCAAAATTAATTATTATATTTATAACATAGAAGAATAATATTATCAATCTAAGTACACATCCAAAGAACAAAAATAGCAAAGTAGTAATGCAGCACACAAAATATTTATACTGGTTCACCAAGCTACTCTTGGCTAATCCAGTCCCCTGAACTCCATGGAGGTTGCACTCACTAAAACCAAGATCCCTTTAAAGGTAGGAACCAAACCCGCACACCAATTCTTTTACAGGCTCAGAATCAACCTTTACAATATCCTTTTCCCAGGTTAAGGAAAAACCTCTATTTTTTACAGGCTAAAGAATAACCTAATTCTTTTTAACACTAAGGCACAAGAATCAAAATCTCTCAAAACACTCCAACCATCCTTTTGACAAGTAAGGACGGAACCTTTACAAATCACTCACAACGCAATTCTTATCCAAGAAGAATCACTACCTCAATCTCTTTACAGGAAGAAACTAAAACCCAACTACCCTTGATTAAATACCCCCAACGGTATTTAACCCGTTACAACTCACCAATACAAAAATTGATAAGAAGTAAATCTCACTCGGAGCTTCTACCACCCTAGATAAATAATAACTTAATTAATATCTCAACTAGTGATAGAAAAACGTGAGATACAAAAATTTGATTTTAATAAGAATATGGGTAGCAAATTGGAGCACGTAAGCAGATTCAAGAAATTGTTTATAAAACTATTTTCTTCAAAAAGCATAAACAATTTCTAAGATCAATTTCCAAATATAGAATAGAAAACAAATAATAAGCAATATGGAAAGATCTCACCCATAATCCACAGAAATAATGATTAGAACAATGTAGCTTCAAATCCGGTAACAACAAAAATTGATCGCAATTGATTCTCAAAATCACTCTTAGAAAAGCTCACAATATCGTAGAATGATAACTTTTATAAAAGCTCACAAATTATATAAACTCTTTTAGCTCTCTCAAATGAATGATTAATTATATCAGAAATTCGTAGGTCTATATATAGGAATATGAAATCAGTTTTCTAACGGCTAGTTTACATATATCATGACAATTAAAGGCTTTTATAGATCCCTTATATCATAAGGACTTCATTTGGGTTCAATTTCCAGTTTAAAACAGCTTTCAAATCTCTCAATTAAACCCCCAAAGTATTTCTCAATCTTAATCAATAAGAATAGAATCTATTTCAAGTACTAAATTGAGAAACATTAATATTTGATTAACCATATTAATAGGATTTAATTAATATATAAACCATATCTTAAATATAGAAAATATCCCTGAAATCTCTCTCAAATTCCAACCAAAAACGACTACTATTGGATTTAATCTCAGATAAAATAATATCTTGAAACAACGCATTCAGTCGACTACCCAGTCGACTAGGAGATTTAGGATGTAGTCAATGCAGTTCATCAGTCGACGGCCCGGTCGACTTGTAGATTCAGAGAGTTGGTCTTTTTTTCACCGATCGACCTATCAGTCGACTTGTTGATTCAGAGAGTTCAGCTCTTCTTGGCCGGTCAACTTAGAGATACAGAATGTTACAGCTACTTGGTCCGGTCGACTTACCAGTCGACTGTTGTCTTTTGGATCTCTTCTCTGAATACGTTTTTAACTTATTTTCTTTTACATTTTCACCCTTTTAACCATTTTCTCTCTTAAATAACTACTAGTATTCTTATATTTCATTTTAGTCATTCAAAATATTTCTTCTCAATTCACATAGGAGAAAATAATTTAACATAATCAATACACACATAAATGAGAAAATACATTTTTTGCCATGTGTGTGTTCCTAAATAAGATATTAAGAGTTGAAATTTACCTGGGTTGTTTTCCTTAATTTCTTTAAACTCTTAAATCTTCAATATCTTCAACTTCATCATTTAGTATTCATTTAATTTGTCATCTTCATTACTTGGAACTTTAAATCACTGAAACACTCAATTAAAACATTAGTTCCATCAAAACATTAATACTTAATTGTTCATCAAAATCTTAGGATCAACAATCTCCCTTTTTTTTATGATGACAATTAACTTTGATGTTTTCTTCAAAATAAAATATAACTACACTCCCCTTGAATCTGAGGATGGGTTCTTTAACTCATTAAAGCATCATAATGAAGATTTCAATAATGCATAAATTAAAATACTCATTAAAGCAAACATTACTAATTTCTCCCCCTTTTCATAAATAAAAAAATACTTAATTAAAACATTAAAATACTCCCCCTTAATAAAAACATCATTAATTTCTCCCCCTTTGTCATCTTCAAAAATAAAATTTAGGGAGGGGGGAACACACGTAACTCACTCTAGGCAAACATCATTATGCCTAGCCATACCCAAACCGTTAATAATTTTCACAAACTGATCTTTCACTCATGATTTGGTAAACATATCAGCAAGCTGGTCAGAGGTATCAATATATTCAATAACAATATTCATTTTCTGAATGTGATCACGAATAAAGTGATGTCTAATCTCTATATGCTTAGTTCATGAGTACTGTGTAGGATTCTTACTTAGACAAATTGCAATTTTATTATCACAAAAGATCGGGACTTCCTCCATACAAACTCCAAAATCATTTAACTGTTACTTAATATATAAAATTTGAGCACAACAGTTACCGCTACCATGTATTCAACCTCAGTAGTAGATAAGGCTATAGAATTTTGTTTCGTGCTTAACCAAGAAACCAAAGCATATCCCCACAAATGACATGAACCACTTGTGTTTTTTCGCTCAACTTTACAACCAGCAAAATCAGCGTTGGAGTAACTTACCAATTTAAAATCACTCCCTTTAAGATACCATAATCTCAGGTCAGTCGTCTCCTTTAAATAACGAAATATTCGCTTAACCGCAGTCAAGTGTGATTCTTTAGGACAAGACTGAAATCTAGCACAAAAACAAACACTATACATAATGTCAGGTCTACTAGCAGTTAAATACAACAGGCTACCAATCATACCTCGACACATTTTTTCATTAACACTTTTGCCCGTATCGTCTTTTTCTATCTTTGTAGCCGTTGCCATGGGAGTTTTGTACTCTTTAGCGCCTTCCAAGCCATATTTATTTAGTAGCTCCTTGGTGTATTTAGCTTGGTTTATAAATATCCCTTCTTTGATTTGCTTAATTTGTAATCCAAGAAAGAAATTCAACTTTCACATCATGCTCATTTCAAATTCAACCTGCATTATCTTAGCAAACTCTTGGCAAAGATCCTCATTAATAGATCCAAAAATGATATCATCAATATATACTTGTACTAATAGGATATCAGAATCAGTTTGCTTTACAAATAATGTAATATCACAAATATCCCTTCGAAATCGTTTTCGATCAAATATCGGCTAAGTCTCTCATACCAAGCTCTCGGAGCTTGTTTGAGCCCAAATGAAGCCTTACGAAGTTTAAATACATGATCAGAAAATTTATCACTTTCAAATCCCGAGGATTGTTCCACATAAACTTTTTCAGCTAGAAAGTTATTTAGAAATGCACTATTTACATCCATTTGATATAGCTTAAAATTACGTGAACATGTAAAGGTGAGTAGCATTCTAATTGCTTCTAGTCTAGCAACAGGAGTATAAGTTTCATCATAATCAATTCATTCCTCTTGATTATAGCCATGTGCCACTAATCTTGCTTTATATCTAATTACCATACCAGATTCATCTTTTTTGTTTCTAAATACCCATTTAGTTCCAATAACTGGATGAAAATTCAGTCTCGGAACAAGACACCGCACTTTGTTCCGCTCAAATTGAATTAATTCACCTTGCATTGTACAAATCCAACATTAATCAATTAATGCCTCATTTATATTTTTAGGCTCAATTTGAGATAAGAAAGCAAGATTAATTATATCCCTAAGAGAAAATTGAGTACTTACACCTTTTTCGAAATTACCGATGATTTCTTTAATTGAATGCCCTGATACTTTCTTTATAGCTCTTGGTAAAGTCGAATCCATCTCCTTAGGTTCCTCCTCTTGTTGAGACTCCTTTGGCACATCATTACCTTTGTTTTTGTTATTTAAGATACATGCATCATCATCATCCAAAACCTTTCTTGACAAGAATCGATCAACCTCCTCAAAAATAACGTGCATTGTTTCTTCTACTACTAAAGTACGTTTATTATAAACTCTATAAGCCTTACTGTTAGTAACATATCCAAGAAAAATCCCATAATCAGATTTAGCATCAAATTTACCAAGATTATCCTTGTCATTCAAAATGAAACATTTGTATCCAAAGACTTTAAAATAGGAAATATTAGGAGCCTTACCATTCTAAATTTCATATGGGGTTTTGTTAAACCCTCTATGAATTGATACACGGTTTACCAGAAGTTGGTCAGTAAGCGATTTTTATTTAGCATCGTTCTGGCCATCTCTTGAAGCATTATGTTCTTCCTTTCCCCTACACCATTTTGTTGCGGTGATCTTTGTACAGAAAAATTATGAGCATAACCATGCTCATCACAATAACTTACCACTTTATCATTCTTAAATTCTCTTCCTCTGTCACTACAAATGTTAATAATAGAGCATTGCTTCTCATTTTGAACACGTTTACAAAATTTAGCAAGAACCAAAGCAACCTCACTTTTCTTAGCAAGAAAATATACCCAGGTAAGTCTAGAATAATCATTAACTATGAAAAATGCATAAAAATTACCACCAAAACTAGCAACAGACTTAGGTCCAAACAAATCAAGATACAATAATTCAAGACATCTAAACATGGACGTGTACATTTTTTTCTTAAATGATGATCTAACTTGCTTGCCTAATTGACATGCATCACATACTTTATCCTTCACATATTTCAAATCAGGTAGGCCACGTACAAGACTCATTTTATATAAATTAAAAATTAACTCCATACTAACATGCCTAAGTCTTCTATGCCATAACTAACTATTTTCAGATAAAGCATTCAAGCAAGATAAATTTTGAGAATTAAAATCATCAAAGGATAATGTATACACATTCTCAAAATGTGATGCAATTAGCAAGATACTACTATCATGACTATTTTTAATGATGTATCTATCATGATTAAATATAACTGTTGATCTTAAGATTTTGATGAACAATTAAATGTTAATATTTTGGTGGAACTAATGTTTTAATTGAGTATTTCAGTGATTAAAGTTCCAGTGATGAAGATGATGTAAATTAAATGGATGCTAAACCATGATGTTAAAGATATTTAAGAATTAAGAGTTTGAAGAAATTAGAGAAAACAACACAGATGAATTTTAACTCTTAATAGCCCAATTAAGAACACACATTCCACAAAAGGTTTTTATCATTTATGTGTGTTTTGATTAAGTAAAATTATTTGTTCCTATGTGATTTGAAAAGAAATAATTTTAAATGACTAAAATGGAATAGAAGAATATTAATGAAGCTAATATAGAAGAGAAAATGGTTTAAGGGGCGATAACATAGAAAGAATAAGTTAAAAAAAAAAAAAAAAAAAAAAACAAGTTCAGAGTAGAGATCTAGAAGATGGTAGTCGACTGATGTGTCGACCGAACAAAGAAGCTGAAAGATCCTGTATCTCTAAGTCGACCGACCAAGGAAGTTGAACTCTCTAAAACTACAAGTCTGTCGATAGATCAACCGGTGAAATCAAGATGAACTCTTTGAATCAAGTAGTCGACCAACAGGTCGACCGATGAACTTTATTGGCTACAACCTGAATCTGGCAGTCAACTCGGCAGTCAACCTGAAGAGCTATTTCAGGATTCTGTTCTATCCGAGATTATATCCAAAAGTAGTCGTTTTTTGTTGGGATTTGAGAGAGATTTTGGGGATATTTTCTATATTTAAGATATGGTTCAATTACTAATTAAATCCTATTGATTTGGTACATTAAATATTAATATTTCTCAATTTGGTACTTGAAATAGTTTTTATTCTATCTAATTGAGTTTGAGAAATACTTGGGGGGTTTTAATTGAGAGATTTGAAAGCTGTTATTAAGTGAATTAAACCAAAATGAAGCCATTATGTTATAAGGGGCCTATAAGTGCTATTAATTGTTATGACACATGTAAACTAGCCGTTAGAAGGCTGATTTCATACTTCTTTAAATAGACCTACAAATTTCATATATCATTAAGCAGTAAATAAGAGAGAAATCATATCATATCATTTGTGAGCTTTTATAAGAGTTATCCTTCCAAAATATTGTGAGCTTTTCTGAGAGACGATCTTGAAGATCAACTGATGTTAATCTTTGCTGCTATTGGATCTGAAGTTACATTGCGTTATCTAATTATTCTGTGGATTCTAGGTGAGATATTTCCAATTAATTTTTATTATGCATTACTTGTTTATTATTGGAAATTGATCTTAGAAATTATTTCTGATTTTTGAATAAAATATTTTTACAAACAATTTCTTAAATCTAATTACGTGCTTAAATTTTCTACCCACATCTTATTAAAATTAGATTTTCTATCTCACGTTTTTCTATCACTAGTTGGGATATTAATTGAATTATTATTTATCTGGGGTGGTAGAAGCTCTGAGTGAGATTTTTTTTCTTATCATTTTGTATTGGTGAGTAGTGTGATGGATTAAATATTGTTAGGAGTATTTAATCAAGCGTAGCCAGGTTTCACTCTCTTCTTGTAAAGAGATTGAGGTAGTGATTCTTCCTGGATAGAATTGTGATTTGAGTGATTTGTAACGGTTCCATCCTTACATGTGAAAATGATAGTTGGAGTGTTTTGTAAGGTTTTGATTCTTGAGCCTAAGGTATAAAAAGAATTAGGTTAATCTTTAGCCTATAAAAAGATAGGTTATTCTTAAGCCTATAAAAACTAAAGGTTATTCTTGAGCCTTGAAAAAGAAAATTGTAAAGGTTGATTCTAAGCCTGTAAAATAATCGATGTACGGGTTTGGTTCTTACCTTTAAAGGGATCTTGGTTTCAGTGGGTGCAATCTCCGTGGAGCTCGGAGGACTAGATTATCCAAGAGTAACTTAGTGAACCAGTATAAATCTTTTGTGTGCTGCTATATTTACTTTACTATTTTTACTGTTTAGATGTACACCTAGTTGATAAATTAATTTTGTTGTGTTATAAAGATAATAATTAATTTAGGTTTAAAAATAATTATTTGATTTATTCAAGTTTTATTCTGATAAGTTTTTTAATTATCCAATTCACCCCCCCCCCTCTTGGGTATTTTACTGGGCCAACAATTGGCATCAGAGTTGATTTTACCTCGTTAGACTTAACATTCTAGCTAAACCAGTCACGTGCACATACCATGGATGATGTATTTTCTGTATACTTTTTTGATAGTGGTAAATGCGTATATGATAATATGGTTTAAGATTCTTGTGATTTTAATAGTAGTGATGGAAATGATGATAATGAAAATGTTCATATTGTTATGAAAAAATTACTTTCTTTCACACTACTTTTTGCTAAAGAGAGTTTGAGTTTAAAAAGAAAAATCGCTTCTTTTGAAAATGGTGGAAAAAGTGTTCGAAAATCTAAAATACATTTCAATGATTATTGTGGTTCAAAAGAGTTTTCAGACGTTGTTTTTGAAATTAATAATTTGATCTCTAAAGTGGATTCTCCTTAAAATGAAAATAGAGTTTTAAAAAATAATTATGATATAATTTCTAGGCAAAGGTCAGATCTTGTTTCTAAAATCGGTTTACTTAAGAAAAATTTTGAAAAATCAAAATCCGACCTTAAATCTATTTCGAGAGATTCTGAAAATGATTTTTCTAGGCAAAGTGGATATACTTAATCGTTTCATCTTTCATCACAGGCCAGTGATAGTTATGCGTTTATTGTTAAAAATTATTTATGTTTTACATCTTGTGCTTTCTATGATAAATCAGATTTGAGATATTAATATTACCATAGGGTTGGGCATTTTAAAGTATCATGTCTGTTTTGGAACCCTAAGTCTATATCTAACAAGGACGGATCCAAAATTAAATGGATACCGAAGAAAATTGTTGAAATGTCTTGTGCAAAATTACAAAATATCGGAAGTGGACCTGAAGGAACAGTTAAAGAGTTTATATCAAAGCCAAAATAGGAAGTTAGCAAAGATCCACAAGCAACGTGTGCAAAGCAAAAAGATGCACCAAAGACAAGAGGTGAAATTGTAAAGGAACCACAAGAGATATATGCTAAGAGAAAAGTTGTACCAAAGCCAAGATTGGATATAACCTGAAAACCACAAGTGACACGTGCAAAGAGAATCATCAATGAGTCAAATGGAAAAAATCAAAGAAAGAGAGGATACAATCTAGCTAAGAAGAATTGTGCACCTAAATCAATTATGAATTCAAATGAGATAAAAAAATAAAGTCACCCCAAAAGATAGAAAATGTACTCCTGACCCTCCATATTTTAAATTTATTAAATTTGTTAAAGAGGGAGAGTCTCGACCTATCAAATAGGTAAGTTGTGATGGTTTCTAAGACCTATTTTCAATGATGTGTTTACTTGTTGTCTTAGAAACATTATTTGGTGATTATGAGAATCACATTTAGTTAAGGGGTATTAACATGTCTTTATATGCTTATATTGATTAGTGATCATATGTTTATTTTAAAGCATGTTTTGTGATTTTGAAGATTAATCAAGTGTTTGTGATCTCACTAAATAATGCGAATTATTTGTTGCATATGCATTTTAGTAAGATTATTTGTATAATGTGCTCTTATTCATGAATATATTTTTATACAAATAAGTTGGTTTGAGCTGAGTTTGTATGCTTCATGATGCATGATATTTTATGATAATGTGAATTAAATGATAAAGAATGATTTATTTGATCTGAAATGTTGAGGATCGTGATTATATGCTTATATGGATATATTTATATGAATTAAGTATCTAGCTCTATACATGATAATAGGTCATTCTTATATGTCTTATATCCTCTGATTTTTAAATGATTATTATTGTGTAAGGGATTGAGCATGTTATGATATAACATAGTTAATATGCAAGTTATTGAATAAGATATTATTCATATTCTTAGACGTCATTGATTATGTGTTAATGAGAAACATGTTTCTTAGGAAGACTCGATCTGAATTAATTGGTTGATAGGATTAAAATTGCTTGGAATTTATTAACGATCGTACATAATATTGAAAATATTCACTTGATTTTTACTAATGATTTTCTTTCAAGCATATTTCAAAGAGTTTCAAGTTATAAGATTATTCAAGGAAAAACAAATATTCATACTGAAACTCAAAGTTGAGTCAAGAATAAAAACGAGGTTGATTTAAGAAGTTAATTGATTAGAGTTGAATCTTCATTCAACTCAGTGGTAAAATAATCTCATTCTTGCATAATTATAAGAGAAATTTAAGTATTATGATTTGATTAGATGCCTATGCTATATGAGATCTCGTTGATCTATTTATGATGTCATGAATATGATCATCTCAAAATATATGAAATTTTAATCTGTTCCTTGTGGATATATAGGCATAGTGTTTGGGATGCAACAAATATCTCTTATTCTATAAATGACTATCATTATTCTAAAAGATAAATGAAATTTTATGACAGAAATATGCACTTATCCGTATTTATACATGCACTAGATTTATGATTAATAAAATGCTTGAGAAATGCTTCCTATCTTAGTGTGTTAAAGAACATACGTTTTGTTTCTATAAAGGGAAGACATTGTTTTGGTATCATGAGTAAGGCATGTGGACTTAACTAATAATTATATGATTGCATGCTACATTGTTGAAAGATTTTGATTGCTTCAAATTTATTCTCCTAAGCATAAATTAACTTGTTTACAATTATATATAGGGAGAAGTGTTTATAAGAGGGGTAATATTATGTCATGCTTATATTGAAAGACGAGTTTTGTTGAAAAATTAAAAGAGTTAATATATTTGTGAAAAATTAATATCATGCTATATTGCTGATATTTGTGGATCCTGTTGGATTGAGTATATTTGATATTTATCTATAAAAATGATTCACATAGTATTGATGTTTTGTGCTTAAAATTTGAATTTATGAGTTGATTCAATATGCTTTTAAAAGAGTTATATAAATATTCGGATTTAATTACTTTAGGTTTACTATTTCAAGTATATTATATGATTGCCTAGAGTAATGTTTATGTGTGTTCTTCTCCCCTCCCTAAATTTTATTTTTGAAGATGACAAATGGGGAGAAATTTGTGATGTTTTATTAAGGGGGAGTATTTTAAAATTGTTCTTTAATTAAGTATTCTTTATTTATGCAAAATAGGAGAAATTAGTGATGTTTTATTAAGAAGAATTTTTAAAAATTGTGCTTTGTTGAGTGTTTTTTTATTTTTGCATTATTGAAATCTGTATTATGATGCTTTAACGAGTTAAAGAACCCATCCTCGGATTCAGGGGGAGTGTGGTTATATTTTTTATTTTAAAGAAAACATCAAAATTAATTGTCATCATCAAAAAGGGGGAGATTGTTGATCCTAAGATTTTCATGAACAATTAAATATTAATGTTTTGGTAGAACTAATGTTTTAATTAAGTATTTCAGTGATTTAAGTTCCAGTGATAAAGATGATGCAAATTAAATGGATGTTAAACCATGATGTTGAAGATATTGAAGAATTAAAAGTTTGAAGAAATTAGGAAAAACAACACATGTGAATTTCAACTCTTAATATTCCAATTAAGAACACACACATTCCCCAAAAGGTTTTTATCATTTATGTGTGTTTTGATTAAGTGAAATTATTTGCTCCTATGTGATTTGAAAAGAAATAATTTTAAATGACTAAAATGGAATAGAAGAATATTAGTGGAGCTAATTTAGAAGAGAAAATAGTTTAAGGGGCGATAACGTAAAAAAAATAAGTTAAAAAAACGAGTTCAAAGTAGAGATCCAGAAGATGGTAGTCGACTGATGAGCCGACCGGACAAAGAAGCTGAGGTCCCATTTGGTAACCGTTTCCATTCTAGAAATTTCCATCCCATTTCCAGATTTTTGGGAATTCTGTTTGGGAATAGCATTTGGTAATTTTTGTTTCCGTTTCCATTTCATTCCTATTTGAAAATTGTGCCCACTTTTTTCTGAAGAAATGAGAAACAAAAAAAAGTTGTTTCTCATTATTCTCATTCCATTTCCAAAACACACGATCACTGTTCATCCACCATCCGACAGCCGTCTGCCACCGCCGGCCACCGCCCGCCGCCGTCGGCCACCATCCGCCGCCGTTGCCGCCCATCTCCGGCAACCGTCGCCGGTCAACGTCCGGTCGAAAAACTTTCTGGCCACTGTTACCCATCCGTCACTACCGCCCTGCCCTCGCCGGTGCCATTGCCGTCCGGCCATCGTCGGAGTTAGAGCACCGCCGTCCTGCCTGCGCCGGTGCTGGAGTACGCCGTCTACCGTCGTCGGTACCGGAGTATCGCCGGTCTACCGAAGATGGCGCCACTGCCATCCGGCCAAAACAGAAAAATAAAAAAAAATAAAAAAAAAATTAGGATAAAATCGTTAACAAACATAATTCTCTTCCCAAAATAAAAAAAAAAAATTATTGTTACCAAACGTGATTCTACTCCCAAGAAGAAAACAAAATTCTCACCCCATCTCATCCCATTCCCATCCCACTGCTGGAACAGAAACAAAAACGGTTACCAAATGCCACCTGAAAGATCTTGTATCTCTAAGTCGACCGACCAAAAAAGATAAACTCTCTGAAACTACAAGTCGATCAATAGGTCGACCGGTGAAAGCAAGACGAACTCTCTGAATTAAGAGGTCGACTGATGAACTTCATTGGCTATAACCTAAATCTGGCAGTCGATCTGAGGTACTATTTCAGGATTCTGTTCTATCCGAGATTATATCTACCAGTAGCCATTTTTTGTTGGGATTTGAGAGAGATTTCGGAGATATTTTCTATATTTAAGATATGGTTCACTTACTAATTAAATCCTATTGATTTGGTACATTAAATATTAATGTTTCTCAATTTCTTGAATCTGATTACGTGCTCAAATTTTCTACCCACATCTTGTTAAAATTAGATTTTCTATCTCATGTTTTTCTATCACTAGTTGGGATATTAATTGAGTTATTATTTATCTGGGGTGGTAGAAGCTCAGAGTGAGATTTTCAGCTTATCATTTTGTATTAGTAAGTAGTGTGACGGATTAAATACTATTGGAAGTATTTAATTAAGGGTAGCTAGGTTTCAGTCTCTTCCTGTAAAGAGACTGAGGTAGTGATTCTTCCTGGATGGAATTGCGATTTGAGTAATTTGTAATGGTTTCATCCTTACCTGTGAAAATGATAGTTGGAGTGTTTTGTGAGGTTTTGATTCTTGTGCCTAAGATATAAAAAGAATTAGGTTAATCTTTAACCTGTAAAAAGATAGGTTATTCTTGAGCCTGTAAAAAGTAAAGGTTATTCCTTAGCCTTGAAAAATGATATTGTAAAGGTTGATTCTGAGCCTGTAAAAGAATTGGTGTGCGGGTTTGGTTCCTACTTTTAAAGGGATCTTGGTTTTAGTGGGTGCGACCTCTGTGGAGCTCGGGGGATTGGATTAGCCAAGAGTAGCTTGGTGAACCAGTATAAATCTTTTGTGAGCTGCTATATTTACTTTGCTAATTTTGCTGTTTGGATGTGCACCTAGTTGATTAATTAATTCTGATGTGTTATAAAGATAATAATTAATTTAGGCTTTAAATTAATGATTTGATTTATTCAAATTTTTTTCTGATAATTTTTTTAATTACCCAATTCACCCCCCCTTGGGTATTCTACTGGACCAACAATAACATTATAGCGCTTTTCATATAGTTTATTAATACTAAGCAAATTATATTTAAGTCCATTAACTAGTAACACATCTTTAATCATAGTAGTACCATAACCGATATTACCTATACCAATAATCTTACCCTTTGCGTTGTCTCCAAAAGTCACATGACTTCCATCTTTAGGTGTCAAAGATGTAAATTTTCTTTTATCTCCCGTCATGTGTCGAGAACAACCACTATCCAAGAACCATTTGTCCTTACTTATTGATGCTTTTAGAATAACCTGCAAGGAGCACCTCAAATAGTTCCTAAGTGGTACCCAACCTACGTGGGTCCGATCTTGTTAGTCAGGACAATTTTAGTTCCTTTTTGGAACTCAAACTTGTCTACAGTTAGATATTTTAGCAAAACATCTACGAATAGTATGCCCCACAATGTTATATTTAAAACATTTCACAAGATCCTTGGTTTCAGAAAAGAATTTATGAAAGCGTTTTTGTTTAAGATTTTTCTGAAAACCAACATCGGCTTTATAAAAAAACTCCCCGTGAACTTCCTAAAAGCATTTTCAAATTATTTTCACCATTGGTGAATTTGAGAACAATTGATTGCAAATCCATCAATTTAGATTTCAACCCATTGTTTTCAGATTCGTAGTCCACCACTTGCTCGTTTAATGTGTTAATTGTACTTTGAAGGGCATTTATTTTAGAACACTGGTTTTTATAATCATGTGAAAGTTCTTGATAAACATCAAACAATTCATCAAAATTTAAAGGACAAGAACTTGAACAATCGGTTACCTCACCACCAATGACCATTAATGCAAGCATGGACGTATCCTCACTATCTAATTCTTCCGAGCTACTTGAATCGGTATCATATCAAGTAACCTTCATTAATTTCTTCTTACTCTTCTTTGCTTTCTTCTTTTCTTTCTTATTTTTCTTATTTTCTTTATCCTTCTTTGGTTCGGGACAATTATTTTGAAAATGACCGATTTTACGACAGTTATAGCATTCCACTTTAGACATGTTGAGATTTTTTTTTCCACAGAATGTGCACCGACTCATTCTTCTAAAGTTGTTCGTAAGAAGTGATACATTCTTCTCTTGCTCACTATAAAGATTTTCATCATCACTGTCATTCTCTTCTTCAATTTTTTGAACTTTTAGCGCCAAGGATTTTCTCTTGCCATTTTCGGTATCATCCTCATAAACTTTAATTATCGATTCATGAGTCATCAAATTGCCAATGAGATCATCAATATCATATTTGCCAAGATCCTTGGCTTTCTCGATTGCCGTCACCTTTGACTCCCATATTTTTGTCAAGGACCTTAGGATCTTTCGTATTCTATCCTCCAAAAAATATGGCTTTCCGAGTTGACTCATATCATTGCATATATTGTTGAAATGAGTGTACATCTTATGAATCGATTCATTCTCCTCCATCCTGAACAGCTCAAATTTTCTCATAAGTGCATTGATTTTTTACTACTTCACTTGACTTGTCCCTTCGTGGGTGACTTGTAGCTTATCCCACATCTCCTTTATGGATTTGCAACCTAAAACTCTAGAATACTCATTAGCATATAAAGAACAAAAGAGAATATTGATAGCTTGAGAGTTAATGGAGAGTTTCTGCTTATCGGAAGCGGTGAGTTGTTCCTTCTTCTTCTCAACTATGTTTTCCATTGGAATGAATGGACCATCCTCGATTGTTAGCCACACGTCATAATTTGTAACCTGAAGAAAGGCTATCATCCTATCTTTCCAAAATGAGTAACTTTCACCTGCACACAAGGGTGGTCGGTACATAGACTACCCCTCAGCTAGTGTGCCTATTATGTATGTCATGTGATCTTTGTTAGCTAATAAATTCGAGCTAAACCAGCTCTGATGTCAATTATTGGCCCATAAGGAAACCCAAGAGATGGGGTAAATTGGGTAATTGAAAAATAATCAAAATCAAATTAAATAAATCAAATAATTAATTTTATACCTAAATTAATTATTATCTTGGGAAAAGTACAATTTAGACCCTCTAACTATTGACACATTTCTAAGTGGCCCCTTTAAGTTTAAACGTTTCATTTCAAACCCTCTACGTATCATAACGTTTCAAATTCGTCCCTCCATTAGAGATTCCGTTAAAACTAACAGAATCTCAGGGGCAAAATAGTCTTTTCACGTTTTATTAATTTTTTAATTATTTTTAATTTTTTTTTATCTCTCTCTCTCTCTCCCTCCCCTTCCTCTCTCTCTCTCTCTCTCTCCCGCCACCTCCCTCTCCCTCTCCCTTTTCTTCCATTTTCCCTCTCTCCCTCCCACCCCACCCCCTGCAACCGGGGGTGAAAACACCCCCTATTTCGGGGGGTAGTTCCACCCCCTGTTGCAGGGGGTGGCACCACCCCCTGCAACAGGGGGTGAACTCACCCCCGTAACTCACCCCCTGCAACAGGGGGTCGCACCACCCCCTGTTTCGGGGGGTGGTTGTACCCCCTGGAACAGGGGTGAAAACATCCCCTGTTGTAGGGGGTTCAACCACCTCCTGTTACGGGAGTGGTTCTACCCCCTGCAATAGGGGGTGAAAAATCACCCTCTGTTGCAGGGGGTGGGGTGGGGTGGGGTGGGAGGGAGAGAGGGGAAGGGGAGGAAGAGGGAGAAGGAGAGGGGGAGGGATATGGCGGGGAGAGGAAAGAAGGGAGAGGGAGGTGGCGGGAGAGAGAGGGGAAGGGGAGAGAGAAAGATAAAAAAAAATTAAAAAAATTAATTAAAAATGATTTAAAAAATTAATAAAACGTGAAAAGATCATTTTGCCCCTAAGATTCTATTAGTTTTAACGGAATCTCTAACGGAGTGACGAATTTGAAACGTTATGATACATAGAGGGTTTGAAATGAAACGTTTAAACTTAGAGGGGCCACTTAGAAATGTGTCAATAGTTAGAGGGTCTAAATTGTACTTTTTCCTATTATCTTTATAACACAGCGGAATAATATTATCAATCTAAGTGCACACCCAAATAATAAAAATAGCAAAGTACTAATGCAGCAGACAAAAGATTTATATTGGTTCACCAAACTACTCTTAGCTAATCAAGTCTCCCGAGCTCCGCGGAGGTCCCACCCACTAAAACCAAGATCCCTTTAAAGGTAAGAACCAAACCCATACACCGATTATTTTACAAGCTTAGAATCAGCCTTTACAATATCATTTTCCTAGGCTAAGGAAAAACCTCTACTTTTTACAGGTTAAAGAATAACCTAATTCTTTTTAACACTAAGGCACAAGAATCAAAACCTCTCAAAACACTCCAACTATTATTTTCCCAAGTAAGGATAGAACCTTTACAAATTACTCACAACGCAATTCTTATCCAGGAAGAATCACTACCTCAATCTCTTTACAGGAAGAGACTGAAACCCAGTTACCCTTGATTAAATACCCCCAACGGTATTTAACCCATCACAACTCACCAATATAAAAATTGATAAGAAGTAAATCTCACTCAGAGTTTCTACCACCCCAAATAAATAATAATTCAATTAATATCCCAACTAGTGATAGAAAAACATGAGATACACAAATCTTATTTTAACAAGAATATAGTTAGCAAATTGGAGCATGTAATCAGATTCAAGAAATTGTTTGTAAAATTATTTTCTTCAAAAATCAGAAACAATTTCTAAGATCAATTTCCAAATATAGAAAAGAAAATAAATAATAAGCAATATGCAAAGATCTCACCCGGGAATCCACAGAAATAATGATTAGAACAATGTAGCTTCAAATCCGGTATCAACAAAAATTTATCGCAATTGATTCTCAAAATCACTCTTAGAAAAGCTCACAATATCGTAGAATGATAACTCTTATAAAAGCTCACAAATGATATAAACTCTTTAACTCTCTCAAATAAATTATTAATTATATCATAAATTCACAGGTCTATATATAGGAATATGAAATCAGCCTTCTAACGGCTAGTTTACATATGTAATGACAACTAAAAGCTCTTATAGACCCCTTACAAGATAAGAACTTTATTTGGGTTCAATTTCCACTTTAAAACAGCTTTCAAATCTCTCAATTAAACCCCCAAAGTATTTCTCAATCTTAATCAATAAGAATATAATCTATTTCAAGTAATAAATTGAGAAACATTAATATTTTATTAACCTTATTAATAGGATTTAATTAATATATGAATCATATCTTAAATATAGAGAATATCCCCGAAATCTCTCTCAAATCCCAACCAAAAACAGCTACTATTGGATTTAATTTCGGATAAAACAATATCCTAAAACAGCGCATTCAGTTGACTGGGAGATTCAGAATGTAGCCAATGCAGCTCATCAGTCAACCGCCCGGTCGACTTACAGATTCAGAGAGTTGGTCTTTCTTTCACCGGTCGACTTATCAGTCGACTTGTTAATTCAGAGAGTTTAGTCTTTCTTGATCGATCGACCTGTCAATCGACTTAGAGATACAGGATATTACAGCTACTTGGTCCGGTCGACTCACCAGTCGACTGTTGTCTTCTAGATGTCTTCTCTAAATTCATTTTTAACTCATTTTCTTTTATGTTTTCCCCTCTTTAACCATTTTTTATCTTAAATAAGCTCTACTAATATTCTTATATTTCATTTTAGTCATTCAAAATTATTTTTTCTCAATTCACATAAGAGCAAATAATTTAACTTAATCAATACACACATAAATGAGAAAATATATTTTGTGTCATGTGTGTGTTCCTAAATGGGTTATTAAGAGTTGAAATTTACTTGAGTTATTTTCTCAAATTTCTTCAAACTCTTAAATCTTCAATATCTTCAATTTCATCATTTAGTATCCATTTGATTTGTCATCTTCATCACTTGAAACTTTAATATCACTAAAACACTCAATTAAAACATTAATTCCACCAAAATATCAATACTTAATTGTTCATCAAAATCTTAGGATCAACAGGAGGGAGCGTGTCGCTGTGGCTGAATAATTTGGGTGACAAAGAGAGAATTTTTCTTTAAATGGAAGAAGTGAATTAACCTAAATTTTGACGAAAAAATATTAACCTAAATTGAAAGATTTATAAGAAAACAATAAGGGAAGAGAATAATAATATAAGCAAATAAAAGAAAAAAGAAAAAAATAATTTATATATATTAAATATATTTTATATTTATGTTAATTTAGTAGATTAATCTAGACCGTTCTTTATGGGGGTATAAAGAATGGTTGCAATTCTCCTAGAGTACTTATGTACGTCCTGTTTTATTATATAGATATATATTATATGGTTGATTAAAATTTATGACTTCAAATACAGGGTATATTAGTATGTATGTGTGTGTTTGTGTATATGTGGGTATATATATATATATATATATATATATATATATATATATGTTAAATTCTAAGATTGTGTTTGGGTAAGCAATTTCTAGGAAGAATTTCATTTGTTTAGAGGATTTTAAAATCTTTTTTTAACAAATTCTTTATTTGGGTTGTAAGAGGAAAGGAATTGTAAAATCCCTTCAAATCCCAAATTAGGGTGAAAAGAGGATTTGGAAATCCTTTTGAGAGAGGTGAAATTTGATAAATCCTTCTTATTCTTTGTTCATCGATCGTTGCCCTCTTTTTTCATCTTCGTGACACAACCTTTGTTCTTGAGGTGCCCTTCCCTTCGCCGCCGATTTGCTCCGCCGTCGTCGTCTTCATTCATTGTCTGTTTCTTCTTCGTCGTCCATTATTCGCCGTCGCAGGGCTTCTTCGTCGTCGCTATTGCAGAGCTTCTTCGTCACTGTTGCAGAGTTCCGTCGTCATCACCATCGCATGACTTCTTCGTCGTCCTATCCTTCTCCTTCGGATTAGGGCTGAGGATGAAGGATTCAAGCTTTATCTCCTTCTTCGCAATCGCGTCGTCCTCTGGTTCATCTATAACATGCTTCAGATTAGGGTTAAGGATGAAGGGTTTCATAATACGTGTTATTTTTCACAAAAGCACATATTACCCCAATTCATTTAAAAATACTAATTGGAATTGGAATTTCGCAGAAATCGAAATTGGAATTGGAATTGGAATTTCTGATTTCTGGCTTTTTTTAAATCCCATAATTTACCAAATTCCTTGAATTTGTTAAATCCCTTACCCGAATTCAACCTAAATGAATTTTTACCTACTTACTTTTACACAAGTAGATAATGTTTCTACAAAAGTCTATCTTGTAAAGGTATTCAAATTAGATCAACGATTAATTTTCAAACTATTATTAAATTTAATTTAAAAATTGAGAGCTTTATTTTTTAATCCTTATTTAAAAGTTAATGTAGAAATTAAACAAAATAAACAGTTAAGTAACTTATGTTTTAATCATGGGTAGTTGGAAAAGAATAATAGATGGACAAATATGCCCTTGGGTATATAATGAAGAAATTTTAACATTTCCTTTCATATTTCAGTCAGTCTCTCTCTCTCTCTCTTTATCTCCATGTTTCAACGGCAACCTTCACCATTACCACTGCAAAAGTCGAAGCCAAGCGAACCACGTCAACACATCTGTTCTCATCCACCGCACCAACCATTACCACCACCAAAATCAAAGCCAACCTGGGCGTGTTTTCTGTTCATATGGTTCATGTTTTCTCTCACTCTCTCTCTCTCTCTCTCCATTTCTTAGATTTGGAAAATTTCAGATCCATCGTTCATATAGTTCGTAGTCGCCGTTCTTGTGGTTTGTGGTCATCGTTCTAGAAAATTCCAGATCTGCTATTCCAGTTTGCATTTGTGTTCTCTTTCTCTCTCTATTTATATCAAATCTAGAATTTTCACATTAGATCAGGAAATTCCAGGTAGTGGTTTATTGTGTCGACTTCGATAGTGGTTCTCGAGAAGTCGACGACAAAAGACGTTCTTCGACGGTGATTTGTCATTTGTCTTTACCGATGGTGGTTCGCGAGGTTTCTCAAATATGAAAGTTTGTCTTCGTTATTTGGCTTCGTCGTTTGTCCTTCTTTATCATCTTCCAAAGCGAACAAATGGATGAACCGCAAGGTTTCGGATGAAGGTGAAACACCGGCATATAAAAATGAACATAAATGGATGAACATTCAATTGCATTGAATGTGTAAGGGACTACAAATTACATTTTTCTCTTCTTTTTTTTTTTCAATTTAATTTTTTAATTTTATTTTATATTTTCGTCCCTGAACATTTATACTATTCAAATAATAGTATGAATGTTTATGTGGTTCGATGAAACATTCATACCTATTTATTTTTTGTTAATCTTAGTTTTTTTCAATGTTTTTTATTTGTTCTTGGTTGTGCATCTGGAATTTTCAGATCTCGAAAATTTCAGATTAACAAACACACTTTGCCATTTCAGATTTTTTTTTTTTTTTTTTATTTGTTAGTTTTTGTTGATTTTGGTGGTTTTTATTTTTATTTTGTGTAAGTGGGTAATTACGTTAATGTCCACACATTAAACTTAAAACACAACATATTAATATTGATTCCTATTGCAAATTCGATAATGTTTTCACATTCAAACAATAAGAATGTTCACGAATCTTTATCATCAATTTCAAGTTATAAAAAGTAAACGAATATCATACCGGATAAATACATTAACATCTACATCTACACATAAATGATAGATGAATATTCGTGCAAGACGTATGAACGTTAACATTCACGTATACACATCACAAAATGTAAATATTCATGTAATACCTCGAAAATTTATATTGTTGAAAATATTATTTTATATAAATTTAATATTTTTGGGATTATATTGCAAATTTATGGTATAAATAATAGTTAATAATTTTTGGGATTAAATGCTAATTTTAAATTGACTTTTAAAAGTTTTGGGTTTATTGCGTTATTTAAAATATATTTTTAAGAGTTTTGGGATATAATTAATATTTTTGTTATTTTAAGGGTAGTTAGTGTAAATAAATAAAATAAAGAAAATAAAAAAAAATAAAAAAAATAAAAGTTAGAATTGTGTTGTCAAAACACAATAGACTCACATGTGCATGTGTGTCACATGTATGTATTATCAATAATAATAATAAATAAATAAATAACCAAGAGAATTATCCTTATTATCATCATAATAATAGCAAGGGAATTGGAGCCCCAGAATAAGGTTGGGAATGAAACCAAATTAAATATATATATATATATATATATATATATATATATATATTAGAATATTTTGAGTATTTCGGTTCGAATTTTTACTTCGAATTTTAGGTAGAATTTCTAACTCTTTTAATATTTATATTTAATCTCTCCTTGTATTGTGCTATTACTGTTATAATTATTGTTGTTCATGAAATATTTATGAGTGCGTATTATGTGAAAATTATGCGAAATACACGTTTATGTGATTATTTGGGGTTTGATTAGACACACGTATTAAAGGGGTTAAAATTCTACTGAGCCCTAACTTACAACCCCACAGTTTTGATTGTAGGGCCGGTGAGAATGAAATTGCGCCATGAATTTTATTTGGATTTCTATTTGATTTGTAATAGTTGCATTTATCATTTACGGTTGTAAAAATTGATGCGATAATTCGATAATTATAATTATCGTCGTGGTTGTAAATTTCTCTATTTTTATTGATAGGTGTAATTTATCTATTTATTTTTAAACCGATTTTTGTAGTTTTTGAGTATTTTTATAAGCGTTTTATTATGTTTTAATATGTTTTTATTTATTTCATCTTAAATTAGGTATTTGGGATGACAAGGGACTAAAACGGTCAATAAACAAGCAAGTCGGTGCAAGAACGGTGGAGAAAAAAGGCAAAAAGGTCATATTCAATGCCTGCATCCACCACTGCAGCTGTGAAATCACTGCTGCAGCAGTGAAAATACAGAGAGTTTGCTAAAACTCCACCGCTGCAGTAGTTAGGCCATAGCTGCAGCGGTCAAAATGCAGATAGCTCCACCCCTATAGCGGTCACCCGCCAGAATCCTACCGACCTATCCATCGCTACACCGGTGATCCCACTACTGCAGCGGTCAGCGCCTGACATTTTAAGATATTTTAGGATATTTTGAATCCTATAAATATCGTCCCTCTTCCCCCAAATAAAGGTAGAAGTTTTCGGGAGTCTTGAGAGCTCTAAGGCCATTCAACCAATATAAGATCACAACGCGAAGAAGTAGGAAGCAATTTCGAAGCGGTTTTAGCGTCGGATCTTCGGATAATGGCTAGTCACCACGTTTCTTTCTTTTTCTCTTAGATTGGTTGAATGTTTGTATATGTTTAGCTTGTATTTAGTTGCATTTAGGGCTACGGCCATGTGTAGATAAACATACATTTTTTAAGTGAAATTTTATTGTTAGCTAATACTGATAGATTAATTAAAACTGAAATTATATAATTGCATGCTATATTGTTGAAATATTTTGATTGCATTAAGTTTTTTCTCCTATGCACGAATTTGCTTATTTACAATTATAAAGTGGAGATTGCATGCTTAGAATGATGTTTTTGGTATGGATAGACATAACAATGATTGCCTATAATTATCATGTGCGTTCCCCCCTCCCTAAATTTTGTTTTTAAAAATGACAAAGGGGGAGAATTAGTTGATATTTTATTAAATATCTAAAAGGGGAGTTTATTTTTATATTTGTACTTTGTTGATCATTTTTTAATATCTTCATTCTTATACTTAAATGAGTTATAAAACTCATTCTCAGATTCAAGAGAAGTGTGGTTATATTATAATTTTGAACAAAATATCAAAGTCAATTATCATCATCAAAAAAGGGCAGATTGTTAATTTTAAGATTTTGATGAACAATTAAAGGTTGATGTATTTGGTGCAACTAACGGTTCAATTGAGTATTTCAGTTAATTAAGTTCCAATGATGAGGATACGTTGACCAGTTATGAATGGATGCTAAATGATGATGACAAAAATGATGAAGTTTTAAGAGTTTGAAAAAGATAGGAAAAATAACTTAAATTAATTTTAACTCTTAATATCCCGATTAGAATCACACATGACACGAAAATAATTTTATGATTATATGTGTTTGATAGGATCCTAAATTAGTAAAATTACTAGCTCCTTTGTGTTATTGAAAAGTAATATTTGTAAATGGTTAAAATGGAATTTGAGGAAATTAGTAGAGCTAACAGATAAGAGAAATTATTTAAAGGGGCGAAAATGTCGAAGTAAATGAATTAAAAATGAATTTAGTAGAGATTCCAGCATTGGTAAATCAACAGGAAAGTCGACCGAAGCATAGAAGAAAAGTCTCTGAATCTCTAAGTCGATAGACAAGTTGACCGGTGAAAAGATGTGGAATTCTCTATATCGTCCAATCGACAAATGATGGATAGGCGGTCGACCGATGGGCGAAGGAATTTGGGCTTGGCTAGTATCCTGAATCCAGCGGTCGATAGATTGGTGTTGGTCGGTCGACTTATGGTATGTTTTCAAGTTTTATGGAATTTCGGACTTTAATCCAAAACTAGCCATTAACTAGCCGTTATTTGGTTACCTAATTGAGTGTTTTTAGGGATATGGATATCTTTAAGATATAATACTCTTATTTTAATATTCCTATAGATTTAGTACTTCGAATTAAAGTGTTTTTCAAATTGGTCCTGTTAATACTTCCTATCTTATGGAATTAGGTTTGAAAATTCGTTTGAGGGACTAAATTGAATATTTTGGAAGCTATTATTAAGTGAAATAAACCTTAAATGAAATGTATTAATATATGGGGTCTATAGGTGATTTTAAAAGACATATTTTGTGAAAACTAACCATTATAGGGCTAGTTTCAAATGCCTATAAAAAGACCTGCATATTTCACATAATTAAGTGACACCATATCAAGAACTATTCAGTTCATAAGCTTTTATAAGAGTCATCATTCTGATATTTATTTTGAGTGATCAAATTGTGATATCAATTATTGAGGTGTTCTTGAGTTAAAGCGTTGATTGTATAAGCGTCACTGATTTGAGCTGTCTAACGTTTCAATCTACTATTCTTCGGTGTTATCCGAGTGAGATCTTTTTAAGCTATTAATCTTTATCGCATATTTATTTCTATATATTTGTTTGGTTGATAAGATCTTAATAAAATCATTTTCTAAACTTTAAATCGCATAAAAATATTTTAAAATGATTTTTGTTGAAAATCTGATTACATATTTATTTGTGTTTTATTCATATTTATCATAATTAGATTTATATATTTTTCTTGGTGAAAGTGTTCTAAGCATATTCTAATTGAGTTTATTGCTATCATTGTTTGTTTGGTAAATTGATTGTATGAGAAATCGTTTCTGAACTTTGAAAGTATAAAAATTCTTTTAAAATGATTTATGTAATAATTTGATTACGTGCTCAATTTTGTGTTACCTGTATTATTTATATAATCAGATTTTTGTTTCCTCACATTAATTCTATCACTAGTATCGGGACATTAATTGAGTATTAATTAATCTGAGGTGATAGAAGCTCCGAGTGGGAAGAACTTATCAATTTTTGTAATTAATGAGTTGTGTGTGGATTAGGTACTATTGGGAGTATCTAATAAAGGGTAGCTTGGCTTCAATCTTTTCCGGTAAAGAGATTGAGGTGTTGATTCTTCCTGGAAAGAATTGATTTTGAGTAAATTTTGTAACGGTTTAATCCTTACCGAGTAAAAGGATATTTGGAGTATTGGTGAGGTTTTGATTCTTTTGCCTTAGTGTTAAAAAGAATTAGGTTATTCTTTAACCTGTAAAAAGTAGAGGTTCTTCCTTAGCCAAGGATTTTGTAAAGGTTGATTCTGAGTCTGTAAAAGAATCGTTGTGAGGGTTTGATTCTTACCTTTAAAGGGATCTTGAGTTTAGTGGGTGCGAATCTCCGTAGGGCTCAGAGGACTGGATTAGCTAAAAGTAGCTTGGTGAACCAAGATATATCGGTGTGTACTACATTGCTTATTTCTTTTATTTTATCTTGTGTTGTTTGGGTGTACACCTAAAACTTATTACACTTATCCGCTACTATAAAGATAATAATTAATTTTAGGATAAAATTAATTGTTTGATTTTTGAAGTGTTATTTTTTCTCTAATATTTTTTAATTACTCAATTCACCCCCTTCTTGGGTATTCTACTAGGCCAACAATTGGCATCAGAGCTGGTTTTAGCTCGTTAGGCTTAACATCCTAACTAAACTGGTCATGTGCACACACCATGAATAATATTTTTTGTGTATCTTCTCTTGATGGTGATAGATCCTTATATGATAATGTGGTTTATGATTCTTGTGATTTTAGTGGTAGTGATGGAGATAATGATAATAAAAATGTTCATATTATTTTGGAAAAATTATTTTCTTTCACACTACTTTTTGCTAAAGAGAGTTTGAGTTTAAAATGAAAAATTGATTCTTTTGAAAATGGTTGAGAAAGTGTTCAAAAATTTAAAGTGCATTTGGATGATTATTGTGACACAAAAGAGTTTTCGGACGTTATTTTTTAAATTAATAATTTGCTCTCTAAAGTGGATTCTCTTGAAAATGAAAATAGAGTTTTAAAAACTAATTTTGACATGATTTTCAGGCAAATGTCAGGTCTTGTTTCTAAAATTGATTTACTTAAGAAAAATTTTGAAAAATCGAAATCCGACCTTAAGTCTATTTCGACAGATTCTGAAAATGATTTTTCTAGACAAAGTGGATATGTTTCATCATCTTATCCTTCATCACAAGGCAGTAATAATTATGTGTCTATTGTTAGAAATGACTCTTGTTTTACATCTCGCGTTTTCTATGATAAATTGGATTTAAGATGTTATTGTTATAATAGGGTTAGGCACTTAAAGTATCATGTCCGTTTCGGAACCCTAAGTTTATGTCTAACAAGGACGGATCCAAAATGAAATGGATACCAAAGAGAACTATTAAAATGTCTTGTGCAGAATTACATAATGTCGGAAGTGGACCTGAAGGAGCAAACAAAGAAGTTATGTCAAAGCCAAGACAGGAAGTTACCAAAAATCCACAAGCGACTCATACAAAGTGAAAAGATGCACCAAAGACAAAATGTGAAGTTGCAAAGAAGCCACAAGAGAAATGTGCAAAGAGAAAAGTTGTATAAAATCCAAGATGGGATATCACTAGGAAGCCACAAGTGATACATGCAAAGGGAATCATCAATAAATCAAATGGCAAAAATCAAAGGTTGAGAGGATACCAACAAACAAAGAAGAATTGTACTCCTAACCCTCCGCATTTTAAATTCATTAAGTTTGTTAAAGAGTAAGGTGCTCAACTTGCCAAATAGATAAGTTGGTGATTGTTTCTAAGACCTATTTTCAATGATGTGTTTATTTGTTGTCTTAGAAACATTATATGGTGATTATGAGAATTATATTTAGTTAAAGTATATTAACATATTTTTATAATGTGCTTATATAGAGTAGTTATCATGTGTTTGATTTTGAAACATGTTACGTGTTTTTGAAAAATAAATTAAGTGTTTGAGTTCCCACTAAGTTGTGGTTATGACTTGTTGCATATGCATCTTAGTAAGATTATTTTATACAAATAAGATGGATTGAGATGAGTGTTTTTTTATGCTTCTTGATGCATGACATTTTACGTTGAGGTGAATTAAGTTATAAAGGATGATTTATTTGATTTGAGTTGCTCATAACCTTGATTATATGTTTAATTGGAATGTTATTGTTAGCTAAAACTGATAGATTAATTAAAATAGAAATTATATGATTGCATGCTATATTGTTGAAATATTTTGATTGCATTAAGTTTATTCTCCTATGTACCAATTTGCTTATTTACAATTATAAATGGGAGATTGCATGCTTAGAATGATGTTTTTGGTATGGCTAGACACAACGATGATTGCCTATAATTATCATGTGTGTTCCCCCCCTACCTAAATTTTGTTTTTGAAGATGACAAAGGGGAAGAATTAGTTGATATTTTATTGAATATCTAAAGGGGCAGTTTATTTTTATATTTGTGCTTTGTTGATTATATTTTAATATCTTCATTCTTATGCTCAAATGAGTTATAAAACCCGTTCTCAGATTCAAGGGGAGTGTGGTTATATTATAGTTTTGAACAAAACATCAAAGTTAATTATCATCATCAAAAAGGGGGAGATTGTTGATTCAAAGATTTTGATGAACAATTAAAGGTTGTGTTTTTGGTGGAACTAATGGTTTAATTGAGTGTTTCAGTTAATTAAGTTCTAATGATGAAGATACGATGACAAGTTATGAATGGATGCTAAATGATGATGACAAAGATGATGAAGGTTTACGAGTTTGAAGAAATTAGGGAAAACAACTCAGGTTAATTTTAACTCTTAATATCCCAATTAGAATCACTCACAACACGAAAATGATTTTACGATTATATGTGTTTGATAGGATCTTAAATTAGTAAAATTACTTGCCCCTTTGTGTTATTGAAAAGTAATATTTGTAAATGGTTAAAATGGAATTTGAGAAAGTTAGTAGAGCTAACAGATAAGAGAAATTGGTTAAAGGGGCGAAAATGTCGAAGTAAATGAATTGGAAATGGATTTAGTAGAGATTCCAGCATTGGTAAGTCGACAGGTAAGTTGACCAGAGTATAGAAGAAAAGTCTTTTAATCTCTAAGTCGACAGGTAAATCGACTGGTGAAAAGATATGGAACTCTTTGTATTATATAGTCAACAAATAATGGATGGGCGGTTGACTGATGGGCGAAGAAATTTGGGTTTGGCTAGTATCCTGATTCGAGCGGTCGACAGATTGGTGTTGATCGGTCGATTTATGGTCTATTTTCAAGTTTTATGGAATTTCATAATTTAATCCAAAACTAGTCATTAACTAGCCGTTATTTGGTTACCTGATTGAGTGTTTTTAGGGATATGGATATCTTTAAAATATAATACTCTTATTTTAATATTCCTATAGATTTGGTACTTGGAATAAGAGTGTTTTTCAAATTGGTCCTTTTAATACTTTCTATCTTATGGAATTAGGTTTGAATATTTTGAAAGCTATTATTAAGTGAAATAAACCTTAAATCAAAGGTATCAATATATGAGGTCTATAGGTGATTTTAAAAGACATATCTTATGGAAACTAGCGGTTACATAGCTTGTTTCAAATGCCTATAAAACGACCTGCGGGTTTCACATAATTATGTGACACCATATCAAGAACTATTTAGTTCATAAGTTTTTATAAGAGTCATCATTCTGATATTTATTTTGAGGGATCCAAGTGTGATATCAATTATTGAGGTGTTCTTGAGTTAAAGCGTTGGTTGTGTAAGTGTCACCGATTTAAGTTGTCTAACGTTTCAATCTATTATTCTTTGGTGTTATCTGGGGGAGATCTTTTCAAGATATTAATCTTTATCGCATATTTATTTCTATATATTTGCTTGGTTAATAAGATCTTGATAAAATCGTTTTCTAAACTTTCAATCACATAAAAATATTTTAAAACGATTTTTGGTGAAAATCTGATTACATATTTATTTGTGTGTTATTCATATTTATCATAATCAGATTTATATATTTTCTTGGTGAAAGTGTTCCAAGCATATTTTTAATTGAGTTTATTGCTATCATTGTTTGGTTGGTAAATTGATTGTATGAGAAATCGTTTCTGAACTTTAAAAGTATAAAAATTCTATCACTAGTATCGGGACATTAATTGAGTATTAATTAATCTGATGTGGTAGAAGCTCCGAGTGGCAAGAATTTATCAATTTTTGTAATTGGTGAATTGTATGCGGATTAGGTACTATTATGAGTATCTAATCAGGGGTAGTTTGATTTCAATCTCTTCTGATAAATAGATTGAAGTGTTGATTCTTCCTTGATAGAATTAATTTTGAGTGAATTTTGTAACGGTTCAATCCTTACCGGGTAAAAGGATATTTGGAGTATTGGTGAGGTTTTGATTCTTTTGCCTTAGTGTTAACAAGAATTAGGCTATTTTTTAGCCTGTAAAAAGTAGAGGTTCTCCCTTAGCCTGTGAAAAGGATTTTGTAAAGGTTAATTCTGAGCTTGTAAAAGAATCGTTGTGAGAGTTTGGTTCCTACCATTAAAGAGATCTTGCGTTTAGTGGGTGCGAATCTCCGTGGGGCTCAAAGGACTGGATTAGCCAAGAGTAGCTTAGTGAACCAGGATATATCAGTGTGTACTGGATTGCTTATTTCCTTTATTTTATCTTGTATTGTTTGGGTGTGTACCTAGAGCTTATTACACTTATCCGCTGCTATAAAGATAATAATTAATTTTAAGATAAAATTAATTATTTTATTTTTGAAGTATTATTTTTTCTCTGATATTTTTTAATTACCCAATTCACCCCCCCTCTTGGGTATTCCACTGGGCCAACAGTTGTGTAGAATGGTGTTTTCTCGAATACAATTTTCAAAAACACCATTTACACTTTGTACCCTTTAAGATTCAAACTTCCTCCAAATATAAAAATAAAAATAAAAGAAGAAGAAAATATATACAAATGGTATTGAATATGAAAAAAAATAGAATATGGAATAGAGATGATAATTGGATGATAATCCTTTACATTTGTTCCAAGCCCTCCTATTTATAGACAAACTTTAGGGGTACAAATTGAAAAAAGAGAAAAAAGATAGGGATAGCTGGCTAATTGGCCAACTTGGCTAATTGGCCAGCTAGGTTGGCAGCCCACAGAGTGGGTTGCTAACCCACACAGGCTGGCCGTATGGCTAGCCTGTAAGCGGCCAGCCGAGCCATTGGCTCAGCTTCTCTCTCAAGGGCGGCTCAATTGAACTACCCTGTTTCAAAATTTTTGTCTTCTGTTCGGGTTTATGTGGTTTGTTCATTTTTTATTCAATTTATCCCAAATTAACGTCGTTTTATTCCAAATTCAAAATCCTAAAAAATCAAATAAAACAAGTTAATTTATAATATTTTAATTTATTTAAAAGATTAACAAAATTTAATTTAGTGATATTAGATCGCACAAAATGTGGTGCGATCACACCCCCAAATCTAAATTTTGCTAGTTCTCGAGTAAAACTAAATATAATAATTAAATAAAAAGCAATTTTCGTAGGGAACACGATTGCGTTTAGCAGATGCAATAAGCCTTTAAACCCCTAGGTCACCCCTAGTGGACGAGTATAGTCTTGTGAGGGTTTACAGTGATGCTACCCACAAACATCTCAAATCCCTTTTTGTGCATATTATTTCTCACAAAGTTTCTATCAGTCTTATCTAATGCTAACATATCAAATCAAGGGGCAAATAAGAGTTACTGAAATAGTCATTAATCTCATAGTACGTGATTTCTAACAATATTTATTTTTGCACCCACGACATACATACAACTCTCGTTTATAACGAATTTAGCACATAGTACCTAGTCAAATAAATTTAAACAATACAACAACGTTTTCCCAGATATATATAAAAATTTATAACGCAATTTTTTTTTTATTATTTATTTTTTTATTTTTTATTATTATTATTACTATTATTTTTTTTTATTTTTTTTTATAAATATATAAATAAATAATTTTCTTTAAATAAATGACCATGCAATGTTAACCCTACTGAGCTTTCTAAGATGTTTGTGTAGTAAGTGTTAGGCCAATGATCTCAATCCAATTGGCTCGGGATATTAGGTGTTAAGGCACCCCTCAGGTTTAACAACTCGAACAAATTAGGTTTCGAAGATAACGAGCCACTTATCATCTTAACAAATCACTTCCTCCTTTTGACGCGAAACTAGAAGCTTACTGAGGCAAAAGGCTTGGTTACTCAGCAAAAGTTCATCATTAAGACAGAAAATTATTTATTATTATCACCAATGCTTTATAATTATAATTTTTTCTTTTAATTTCAGGGATAGGTTATTTTCACGTCAAAATTTAGTAAACCAACTTATGTACTAAATTTAAAATAAAATAAAGTTGGCATGAATGTGAAGGTCAAAAAATAAAATATTTTTAAAAATCAGTCCTATGTTCCAATGATTATTTTAGCAAACTCAAGTTTGTATTTGACAGACATGTCAACATAGGATAGATTGACAAAGTTTTAGTGCGAAATAAAATATCAGCAAGGATACAAGCATTTACCCCCTCCAAACCTAAATCTAGCATTGTCCTCAATGTGAAAATTACGAAATTAGATTGGTAAGGAGAGAGACAACCTGATGTATCGAATTTGCTTATTTGTACTGAGTCGGTGTAAACTGCTCGTAAAACCTGTCTGACAGAACACTCAAGGAAACTTATCAAATCAAAAGTAAAATAAGAAAATTAAAACAACAGTGGGTTGTCTCCCACTCAAAGCTAAATTTAACGTCCTTAGCCAGATGATGAGTGTCTTAACCTCCTATCCATAGTGGAGTAACCCGTTTCTCACCTTCTGTTGAGTTACTCTCCAGTCACTGAGTGATGAATAACGGGCGACACTCAACTTTATCAACTTCTTTCTTGCATCAAATCCCATTTCTTTTCTGTGTGACTTACTTGGTAACCTATTTATTAAGCCCCCAAATAGAAGTTGAGTTACGTCAACCCATTGAATATGACATGAATCATTCATGATTTTGGTTGACGGTTGATCCACCGCATTAAAAAGATAAACATTAATTTTGGGATGCAGTGGCAAGGGTATAATGGATGTTTTAATCATAGGAAGATTACTTGGATGTGTCACTGGTGGTTGGATATCATCTTTATAATTTCCAACCCTAACCTCCTCTACGTACGTATTTTCGACTTCTACGCTCACCGGCTCACTACTCTTGTATCTCACTTCCTTCTCTTTCTCACTAACTGGTGATGGTTGAGCCAAAAAAGGCCCCAACTCGTGATTATCTCATTGGGGTTCCTCACCAGTTTCGCTCAGTTATGGTTCTCTTAACAACTTTTCATATTCAATCTCTTGTTCTAAACCACTCTTCTTATCACTTACCCGAATGTCAATCTTTAGACTATTTTTTGCAATTTCCTCTTTTACTAATTTAATGATTCGCGCAATTAGGGTTTCTTTCCAGTCTATCTCTTGAAATTGCTTTTTCAAGGATAGAGCTCCGATTTCTAAGATTTGATTTTGCCTTTATGAGATTTAGCCTTATTCTGCTAAGGATTGGTGGTTTTTCACTAAGGTTTGATGTTGCTCTACGAGGGCTTGGCTACTCTCTACTAGGGATTGGTATTACTCTTTCAAGATTGTTAGAAATTGTTGCATTAAAGTGGGTTCATAATTCCTAGTTTCTTGGGGAAATTATGGTTGACATTGGGGTTGATAATAGGATTAGTCATACAGATATGACCCTGAAAGCTCACTATAATAATGTTGATCCCATTCATAATTATTCGTGTATTGATTAGACTCGGGAAGCGGATAATACGGATCGGGATAAACATTATTATAGGGATATGTGAGATTTTGGTAATTATACGGATATTGATCGGTGAAATGGTTTGGGTTTTGGTATATCGTACGTAAGTAAGGATCAGGTTGTGGTTCTGAGAGAAAAGATTGTTGAGAATTTGCAAACAAAATGTCAAATGCCCCAAAGTAATTATCCATGTACCCTAGTCCCAATATTATATATATATATAAGAAAAGAAAAAGAAAAAATGACAGAATAACCTGAATCCATGCTTGAAGATCTGAACTCAAAGAATGGATCTCGGTTAACCTATGAAAATAAACTCAAGAAATAAAATAGATGAATTTATACAGGCGAAAAAAGAAAAATAAAAAAAAAAATTAATAATTAGTGATGCCGATCCCTGGCAACGGCGCTAAAATTTGATTGCTAAAATTCAATACCTTTATTAAGCGTAAAATATTGTAGTATAGTGTGCTCAAGTAGGGGTGTCGAACCACAGAGATCAGTCTTGTAATTATAAAAAAAAAAGTTATTATTTTTCTTCCTTTGGTGAAAACGATTTGAGGGTTTTGATTTGATTTTAAAAATATGAAAAGAAAATATTAAAAATAAAATAAAGAAAAGAACCAGGTTATAATTATGGGTTTAGTATTTTGAAATTATGCTTTTCTTATAATTTTTATTTAAATCGGATATGTATAAACGAGTGTTCCTAATTACAAGCCGGAATTACTTAGAAATATTTGAATTACTATTCTCCAGCATGGATTATCTTCGATATTTAATTCCTACACTAAACAAATATAAGGTGAATTAATATCTAGGCATAAACCATCCAGACCAATAATCAATCCCCAAGAATACGATTATGTGACCATTAAATCAAGACCATAGGTGCAAAATTTAATGTTCTAGCAGTGATTGGATTTAAAGCAAAATCTCTACAAAAATATTTTGACAATAAATTCAATCATAATTAAATTCATTTTTGGGAACGAAATTCCTGCCACATAATTGTTTATACAATATCCAAATTTAAATAAGAAAAATACAATATTATATAATTTCAAAAAATAGAATACCACAACTCTAACCTGGTAGAAGGAAGTTATCCGCTCATCGTTGTGTAGAACGGTGTTTTCTTGAATAAAATCTTCAAAAACACTGTTTACACTTTGTACCCTTTAAGATTCAAACTTCCTCCAAATATAAAAATAAAAATAAAAGAAGAAGAAAATATATACAAATGGTATTGAATATGAAAGAAAATGGAATATGGAATTGAGATGATAATTGGATGATAATCCTTCACATTTATTCCAAGCCCTCCTATTTATAGACAAACTTTAGGGGTACAAATGGAAAAAAGAGAAAAAAGATAGGGGTAGTTGGCCAATTAGCCAACTTGGATAATTGGCTAGCCTGTGGGCGTCCAGCCAAGCTGGTGGCCCGGCTGAGCCGAGCCATCAGCTCAGTTCCTCTCTTAAGGGCGGCTGCTTCAAAATTTTTGTCTTCTATTCGACTTAACGTGGTTTGTTCGTTTTTTATCCGATTTGTCCCAAATTAACGTCGTTTTGTTCCAAATTCAAAATCCTATAAAAACAAATAAAACAACTTAATTTATAATATTTTAATTTATTTAAAAAATTAACAAAACTTAAATTAGTGGTACTAGATCGCACAAAATGCGATGCGATCAGTAACCTCGGATTCGTACTAGGGTTTAAACATAATGCGACAATCTAATAACCCAGGAGGGAGTTAGAAAGTGTGCAATCCGTGACGTTGGGGCGAGACTCATGTGACCAAGTGTCGTGTAGACCCTCGAGGAGGACTTCGGTATTGACATGAAGTCACATATTCATTCACTTTACACTCAAGAAAGGTAGTAAATGAGATTTTGATACCAAAATTGTCGGATAGGATGAACGCCGTTAATGTAAACTTGATTGAAATGAACACATTTAAGTGAACGAAGTTAATTCCTAGGCAATAATTTCCCATAAACGTCATACTAGTATATTAGTATAATTAGGTTAATTAGTTTAGTATAGTATTTATTATAAAAAAAAAAAAAAAAAAATTATTGCCTAAATAAAGTTAGGTTATGACAATTACGGTACTTAACGATAATCTACATCAATCCTTATGGATACGACAACCCTTACTCTTCCCACTCTTCTAAAACTTAACCCGTACAATTGCGATGAAAATAGCGACATATTCACGCACTACCAAATTTTTGGCGCCATTTCAGGAGATCGAACCCAGGTCACCCGCATGAATGGCGGAAATACTCACCACTATACTACAACTTAACCCGTATACTTGCGGTGAAAGTAGTGATGTATTCACGTGCTACCAAGTTTTTGGCGCCGTTACCGGGGATTAGTTTTTAGATTGTTGTTGATATTGTGAGTAAGTAACTTGATTTTAATTTAGGCATTTCTTTTGTTTATAATTTTTGTTTTGTAGTTTTGTTTTTATTTTTTCATGCAGGGTGCTTGTAGATGCTAGATCAACAAATATTAATGTATTTCTTTCAATGAGATTCTGAGCTGTTTTATTGTGCTTGGGATCAATACAAGGAATTGTTATTCTGATTCCCGAATCATGGTTTCTCGAGGGGGTGTCAACTTCTGAATTTCCTCGACGGGTTACAAGCCATAATCAGAACGTGGGTGGAAAGAGGAAACGGTACCACCTCTTTCTACGAACTAACCGCGGATGAAGCCTTTTGGTCATTGGAGTAATTGGCGGCTTTTGATTATCAGAGTTGAAATTATTCACCAAGTTACCAAATCTTGGGGGATTATTCCAATACTTCGGTGCCATGGATTGACATCACAGACCAACAGGAGGAGTCTTCCCCCACTCTGGAAGAGATATTTTCTATAGTTGAGGGGGAGACTCAAATTTTTTGGAGGAAAACGAATAACCGGCTAAATGAGCACGAGGATCGTCTTGACAATATTGAGACGATCTGCGCCAAAATCGATGCTACCATAACGTCTCTTCAGACACAAATCAGTCAGTTAATCTGCTTTATTAAGGCCAAGTCAGAAATGGTGGCATTGAGAGACACAAACACCACATGCATTGAAAGCCATCACGAGGAACCGAAAACGAGCGGAAGAAGCTTGGGAGCATTCAAAGATGATTATTCGAATAAGAAGGGAGCCCAAGCATGGATCAACGATTGTGATTTTTCACCATTGGAAATCCATATTGTGATGCCCCCATCAATCCCAGACGATCACATCTATGAGGATCCAATGTGGCTCACTTATCCTTCGTCGCCATTTGCAACCTTCATTCAGACTAACCGAGCACATGAGACGGAGCCGAGTCGAGTTGAAAGTACAGGCCAAACAATGTAAAATCTTGCCAGTCTTGAGGGCGTTCCGAATCAAGAACCATATGTGGAGTTGTACGACATTTACTATAGGCGGAAGCCGGTCTTCGACAAGTACTTCTCTATGTTAGGCCGAGGACAATAAACCACGCGCTTCTTGGGAGGCAACCCAAGTCAAAAATAAATTAGATCTATCACCGCCGAATTCATTCGTGGGCGAGCTTGTCTCGCCTCCCAAGTACGTGTTCTAAACCCCCTTCGTCAGCATATTTTATTTCAAATGTTGAGATTGATAATTGGAATATTCTGGACACTGCCCGTTTTAAGTTTGAGGGTGATATGTAGTATGTTAGTATGTTTTATTATTTTATTGTATGCATGTTTAGTGTAGGATATGTTTATGTTTGTGTTGTTGTTGTTGCATACTAAGTTTTGCATTCATTTGGGCCATTACCCGATGGTGATATTACCCCCTGGTTGTTTTTTGAGGTCAAGGGTAATGCACATTCATGCGTATTCTATGTTCTTGACATATCATTTTGATAAAAGTTATTGTGGATCCTAATTTGCATGAGCACGTAGACTCAATGTATAGCTATTCAATTAATTTGAGGCCAATTATTCATTAGCCAAATTCATGATAATTTAAGGGATTCTAGAACCTGATTGGGGAAACTTGAGGCAAAATCCTAGGCGAGGTAGTTCAGGAGACGTGATTTAGGCATTCATTTTGTTGCTTGAGCCTTTGAAGCTTACCTTGTAAAATGTTTATCCCTCGTTACCCTGTTGAAACTTATAATGTTGTTTCAATTCTGAACACGTAACAAATAACCTGGATAATTGAATTCTATCCAAACCTATATCACTGAACTGAAAGCACAATTTGAGTTAATCAAGTTAGCATTCGTGTATGCTACTTAAAGTGAGCGGTTGGGTTTAGGACGAACTTTTAATTGGTTCAGTATTTGAGTACTTACTTGTCATTTTTCTTTTGTTTTAACCATACCCGTGAAATTGTAATAATCAAATAAGTTTGGGGGTGTGGTACTCATTATTTAAAAAAAAAAAAAAACATATGTAAATATAGTTAAATATTCGTTTCTTTTGACAAGTGAGTATGACATTCTTAAATGATTGTTCAGGGTTGTTTCAAATTTATCTATTGGGGGTTCGAGTGTGATTATGTGTCAAGCGTTATGCCTTGGGTATCGTTAAGTTAACAAAGTTAACTTATTTTACATTCCCGATATACCCTTGGCCATTTTCCCAAAACCGAACCAAGTCCTATTGATCTTTTTGAACTTCCAAGCCTACATTAGTAGATAGTGGAACCCAATCAGGGGTATGGTTATCCTAATCCTTTAAGGTTTAAGTCGTGAGCTTCGTTGGTGGATGATCCAATCCAATTGTTGGATAGTTATATTATTGAGTTTCGCACACACACATTGAAAGGATCTAGAATGGCGTTTACCATTATTAAATATCGAAATTCTAGAACATCACATGGTGCGTTTTACTCCTGAACTCGATATGATTGGGGGTTGTTCAGGGAAAAATATTTTGGTCGATAACTGAATTCAAAACTCGCATATCGTTATGTTTAGGTTGTTTGTGTTAGTTAAATTTAGTTGTGTTTTTTAATTTTAGTGTGAGTGTTTTGCTTGAGGACTTGCAAAATTCTAAATTTGAGGGTATTTGATAGGTGTAATTTATCTATTTATTACCAAACTAGTTTTGGTAGTTTTTGAGTATTTTTATAAGCGTTTTATTATGTTTTAATATGTTTTTATTTATTTTATTTTAAATTAGGTATTTGGTGTGAAAAGGGACTAAAACGATCCATAAACAAGTAAGTTGGTGGAAGAACGGTGGAGAAAAATGGCAAAAATGTCATATTCAAAGCCTGCATCCACCGTTGCAGCAATGAAAATACAGAGAGTTTGCTGAAGCTCCACTGCTACAGTGGTCAGGGCACCGCTGCAGTGGTCAAAATAGAGAGAGTTCCCCTATTGCAGCGATCAAACCACCGTTGCAGCGGTCTCCAGCCAAAATCGTACCGACCTATCCACCATTGCAGCGGTCAGCGCCTGACATTTTAAGATATTTTAGGATATTTTGAGATATTTTGAATCCTATAAATATCGTCCATCTTCTCCCCAAACAAAAGTAGACGTTTTCGGGAGTCTTAAGAGCTCCAAGGCCATTTCGACCAATAGAAGATCTCAACGCAAAGAAGGAGGAAGCATTGTTTTAGCGTCGGATCTTCAGATAACAGCTAGTCTCCTCATTTCTCTCTTTCTCTCTTATATTGGTTGAATGTTTGTATATGTTTAGCTTATATTTAGTTGTATTTAAGGCTACGGCCATGTGTAGTTAAACATATATTCTCTAGGGACTTATGTACTTCACAAAAACGTTATTTGAATAAAATCGATATTTTGTTAATAGTTGTTCATGTTTATCCGATTGTGTTTACCGTTATTCTACGTTTATATGCTTGTTTAAATATATTGAGAATACGGGATTTGACACTCTGGAGAGGTAACCCCGAATTCGGACTAGGGTTTAAACACAACGCGACGATCTAATAACCCGGGAGGGAGTTAGAAAGTGTGCAATCCGTGACGTTGGGGCAAGACTCATGTGACCAAGTGTTGTATAAACGCTCAAGGAGGACTTCGGCGTTGATGTGAAGTCACATAGTCATTCACTTTACACTTGGGAGAGGTAGTAAATGAGATTTCGATACTGAGATTGTCGGATAGGATGAACGTCGTTAATGTAAACTAGATTGAAACAAACACGTTTAAGTGAACGAAATTAATCCCTATGCAATAATTTCCCATAAACATCATACTAGTATATTCGTATAATTAGGTTAATCAATTTAGTATAGTATTTTATTATAAAAAACTACATTTTTATCGTCTAAATAAAGTTAGGTTAGGAAAATTATGGTACTCAACGATAATCTATACCAATCCTTATGGATACGATAACTCTTACTCTTCCCACTCTACTAAAATTTTACCCGTACACTTGCAGTGAAAGTAGAGACGTATTTACATGCTACCATTTATAAAATAAAATATTTATCCTTCGGTTTTAGTTTTAATTTTTTGAAGGGAGAAACCGCAAGGCAGTCTTGGGAGATCAGGTCGTTACAAAGTGGTATCAAAGCATAGGTTACAACCACCCTAGGCTTGAGTTATGGTTAATAACAATAATGGAAATTTAGAAGAAATTAGACGCTAGAAAGTAGTTTTTATTGTTCGATGAAGTAATATGAATTTCTTTAATTATCGTAAGTTCTCGTCAATTTAATGGAAATATAAATGAAGTGTTTTCTTTCCTCTTTCGTTCGCGTTAGTGATGAATATTAAAGGAAATTTTAGTTTAGTATATTTTTTTTAAGAGACAAAATGTATGGTTTGACTTATACCCAAAAAAAGAAAGAAATTGTATATAACTAATAAGGTAGGACTATCAAGAATAATGATCATTGTCTTCTGAGTGCTGGCATATGACTTTTCTTTTAGGGCTTATTCTCTTGACAATGAATTAGCATGTTGAAGCTTATTGGAATTAGTTGAATATAGTTTTATCTCTAAGTATTTGAAAATACTAGATGATAAAGCACATGCTACTCTATGGCTATATACCTCTGCCTGTGAAGAAAATAAATTTGTATTGGCTGATTTGATTATCTTTCCCAAGAATTTTAGGGACATTTGCATTTAAAAGTATTGTGCACCAAGAATTATAAATGGATTTAGATTTAATTTAATTTTGCAATATTTGTTTTTTTGTCAATGTTGTAAAATTAATTCTATGAATTGACAATTAAAATCTATATAAAAACAAATTACCAATAATAAGTTAAAACTGGGTAAGTGTCGTCAAGAGGGCATGTCCTGCGAGATGTTATTGGTCCTTATAGGAGGGTATGTCTTATAGGACGTTATGTTGTGATCTTATAGGATGACAAGTCCTGCAGGTGGTTGAATATGTTGTTGATATGTTGAGACCTGATAAGAGGATAAGTCCTGCAGGTAGTTGAACATGTTGTTGATATGGTAAGATATTGAATGACCCTAGCACTGATGGTAACCTTAAATTGCACAGTTGTACAAGTTATGGTACCGCCATAACTCCCGATCGTGAGGTGAAACGATCATATGGCTAGTAGCAAAATATGTGTGCGACATTTTATTATATATCAAAATAATTTGATTGATTAATTTAAATGCATTTATTTTATTGTGGTAATAGCTGTGGAATTTTATTTCGGTTTGGTATGTGGTTATCTTTATATTATATTTTGAAAAGTGGTATTTGATAATTATGCTTGATCCATAAATTATTTTTATATTATGAAGACAGTACATCGATAAAGTGAGTGCATTGTCTTCTATGTAAATTATCAAATTATATTTTTATACTAAAATGCAATAAGAAAAGGTTTATTAAAATTGATTATTTTGTGATACAGATCAAGTAAATTTTTAAATACGAAAAGTAATTTTTATTATCCGACTATGTCATACTTGTCTCGTCAGGAGAGCATGTCCTACGAGATGTTGTTGGTCCTAACAGGAGAACATGTCTTGTAGGACGTTGTATTAAGACCTGACATGAGAGTAAATCTGCAGGTGGTTGATTTTTGTTATTATTGTTGTTGACGATGATAATTATTATCATGATATGGTGGTTTATACCATGTGTTGGCTCTTACCATTGAAAATATTAAACGACTCTGACACTAATTGCAACCTTAGATTGTATAGATGGACATGTTATGATACCGTTATAACTCACAATCGTGTGGTAAACGATCATATGGCTAGTCAGGAAGTATGATATTTTATTATATACAAGTGAGTTGACCAGTTGATTTAAATTTGAATGTTCTATTTTAATGATATTTTGTTAGGATTTTGATATTGATAAGTAAGGGACTATATTTTGTTGGAAAATAGATTTTGATAGAAGTACTTGGTCCATACATTGTTTTTGTATTATGAAGACAGTCCACCGATAAAATATTTCAATAGATATTGGTCTACTACTAGCGATAGGTAGGGTCAGAGTGTAGGATAATTATTGAGATTTTTTTTGGGGAAACTTTATATACATTTATTGGTTGAGGCTTTTGGGGGACTTTATATAATAGTTTTATATACATTTTTATGTTAATTTCTATTTTAAGCTTTTAAATAATATTTTAGGAATTCAAATGGGGGTTTTATGTAATATTTTTATATACATGTTACTCTCGTTACGTTACGTAAGTGTTAAACTTTAGAGACGTATTTCTATGTTTGAGACATATTTATATGATTTGAAATGTATTTGTATGTTTTGAGACGTATTTATGTGATTAAGACGTACTTATGTGTTCCCAGACGTATTTATGTGGTTGAGAGGTATTTATGTGTTTATAGACGTATTTCAGAAAATTAGTTATTTAAAATTTGGGTTGTGTTGACATTTATGGAAAGATTTACGAGATTATTGAAAATTCTAATGTGGATATTGGAGATGATTATTTTTAGTCTCACAGGGTAGTCCACGAGGTATTTGGATTATTCTACTGGTTATGATGTTGGTTGCGAATATGTTGGCTTGAATGTTGGTTATGCGATATGATAATGGACTTGAAAATGTCATGCCAAGTGGGAGAAATTATTGAGATCATAGACCTGATAGAATTGAGATAGACTTAATCCAAATAAGACTATTATGATATTTTAAAAATATATTTGTTGGTTGCATATATAAATATATTTATTGCTATTTTTATCAGAATAGCACAATGGGAGTGTGGTAATGACTTTTGGTTGTTATTGTTTAACCGAGAGTGACTAACATGACAGTGCGGTGTGATTCTGAATTATTATTGCTTTGAATGAAATTTCGAGGATGAAATTTATTTAAGGAGGGTAGATTGTAATACCTCAAAATTTTATATTGTTGAAAATATTATTTTATATAAGTTTAATATTTTTGGAATTATTTTGTAAATTTATGGTATGAATAATAGTTGATAATTTTTGGGATTAAATGGTAATTTTAAATTGACTTTTAAAAGTTTTGGGATTATTGCGTTATTTAAAATATACTTTTAAAAATTTTAGAATATAATTAATATTTTTATTATTTTAAGGGTAGTTTGTGTAAATAAATAAATATAAAAGAAGTTAGAATTGTGTTGTCCAAACACAATATACTCATATGTGCATGTGTACCACGTGTATGTATTATCAATAATAATAATGATAATAATAACAATAACAAATAAATAAATAACCAAGAGAATGATCATTTTTTTAATGAATTGTCTGTTTTGCCCTTATTAACCCTAACATAAAAAAACAAAAAAATTAAAAAATAACATGAGAGCTACAATTACCAATTACAATTATACCCATAAAGTTTTCTAACTCATTATATTTTACACCTCTAATTTTAATTTAATGATAATTTGATTTGGACTCTAGCTAAAGATGAGGTAATAAAGACACTGATTGCAATTATACCCTTAACGTTTTCTCATTTTTAATTTTAGACCATTAATTTTAACATAAGGATAATTTGGTTTAACTCTAACTAAAGAGAAGAAAATTAATTTAAGCAAAACAATATATACCTGTTATTATATGTATGTTAAATTCGAAATTAGACATCAACAGTTACATTCGTACCTTTAGGCACGGGGTATCGCTAGTATATATATATATATATATATTAGAATATTTTGGTTCGGATTTCGACTTCATATTTTAGGTAGAATTTCTAACTCTTTTAATATATATATTTAATCTCATATTGTATTGTGCTATTACTGTTATAATTGTTATTTTTCATAAATTATTTATGTGTACGTATTATTTGAAACTTATGTAAGATACATGTTTATATGGTTATTTGGAATTTGATTAGATACACATATTAAATGGGTTAAAATTCTAGTGAACCTTAACTCACAACCCTACAGTTTTGATTGCAAGGTCGGTGAAAATGAAACTGCACCACGAATTTTATTTCGATTTCTATTTGATTTTTAATAGTTGTATTTATTATTTACAGTTGTAAAAATTGATGTCATAATTCAATAATTATAATTATCACCATGGTTGTAAATTTCTTTATTTTATAAAATGAAATATTGGTCTTTCAGTTTTAGTTTTAATTCTATGAAGGAATAAACCACGTGATGGCCCTGGGAGACCAGGTCATTACAATTCACGTGTTGTTATATTTTACAGAATGACATTTTATGTAAATTAGGAAACAACAATGGTCAAAGAACAGGGACTATTTTCTAAAAAATCTTTGGGGATCGAAAATTTAATTAAAGTGGTTGGAAGTTTATTTTATAGTTTTTATATCTTCGGGAAAAAGATCTTTTTGGTCCTTGACAAATGGATCGGGTGTCCAATTGACCCCTATTTGCAACTCGACACATTTGTCTTTGACATTTCAAAATCGTTCCAAATTGGCCCCTAAGACAGATTCTATTAGTGAAATTTGGGGATTTTCGACGGAAACAACCACGTGATAAGCACGTGACTATTTGGCAAATGGTACATGCGTAATTTCAATCTTATTAATTTAATGAGGTCTATTTACATATGTTGTTAAACTAAGGGGTCAAAATGTTTTTTCCCACACATTTTTTTTTCTTTTTGGCTCTTCAGTCCTCTCTTTGTTTGGTTTTTTGCACCACCAAACACCACCACACAACACCACTACACAACCGCCTCCACCATCGCCAAACCAAAGACCATCTCCACCACCATCTCTACCATCGCGAAACCACACATCACCACCGAACCAAACAACAGTCAAATAAAGAAGAGAGAGAGAGAGAAAAGCTTTACTAGAGATTTGAGATTGGCAATAGCTGTTGCTTTGAGCAACCCTTGTCTTCAATTTCGTTCCCTTGGATCAATCCAATTTGGGTTCAGGTAACTCCCGCTATTAACTATGTTGGATTTTTTCCCCTAAAAATCCTCAAGAAAGTAGTCAATTCCTCCATCATTATAGGAAGGTGGATCAATCTCCTACCTACAAGAGTGGTCATGCACCCACGTGGCAATCACTCCATGCTAGAAAGAGAAAACATGAAAGTTACATAAGCTAGAGATAAAGGGGTTACGTGACCTTGCATGGATCCATGTTCTACATGGTAGGTTACAAAAACATGGGTTCATGGATGGCTAACTGCCCACTACCTTTCTGCATGTCCAAAATGACTCTTTGATGGGAAGAGTCTATAAAAGGGGGTTGTGCAATCAGTTTTAGTTCCCTAAGCTTACAATCTCGCTTTAGAAGCCAAATACACCATCAAACAGAGATTGAGTGAGGTTTAGAAGAGCCTTAACCTGAAACCAACATTTTCTGTAATCTTGAGCAAGTGAGAACGATAATGGCTGGAGGTACGCATTGATCCGTTCGTTTTTATATTTTTGCATTGATCTAATTGCCGATTTTACATGTATGAGCACATTTAGATCATTAAAGTTTATCCCACAATCTAATCTATGAATTTTGGGTTTTTTCTGTGTTTTTTTGTTGGGTATTTGTTGATTTTGAGTAGAAATATGCGCACCCATGTTCTTGAATTTTGGAGGAATTAGGGTTTGTGTTTGAGTTTAATTCCTGGAATTGAACAAAACCCAGGTGTTGGAATTTTATGATTACAAGTTTTTTTGGGGGAAAAATGCCTTGATTAGTTGTTTTAATGGAAACCCATGTGTTCTAACATTTGGTTTTGGTGAAATTGTAGTGAAAATTGGTTTTGTTCCCTTAACTATTCTATTGTGCTGAATCTGATAATCAAGCTATTTTTTCAATTGTTTTCAGATTTGGCTTGTTCTTTAATGTGGGTTTTCAGGGTTTGATTTTTTGAATGAAACTCTCAAGCCAATTTCTGTTCTTAATAAGAATGATCAGTAGCTCGAGGGCTTGATCTTACTAGAGAGAGAGGGAGAGAGAGAAAAAGAAAGAAAGAGAGTTTGAATCCTCATCTTCTTCAGTTTTTCTATTCAACAATGTAAATGTGGAATTCAATATTTTCCAATCTTTGAATAATATGAAATTCTTTTTACTAATTGAGCTTCAGAATTGGAATTACAAGTTGAGGAGAGAGTTCAATTAGTGTTTCTATTCTCATTTTCTTGTTTCTGTTCCTGGGAAACTCGCAAAAGAAATAGATAAAATCGGTAAGAACTCTGTTCTGTTCCTAAAAATGTGTTTCTAAAAAATTTGGGCGCCAGGGGAAAATTCCATTACGAATCGTCCATTTTTAACCAAACACAAGTGAAATTTAACTATTTTTTCGTCCATTTTCATCAAATGTAGGCGAAATTAACCTATTTTTCGGCAATTTTTCATCAAAAACTCATTTAATCTCATAAAATTTTGTTCTAAAGAATCTCGGAGCAGAACAATAAACAATTTTTTTTTCTTTCTTTTTTCTTGTTCCTATATTTCTGTTTTTGTTCTTGAGAACTGAGTGCTTGTAGATATGAAGGGAGGATAAGGAGGAGGAGCAAAAGCATTGTAGATATCGAAAAGGGACCCACCACCGGAAAAACTAGAGCAACCACTGCTGTTGCCATGAAACTGAGGAGGTTGGTGGGGGCATCCCACTCTCTCTCTCTCTCTACTGTACTATTCTCTCTCTAAATTGTTGGGTTTGTTTGTCTATCTAAATGGTAGAGACAGGAGAAGTCGCATTCACGGTGAATCAATGACAACAATTGCAGAGAGATAATGATCTACAAGTACATGACGGCCTTTGTTCCTGTACCTATCTCCAATAATGGGTTTTGTTTAATTTTTTGTGGGTATTGTTCCAATTACTGAATTTTTAAAGGAATTTCAGCTCTGTTTATTTTTGAATTTTTAGCTCAAAATAATGGGTTTTGTTTAAATTTTTGTGGGTATTGTTCTAATTATTATTTTTTTCTGATTTTATGGGGGAATTTAGGCTCTTTTTTTCTTTTTTTTTTTTTTTTTTTTTGGATTTTTAGCTCAAAATAATGAGTTTTGTTGGAGATGGTAATTCTTCGGCGGAGGAGGTGGCGGTGTTGGAGGAGAAATTCATGTTCAATTTGAGAGAGGTTGAGATTTTCTCTCTCTCTCTCAATTGGAGAAAGAAAAGCTTAAGGAAAATAGAAAAAAAAAAAAAATTGACCCTTAAAAGTTTAGATGATTTTTCAAATTAACTTCATTGAATAAAAAGACAAAAATATCTTTAATGAAACGTTGGCTATTAGTTTGACTTAACAGAATTTGCATCAGGAGTCAATTTAGAACGATCTTGAAATATCAAGAGTAAATGTGTCGAATTGCAAAAAAATAAAGACTAATAGGACACCCGATCCATTTCTTAAGGAAAAAAAAAAGTCTTTTGCCCTTTATTTTCACCGAGAGTACTTGGTTTCCACGTGTTTAAATGCATCAGTGCATTCAGATTCTGTAGATCTGAAGAAGCAGAAGAATTTCTTCAATCACTCGATTCGCTTTTACATTTCTCCGAAACCCATTGAGTGTGTATGTAGAGTGACAGTGATAGTCTCAGACATCGAGAGAGAGGGAGAGGGAGAGAGAGAGAGAGAAGCATCTTCAGATCTCTCTTTCTCTCAGTTCATTTGGGAATGGCGGACGAACCTTCACTCACTCGCTGGTCCTTCCTGGTATCATTTCTTATACTTTTTTCTCTTATCTCTCCCACTTGTATTTTCTTTGGATGCTGAAAAAGTGCAGGAATTGTAATGAAAAGTGAATGTTTCGTTGCTTATTGTTAGGTTTTCCATGAAATTGGGAGTCTCAGGAATTTGAAATTAAACTATCCATTTCCCTAGATTTTTTGATCGTAAATCTGTATACATGCTCACCGGCGCACGTAGTTGAGCTTATTCTGACTTGATTGTTGCTTATCTTCGTCAATCGTTCCAATCGGGTGGTGTGGTTTTTCCCCCCCTGTAATTATGGCATTGTTTTGATTTGTCTTTTGGCTTATTCTTCACCGTTTTATCGGCAACCAAACAGAGGGTTATTGCACAATTTACATATCTTTCTTTTTTTAATTGCAAACGGCATACTTTTTGTCAGAAAGTAATCATCCTGAATTTGATCAGATATGTGAAAATATTGATCCAGCAATTACTGGCAAGTCATTTATCATGCAACCATCTATTTACATAATTTAGGATTTTAAGACGTTTTATGATATTAAGTTTGGGAGGAAGAGAGAGCCTGATGCGAAAGATGCAGCTGGAAATGGTGAAACTGCTGGTGAAGCCATTTCAAATGGTAATGAACATCTGAAGGGGTCATCTGACATGGCAATTTATGAGCAGTACCGAAGCCAGGTAATCAACTTTTGTGATGAAGATGGTAATTTACTTGTTTATTATTTAGCCAGCTGTTTGGATAGATTTCATGCTATCATGTTTCAGAACCGGGGGAGCTCAACCATAAGTAATGGAGTTTCGGCTGTTAGAACTGACGAAAGACCGTAAGTTTACTAGCTCATGAGTCTATTTCTAATATGAATTTGGAAATCCAAGAATTAAAAATAATACATGTGGAACAAGTGCAGCTGTTTTTAAACACAATATTGTAAGAAATTCATGATAGGCACTTGTCTGCATTTGGAATCCAAAAATTACAAATATTACATTCTAAGAAGTTTTATTAGTTCTAAAACATTACATTTTAGAGTTATTCAATATCATATAATAGTTTTAGTAGTTTTACAACATAGCATTTTAGGAGATATAATATCATATGTTGTATTTTTTTTTTGGGCTAGGTAATATGTATTGCATTTTTATGCTATGCAATTATACACAATTTTTTTTCTTCACATTGATGCACCCTTCCTACTAATTTCAAAAAGGAAGCTTTTGTTCTATTTACTGGTTTTTGAATTTGCCACATAGGTTTTGGCAACAGGAAAGATATTTCTTCTTGCCAAGCAAAGTTTATGTATATGTAACTTTCCTTCCTTGTAGATTTTGGACATGAAGGTGAAAACTACTTGTGATTTTAAGATATGAAAACATTTAAGCGTGACAACTGGAAACGATTGTTATATCGATTCAAGTGATAATTAGTCCCAATACACATTTAAAGATTCTCATTTAGTAAACTTGCATTTAGTTTTAAATAACTTTATGGTAGCCGCTGACTTATTAATATGCATGAACCAGCTTAAATGAGTTAATTAATAAACTGACCTTATCTTGGTCATCTTAGGAACATATTCTCCATTAGTTGTCATAACTGCAGGAGCTCTATTTGGAAGCTCATTGATGTTTGATCCCCTCTGTTCAGGCAAAAACCTCTGTTTCCTACTTTTGAATCTGCAGAAATGCGTACTCTTGCAGAGAGTTTAAGCAGGTAATATAAATGAATTCATTTCCATGTTGTTGCGGCTAACATTTTTGTCAATGATATTTGTTAACGCTATTTTCTTGTTTCACGTGTAGGGATATTATTCGTGGTAGTCCAGATGTGACCTGGGAAAGCATAAAAGGGCTAGAGAGTGCTAAACGTCTACTCAAAGAAGCAGTTGTGATGCCTATAAAATATCCCAAGTAGGTCTTGTTTGTAAATGAGTATTTATGGACTCCTCATGACATGCTACCATCTAAATTGGAAGGAAAAATGTTTACTTTAGCTATAAAGTCTGGCAAATATATGCGATACAGCTGAGTTGCTATCTTTTATCCTCGGGAATTGTTGATTATGATAAGTTATAACCCCTAAATCCCTAATTATTGTGTCTATTTTTAGGCATTCCCAAACCTACACTCTCTGAGATAATCAATTTATTTGATACGTACTTGAGTGCTGATACTAGGCCATTTGTTGTCCTTTCGCTGGTACTGATCTACTTTCTTCATTGTGCTCTTGTCAAGCTGCATTGTATATTGGTTTATTAGTGAATATGTTCATGTTTCTTTTCATATTGGAATGCCTGTAAATTATTTATCTTGCTTAATAGTGTTAGTCAAGGCAGTCAAATGCTGATTCTATGCATGAAACTTTATTTTCTAATTTATGTTGCTCAATCATGTTTGTTAACTGATTTTTCTCTGTATATTTTAAGAAAATCGAAACTACTACTTCGGGCTTCTAGTATTAATCATGTTTCTTCGTTTCTTTGTTTCCAAGTGTATTTTAAAATTGACACTTGAAAAGGTGCTAACTCAAATCATATTGAAGTGTTAATCTCAAAAGGTCATCTAGAAGGTCGTATTTGGTTGCATGTGTAGCTGTCCTTCTCAAAGTAAATTATGTCAAGACTTATCTGTAGAACTACTCCCATATATGAGGGGCCATGTCCTTTGTGGCTTCACTGGGCCTTATTGCTGAAAATTGATTCACCAATAACAGTAGGCCATTTGTCTCCCTCTGACATTGTGGCTAGCATTTTGAGCTTGTGCAAATACCATAATGTGCTTCCTGATAGCTAATAAAAGATAGCTCCAACCATCGTGTAACTGCAGGTCAAAAGCAAGATGGGAGTTTTGATCAAATTACACTTCGGAACTTCTGATTTGAGTTTGTGATATAAATCCACTCTTTTCAAATTGCATTGATGATTTTTTTGCGATAAACTAGGGTTTTTACCTCTTTCTAAATACAATTGTACCTTAAATGAAACAACAATAGTTGCTTTTGATGCTCAATTGAGATTAAACCGTACACTCATCTTCTGCCAATATAAATATATTATTTGGTTGCTTTGCTTGGTGAATTTCCAAGTGGCCTATTTGGGATGATTTGTGGTGATATGGATTGTTGGCGTAGTGGGTAGTCAATTCACTCATGTGGTGATGCAAACTTAATAGATTGCTCAAGAGACACTGTTTGACCTGTCTGACGCCCTATTGATTCTCCATCCATGTTTTTTTAGGCTGTTATTATCGTGGGAGTTGGTTGGCAATCAATACTTCTATTTAGTTGGTGGGATGGACCTCATTAGAGTTGGTTCTATTTTATGTTTAATAAGAAAGTTTCCTTTCTATTATGCAGAATACTCGTTTTGTGTGCCTTTTTCATTTAAATTTAAAAATGTCATTGGTGTCTCTCTATTTATATGAAAATATTAGCACATGAATGGCTACAAAGTATTATTGAAATTCTCAGTACTCTAGTCAAGCTCATTTTTCAAATATAGGTACTTCACAGGTCTTCTTTCTCCATGGAAAGGAATTCTCCTCTTTGGTCCTCCTGGAACAGGAAAGGTGTTTATTTCTTCATGATCCTTTTCTTGTTAGTTTTACAAAATGATTTGTCAAAACTACCGTTCTCATCCTTTGTAAAGAGGTGTTGTGTAAATGTTTGTATATATCTTTTAGCCTTATAGATATTTTTCTTTCCTTGAAGTGAAATTTGCTTTGGAAACAAAAATTAATTTGAAATCTACAAACTGTTTTTTTTCCTTTGTGAAAGGCCACTTATGTTTGAATTACCAGTTACTTCTTTTAGTTTTATTGTATCCAAGTACATCATATGGCGTATCCCAGGCTTTTCTTCCTTGACATATGTTCATTGGTTTAGACCTTTTTGTATACATCTTTGATCCATCATTGTCAAGGTTGTTGCTGTTGCGACTTACTAAGGGACTCTTGGTTGACTGGTTATATTTTACTTCCATCTAGTGTGAGTTAGTGTTGAATTCCGCATCGCTTGTGTAACATGATCCTGAGCTATATATAAACCCTAGGGTAATCCTCCTCTTACAAGACGTCTTTTGAGAGTGAGTTAGGCCCATGGGGTTCCCACATGGTATTAGAGTTAGGCTTTTGTTTGATGTTGGGCGTGTTGGATTCCACGTTAATGTTGGGCCTCCCGATATCCGTTTGTAGTGGTTTGTTAAAGTCAAGCCTGCGCGTGAGGTGGTGTGTTGAATCCCACATCGCTTGTGTTACCTGATCCTGAGCTATATATAAAGCCTAGGGTAATCCTCCTCTCTTACAAGGCATCTTTTGAGAATGAGTGAGGCCCAGGCTCATTGTGTTTCTACAGTTAGTTTGGCCTTGAATGGTTGAAGCCAGATTCAGATCTTGGAAGAGCTTTTGACTTTGCAGGAGTAGTTGCACAATATGGATTGTGGTGCCTTACTCTTTGTAGTGCATTTGTATGAATTGGAATGGGAGATTGGTTGTAAGAGTTTAATGTACAAGCTCAAATACATGCCTTCCCCTATTCTTTTCAAAGATTTCCTTTCGGTGGCTCAATATGTGTGGTATTATGATTTGTTGACCTTTATCAAAATGAAAGGCTGTCAAATTCATTGACCATCTATTAGCTCTTCAACCTATGCAGACACTCTACATTGTACTTTCCGCTTTTCACCCTATTTCAGATTGGCTATTTACATGCATTGTCCTCCTCCTAACACAAAACCTCACTCCTTAGGTAACCCTTCATCCTCTGAAAAAGGAGGGACTCAATTGGGTCTGAGACTATGCTCTATAGCAATTACTTTTTATGCCATACCGGCCTCTGAAGTCAAAGCGAGTACCAGTGTACTGATTTTCAATCTTCATTGAATACCCGATATCATATATAAACTGGTGCTAATGAAGGGGGTAATTCATTCATTTGACGTCCTAAAAAGGTAGAGGAAGTGAAAAATTAAAGGTATGCTAAGCCTAAGAGAAAATATACATTTTCAATGGGTAACATGATCCTTTATATGCGATGCTGCACTGGATGCAGTGATGATTATCAGCTTCAAGGTTTTATCCTTGTTAAAAGAACCACTGGTAACAGTAGCCATGTTCATAAGGCCTTAGTTTATGTTGTTTACTCTGTTAATAATACACATTTATCCAGCTCTTCTTTCTGATTACTTCCTTTTGAATTAAGTTGATTACCTGGTCTTTATTTCAGACGATGCTTGCAAAGGCTGTCGCCACTGAGTGTAAAACAACATTTTTCAATATTTCAGCGTCATCTGTTGTCAGCAAATGGCGAGGTATGGTTCTCTGGGTGGTTTAGACATAATAGTGTTTTGTTGAATTTTAGAGCTCACATCACAAATATCTGCTACATCACAACTTCAGAAAGAAGTCATAGAGTTCCTAACTACTGTTGGACCCAACTGTGTTGAATCAAGAAAAAAATGTTTGTTGTTTGAATGTTAAAATTAAACCAGATAATCGTTCCTAAATATTTAGATCTAGAAAGTAAAAATGATTGTATTAAAAAAAAGGCAGATCCACTAGGATTTGCTTCAAATGTCAATGTGTATGATATTTTATTATTTCTAATGTTTTTATCTACTCTTTTTTTGTGTATTTATTTATTTTATTTTTGTTGTCACTTGTATTGCTGTTTTCATATTTGATTCTACCCTCAAAATTTGATTAACATTCATGCTAAATATTTTGAAGAGATACTGGTGTGCCTCAAATTCTTTTAGACTGAAATGACATGAATTTGGTGTCTGGTTGAAAGATGAATATATATGGCTTTGATGTGTGAGAGGTAGAGATTAGAGGATTACCCTAGACTTTATAGAGATTACAATACGTCTTGTAAAAGGAGGATTGCCCTAGACTTTACATATAGCTCAGGATTAGGTTACACAAGTGATGTGGGATTCAACAAGCCTCCTCAAGCACAGGGTGGACTTTGATAAACCACTGCGAACGGATGTCGGGGGACCCAACATCAATGTGGGATTCAACAACAATCATCAAACACCTTTAAAATATAGGGGCCCTAGTATGATTTTTCCAAAATTGAGGCCCACCCTAGGCATGCTTTAGCTCCGCATATGATGATTGATGAACAAGAAGTTAATAGTTTCATTTATTTGCATATATACATCCTTTATCCTTAGTTGAATTTGCAGCAGATCAGATTTTGTTATTCACTAATTTTGCATTGCATTACAGGTGATTCAGAGAAGTTGGTGAAGGTGTTATTTGAGCTTGCCCGGCATCATGCACCTTCAACTATATTTCTTGATGAAATTGATGCAATCATTAGTCAACGCGGTGATGGACGCAGTGAGCATGAAGCTAGTAGACGTTTGAAAACTGAGCTACTCGTACAGGTGATATTTGATTCTTAGAAACACAACATTATTTGTACTGACAGTTCCAAAGGGAAACATTAAATAAAAAAAATGTGTACCTATACTTTGCCATATCCTCTATTTAAGTATTTATACACACACATACACACACTAGTAGTTCCCCATAAATATGTGAGTGATTGTTGAAAGAGAGGATTTACTATCAATAATATTAATAAAAATGAGTGTAAGAAATATTAAAAGTGTAAAAGAAAATTTACCGTTTGAAAAAAGTAAGTGTAGGAGATAAAAGAATATAGGCTAAAAAGAATAATTTGGTATCTTTCTTTGGGGCTATTCTCCCCGGTTTATATAGCCCAACACCCTAATGAATGGGCTAATTAGTGGACTACAAGAAACTAGCAAATTGGTCAACATAACCTAAATATGAAATATGATCTCAATACTAAATAATGCATTAATATAAATATTGAATATTCTAACACTTCCCCTTAAACTGGGGTGAAGATGTTTCAAAGTCACAAGAGTTGATTGGAGATCTTCCTCCTTTCTGGTAGCAATGAAGTGGATACTACTACAGGCAAAAACGAAAGAATGGTTGTTGCTAGAAAAAAATGACAGAGACATGATTAGGCCAAAAAAAATAACTTGGTATCTTTCTTTAAAGCTATTCTCCTCTGTTTGTATAATCCCCAGATTAGGCTAAATAAGAAAACAAATCACCTCAAATGAATGAAGTAATTAATGAAATAAAGGAAATTATCAAATTGGTCAACATGAACTAAATATGACCTCAATGATAATAAATGTTGAATCCCAGATCAATGTTGGGCTCCTCGATATCCGTTCGCAGTGGTTTGTCAAAGTCCACCTTGCTCGTGAGGGGGCGTGTTGAATTCCACATTGATGTTTGGCCCCCCGATATCCGTGCTCAGTGTGTGAGGGGGCGTAGGGCGTGTTGAATCCCATATCGTTTTTGTTACCTGATCCTGTATATAAAGCATAGGCATCCTCCTTTTACAAGGCGTCTTTTGAGAGTGAGTTAGGCCCATTAGATTTCTACATAATAGTATCAGAGCCAGGCCTTTTATCTGATGTTGGGCGTGTTGAATCCCACATCAACCCCCCCCTCTTGGGGATATGCGTTTGCTGTGGTTTGTCAAAGTTCACCCTATTGGGGTGTGTTGAATCCCACATTGATGTTGGGTCCCCTGATATCCGTTCACTGTAGTTTGGCAAAGTCCACTCGGCTTCTGAGGGTGCGTATTGAATTCCATATCGCTTGTGTTATTTTTGAGTGAGTGAGTTTGTTATTTTTTAATTAGTTTGTTATTTTGTTATTTGTTATTCTGTTAGTTTGTTTGCACTGTACAACTGTATATTCTTTGTATCTATTCTTGTTAGCTAAGCAATATATAGCTAACGATTTGTATCGTTTTTCTCTCTCTTAAATTACCTTGTTTTCATTATAATATGGTATCAGATGAATCAACTGAAGAAAATTGCTGCTCCTTCTCATTTTTCCATCCATATCCTCCACCCCCTTTCTACTTTGTCATGATTTACCAAAACCAGGGTTTTATTTTATTGCTCCTTCAAAGCTCAATTTCTAGAGTCCATGGCGACGACGACGACAGTGTTGATATGGTCAATCGACGTTCCTTCCATCGACCAATTTCCGGTAAAATCTTCCTGTTCAACCTTGATTGAACTGTAAACCGCTAGAGCTCTTAATTCATAGCTGATGAGTGGTTTATTTATCAACAAATCAAGTACTTTTAAATTCAAATATTTGTGAGTCTTCAAACATTTTTGTGAGTTTAATGTATTTTTATGTTGTTTTGTAAGAATCATAAATAAATAGAAGAAAATGTGAAAATATGACAATTTGATCAGAAAGTTCGGGCTGTAGTGGAGAAAAAACGAGTGGATTAGGTCAGAACGTTGGGGCTACAACGCGAAAATCGGGTCTGCAGTGCGGAAAGAAGAAGAAAAATCGAGGAAGACCAACAGAGAGTTGGCGCTGCAGCGCGAAATCCCTGCGCTGCAGTGCCAAACGCTAGTCCAGTGCCAACCAAATGGCGCGGCAGCACCATTTAATTCACGATGCAGCGCCGCTCGACGAATTTCAAGCCCATTTTTTACCACGATGCGATCTGATTCTAGAAAAACTCAAAACATGAAAGTTGTAGATCTCTTTCTTAACTTTCCAAATCATCTTGAATCACCTCAATTGGAGTTCGAATGAGAAAGTTATGGCCAAATTTCAGAAGCTGCGCTCTGCAGCGGGAAAAACTCGCGTTGCAGCACCAATAAGCAGACAAAACCCTTATTTTGGAGCCCTATTTATACCACCTTATGCCTCAAACCCTAGGGTGGCGGATTTTGGGAGAGAAAACACCATTGGTGTGGCGATTTATGACGAAATTGGAGAGAAAAACACTATTGGAGGCATATAACTGCTAGAGGAGTTTGGAGTTGAAGTTTATTGAAGATTTAAAGATTTGAAGCTCATTTCCACAAAAAAAAGATTTCTCTTCCTTTCTCTCACACTAATCTTTATTGAACTTTGTATTTGTGATATTGTGTTGAACGTGTTTGTATTTATGAATTTCTTGAAAAGATTAGTTATGGATTCTACTATGTTGAGCTAAAATTCATATCTAGGACTTGATGTAGTCTCGTTGAACCATGTTTTGAATATTTTGTTAATTGTTAGTTTTAATTCCATTTTATGTCTCTCTATGTTTAATGCTTTTGATTCATATGGCCAATGAATTAAATGGTTTTAGATTATGAATTTTATGCTCGAGAGAGATTGAGTTTGTGACCGGCATTGAGTGCATAATTTAAATTGTTGCAAGTTCGGGAGGAGATTAACACCTAGATAATCGAGTTGGGAATTTAGGATCTTGTGAGACCGGAAGGTGATCAAGTTCTAGATTTATCAACTAGGATTTCTATTCAATTGTATTTGCCTTATTAATGCTTCCAATTTATGCTTCTATACGATATCTTGGTTGATTTGAGAACTTGGGATTTGACACTTGGGAGAGGTAATTTCGGGTTTGGACTTAGGTTAAGCACAACTTAAGTTTTAATAAATCGGGAGATTATTAAAGTTTGGGTAATCTATAAGGTTGGGGCATAAAGAATGTTCTCACCTAAATACTAGATACGGATATAAATTTTGAGGTGTTTGCATATTCTCCCACTTGACACTCGGGAGAGATAATGAGGGAGCATGAGTGACCTTGATTATTGAATGAATGAAATTGACTAATAATTGTTTAATAGGATAACATGAGAATTACGAGATGAAATCAAGCTCTTAAAACAATTATGCATAGGAAATTCATATTTTATTTTGCTTTTGATTTTATATTTGTTTTATTTTTATTTTGTTTTTAAAAAACCTTAAATTTGGACGCCTAAATAAAGTTAGGTTGCGATAATTGTGATACTTAGTGACGATTTAAACCAATCCCTGTGGATATGATAATCTACTCACCTTATACTATTAAAACTTGACTCATACACTTGCGGTGTAACAAATAAAATCGCTATCAATAGCTAAGCAAACAAACTAACGGAATAACAAATAACAAACTAATTAAAAAACAAACAAACTCGCTCACTCTAAAACTCCCCCTCAAGATGAACTGCAAATGTCTTTTACAACCATCTTGGATAAGAGTGGCAACAATAAAGAAGAAGGTAAAGTCTTGGTAAATACATCTGGAAGTTGATGCTGAGAACGAATAGGTATAAGCTTGATGAATCCTTCAGCAACCTTATCATGAACAAAGTGACAATCGATCTCAATATGCTTAGTCCTTTCTTGAGAGATTGGATTAGAGGCAATGTGTATAGCAGCCTGGTTGTCACAGAATAAATGGGCTGGTGCATAAATATCAACATAATCTTTCAATAATTGCATCATCTAGACTAATTCACCTGCAGTAGTAGCCAAAACTCGATATTTGGCTTCAGCAGATGAATGTGAAATGGTGGTTTGTTTCTTGGCTTTCCAAGACACCAAAGAATCTCTGATAAAAATACAAAAATCTATGACAAGTTTCCTGGAATCGACACAAGAACCCTAATTAACATTGGAGAACGCCTTTAGCTGTAGTGAAGAAGATGATGAAAAGAACAACCCTTGACCAGGATTGGTCTTAAGATACCGAAGAAGATGGTGAGCGGTTTTCAGATGAGGTAACCGAGGCTGAGCTCAAATTGACCCAGTTTGTGTATAGCAAATGGGATGTCTAGCCTGGAAAGTGTGAGATGTAAAAGACGACCAACGTGACATCTATATTGGGATATATCTATAAGAAGATCATCGTCAATGGCAATGAGCTGGATCTTCGGATCCATTGGCTCATTAGTAGGCTTGCAAGCAAGGAAACCTGCATCCTCAAGCAACTGCAGGGTGTACTGCCTTTGAGAAAGGATAATACCTTTGGTCGACCGTGCTATTTCGAGACCAAGAAATTACCTCAAAGCACCTTGTTTTCTTTATAATATGGTATCAGATGAATCTATAGAAGAAAATCTCTGCTTCTCATTTTTCCTTCCATATCCTCCACCTCCTTTTGACTTCGTTGTGATTTCCCAAAATTAGGGCTCCATTTTATTGCTCCTTCGAAGCTCAATTTCTGGAGTCCATGGCGACGAAGACAGTGTTGATATGGTCAATCGACATTCCTTCCATCGCCCAATTTCCGACGAAATCTTCCCGTTTAGCCTGATTAAATTGTAAACCGCTAGAGCTCTTGTTCTGCTTCTCAAACATAGGAAGTCCCACGGAAGTCTTCAGGCTCGACGACCTACAATTCCAGCTCGGTTAAACTTATATCCTCTTTGATTTCCATGGAAACTCCAAAATTTACAATTTCCAAGTCATCCACCATTGATGATCCTCTGGGTCCGTACTTTCTTCATCATTCCGACAGTCCTGGTACTGCTCTTGTTTCACAACAGCTAACTATGCCTCCTGGAGTCACGCAATGTTGAGCGCTCTTTCTGTGAAGAAACAACTCAATTTTATCGATGGTTCTATTAAGAAACCTGAAATTATTGATTTGAATCTTCTTAATTCATGGATCAGAAACAATAATGTTGTTATTTCATGGATTCTAAACTATGTCTGAGGAGATTTCTGCTAGCATAATATTTTCTGAGTCTACTTATGAGATTGTCTTGATCTTAAGGATCGATTTTAGCAGAGTAATGGGCCTCAAATTTTTTAATTACGTCGTGAACTGATGAATCATAGGCAGGACCATAATTTTGTTAGTGTATATTTTACCAAGTTGAAGATCATATGGGAGGAACTAAGCAATTTTTAGACTTGTTTGCACTTGTGGAAAGTGTACTTGTGGGGGAGTGAAAGAGCTTCATTCTCATTATCGAATGGAATACATTATGTCATTCCTCATGGGTTTAGACGATTGCTACTGATGGATCCTCTCTCACCTATAAACAAAGTATCCTTCTTAATTTCTCAAGAGGAACGCCAACAGAAAATTGGCCCTCATACAACTTGAGGGATTGATTCTGTCAACAGTTTGGCTTTTGTTGTAAAAAATGATGGTTCTAAGAGGTTCAATAATAATGCTAATGCTTATCGTACCGTAAATCAAAATCTTGGGGGTTATAGAGGTCAAAAGAAAGACCGACCATTTTGTACTCATTGCAACTTCCATGGTTATACAATTGAGAATTGTTACAAGATTCATGGTTATCGTCTTGGTTTTAAACAATGACAGAGAGATTCTCACCATCTCAACAATAATCCAACTGCTATTGTCAATCAACTCTCTAATCAATCCAATTTTGATGCTAAGAATGACCAAGGCAGTGGAGGCGTTAGGAATTTCTTCCAAAACCTCAACCATAATCAATATCAACAATTGATGACAATGCTTTCTACTCACTTGGCTTCTTCTGTCAAAACCAGCAAGCAAGACATTTCCACTGCTTCATATACCACAGGTACATGTTTTTCTGTTTCTTTGAATCCTATCCTTTCTTTCCTAAAATTTTGGATATTTGATTCCGGTGGTTCTAGGCACATTTGTTCACATGTCGATGCATTTATTTCTACGAGTCCAATACAGAATTCTACAGTCACTTTGCCAAACCATACTCGTATCTCAATATAGAGGTCTCATTTGTCGTCTCCTATATGTCACACTTTCCAAGCCAAATTTCACGTTTGCTGTACACAAACTGAGTCAATATTTGGCTTAGCCTTGGTTACTTTATCTAAAAACCGCTCATCATCTTCTTCGGTATCTTAAGACCAATCCTGGTCAAGGGTTATTCTTTTCATCATTCTCTTCACTATAACTAAAGGCGTTCTTTGATGATGATTGGGGTTCTTGTGTTGATTCCAGGAAATCTATCACAAATTTTTGTGTTTTTATCAGAGATTCTTTGGTGTTTTGGAAAGGTAAGACACAAACCACCATTTCACGCTCATCTGCTGAAGCCGAATATTGAACTTTGGCTGCTACTGCAAGTGAGTTTGTCTGGATGAGGCAATTATTGAAAGATTTTTGTGTTTATATTTCTGCACCAGCCTTTCTTTTCTGTGACAATCGGGCTGCTATACACATTGCCTCTAATCCAATCTTTCATGAAATGACTAAGCATATTGAGATCGACTGCCACTTTGTTCGTGATAAGGTTGTTGAAGGATTTATCGAGCTTATGCCTATTTGTTCTCAGTATCAACTTGCAGATGTATTTACCAAGACTTTAACTTCTTTATTATTGCCACTCTTATCCAAGATGATTGTAAAACACATTTACAACTCATCTTGAGGGGGCGTTTTAGAGTGAGCGAGTTTGTTATTTTTTAATTAGTTTGTTATTTTGTTAGTTTGTTTGCTTAGTTGTACAGCTGTATACCCTTTGTATCTGTTCTTTTTAGATCAGCTATATATAGCTGAAGATTTGTACCGTTTAGATGAGCATGAGAATATAGATTTCTCTCTCTCAAATCACCCTGTTTTCATTATAATATGTTACCTGATCTTGAGCTATATATAAAGTCTATATATAAAGCCTAGCGCAATCCTTCTCTTAAAAGATGTCTTTTGAGAGTGAGTTAGGTCCATTGGGTTTCTACAATAAATAATAAATTAATGTTCATCAAATCGAATATTTAATCTAAAGCCTTCATTTTTCGCAAAGCAATACTAATAATTAAAATGAATACATTTTCAAAAACGTGCCGAGATACACCAATATTCAATATAATTTATTAGACTGCATCCTTTGGGTATGGTTTCCAAAATCACGTCTAAAGGATCAATTTCTTGTTTCCAACTTTAGTGTTTTAGGTGTAAAATCAACCTCAGTTTTATCGCAAGTTGCCCGCTCGATTTATAGCATAAAGAACTAATCGCTGGGGGCATGATGTTGATTTGGTTGTGGATGGCTGGGTACAGCCTTAGAAATTTCACCCTGCGAGATTGTTGCCCCCTTTAATTGTCCTATTAGTTCTTACAAGTTGGATCTTTCATGCAGTATTTGTTTGGGCCCGTTTGGGTTGTCCTTCAATTCGCAAATTGTATTAATTTTTAAATCAATTAATGAAGTGTTATAACTTTGTGTGTGGTTTTAAGAATTAAACACATTTAAAATAGATAGTTAACCATTTTTGTTCTAGATCAGATGCTGTTTATATTTAGCATTTATATTTTCTTGTGTAATTGGAGTAAAATATAGTTTAAAGATTTAACCAAGCTAAAAAAATTGTTTGTTTCTTTGCTCAAACAAACGTATGTGAATTTGATAATTTTGACAACCAAATGGCCCCTTATAGTGCAAGTTCATTAAGTGCACTATTTCAACTTATGATATTTTTATTTGTTGGATAAATTGTATCCTACAACTACTGGGATGCTTAGGGCCCATTTGGTTGCTGTTTCTGTTCCCCGAGTCCTGTTCCCGCTCCCCAAAATTTGGGATTAATGTACAAAAATGCGTTTGGTTAACACATTTCTGTTCTCAAAATTTTAGGAGTAATTTGGGACTATTTCCTGAATTTTTTAAGAATTTGAAAAAAAAATAAAAAAATGTTGATCTCTATTTCACTCCAGCAAAACTATACCCACCACCTGCCTGTCACCTCCTCTCCGCTAGGCCACCACCACCACACCAACCACGCCAACCACCATACATTTAAATAAAAAAAAAGAACAAATTTTGCAACCAAACGTGTTTCTTTTTTTTGTTCTCATAAATTAAAAGAAACAAATTCAGGACAATGGTCATTACAAACATATTTCTATTTCCAGAATGCTCTAGGACGGAAACAAAAATCTCATCCCATCCCATCCCATTTTATTGGAAGTAGAAACAAAAAAACAAAAACACTAACCAAACGCCACCTTATATGACCTAGAGTACTTTTGTGTTACCTCTGCTTCCGAACCCTCCTTGAGGGAGGAGCTTGGTGTTTTGAGATGAAAGCATAAACTTGTATGCAGGAAGTGCATGCCAAGTTTTCTGCACTATATTTGGTGTTTTAATGATATGCTTCTCGTTTAAGCAGTTTTGTGTAGTTTTTGACATTCTTTGACAAGTATCTCATTTTTGAAGGGACAATATTTTGTTACATCTTGAAATTATTCTACATTTGCAAAATTGGTGATTTTATTAATTTCTCCAATTTAATGTCTTTCAATTTGATTGTAGATGGATGGGTTGACGAAGACAGATGAACTCGTGTTCGTTTTGGCAGCAACAAACCTCCCTTGGGAACTGGATGCTGCAATGCTCCGGCGTCTTGAGAAGCGTGTATCCTTTTGATAGCCTATTATATTCTTCCCAAATTATTTTAGCTAGAGAGTTTTTACCAACAACAAAATTAATTTTTTTCTTTCTTTTTAGTTTTTTATTTTATTAATTTTTTTTAGTTTTACGGTAAGGTGTGTCTGGACCAGCTTATGTGCAGCTCGGCTAATCACCTCCCGGACAATCTTAAGGGCACACTTCTCCACATCGGTCTGGTGCAGTCATGATTAAATTCAAGATTTAATTCATGGAGTACTTCTCAGGAGAGTCGAACCCTGATTGACAAGAAAATGGGCATCTCCCCTCGCCAACCAGACTAACACCTCTGGGGTACCAACAAAATTAATTAAAAAGGAGAATGTGCATGTTTAAGATTTGTTAGTCAATTGAAATTTAACATATATGCCCTGTTTGTTTAGTGTTTCTGTTCTCAAATTTTTGTTTCTGCTCTCAGTTTTTGGGAAAGTGAAACAGAAAAGCAGTGTTGGAAATAAACCCTAAACAAACGAGGCCCTAGTTTTTGTCCTTGTGAGTTGATGAACATGCATGGTGTAGGTATGTGTTCGCTTGTCTATATTTCGTCAATTTCACTTTTCCTGCTCTGTCAACAGTTTTAACTGGCTAAAATTTAAAATTTAAGTGACCATTTAGTAACGCTTTTGTTTAAATGCTTTTTATAATTAAAAAAGGTAACCAAACAAAAATATGCTTTTGCCTAAAAGTAAAAACAAAAATTAATAGCTTGTTTGATAATATAGAGATAATATTGTAGTATTTTTATGTAAAAGATCTCTTTTTAAAAATTAATTTATTTGAAGGTTGAAAAAATTTAGCGTTCTTAGCCCTTCAATCTCTTAAAATATAAAAATTGAAGAAACAAAAAAATAATTATTTTTTACTTTTAAAAGTACTTTTGCATTTTTGTTAGAAAAGACATTTTTAAAATGGGTTCTTATTATGTAGTCCTCTATTTTTGGATTTAAAATTTTTTCAATCTTATATTTGTAGAGCAACATATTTTTACTCTTTACTAACTAGTTTTCAAATTATTTTTGAGTTCTTGCCGATTTTTTTTTTAACTTAATTATTAAAAATTATTCGAATGACTGAAAAGTGAAGAGAGAAAACTGAAGATAAAAAATTGTAACTGACTTGTTTTAAGAACAATCGATTAACTTTTCCTTTTTAAAACACAGAACAAACACTACTTTTATTTTTTTTCCGCTTAAAAGTCAAAAGCCAAAACATACATAAAACAAATGTTACAAACTGGTGCCTAAGGTGATGTAGAATTTGAACCTCTATTAAGACTAATTACACACAAAATAAAAAAATGAAAAAGATAAGAGATTTGGGATGACTTATACTCGATTGTCTTCTTTGACCATGATGTAAGATTCTCGTGCCTCTTCCGGAACCAGAAGCTAGGAGAGGAATGTTTGACGAGCTATTGCCATTGGTGCCGGCGGAGGAAGAGCTTCCATATGATTTATTAGTGGAAAAGACAGAAGGTTATTCTGGTTCAGATATTCGGTTGGTGTGCAAAGAGGCTGCTATGCAGCCCTTGAGACGGCTAATGGCATTCCTTGAAGAAAAGCAACAAGCCGTGCCTGAGGACGGTATGCCTTGTTCCATATATATATTTTTTTTTTTTTAAGTTTACATCTAAGTATGAAATTTATAAAATCCTTCCTTCTAGGGTTCCTTTCTTTTTTATTTTTGATTTTTAACTAAGTCACCATTTCACACCTGTTTTTTTTTGGGGGGAAAAAATCCTTATAAATAAAGTAGCGTTTATTTTGCGCTTTGAGATAGTACTTTTAAAAATTAAGAAGGGGTTCTTATTATATTGTCCTCTATTTTTTATTTTTAAATTTGTTATTGTACTTATAGAGCAATTTATTTTTACACCTTATCAACTTATTACCAATAGTTTAGTTAATATTAACTATGATGTCAAATGCAATGTAGTTGATGTTAACTGAATGATTAAAAACTTATTTCAATGACAAAAATAAAGAGAAAAAAAATTGTATGCCACCTATTTCAAGGACAATCCTCTAATTTGAGCAATTAAGAAAGTAAAAGCAAAAAAAATAGTTGTTTTTTATTCGATCCAAGCCAATATCATCTCCATGTTTTTTATTCTTGTTTTTACTTTTAAATAATGGGATTTTTTTTCCCGGTGAAGTAACTTATTTTATTATAAAAGTACTTTAAAAAAGTGCCAAAATACTGGGTTCTTATATGTTTGAGTATTTATATGTTTGAGTATTTAACTTCTCTCTCTCTTGCTCTCTCAAAATTTTGAAGGGTAAATTGTATTTACTCTCCTTTTTACTTTGTCTTGTTCTCACTTTACCCCTTCTGCGTAAAAAAGCTACACTTTACCTATTTCTTCTTTAAATAAAGTGAGAGATTAATTTTTTTCTGTTTAAATTAACTAAATATGCTTAAAAATTGATGGAAGTAAACTTTCCATCTAATTTTTAGATAAAATAGACGAAATTATCAATTTATTTTAATTTTGATTTAATTTTTAGCATATATATTGAAAAAAACCCTCATTCTTGTTAGTTTTTTGTTTTCCTTCATATTCTCTCTCTCGCTCTCTCTCTCTAAGCAATCCCTAACCCCTCCACCGTTTCCCAAATGCTCCAGTCCCATTTTTGATCACCAGCTCTAGCTCTACATAGAAAGTTAATTTCTCACTTTGTTCAAAATTGAAGGGAGTAAAGTTTTTAAAGTGGTGGGGGTAAAATGATAATTTGACAAAGTAGAGCGGGCTAAAAGGCAATTTACCCAATTGCAAACCATCAGAACCTTTATACATACTAACTTTTATTTTCTATTATTATTTTTTATTTATTTTTTTCTCTTTTGGGAAATTGGTTACATTGCTGTTGATGAAAAAATGGCATTGTGGCAAATGCAGAACTGCCGAAGGTTGGGCCAATTAGACATGAAGACCTAGAGATAGCCTTGAAGAACACGAGACCTTCTGCTCACCTTCATGCTCACCGCTATGATAAGTTCAACTTTGACTACGGCAGTCATATTCTCCATTGACAATTCCCATTTCATTATGGTAAAAAACAGTTCTTCCTCCCCCCCCTTTTTTCCTTTTCACAACTCAAATATTCATTGTTCTTTGCTTAATCGTAGCATAAATATTCCCACCAATCTGACAAATTTTTGCGGTTTTTTAAAAACACTGGCTTTTTAACACATTTGTTTGTACGATGAAGGTTGTAGATGTTTCTGCCGCATGTTTATTCATAATCCGACGGTGCACATTTTGCATCTACGTACAATATTCATTTGTAGAGGGAAATTTTAAACTGTGACGGGCTGTCTACAAATTAGTAATTTTTTGTGTTGTAGGTTCTTCATTCTTGAAATGCAACAAAACTTGGAGAGAAATAAGATAGCATTGGTTGTATGGAGTTGGAGTTAGACGCTCAGATTTGGCAATGGACGCATGCAATTTTTTTTCTCTTTTAATAAACTGGGATGGAATGGGATGAAATTTCTATTGAATTTAAAAACTTGGATGGTAACAAACGGAGCCTTGGCATTTTTGTTGGAATTCCCAAAATATTCTGGTGGCAATTATACACACACCAATTAATATATTTTACTTATAAATTTGGTGGTTAAAATGGGACTCCAAATTAATTAGAAATCAATGTTTGACCCGATTAAGGTGTAAATCGAAGAGAGGCAATGCGGGTTTAGCTACGACCCATGGAACTTGACCCGGCCTTGTCCGGTAGACAAATTTCTTCTCTATTTCTTTCATGTTAACTTGTTGATTCGTACTTGACTGATAGACTTGATTCGATCAGGGAAAAGTGGGTGGTTTAGTCCTTTTAAAAATTAGACTACCTTGCACGACCCAAAAATAAGACAAAAAAGCACAAGTTTAACTATCTCACACCACGACCCGAAGGTAAGGCAAAAAGGTTTAGCTATCACCGATCACGACCCGACTAATTTATATCCCTAACTATAACCCTAGGGTAAACCCTAAGCCTATATATAAATTGGCTATTGTAATGTTTTTGTATGTAAAATATTTTATTCAATTTTTCATCTTGTTTCATTCCCTTTATTTTAATATTACGTTTTTATTATTTCAACATGGTATCTAGAGTTAACGATTCGTGTACTTATTCATAATTTTATTTAAGAATTAATCTGTGTTCATCTGCTGCCATGTCCATTTTTGTCATTTCTATCACTTTCACTGTTGTTTAATACTTTTGAAACTCTTTAAAGTCATCCAAATTCAAAAATGAAGACATTTGAATCCTTGTTTGGAGACGATTTGAATGACACTAACCACACCTCCATTCGTCGCACGTACCACTCGTCTCCGCAGTTGCTTCGTTGTTATTTTTTACACGGCAAACCAAGTCGGCACATGTGGCGGTCACATCAGCATCCATATCAGCGAAGTCATCGATTTTTCTGTCATTAGCTCTACATTTCTACCACGACAACTCCATGTCTACCACATTAGCTTCCACACCACATGAGCCTTAGTCTGCTTGTCCGGTTCAGTGCCTTCTAGATCGGTCCTCGGCATTCTTGGACTGGTTCCTCACAGTTTTCAGCCTTTTGGTTCTTATTCCAAGGTTTGTTTAGCTTTTGTGATTCTAGAATATATATATATTACTCTTTGGCACTAGTATTGTGTTTTGATATTGCCGATGACAAGTCCAACAACTCTCATCTCATATTCACGATCCTTCATGGATCTAATTAGGCTCAAGATATGTCTAGGTTTTTTTGTGGTCTTAAGCTCTAGAGTATTGTTACTGGTGACATTTATAAGTCTAATCGTTAAAAAGAAAAAAAAAAAAAAAAAACTGAAGAAGAAAGCATGTTCTACATTCGTGCCTCAAAAAATTGATTGTAATATTACTGTCACATCCATCAAAATTCAATTTAACCGATTTGAGACCATTAAAAAAATTCAGAATTTCCTGTTGCAATGATATTTATCTGCAAACATTGCTCATCAATTGCAACTTATTTGCGATATTCATAGAATGAAACAAGAGTGTTGACCCTAGATGATACGATGAAACAATTAATTTAGAAGTTTTAAGGGACTAATAGTTTTATTGAGAAATAATTTCAGATTTTAGTTTCTAAATTTGAAAGGGAAGAGATTACTTTAATGAGAAGAGATGATAAATATCAAACTGGTTACAATGGAAAATATTGAAGATTTTTGAAAAATAATTTTATTTTATGTTATTACTAAGTAAAAACAATTTAATTCTTCTAAACTTTTAATGTAATCCCAATAAGATCATGCATGACACATGAAAATGGTGACAAGTGATAAATTTATTTTAACAAAGAGGTCTATATGTGCTATTTTCAGACATAACTTTTGAAAACTATTCGTTACAGGCTATCTTTAATTTATTTTTAAATAGACCTGCAAATCTCAAATTTTAAATCATAAAAAATTCAAAAAAGTTTTCAAATTTCTAAAGAGAGAGAATATTTTTCTAAATAATATTTTTAAAACTATATCTTTGATTGTGTTTGTGATCGGAAGAAGAAGTTTTTGCAAAATCGTACGAAACTGTTCATTATGTCAAATATTTCTTGCAAAAACTCAGTGAGATATTTTTCAGTTTATTAGAGTGCTCAAAAGTTTCAGTTTATTAAAGGTTCTTGTGTTTAAATTGCTAAAATTCCGGATTTAGTTTCTTAAACTTTTTCTATCACTAGTATCAGGTCATTAGTTGAGCTTAACCATAGAATCACTGACAGATCCAGGTTACTAGAATTTTGGATTTTAGCCATTTTCATCGACTGACAAGTGGAATGGCAGATAAAGAGCCTAAATCAGTTGACTGATTGGTCGACCGAATTGTCTTGCAACAACTAGAAATTCAAACATTTGGCCTAAATTGTCGACTAATCATCCTTTCGGTCGACTGATCTAATCTGAATTTTTTATTTGACCTGCACATTTTTTAAAGATCTTCCAACCATATTTTAAGTATTTGAACGTTGAAAAATTATATTTTAATGGATGGGAACTATTTTTTAAATATTGCATATATATTTTGAAGATCTTATTATTTACTCCACATATTTTATGATTTTGTGATTTTTATCGGGAAAAATTCTTTCTATCTTTTTTGGATTTTTGACCAAATTAGTTTGGGGACTAAATTGAACGTTTTAAAAGTTGTATTTTTGGTCAAATATATTATATTTAAATATGATTTATATATGGGATCTACATATGTTATTTTTATACATATCTTTTGAAAACTAACCGTTATAGGCTATCTTTAAATTTTCATTAAATAGACCTGCGAATTTCAGATTTTAAATCATCAAGGATTCAAAAAGTTTTCAGATTTCTAAAGAGAGAAAATATTTTTCTGAAAAATATTTTTAAAACTATATCTTCGAGTGTGTTTTTGATTGAAAGAAGAAATTTTTTCAAAATCGAGGTTACTACGAAGCTGTTTATTGTGTCAAATATTTCTTGAGAAAAATCAATGAGATATTTTCAGTTTATTTGTGTGCTCAAACATTTTTGTGCTTTAATCGATCTATATATTTTGTTTTGCGTTGAATCTTATCTGAGATAAAAATCGTTATTACTAAAATTTATTGAAAATCATTTAAAACAATTTTTTCTTGAAATCTGGTTTTAAAAAGATTCTTGTGTTTAAATTTCTAAAATTACAGATTTAATTTCTCACAGTTTTCTCTTACTAGTATTGGGTTATTTATTGAGTTTATATTGAATTATGTTGGTAGAAGTTCATCTAAGAACAAACGATAATTTTTTTTTTTTTTATTCTTGTGAGTTGTACCTTTGATCTAAATGTAACTAGTATGAGTGAGAGTGTTGATTGGGTATAAAATGACATTGCCTAATCAGGGTGTAAAAGTTAAATCCTTATCTGCAAAAAGGATTGGTGTAAGGGTTTGATTATTACATGGAAAAAGAATTAGGGTTGATTAGTGGATTACAAATTCCCTACTAAAGCTCAAAGGAGTAGACATAGGCAAAAATAACTTGTCGAATTATTATAAATTTGTGTGTCATCTCTATCCGTCTACTGTTTGTGTGTGCATTTAGAAATTCACATTTTTGCGTATTAATAAGATAAAAATCGGTTAGGGAATTTGAAATTACTTGTTAATTTTTAAATTACCCAATTCATCTCTTTTTGGGTAGATCTTTGGGCCAACAAGAAGCCTGGTCAGTCTATTGATAATTCTTTTGTCTTAGATATATGCAATATAGGATCAATTAGTACTCTTCGAGCAGGTTTGGGAAAGTTCAGTGATACTGCACTTTTTACCAAGTGTCATGTTCATATGAGACTAATGTAATTTCTTATGATTTTCAACCAGCTCATGCATCTCTATTACATTGGGTTCTGTTGCCAACGCTAGATGGTGTTATTTCCAATCTACTTTAAGAAAAACAAGGTTTTGGACACTTAAGGGGGCAAGGACATCGCAGTAATGTGGTTTTTGGAATACCACTATGCTACTCGAATATTCATAAACTTTTGCTCCATCTCGTCCTCCCAATAATCGGTCAACCCTTGAAAATTCTATTTACTACAAGGAATGTCATAGGATTAACCATGGAATTCAAAATTGTCTTATCTGAATTTGAAGGTATTGTAAGGAACATAGTTTGAAAGGATGGCAGTATTAGTTTCGATCTCCAACCTACTTTAAGCCAAGGAATTTTGTTACTACCACTGCTACAACCAATACATCATCTCCTACTCCCATTTCCATGAGTGACATTGAGTAGATAGTATCTATCTCGATCACTCAATCTGTCTCTCAGTCATATTAGGTACATCTCGTTGGTTTTTTGATTTTGCATGATGTAATCATATCACCTTTGACGAGACTATTTTCTCCCATGAAACCCCTAATGCTTATGCACCTACCATTTACACTACTAGTATTTTCCATATGTTAGTCTTATTAATCATATTTCCACTAGTTCTCTATCTCTTCCTGATACATATTTTGTTCCAGGGCTCAATTTAAATATTATATTTGTTGATCAACTTTGTGATCTTGGTCTTGACATACATTTTTCAACTTTGCTTGTAGTATGTAGGATCATTGGACATGGAAACTTCTTGGGACAGTGAGTAAAGTTAGACACCTATTTAATCTTACTACGCTTCAGCTTCCAGCTGAGCTAGTATTACCTTATCAATCTGCAACCTCTTCCTCATTATCCTCACCTTTGAGCTTGTGGCACTCTCGGTTAGGTCATGTATCCTCTAATCATCTTTGATATCTTCCTTCTACTGGTCAGTTAGGCTAAATTCAAAATGATTATTTTTTATTAAGTTTCCTATCAACTTGCAAAACAACCTGCTTTATTTTTAATGAAATTAATTTTGTCCCTTGCGCCTTTATATTTAATATATTCTGATGTCTAGGGACCATCATCCCATTTTACAATGGATGAATCTAAATATTTTGTTACTTTTGTGGATGATTATTCTCTTTATACATGGCTATGTCTCATGAAAGAACGATAATTTTTTTAATAATTTTTTTTTTTTTTATATGATTTTTCTTTTATGGTGATAATATAATTCTCTTGTGATATCAAAGTTTTTTGTTTAGATAATTCCATGAAATATAGAGGTAGCGTTTCTTAGACTCATTCACAACAATAAGACCATTTCTAATTATTCTTGCCCTCTCACCTCTTAGCAAAATGGGAGAGCCGAACATAAGCATCGTCATATCTAGAACAATATCTATTTCCTACTTATCTGTTCTTCATGTCCAAAACACTTTTGGAGGAATGCCGCATTAACCATAGTCTATACTATTAATTGTGTTCGCTCACACACCATTTCAAACACCACATGAGAATATTTTTGGTAGTCCTCCAACTTACTCTACTCTAAAAGTCTTTAGTTGTGTTTGTTTTGTTCTTATTCAACCACGTGAACATACAATTTGGATATAAGGGCTCATTTGTGCTCTTTTCTTTGATATTGAATTGAAGATAAAGAGTACTAGTATTGGGATCCAATTTCTAACTATTTTCGTATATCTCGCCATGTTATTTTTTGAAAATACAAAATGTTTTCGTCCATGAGTCACTTTAAGTCATCTTTATTATCAAATATGACATTCTTTACCTACCTTTATCTTGAGTGATTTCCTAAGGATGATATATGTTCTTCTAATCTCACTCCTGTTGTGCCTGAGGCTTCTTTGCTTTAACAATTGTCCCTAAAAGTCCTTTCTGTACCGATGATTCTATACCCACTAAATTTAGAAAACTTCTTCGAACAAATTAGCACCACCTCGTCGATCTACTCAGGTAACTCACATTCCTTCATATCTACATGACTATCATAGTTTCTATACCATTATTTGTTACATAATCCTAACTCCTATTGGGAGGATATTACTAATCCTTTTTGGTAGAAAGTAAGGATAGAGGAACTCTATGCTTTGACCAAAACACACACCTGGGATCTCGTTGACTTACCACTAGGAAAAACTCCTTTTTGCTATAAGTAGGTTTATAAGATCAAAACTAATTCTGATGGTTCTATAGTGTCAGATACAAGACCTCTAGTCAATCATGTTTTTTCATCATTTACTGATTTTGTCTGACAAATTATGAACTCAAGTATTTCTAATAGCAATCCTTTTTGATATAATTCTTATATTATATCATCTTGTTTTAGTATCTTGGATATAAAGATGAAAACGTCTTAACTATTTAATGGTGATTAAATAATTGAGACCATAGACATGTTGGTAACTTGTATCCTAAATTTTTTTAGGCGGTATTGGATTGTTGAAGCAAATCTATAATTTAGGCTAACTTGTGTGGTATTTTCTATTATCCGATGGCGAATTTAAACCAGGAGTATGAAATACTAGCACAACCACAAAGGGGCTTACTAGAGTGGTAAGGACCTTAAACATGATCATCCTAGATGTCATACATCGTAGCTTTGCTCGATGTTAAAATGGGATATCAAAGCTCTGATACTACTTGTGATCTTCAGACTTGAAGTATTGAGTGTCACATGTATGCATTCCTATACATCAATAATATTGAGTGTTGTCTTAAACATCAAAGGTACTTATTGGATATAATGAAACATATGTGTGACTATTTGAGTATAGAAGATAAGATCTATCATTTTCAGAACAAAGAGATGTGTCCCATGTGATTAGATTTAATATAGCCTAGGTAATGTGATAGTGGAGATTTTAATTGGTGTCACAGAAAATTATATTATTAATCGATATACATATGATTGGTTTCGAGATTTTGGACTTTATCTATATCATGATGGTTCTTTCGGGAATACAAGATAGAAAGATCACATAGTATGAAAATCACAACTGAGGAGATTCTCTTAGTGAAATTCCTATCAACTAAATACGGTTGTGATACGTGGGTACACGTGACTCATAGTCGAAGAAAATACTTTAGAGAAATTATTTCTTTATAGGGGAAAAATTAGAATTATTCTAATTTTAATTGATTAATTAATTATTTCCACTATCCAACTTTTGATATGAACCTAATAGATGTGGACACCGTATTTTATCCCGCTCATTTAAGTATCGGGTCTAAAGTGCAAGCTCATATAAACTTTAAACTTAGATTTAAAGGGAAATAATTTTTGCCTTAGATTACATTTGATACTACAAAAAAGGATAAAAAAACATAAAACCGTTAATCCGATCGAAATCCAGTATAAATAAAACTTTTGGGTCAATTTCGAAATTCTTAAAGTTAATGGGGCCTAATATGACGATATTAAAAGTGGATTTTCCATGAAATATCACTTTTAATATGATTAAATTAGTTTCTATCCTTTAACTTAAGGAAAATTTATCAATTATATTTGTTTCCCGTTTTGACTCCTGAAACTTTTATTTTCACCGGTTTCGACTAATTGACAACAAAAAACATTTGATTAATTTTCCTGTTTAAAGTACTAATCTCTAAAATCAATCAAAAAATCTTGATTATCCAAGATTCCATCATGAAAATTAATTACCTAGAGTAACTAGTGCCTAAACATTGTTTAAAACTAATCAAACTAGCATGCCATCATTAATGGCCATAAATGTCACATTTGATGAAGGCATTAAATGATGCAATCAAGAGGATATATTTTGGCAAGATTCTCTAACAAAAATCTCATGATGAACTCTGGTTACTTGAAGTAACTAGTGGTTACAAAGTAACCAAACCGGTTTCCATCATGTCAAAGTATTTAATACCTTTCAAATCATGCATTTAATCAATCATTAAATGGAATTAATGAGGTCATTAAATGGCATTCAATATGAGATCTTTGGAAATATTTTCTTGCAAAAATCACATCATGTAACCTAGTTACCAAGAGTAACTAGTACTTACAAAGCCAACCGAACTAGTTCGCCATCAGATCAATCATTAAAATGCATTTAATGGCATTGAATAGGGAATTTAATGGGCATTAATGATTAGGATTTTTGAAAAATATTGGTCAACATTACCATATCTTCATGATTGCCTATGCAATCTAGGGAAATCTTGAGCACATGCCTATTGATCTAGCATTTAATGGAATTTAAGGGCCTTAAATAGCATTAAATGATCATTTGAAATAGGTTGGCCATCCTATGCATTGGTGAATGCGTAGACATGCCGTTGCCTATAAAGGGCAGCCTGTTTTTATTTTGAAACAGGTTTTGGCCAAACCCTTTCTCTCTCTAGGCTTGAAAATTTCTCTTGGGTCCTTGGATTCCTTAAGTTTTCTACCCCTTAAACACACTCAAATCCTTCCAAAAAGACTTCTAAAAGGTGTTCTTGACACTCTTCTAACAAGTGTTTAAGAAATTGTTGAAGAACAACCAAGCAAAAGGAAAGAGATTTAAAGAAGGAGAATAAGGAAAAACATTTAGGGAAAAACTACTCCTCTAAGTTAGGTAAGTTCTCTTAAACTCCTCTTTAATTTTGTATGTCTAGTACCTTTATATTGTTTGTACATAGTCTTCTTTTGGTTGTTCTTAGTATCTTAGATCATGTACATAGTATAAATAACTTGTTTTGTGTCAAGAACAATAAGAATTCTATGGTATATGCATAGCATCTTTAGCCTTGTCAAGAACACATAAAACTGATCTCCAATGAACTTAAAATATACCACCGATGATGGACTTCTAACTACTAACAACTAACATTTACTTTTTATTCCCTGCGCCTTTCCACACTAGCCTAGATCATAGCTTAGCCCTATGTCTCAGGCTTGTGGACTGACGCCCTTATATATATATGCCTAGATCATAGACTCGCCTTACTTTTCAGATCTTGAACTAACACCCTTTGTATATTACTCTGTCTAGACCCTTGTGGTTAAAAGTCGAAATAAAGAGAGGACCTTTATTCCTTAGGGATAAGTGTGCATCTTCTTCATAAACGTTTCCATTTTCTTAGTTACAAGTAGGACTGACACTTATATTATATATATTTTTTTCTTTTGGACTAACAAAGTAAACCTCAAGACTAAATTTGCCTAATCAAGTAAGTTCGGTTGGAGTGTTCTTGACAAAATCAAACGTGCATATCCACTTACCATTTGTGTCATGTTTGTTCTTGCCTTTCTTAAATAAACAAAAAAATAAAAAATAAAAAAAAATAAAAAAGAGTTTTTCACATAAGAGTTTTCAATAAACCTGTCTTTGTAAAATGTTTTTATAAATAAATGTTTTATAAACTTTGTCTTAAATAAATATTTTTATAAATTTTTTTACTTCTTTTGTTATACTTAAAACATGGTTTTCCATACTCCTATGAAAAATGTGTCGTTAAAATGTTTTACTCTTTTTCTTTTCCTTTAGAAAATAAATAATTTAGTTTTGTGAAAATAAGTTTTCAAATAAAATCCCCCCGGAGCCAAACCTGTAGATTCTTCCATAATCGATAGGCAGTCTAAAAGGGGGATATTTGTTGTTTATTTCAAATTTGTTTTATCTTTTGTTGCTTTAAATAAAACATTTTTTTTTTTTTTTTTTTTTTTTTTTTTTTTTTTTTTTTTTTTTAGAGAAATGAAAATACATAAAAAGACAAAAAATATAAAAAAATGGGAATTAGTGTGTTAACCAAACCGAAGGAAATTATTTGGACTTGTTTAAACGTAAATATTTAAACTTAGGTACCGTCTTCGGATGGGTCTCTTGGGATTCCTAATACCTTCCCCGAGCATAACCGACCCTCGAACTTTAAAAATATCTCTGGTAAAGACTAACTATTTTTTAAGTCAAAGCTTGGGCCTTTTCTTAAAATAAAAAAATAATTTTAAAAATACCGGTAACCTAGCACACCATTTAACTCAATACTAGATGGCGACTTCAAATTTTTACATAAACCCCGACCCAAAGAATGTTTTCAAAACTGGCGCTTAGAAAAGCCCTTGAAACTAGTTTTCTAAAAATGAATGGATTTTTTAGGATTTCGAAAAGGCGGAAATCAAAACCTTTGTTTTCCTTTTCTTTTTGTTTCTCTTCCTCCTCTTTTCCAAAATCTGGAGTACGTCAATGGATCACATACAAATGGGGAATGGAAGCTTGGATAGTCTTGTAAAACGAATGCATAGTAATGTTGAATTGTTTAGAAGTTTGGAGACTAAAGTGCACTTAAGGAAAGAAAAAGTCAAGAATTTTTAACCTTAGACAATATATATAAGGGGAAGCCACTGTGTGGCTACCCCTAATGCTAAGAAATTTGGCCAACCCCATTGTTTTGTTCTGCTGCTTTGATTCCTACTACCACCTAAGATGGAAGCAAATCCACTTTAGATCTTTAGAATTAGAATAAGATTCTTAAATATTCCATAGACAAAATTCTTGTGGAGTTTCTTTTTGTGGATATTGTTAGAGATAGGACATTTATGTTGTTTAAGAGATAATCAATTTTAGTTTTTTTTATTCGGAATTAGATCTTGTTGCTTTTGTAAGGTTTTGATATCAGGCCTCGAGATCGTCTGACTTAGAGGTTAAAGCACCAGAAAATGTATAATTATAATTATTATTTTTATTTATATTAATAAAGACAACCCTGCCTTAAAGAACCTTGTTTATTAAATAGATTCAATTTTTTGCATTCTACTGCGTAAATCTCTAGATTTTAATATCCGATTCCTTCAATTGGTATCAGATTCTCGCCCGTAATTAGCATAATACAATTTTTGTTTTATTTTATGAAATATAGGATCATAGTAATACTAATGAATATTATTGTTTTATATTTTTCATGAAATAAAAATGAAAACATGTTGATTCGAAGAGTTTTAATTTGCTTTTTAAAATTATTTTTAAATTAAAATTAAAACTTAAAATTAGGCAATTTGAGGAAATAGCATCACAACAAAAAACCCGATGCCAGTGGGAGGTAAATAGTATTGTGACAACAATGACAGAGCCACTGTAGGCACCACATTTTGTCTCGCCCAATAAATGTCGAATCGAAAGTACAAGTTCAGATAAACTTTAAATTTAGGTTTAAAGGGAATGAATTTATACTTTAGGATCACACTTGATATTACGTAAAAAAACAACAAAAACACAAGAAAATATAAAAATTGTTGAATTTGATTGAATTCGGTAAAGTTAAAGTTTTGGGTCAACCTCGAAATTCCTAAAGTTAAATGGGGACTAAGATGACATTATTAAGGTTTGATTTTCATTAAATCACCTTTGATATGAATAAATTACTACCCTTTAATTATAGGAAATTTCACCAATTACCTTTGTTACCTACTGTGACCATGAAACATTTACTATCACCGGTTTTGTTTATTCAACACCAAAAATACTTATTTAAATACTTGGTTAAAGTTATAATATCCATATATCAAATCCAAAAGGACTAAATAAACGTATGTAATTGTCATAACAAATCCAAGTTATTAAAGTAACTAAGGATTAATACTCAGTTCAAAATTGACCAAATCGATGTCATTTGATTAACAATCAAAGTCCATCCAACCAAGGGCCCAACCAAGAAATAATGACTCATAAATGAGAATTAAAAACCTAAAGGAAGCTTCCTAGAAATTGCCTACAAAATATCTAACAAAAGAACTAAGTTACTTAGAAAGTAACTAACCATTATCAAAATTAAACTGATTCTATTCACCACCAAAGCAAGGCATTTAATGAGAATTAAATTACTATACCATCAAGAATTAAATTCTTGGTATGAAGTGGATAGGCCACATTGAAGGAATGAAAATATTTTGATCAAAATATCTTAGGTAACCGAGATCCTTGAAATATGACTACCCGTTACAAGACAAACTAAGCCAATTCAATCCAAATCCAACCAATATAAAGCACATCATGTCAAGTGTCTTTGTCAAGCATTAAATTCCAAATGACACACCAAGACCAAATTCAAAGAACTTTAGAAGCATTAATGACAACCAAATCGAAATAGTGAAAGTAACCGGTACTTAGCCCTAAACCAAACCGGTAACATCATTTCAAGCCATAAATGCTCCCATATGCAACCAATAATATCAAAGATTGGGTAATGATTGCCAATGATTACCAATCATTAAAAATGATCGCCAATGATTTCCCAAAGATATTTAAAGATTTGGTAATCATTACCTAATCTTTGAAGATCTTACCAAATCTTCAAAATTCGTTCAAACCAAAGCATGATCAAGAAAAGAAGGGATGACCGCTAAGTTAAACAGCCCCTAAGGAGTAGGCATGGTTACCCTACACATTGGCCAATGCGCAGGGTGCCCAACTTATATATACCAGGGTCTGTTTTCAGAATTTGGGGGGTTGGAACCTAGACTTTCTCTCAACAAACTTGGGTAGTGCTCTCGGGTTCTAGGGTTTCCAACTAATTCCTTCATAAAACACCTTGAAATTCTATTGATATTCTACCTTGAAGGAGCTCTTGGAAGATCTCGAAAGGTTGACGGCAAACGATCGAGGACAACGAAGAAGATTTAAATGAGGAGAGGAAGATAATCACTTAGGGAAGACTACTTCCCCTAAGTTAGGTATGTCTTTCTAAACACCCTTTAATTTTGTCTTAAATATGTATATCTTGATTGTACAAAGCATGTTCATATAGTTTTCATAGTTATATATCATATACATACATACGTAAGCTACAATCAAAGCAAAAGACATAAACAAGTAAAAAAACATCAAAACGATGACAAAATCATCAAACCATATGAAAAACGGTTCAAAAAAGTTAAGAACATCAAGAATGTCCAAGAACATGTTAAGAACATATGATGACCAAAAAAATATGAGAACATGTGAGGATCTATCACACCATGAGTTGTGCATAGTCTATGTGATTCTCTCATGAACACATCAAAACGAATTCTGTTAACTATTAATCTAACCATGTACTGCTAACAACTGACTTTACTTTATGCTAAACATCAAGATCACAGCCTGGCCCTAAGTCTTAAGGCTAGTGGATTGGCACCTTATGTATATATCCATCTATATACTACACCAACAGACCTTTGTGGATAAAATTTTGGGATAAAGGGAGAACCTCTATTCCTTCGGGGATATGTGCGAACCTTCTTCCAAAATCTTCCTGTTTTTCTTAATTATGAGTAGGATTGGCATATATATATATATATATATATATTATATTCTTTCCTTTTTAACTAACAACTCACATATTAACACTAATTTCACCAAAACAAAAGAGTTCGATTGCGGTGTTCTTGACAAAATCAAGGATGTTGTTCACAAACCATTGTCTGATTCTTATTTTGTCTAATAAATAAAATCTATTTTAACTTGCATAAATGAACTACGTGCTGACCTGATCATCGTTAGTCTGAGAAACGCAATAAATCCACGTACAGGTTCGGTCACCTGAACAATAAAAACCAGTTCGTCTTTGAACAAGTTGGAACTACATATCAAACTGATTCCACTTGTTTGCTAGGATATGTAAGCAACCTTTATGAGTTTCGGTCGTTAAAAAAATACAAAAATATTTTCTTTTTATATATCTTGCATGTTAGAACTACATGTCTACCTGATTCCCTATGAAAATAGGGATATATAGGAAGCCTTTACAAGGTTCGGTTATTACAAAAATACAAAAAAATATTTATGTTTCTTATATACCATTATTGGGTTGTTGCTGCTAGTCTAGTTGTAGTATTGACTTGCTGTTATTTTATCATATAAAAAATGCATAAAAAACAAAAAAGGCAAGAAACTTAAAAAAATGGAATAATTTTTGTCAAGCAAACCAAAAAAAATTACTTGGATCTTGTTTAAAAGTGAATATTCATTTACATTGAGGTACCATCTTCGGACGGGTCTCTTGAGGTGCATAGAACTTTCTTTGAGCATAACCAACCCTCGACCTTAAAGAAATCTTTGGTTCAAGACCTTTACGAGTCAAAACACGGGTCATTTCAAAATAAAAATGAATTTCTAAAATCTCGGTAACCTAGTACACCATTTAACCCATGCTAGGTGACGACTCCTTAAAATTCCAACCCAAAGAAGGTTTCAAAACTGACGCCTTGAAAATCCCTTGAAAACCATTTCTAAAAAAATGAACGGATTTGGAGGATTTCGAGAGGGAGGAATGAAAACTTGTTTTTCTCTTCTTCTCGATCTCTACTTCCTTTACTTTTAACAAAATCCGAGGTGCGTTAGCTGACAACTCAATTGGAGACTATAGAGGGTCAAGTGATAGGTGAAATTTATCTATCTATTCCAAACTGAATTTGGTTGTTTTTTTAGTATTACTGTAATGTTTTAATTCGTTTTTATTTGTTTTTGTTTAAAGCAGGGGTTAGGAGTGAAAACGAGCAAATTGGTAGGAGAAATGGTGGGAAAACAAGCAAGAAGGCCAAACAAAACATAAAAGGGCACTGCTTCCACCGCTGCAGCGATCAAAATACAGAAAACATTCTTCCTGTCCATCGTTGCAGCGGTGAATCCCACTGCTATAGTGGTGAAAAAGCAGAATGCCACTGACTTCCCACCATTGCAGCGGTGTGCCTGCTGATATCCCCACCGCTGCAGCGGTGAAGCCCTTAACTGTAAAGTGTTTTAGGATATTTTTCTAGATATTTGTTTTGTTCCCTTTTTGTTCCTTGATCATTCCCATATTTTAAAGAACATATTGGGAGTGTTTCTTAAAAGCTCTCAACCAACGAAAGAGAAGGAATACAATTGGAGAAGAGAAAACAAGATTAGAGTGGTTTTTACGGACGCCACCTTCAGATAATGGCTAATCTCCTTTATTTCTCTCTTTATTCTTAACTCGTTTTTGGTTGTTTGAACATGTATATATGTATTATTGTTGAATATATGGTTATGGCCAAGAGCTAAACGCTGATTATTTATGGGAATGATGTAGTTTACTGATATACGTTGTTTGAGTAAATCATATTTCGTTAACGGTTGTTTATCTTTATTTGATTGTGTTTACCATTCTTTTACCTTCATAATATGATTGTTATGATATTGTGGTTGATTTGAGAATATGGGGTTTGACAATCGGGAGAGGTAACCCCGGATTTAGATTAGGGTTCGAACACAACGTGACGATCTAATGACCCGGGAGGGCGTTAGAAAGTATTCAATCCATGAGGTTGAGGCGAGACTCATGTGACCAAGTATCATAAAGATGCTAGACGGGGACTTCAGCGTTGACGCGACGTCACATATTCATACACTTTACACTCGGGAGAGGTAGTGAGTGAGATTTCGATACCTAGATTGTCGGATAGATTTGAATAACGTTAATATAAACTAGATTGGATCAAACATGTATAAGTAAATGAAGTTAATCTTTAGATAATCTATTCCCATATACTGTATTTAGTATTATAGTTTAATTAATTGTTAATTTAGTATATTATTTATAAAAACAAAGAACCCAATTTTTATCGCCTAAATAAAGTTCGATTATGATAATTACGGTACTTAGCGACAATTTAATCCAATCCCTGTAGATACGACAACCCTTCTCATTCACTATTCTATTAAACTTGACCCGTACACTTGCGGTAAAAGTAACCACATAATATTCCGCTACCATCAAGCCTAGTTGGAGTCTAAATATACATTCACAGTTAAATAAAATCCAAGAAATATGTCTTCGGTTTTTCGAACATAAAACAATTCCCTAAAAAAATAAATATAATAATAAACATTTCATTCCATATGTATATACTCGCATGTATCTATTTACTGTCTTGTCTTACTATCATTTACATTACTGTCCTTAAATACTACATTTAAATTTCAGTCTTTAAATTCCTATATTTACATTTCTGTATACTCTCTCCAACGCACGAGCATTCACATTGCAATGCATATCAGGATGAGTTTCTCCCTCGGGATTCATCTACAAAACTTGTCTCGCTTGAACCACCAACCAACGATGGATGTTGCCCTGAGGAGGATGCCAGAGGTTTGAAGGTCTGGGAATTGAAATCTTCTAGGATGTACTAGAAGAAAAGTTATAACCACATATAGTGAGCCTAGGGTAGAGGATAGCCAAAACCCTGGTGTACTTAGGATACTGTCTTGGAGAGAGACATTTATCTTACTATCAGTATATAATTACCCTGAAACCTTACAAAAGAGTACCTCTAGGACTAATAAAGAATTGAATAGTTGGTAGCGAATTATTACGTCGCTACTTTCACCGCAAATGTACGTGTCAAGTTTTAGTAGAGTGGGAAGAGTAGGGGTTGTCGTATCCACAAGTATTAGATCAGATGGTTGTTGATTACCGTGATTATCATAACTTAACTTTATCTAGGCGACTCAATTTATATTTTTGTTTTATAAATAATATACTAAATTGATTAACTAATTAAACCAATTAACCTAATATACTAATATTAACGTTCAAGGGAGTAAATTGTCTAGGGATTAACTTCGTTCATTTAAACGCGTTCAATTTAATCTAGTTTATATTAACGACATTCACATTATCCGACAATCTAGGTATCGAAATCTCACTAACTACCTCTCCTGAGTGTAAAGTGAATGAATATGTGACTTCATGTCAATGTCGAAGTCCCCCTCTAGCGTTTATACGACACTTGGTCATATGAGTCTTGCCCCAACCTCACGGATTGCATACTTTCTAACCCTTTCCCAGATCATTAGATCCTCACGATGTGTTTAAACCCTAGTCCGAATCCAGGGTTACCTCTCCAAGTGTCAAACCCCGTATTCTCAATATATTATAACAAGTATATAATAGTAGAAGAACGGTAAACATAATTGAATAGAAATAAACAACCGATAATGAAAAAAGATTAAACAAACTACATTTTCATAAACAAATCACTCCCTAGACAATATATGTTTAGTTTCTCATGGCCATAATAACATATACAACAATATACAAGCTAAGCATATAAAAAACTATCAACCAAAACTAAGAAACAAAGAGAGAAACAAGGAGACTAGCCATTATCTGAAGAACCGACGCTAAAACCGCTCCGAGATCGTTTCCTCTTCTTGGCTTTGTGATATTCTCTTAGTTGATAGAGTTTGGAGCTCCCAAACCTCCCAAAAACGTGGTCTATGTGTTTGGGGGAAAAGGGGTGATCTTAAGGGATAAAAAATATTAAGAAAATATCCTAAAAGATCTAGTGTCGGACCGCTGCAATGGTGAGAAATCAGTAGGGTCACTGACGGATGACCACTGCAGTGGTGGGAATCACCGCTGCAGTAGTGGTCAAGCAAAAGGTTTCTATTTTATTGCTTGCTGCAGCGGTGGCTTCACCGTTGCAGTGGTACCATGCAGAACCTGAATTTTGTCTATTTCCTTGTTTTCCACCGTTCTTCCACTGACGTTCCACCGATTTACTCGATTATGAACCATTTTCGTCTCTTTTCATCCCAAACACTTGATTTATACATAAACAAATAAAATGTATTAAAACATATTCAAACACTATAATAATACTCAAAAACTACCAAAATCAATTTGGGAATAAATAGATAAATTCCATATATCAAACACCCCCAAACTTAGAATTTTGCTAGTACTCGAGCAAAACACTCACACTAAAATAAAAAACACAAGTAGCTAATTAACACAAAAACTAAAAACGAATAAAAAACACAAATAACCTAAACATAAACAACCTAAACATAATGATATGCGAGTTTTTAATTCAACTATCGACCGAAACATTTTCACTCAACAACCCCCAATCATATCGAGTTCAGGAGTAAAATGCACCATGTGGTGTTTTAGAATTTCTACATTCGATAATGGTAAACGCCATTCTAGATCCTGTTCAAGTGTGTGTGCGAACCGCAATAATATAACAATCCAACAACCGGATTGGATTATCCACTTGCGAAGCTCACGACTTAAACCGTAAAGGATTAGGATATCCATATGCCTGATTGGGTTCTACTTTCCACTAACGTAGGCATGGAAGTTCCAAAAGATCAATAGAACTTGGTTCGGTTTGGAACATTTGGCCAAGGGTATATCGGGAATATAAAATAGGTTAACATTATTAACTTAACGATACCCAAGGCACAACGCTTGGCACACAATTACTCTCAAACCCTTACAGATTAATTTGAAACAACCCTAAACATACATTTAAGAACTTCGTACTCACTTGTCAAAAGAAATGGAAATAGAATGATATTTACTTATGTTTTTTTTTAATTAACAAACCACACGCCCAAACTTATTTGATTATTACAATTTCACGGGTATGGTTAAAACGAAAGAAAAATAACAAGTGAGTACTCGAATACCGAACCAATGAAAAGTTCACCAAAAACCCCACCGCTCACTTCAAGTAGCATAAACGAATGCTAACTTGATTTTACTCAAATTGTGCCTTCAGTTTAGCGACTTAGGTTTGGAAAATATTTTAATTGGCTAGGGTATTTGTTACGTGTTCAGAATTGAAACAGCTTATAGGCTTCGACAGGGTAACGAGGGATAAACATATTACAAGGTAAGCTTCAAAGGCTCAAGCGACAAAATAAATGCCTAAATCATGTCTCCTGAACTACCTCGCCTAGGATTTCGCCTCAAGTTTCCCCCAATCAGGTTCTAGAATCCCTCAAATTTCCATGAATTTGGATAATGAATAGTTGGTCTCAAATCAATTAGATAGCTATACATTTAGTCTACGTGCTTGTGTAAATTAGGATGCACAATAATGTTTACCAAAACGAAAATGTTAAGCACACAGAGCAAACATGAATAGGCATTACCCTTGACTGCGATAAACAACCAGGGGATAATATCATCATCGGGTAATAGCCCAGATGAACTACAAAAACTCAGCACACAACAATAACAAACATACTACAAACATAAACATACTAACACTAAACTAAACAAGCATGCATACAGTTAAAGAATAAAACATTTAAACTATATAACTAACAACTATAAAACATAATAGCATACTACACATCACCCCCAAACTTAAAACGATCAGTGTCCACAATAACCCAATTATCAATCTCAACATTTGAAATAAAGTATGCTGATGAAGGGGGTTTAGAACAAGTACCTGGGAGGCGAGACAATCTCGCCTCCGAATGAAGTCGGTGGTGATGGATCTAAGAAGTGTTTGGTTTATTGTCCATGGCCTGACATAGAGAAGGGCTCGTCAAAGAGTGACTTCCACCCATAGTAAGTGTCATACAACACCACATATGGGCCTTGATTTTGAACGCTCTCAACTTGACTCAGCTCTGCATTTGGTGCTTGGCTGGTATGAATGAACGGAGCAAAAGACGGTAGAGGGAAATTGAGCCATATTAGATTCTCATAGATGTGATCTTCTTGGATCGGAGGCGGCATCAATATTTGGATTTCACGAGGTAAGGAATTACAATTGTTAACATGTGATTCTTCGTTGCCAATCCATACTTGGGTTTTCTTCTCAGTAGGATAATCATCAGTGAATGCACCCAAGTTCCTCTCGCTCATATCCGGTTCCTCACGGTGGCTTTCATATTCGGATGCGATTAGTGTATCTCTCAGTGCCACCGTTTCTGCCTCGGCCTCAATGTAGAAAATAAGTTGACCGATTTTTTTCTCAAGAGACTTTACGGTCGTGTCGATTTCAATACAGATCATCTCAATATTGTCAAGTCGATCCTCATGCTCATTGAGATGGTTTTGCGTTTCCCTCAAGAAAATTTGAGTTTTCCCCATAACAATAACGAATATTTATTCTAGGGTAGGGGACGACTCCACAGGTTGGTCCGATGTGTCAATCATTGGTGCCAAAATGTTGGAATTATTCCCCATGTTTTGGTAACTTGTTTTAAAATTCCAAATCTGATAGTCCAACTCGGCCATGTCTTCTAACGACAAATAGGCTTTGTCCGCGGGTAGGTCGTAGAAAGAGGTGGTACTATTTCCTCCTTCCACCCAAGTTGTTGTTGCGGCTATTAACCCGTCGAGGAAGTTCAGTAATTGACACTCCCTCAGGAAACGATGATTGGGGAACAGGAATAGCTCGGAATCTCGTCGAAAGAAATACATGAGGACTTGTTAATGATCCATCTTCAAGCACCTCGTAAAACAAACAAAACTAAAAAGAAAAATTACAAACAAAATAAATACCTAAATTAAAATCAAGTTACTTACTCACAATATCAACAACAATCTAAAAACCCATCCCCGACAACGGCGCCAAAAACTTGGTAACGGAATATTACGTCGCTACTTTCACCGCAAATGTACGGGTCAAGTTTTAGTAGAGTGGGAAGAGTAGGGGTTGTCGTATCCACAGGGATTGGATTAGATGGTCATTGAGTACCGCGATTGTCATAATCTAACTTTGTCTAGGCGACTCAATTTATATTTTTGTTTTATAAATAATAAACTAAATTGATTAACTAATTAAACTAATTAACCTAATATACTAATATTGACGTTTAAGGGAGTAAATTATCGAGGGATTAACTTCATTCATTTAAACGCGTTCAATTTAATCTAGTTTACATTAACGACATTCATATTATCCGACAATCTAGGTAACGAAATCTCACTCACTACCTCTCCCGAGTGTAAAGTGAATGAATATGTGACTTCGCATCAACACCGAAGTCCCTCTCTAGTGTCTATGCGACACTTGGTCACATGAGTCTCGCCCCAACCTCACGGATTGCATACTTTCTAATGCCCTCCCGGATCATTAGATCGTCACGTTGTGTTTAAACCCTAGTCCGAATCCGGGATTACCTTTCCCAAGTGTTAAACCCTATATTCTTAATATATCATAACAAGCATATAATAGTAGAAGAACGGTAAACACAATCGAATACAAATGAACAACCGATAATGAAACAAAGAGGTGGTACCGTTTCCTCCCTCAACCCAATTTATTGTTGTGGCTAGTAACCCATCGAGGAAGTTCAGTAGTTGACACTCCCTCGGGAAAATATGGTTTGGGAACTGGAACAACAACTCCTTGTATTGATTTGAAGCACAATAAAATGGCTCGAAATCTCGTTGAAAGAAATGCAAGAGTACTTGTTGATGAGACATCTTCAAGTACCCTGCAAGAAAAAAAAAACTAAAAACAAAAATTAAAATAAAATAAATGCCTAAATTAAAATCAAGTTACTTACTCACAATATCAATAAAAATCTAAAAGCCAATCCCCAGCAACAGTGCAAAAAACGTGGTAGCAAAATATTACGTCACTACTTTCACCGCAAGTGTATGGGTCAAGTTTTACTATAATGGGAAGAGTAAGGGTTGTCGTATCTACAGTGATTTGATTAGATCATCACTAAGTACCAAATAGGTTTTTGTTGTTATAATTAATATACTAAATTAACAATTAATTAATCTACAATACTAAATATATTATATGGGAATATATTATCTAGCGATTAACTTCGTTTACGTATACATGTTTCATCCAATCTAGTTTATATTAACGACATTCAAATCTATCCGACAATCTAGGTATCGAAAACCCACTCACTACCTCTCCCAAGTGTAAAGTGAATGAATATGCAAATTCGCATCAACGCCGAAGTCCCCCTCGAGCGTCTATGCGACACTTGGTCACATGAGTCTCGCTCCAACCTCACAGATTGCACACTTTCTAACGCCCTCTCGGGTCATTAGATTGTTGCATTGTGTTTAAACCCTAGTCCGAATTCGGGGTTACCTCTCCCGAGTGTCAAACCTCAATTTCTCAATATATCTAAACAAACATATAAATGAAGAAGAACGATAAACACAATCGAATAGGCCAGAACAACTGATAACAAAACAAAGATTAAATAAACGACGTATATTAGTAAACTATATCAATCCCATAGATAATCAGTGTTTAGCTCTTGGCTATAACCATATATTAAACGATAAACAATATATACATGTTCAAACAACCAAAAATGAGTTAAGAATAAAGAGACAAACAAGGAAGAATAACCATTATCTGAAGGTGGTGTCCGTAGAAACTGCTCCGATCTTGTTTCATCTTCTTCAATTGAGTTCCTCATCTTGGTTAGTTGAGAGCTCTCTTAGAACACTAAAAAACACTCCCTAGGTGTTCTTAGAATAATGGGAACGATTGGGAAAAAAAGGGAACAAACAAAAATATCTAGAAAATATCTAAAACAGGTGGCCATTAACTGCTGCAGCGGTGGGCATGTCGGTAGCCTTTTTGGTGGGTGACCGTTGCAGTGGTGGAGTTGCAGATGTTGGAAGGCTTTTTTGCTTGTTTTTCCACCATTCTTCCATCGATTAGCTTGATTTTCAACCATTTTAGCTCCTTTTCGTCCTAAACACCTGATTTATACAAAAACAAATAAAAACTAATTAAAACAATATAAAAATACTAAAAAACTACCAAATTCGGTTTGAAAATAAATAGATAAATTCTACCTATCAGGACTTATCCTTGATACTTCAAGTAAAGTTGCCAGATAACTTTACCATGCCCACACTTACGAAATACAATGGATCAGGGTGTCCAGATTGGGACATCCAATGATACAAGCACAAAATAGGGGCGTATATCCATAACGAACCATTGGCTATCCACATTTTCCAATAGTCATTAGACGGACCCGCTACCCGTTGGTACGCAACAATAGAACAATCAAAGGTTAAGACATTCCTTGATATAGTTAAGCTTTTCTATAAACAAAATGGCTACAATCAAGAGGTTTCGCTAGACAAAATTTCTCTCCAAAACCTGACTAGAAAGAGTGAGGAAAGTTTTCTGGAACATGTTGTCTGATGGAGGGATAGAGTCGCACAAGTAGTACCGCCAATGAAGGAGGCTGATATGGTCCAAATGTTAGTCCAGATCCAACATCTCCCTTATTATGAGCCTCTTCTCAGCAAGCAGAAAGGTCCATTTTCTGATGTAATACTTCGGGTAGAATAAGTGGAAGAAGGCATCCGAACTGGTAGAATACAAAAACCAGCTGATAATGAGGTCAAAAATTCGGTGCCTCAGAAAAATAAAAACCTGAGGTATCAATGGTTGTCCAAGGTCAGAAAAATGAGCAAAATATCCAAATTTAATCAAATTATCGGTAGCCTATCCTTCCGGGATACCCAAACCAGGCCCCACGAAATCTAGAACTCCCTTGGTTGGCCCTATTTTAGGCACTGATATACAACCCTTACCCATATATATCTCCCTATAGAACTTCATCTCCATCTACCCAAATCCCTTTTAATAACAACCAAAATATTCAAAATTCCAAACCCAATAGCCTGCGTAAGAAACAACACCAATTCACCAATCTAGTGGCAACCCTTTCCAAAATATTTACTCAATGTGGCAGAAACAAAATACTCATACCTATACCTTTGAATCAACCAATCCTTAAAAGCTTGTTTTATAATCCAAACCAATTATGCGCCAATCACTTTGAGGTGGCCGATCACCATATCGACAATTGCTACGCCTTGAGAAACATAGTAGAGGACCTCATACAGACAAATGTAACATGATTCCCAAAAGATGGGGAGACTTCTCAACCAAATTTCCAACAAAACTCGCTATCAAAACATAACAATCCTACCCAAACTATGCACATGATTGAGCGAATCAAGGTTAGAGCTAATCTGAAACCTGTTAGAGTTGGCTCACCATTGTTGTGGCCAAAGGGTTTAGTCCGTAGTATCCCAAGAGGAGAGATAAGTAATGGGTACAACAACGTCGGAATAATTGAATCAGCTTGCAGCCTTGGTAACTGCGAAGCTTGCCCAATCACAGTGCACCAAGGACCTTAGTAATAAGAAACTAGAAAGCTCTATCTCAATATCTGACTAGCCACTAGATAGTTGAGATTATCCTATCCCCAGGCTCTTTTATCATTAGAAATGTTGTTTTTAGTAATTGTAGAATATAATTCTAGGACAAATGGGGGCATAATAAATGATGTGAGAACAAAAATCTTTGCTCTACTTGGTACAATAAGTTCTCAATACAAAACGTTGAATCATAAATGCCCATTTCATCCATGATAATGAACTTAAAACTTACTCTAATAAAATCATAAATGCATTTGCCTTTAAATAAAAATCCCACCTCAAATAAACAAAAATAAAAGCCTTTGCCAAACAAAGCTATCTGAAGTTCGTTCAATAAGAAAATAGAAAGTAATTTGATTTGATCTTTCAAAATCACGCCAAGCTTACCAAGATATAAGAAAGTGTTATCACACAGTCAAATCAAGACTGTGCGATCCAAAAGAAAACATACCCCATGTTACATTTCCCTAGGAGGTACATGTTAACGTCCTAAGCGTAGTGTCTTTTGTCATAAAGCCTATACCATAGGAACTATGTACCATTACGAAGACATCTTGTTTAGGTTTAGAACCCCTTAAGAAGATCAAAACCTATTCAGCTAAGAAACCAACTAAGGATAATCAGTCAGACTGTCAAAATAAATCTACCCTCAATGAGACGTCAAGAGATCAAAGGTGTTTTCGACCCTTCATCCAACCCTAGGAATGATTATCCATTATTTAAGGGAAAAAAAAGAAAGAATGGCTATTCTATTAAGTCCAAGGAGCAATCATCTATCTTTTGAGGAAGAAAAAAAGGGCGAAACAAATCCGGTCAATAAATCCTAGGAGAAATGAACCATGTTTTTGAGGAAGTAAAAGACAAGTCTGTCATCAAGTTCTAGGAGCGACGATCCATATCTTGAGGATAAAAGGTCAATCATGTCATAGTCCTAAGATGACTGTAATTTCTAAATCTGAGGATAAACCAAAAATTGCAAGTTACCTTGGTCCTACGAAACTAAGTCCAAATTGAGGTTTGTCTCAAACATGCCTCAAAGTTTCCTGCTAGATCTACGTATTCCTAGGATTTCATACATACAACACAAAAATAATCATCCATATAGATTGATAGGTGTAAATTACCTATATATTTCCAAACCGAAATTGTTAGTTTTTTAGTACATTTATTACGTTTTAATACATTTTAATGTGTTTTCATTCTTTTTGTATTAAATCAAGTATGTGGGGTGAAACGATATGAAAACGAATGATAAACAATGATATCGAATCAAGAACAGTGGAAAAACAAGCACGAGGGCAATATTCTGAAAGGCAGCCTACCGTCGCGGTGTCCAGATCACCGTCGTGGCGATAAAAATGCAGAGAGGGCCTAAATCTACTGGAAGCTCACCGCCTAGGTGGTGAAACTATATATAAGTCCCTGAATCCACCGCCTCCTCCATCACTTATGCAAAGATCAAACCGACCTACTCACCGCCATGACGGTCACCTCTGCACAGATTTAAGATATTTTTAGGATATATTTGCAATTTAATCCCCTCTCCTCTCTCCATTTTCGAGCCCTTGGATCTCCATCACCCCTAAAACACTTATAATATATTTAGGGTAGATATTATAGTGTTTTTAAGGGATAGTTCACAATCCGAAGAAGGAGAAGTTAAAGGAAGCGATCGTTCTACGGCATAATCTTCGGACTAGGCTAAGTTCTTTCGTTTTCTCTATTATTTCATAAATTTAGGCATTTGTTGAGCATGTTTAGCTCGTTATTTATTATAAATACGGTTATAGCCGTTAGCTAAACGTAAATTGTTTAAGGATTAACAATACATTTATAAATATGTGGTTATTTTGATTTCAGTATTTCGTTAATGTGTGTTCTTTATAATTTCGATTGTGCTTATCGTTCTTGTATGGATTATATACTAAGAATGATATATAGAGAATACAGGATTTGACACTTGGGAGAGGTAACCCCAGATTCAGACTAGGTTAAACACAATACGACAATCTAACGACCCAGGAGGCGTCAGAAAATGTGCAATCAATGACGTTGGGGAGAGACTCACGTGACCTAGTGTCATTCAGACATTGAGGGGGACTTTTTAGTTGACGCGAAATCATGTATTCACTCGTCTTACACTCAGGAGAGGTGGCGAGTGAGTTTACGAACTGAAATTGTCAGATACGCGAACACCATTAACGTAAGTCAAACGAGATCAAACACGTATTTGTAAACAACGTTAATCCCTAGAAAATTCTTTCCTCGAAAACATCTCATTATATTAGTATAGATAATTTAGTAAATTACTTTAGTTTAATATAAATTTTACACATTCTTTTTTAGCCTAGATAAAGTTAGGTTATGATAAACACGGTACTTGATAATAATCACAACCAATCCCTGTGGACACGATACCCTTACTCTCCCTATTTTTACTAAAACTTGACCTCGTATACTTGCGAGTGAAAATAATGACGTATTTATGCGCTACCAAGTTTTTGGCGCCGTTGTCGGGGATTGTGTGTTTAGATTATTATTGATATTCTGAGTAAATGACCCGATTTTACTTTAGGCATTTCTTTTATGTATAATTTTTATTTTGTAGTTTTGTTTTCATTTCTCTTGCAGGGTACTTGGAGATGTTAGATCGACAAGTATTAATGCAATTCTTTCAACGGGATTCCGAGCCGTTTTATAATGCTTGGGATTGATACAAGGAATTGCTACTTCGGTTTCCAAACCATGGGTTCCTGAGGGAATATAATCTCCTGAATTTCCTCAACGGGTTACAAGCTGCAACCAAAAATTGGGTGGAAGGAGGTAATGCTAGTACATCTTTCTACGACCTAACTGTAGATGAATCCATTTGATCGTTGGAGAAAATGGTGGCCTGTGACTATCAGATTTGGAATTATTCACCAAGTTACCAAAGCTTGGGGGATAGTTTTAGCACTACAGTACCATGGATTGACATTCTGGATCAAGAGGAGGAGTTTTCCCCTGCCTTAGAAAAAATGTTCACTATAGTTATAGGGGAAACTCAGAGATTCTTGAGGGAGACGCATGATTGGATCAACGAGCACGGGGATCGTCTTGATTTAATTTAGACGGTCTGCACCGACATCGATGCAACCATAACATCTTTGCAGACGCAAATCGATCAACTTACCTGCGGGAATGAGGCCGAGTTAGACATGGTGGCACTGGGAGATATACAAGCCATATTCATCGAAAGCCACCATGAGGAACCGGAGATAAGTGGGAGGTACTTGGGTGAGATCGATGAAAATTCACATATTAATCGTTGTGAATTTTCATCGTTTGAATTCCAACTCGTGACGCCGCCGTTGATCCAAGACGATCACATCTATGAGGATCCAATGTGGCTCACTTGTCCTTCACCTCTATTAGCAACGTCCTTTCATGCCCACTAAGTACATGAGCCAGTGAGGCATGTCGTTGAAAGATCGAACTATCCAAAGCAATATCTCGCCAAGCTTGATGGCGTTTTAAATCAAGACCCGTTCGTAGTGTTATTTGACACGTACTATGGGCAGAAGACACTCTTTGACAAGCACTTCAGTGTGTCTAGCCGAGGACAATAAACTAAGCGCTTCTTTGGAGGCAACTCAAGGGAAAAATAAGTTAGATCCATCTCTGCTGATTTGAGTCGGAGGTGAGATTCTCTCGCCTCTCAGGTATGTGTTCTAAACCCTAGTCTTCATTATAATGCTTTATCATGTCATTGTGATCGCTGACTAGGTTATTATGGGCATTTTCTATTTAAGTTGGTGGTGATGTGTAGTATATTTAGTATATGTTTTAGTTGTAGTTTATGTTTTACTATTTTTATCGTGTGCATGTTTGTTTAGGGTAGTTATTGTTTTGTGCTGAGTTTTGACGTCATCTGAGCCATTACTCGATGATGAGTCTATCCCTGGTTGTTTATTGAGGTCGAGCATAAATCTCATGCATGTATGTTCTGTGTGCTCAACATTACGTTTTAGTAATAGTTATTATAGATCCTACTTGCACGAGCATGTAAACTCATTATATAACTATCTAATTGATTTGAAAACAATTATCTGTCACCCAAATTCATGACATTAGGTTTTCTAGAACTTGATTTGGAGAAAATTCGAGACGAAATCCTAGGCGAGGTAGTTTGGAAGATATGATTTAGGCATTCATTTTGTCGCTTGAGCCTTTTGAAGCCTACCTTGCAATATCATTATCCCTCGTTATCCCATCGAAGCTTTTAAACCGTTTCAATTCTGAACACTTAACCAATACCACTTGATCGATAAAACTTATTTCTAAACCTACATCGCTAAACTGAAGGCACAATCTGAGATAATCAAGCTTGTATATTGCAAATGCTACTTAAAGTGAGCGGTTGGATTTAGGGCGAACTTTATATTGGTTTGGTATTCAAATACTCACTTGTCGTTTTTGTTCGTTTTTCACAAACTCGTTAAATTGAACAAAACAAATAAGTTTGGGGGTGTGTTTGTGATTGAAAAAGAAAAAAAAAAAAAAAAAAGAATCAAGTGTACATACGGATTTTATTTTCCGTTTCTTTTTGACAAGTGAGTACAAAGTTCTTAAATTTATGTTCGGGGTTGTTTCAATTATATCAATGGGGTTTCGAGAGTGATAAAGAGCCAAGCATGTGCCTCGGGTATTGTCACGTTAACGACGATTAACCTGTTTTGTATTTCCAATATACCCGTGGCCATTATTCCAAAACCGAACCAAGACCAAATGATCTCCTTGAACTTCCAAGCCTACATTAGTGGAGAATAGAACCCGGTCAAGCCTATGGACTCCCTATACCCTTGTTTTTTTTTGTTTTTTTTTTTTCTGTCTTGACCTTATATGGTAGATAATTCAATCCGATTAACGGATAGTTATATATTTGAGTTTTAAGCACACACACTTTGACAGGATCTATAATGACGCTTACTCTTATAAATATTGAAATTCTAGAACATAACATGGTGTGTTTTATGCATGAACTTCATAGGATTGGGGGCCGATGAGGGAAACTTTATTTGGCTGTAGATGATAATCGAAACTTACACATTATTGTTTTTAGGGTTTTTTCAATTTTAGTTTTTAATTTCGTAATTAGTTTCATATTTTCTCGTAATGTGTGGGTGTTTTGCTCGAGGACCAGCAAAATTTCGAGTTTGGGAGTATTTGATAGGTGTAAATTACCTATATATTTTCAAACAGAAATTGTTAGTTTTTTAGTACGTTTATTACTTTTTAATACATTTTAATGTGTTTTTATTCTTTTTGTATTAAATTAGGTGTGTGGGGTGAAATGGTATGAAAATGGATTCTAAACGATGATATCGGATCAAGAACGGTGAAAAAACAAGCACGAGGGCAATATTTTGGAAGACAGCCCACCGCCGCGGCGGTGAAAATGAAGAGAGGGCCTAAATCTACTAGAAGCTCACCGCCTAGGCAGTGAAACTACAGAAAAGTCCCTGAATCCACCGCCTCCTCCACCGCTCAGGCCAAGATCAAACCGACCTACTCACCGTCACGGTGGTCACCTCTGCACAAATTTAAGATAGTTTTAGGATATTTTTGCTATTTAATCCTTTCTCCTCTCTCAATTTTTGAGCCCTTGGATCTCCATCATCCCTATAATACTTAGAACATATTTAGGGTAGAGATTAGAGTGTTTTTAAGGGAGAGCTCACAATCCGAAGAAGGAGAAGTTGAAGGAAGCGATCTTTCTAAGGCATAATCTTCGGACTAGGCTAAGTTCTTTCATTTTCTCTTTTATTTATTTAACTTAGGCATTTGTTGAGCATGTTTAGCTCGTTATTTATTATAAATATGGTTATGACCGTTAGCTAAACGTGGATTGTTTAGGGATTAACAATATATTTCTAAATATGTGGTTATTTTGATTTCGGTGTTTCATTAATGTATGTTCTTTATAATTTTGATTTTGTTCATCGTTCTTGTTTGGATTATATGCTTAGAATGATATATAGAGAATACGGGGTTTGACACTCAAGAGAGGTAATCCTGGATTCGGACTAGATTAAACACAACACGACAATCTAACGACCAGGGAGGGCGTTAGAAAGTGTGCAATCAATGACGTTGGGGCGAGACTCATGTGACCTAATGTCGTTAAGACGTTGAGGGGGACTTATTTATTGACGCGAAGTCATGTATTCACTCGTCTTACACTCGGGAGAGGTGGGGAGTGAGTTTACGAACCGAGATTGTCAGATACGCGAACACCATTAACGTAAGTCAAATGAGATCGAACACGTATTTGTAAACAACGTTAATCCCTAGATAATTCTTTCCCCGAAAATATCTCATTATATTAGTATAGATAATTTAGTTAATTAGTTTAGTTTAATATAAATTTTACACATTCTTTTTTAGCCTAGATAAAGTTAGGTCATGATAAACACGGTATTTGATAATAATCACAACCAATCCCTGTGAACACGATACCCCTACTCTCCCCATCTTTACTAAAACTTGACCTCATATATTTGTGAGTGAAAGTAACGACGTATTTACGCGCTACTACAGACATATTCATACATAAGCACGAATACAATCATGCGCAAGGATAGGAAAACTTTGCATCCTTAAAGTTTATTAGAAAAACTTTAGGTTTTTAATCACATAAATACTAGATAATTTGCTTTAAGTAACTTATGCTAAAATCCATCCAAGCTCCGCTCGCAAGATCAACAAGTGGACTCGATCCCTCCCTCTATTGAAGATAGCCAAAGACTACTATGATGCAAGGAAGCGTTGTCTCTATATGACAAACCCTGAGTTGGATGAACCCAACCTCAATATTCGGAGAAAAGAATAAAAGAAGATCACATCTATCTCTGTCTTTTCCTTAACTTCTTAAGTCTATTCTAATGAATTAAGTATTATCTTGTACGCCTATGTACTAGATCTACGTATCATTAAATGCGAGTTTATTTAATCTAAGGTTGACTCAGACCTTTATACTCTAACTTTCATAAATCAATTGGCTTGTCGTAATTCACACACCGCGAATAATCAAATACTGATTACATAATTTAAACACTAAATTAGACCATTACCCAAAGAGAAATGTTAAAAGAAAAGTCTTGTCCCAACCAAACGATGGTGAGATATTGACAATAAAATCTAAGAAAGTTATGGAACTATTACAAATGTTCCAACTTGGGAGTGTCTAAGGAACCGTGAAGAAGTATAGAAGACCCCCTCAAACAAAATAAAAGGGGGAAATATCTAGGAGATTCATGATCTGAAGGAAGATAAAGTATTATAACAAGGATAGACTAATATAGCCTAAGATTTTACTCAAAAATTACTAATTCGGAAGTACATGGAAACCTACTGAAAATAGAAGTAGGATAAACCTTGCAAAATTGAAAATAATCAAGAGTGGAAGAAGACAATGAGACTTTACTAATATAATAGTCTATAAATGAGAAGTATCCGGGATAGAGGCGAAATCAACAAAGACCTCGAGACTGACTCAAATTACCATAATTCTCCAAAATGTAACAATCCTGAAAGTATGTGTTAAAAGAAAAGAAAATGATAAAACAAAGACTGGTCTTAGAAAGTTTTTAAGAACGAAGTGGTCACACAAAAGCGATCAAGTGAATCATGCTTTCTATACAGTCCGAGTATTAAGTCATAGGGGTGTCTCAACACCTAGTGACTTGGGTCAATTGGATCGAGATCACTACCCAAAGCTCGTAACATGATTTATGTAGGAAGTATAACTTGTTATGTGCTAGAGTGAAGAAATATATATATAAGGATGAAAGAAAGAGAAGAAAAAAAAACATATAATAGCTCTCTCAACACTACCAGGATAAAATAACATTTGTTAGTCATCATCAACTAAGACTTGTTTCTCCTTCAATTCTTTTTTCCCTCCCCTGAGCCATCTCAAGAAGTCCCATTCTACTTGCCCTCAGTTCAAGATCAAAGAAATGAAACAGAGCCGTTAAAGAAACCTCGGCTAGCATATAGGGCCTAGGTAATCTCAATAACAATCTTAAAAAAGATCAATATCAGAACTCAATGTAATTGAACTAGACAAACTCTTTAAACTAATAACTAACGATATTTGGTCTAAATTACTATTGAACTTATATTTATCATAATTTAGAATAAACTAATGCAATAATCACGAAAATCATTGAAATAATTGAACGTTTGAATATAATTACCTGAGTATAGTCTAGTCAAAATAATCTTGCATAAACATGAAAAGGAAATATACATGGCACATATAGGTATAATGCCTAAAACATTAGAAGTAAACTTGGGAAAGTACAGGAAAAAAAGAGAAGAAGCCTTGCTAAATAAGCCATTTATTCGAATCAGAGACAACTTGGAAATAACCAGGGGAGATGGCCAATAGAAAAAGGTACCTTGTGCAAATATTTTAGAAAACGTTATAGGAAAAAGTGACATCTCTAGATAGACGATGCATTCCCTAGGAAAACATTCTAGGTAAAAGATTTGGGCTTCATAAAATCGTACAATACATATATCAGTATCGAAATACTGCACAAGCACTATGCATCACGCTTCAGTTAGGCATGCATAACTTCATACACATGAGAAAATCAGGCATCATAATTCACAAAAACCTATGACATCCAGCATATCATTTTGCATCAATAGGCCATCATCAACATAACACTTGCACCCATACACTCTATTTGGAAGCTCTAGTAGACTAGCAGGCAATCTTTGGACATGTAATCTGGTCAAGTTCACTCGCTAGTCATCGTACCATTGTCCGTTTCACATAATGTGTTCAACCAATGCAGAATTTAGACAACGAGTCAACCTCACATAAGGTGTATCTTGATAATAGACCTTACTCATTTTGAGAAGTGTCGAGGTGTAGTAGAGTGTCATTCGGAAGTTAGCCTCACCAGGATCTAACACGATCTTCCTAGAATTTAATAAATCCTAGAGTTGTTCAAAGTACTCTAAATACCAAGCCTCCAATAGCCCATAACAAAATAGTGAAATTCAAAGACTTAAATAGACTACTAATCAAAATAACGATCAGTCTTAACTAGCTAATGCTTAGTTAAGAAAGTTTATCTATTAGACTAGAGCAGGATTGTTGCCAATAAATACAGCTATCTCTACCTGTAATAGGTATGATTATGATTCTTAGAATCATACCTATTACAGGTAGAGATAGTTGCATCACTCTGAACTACATTTTAACCTAATTCTTGGTGAATACCAGGATGCGTAGGCAACCTTTATAGGTTTGGTTGACAATCTGAAAGAAAAAATGAAATCCTCAGCGAAGACCAAACTACGTTTTAACCAGATTCTTGACCAAGCAAATCAGGGTTAGTAGGTAGCCCATGTAGGTTTCGATCATCTAATCAAGCGAAACAGTTATTGTCCAAACCAGTAACATAACATAATAAATTAAAGCAACCCAACATAGTTTATAGACTCAATCAAACACTAAAAAAAAATCACACCCTTAGTTTAGGATATGTGGGCAACCCATGTGGGTTCTGTCGCATTCTCCTAAATGCCCAGGACGTAATCCAACATCCCAGCTAGAGTTGGGGCACATTATATCCGGTTTCTCCATTGAAATTCAGTGATAAGACTCGCCTCACCTAGAGTTGGGGCAGATTATATCAGGTCTCTCTATCAAGATTTCTTGATAAGACTCGCCTCAGCTAGAGTTGGGGCAAAAATTAAAATTCAAAATTCAAGAGCTAAAATCATCATCCCTGAAAAAAAAAAAAAAAAAAAAAAAAAAAAAAAAAAAAAAAAAAACAAATCGCCATCAAGCCCCAGTCTACGACAGAGGTACATTTTATTCGAGGTTAAATTTCCCCCAAGAAGTTTTCTAGTCCTCGTTAGGCACTCCCAGGTGAGACATGGCTAACAAACTACACTAAGTGTTGAGTTTTCCCGAGAATTTTCTTCGATGAGAATTCTCTCAGTCATTTGCAATCATGTATTGATATGATGACCTAGGAGTCGGTTACTCTAACCAAGAACATTTCCCATCAAATGCCTATCCACATAAAATCAAATCCTGAACTACGTTGGACCTGATTCTCAGTTATCTGAGATATGTAAGCGCCTCAATAGTGTTTGGTTCGGACAACTCAATTAAAATCAATAAATCAATCAATCCATCAATCAATTAATCAAATCAATCAATCAACCTTTCACGGTGTTCTTCTCTATCTTTAGAATACTGTGTCAGAACAAAAAAAAACATTTCATGGTGTTATTCGCTATCTTTAGAACACTGTGTCAGAACCAAAAAACCTTTAACGGTGTTCTTCTCTCTCTTTAGAACACTGTGTCAGAACAAAAAAAAAAAACTTTTACGCCGTTCTTCTCTATCTTTAGAACACTATGTCAGAACCAAAAAACCTTTCACGGTGTTCTTTGCTATCTTTAGAACACTGTGCCAGAAACCAAAAAAACCTTTCATGGTGCTCTTCGCTATCTTCATAACATTGTGTCAGAAACCCAAAAATAAAAACCACCACGTTCTTCGCTATCTTTAGAAAACTCTGTCAGAAACAAAAAAAAAAAAAAAAAAAATAAAAAATAAAAAATAAATAAAATCTTTCAATGTGTTCTTTGCTATCTTTAGAACAATGTGTCAGAATCCCAAGAAAAAACAAGAACTTGTAACTGTGATTTTCTTTATCTTTAGATCATTGTGTCACTATAAAAAAAAAATAAAAAAATAGAAGAATCTGTCACTGTGCTCTTCACTATCTTTAGATCACTGTGTCAGAATCCAAAAAAAAAAAAATCAAAAACAAAAACCTGTCACTGTGCTCTTTATTATCTTTAGATCACTATGTCAGAATCCTATCACTATGTTCCTAAGTATGTACGGTCATAACCATGAGAAGGCAATAAGTCATCATATTTCTGAAAAACTACGGTGATCTTCAAGGACTGGTCACTCAACCTCCTTTTAGAAATCCATTCTCATAGGACTAGGTATTAGTTAGTCACCTATTAAAACTAGGCCTCGTAGGTCAAGGCTTTAGTTAGTCACCTATGAGAATCAAACTCGCAGGACAAGGCTATTATACAATTGCCTTCGAGAATGAAGGACAAGGCTTTATACAATCACCTTTCATAAGTTATAAACGCGTGGGACAAGGCTTTATACAGTCGCCTTTGTGAAATTCATCCTCCAGGATTTAGTATGTCACCATCCTTTAAGAAATTCTTTACCGCTTTCATAGGGTAGATGTAGTGATGTCAAATGCTCTTGACTTTACTCAGTTAATATCAAAGTACATGTCTTTACATTTCATATCTAGTGGAACAAAATGTCTGTGTCTCTTTCTTTGTCATTATGAGTAAACTTGCATGATAAAGAAGGGTAGCTGTAGACACTGCATTTTGTCTCGCCCTGTCAGTGTCGAATTAAAATTACAAATTCAGATAAATTTTGAAATTAGATTTAAAATGAATGAATTTATACTTTAGGACCACGTTGGATATTACAAAAAAAAAAAAAAAAAAAAAAAAAAAAAAAAAAAAAGAACATAAAAACTGTTAAATTTGACTAAATTCGATAAAGTAAAAATTTCGGGTAAAGCCCGTAATTTCTAAAGTTAAAGGGGAACTGAGATTATATTATTAAGGGCTGATTTTAATTAAATCACATTCGATATGAATAAAAATTAGTTGCTACCCTTTAATTATAGAAAATTTCACTAATTACCTTTGTTACCAACTGTGACCCTAAAACATTTACTATCACCGGTTTCGTCTATTCAACACCAAAAATACTTATTTAAATATTTGTCTAAAGTTCTAATATCCATAAATCCAATCCAAAATTCCTAAATCAAGACATGGAATTTTTGTGACAAATCCAAGTTACCAAAGTAACTAAGGAATAAGACTTGGTTCAAAATCGACCAAACCGAAGTCATTTGATTAACCATCAATGCCCATCCAACCAAGGGCCCAAGAAAGAAATAATGACTCATCAAATTACCATTAAAATTCTAAAGGGAGATTCCTCGAAATTGCCTACAAAATATCCAAGGAAAAAACTAAGTTACATAGAAAGTAAATAACCGTTATCGAAACTAAACTGATTCGGTTCGCCACCTAAGCAAGGAGGTTAATGAGCATTAAATTCCATCACATCAAGAATTAAATTCTTGGGATTACATGGATAGGCCACATCAAGTAATGAAGATATTCTGATAAAAAATATCTTAGGGTTAACCGAAACCCTTGAAATGTGACTACCTGTTACAAGGCAAACTAAGCAAATTCGATCCAAATCCAACCGATTCAAAACCCATCATATCAAGTGTCTTTTTTAATCATTAAATGTTAAATGACACATCAATACCAAATTCACAGAACCTTGGAAGCATTAATGGAAACCAAACCGAACTAGTGAAAGTAACCGGTACTTAGCCCCTAAACCGAATTGGAAATATCACTTAGAGCCATAAATGCTCCCATGTGCAACCAATCATATCAAATATTGGGTAATTATTGCCAATAATAACCCAAATATATTTAAAGATTTGGTAATCATTACCAAATTTTTGAAGATCTTACCAAATCTTTAAAATTCGTTCAAACCAAAGCAAGATCAAGACAAGAAAGAATGACCCCTAAGCTAAACAGCCCCTCAGGAGTAGGCTGGGTTACCCTACACATTGGACAATGATCATGGTGCCCAACCTATATATATCAGGGCCTGTTTTCAGAATTTGGGGGGTTGGAACCTAGACTTTCTCTCTCTAAACTTGGGCAGTGCTCTCGGGTTCTAGGGTTTCCAACTAATTCCTTCTTAAAACACCTTGAAATTATACTGAAATTTTGCCTCGGAGGAGCTCTTGAGGATATTGGAGGAAGATCTCGAGAGGTTGACGGAAAACAATCGAGGACAATGAAGAAGATTTAAATGAGAAGAGGAAAGTAATCACTTATGGAAGACTACTTCTCCTAAGTTAGGTATGTCTTTCTAAACACCCTTTGATTTTATCTTAAATATGTATATCTTGCTTGTACATAGCATGTTCATATACTTTGCAAAGATATATTACATATACATACATACATACATACATAAATTACAATCAAAGCAAAAGACATCAAAAACACGTCACGATGACAAAATCATCAAACCATATAAAAAAATAGTTCAAAAATATCAAGAACGTCTAAGAACATGTTAAGAACATATGAGGACCAAAAATATATGAGAACATGTTAAGAACATGTGAGGATTCTATATAAACATCTATCACACCATGATTTGTGCACAGTTTCTATGATTCTCTCATGAACACATTAAAACGTCTATTAACTGTTAATCTATCCATATATTGTTAATGACTAACTTTACTTTATGCTAAACGTCAAGATCACAACTTGGAACTAAGTCTTCAGGTTAGTGAACTGGATCCTTATACACACACACACACACACACACACACACACACACTACACCGACAGACCCATCTAGTTAAAAATTCGGGATAAAGGGAGGATCTTTATTCCTTCAGGGATTTGTGTGAACCTTCTTCAGAAACCTTCCCGTTTTTCTAGTTACAAGTAGGATTGACATATATATATGGTATTTTCTTTTCTTTTCAACTAACAACTCACATATTAACACTAATCTCACCAAAATAAAAGATTTCGATTGCGGTGTTCTTGACAAAATCAAGGATGTTATTCACAAACCATGGTCTGATTCATGTTTTGTTTAGTAACTAAAATCAAATAAAATTAGTTTTAACTTGCATAAATGAACAACGTGCTGACCTAATTCTCATTGATCTGAGATATGTAGGCAACCCACGTACGGGTTCGGTCACCTAAATAATAAAAACCAGTTCGTCTTTGAACAAGTTGGAACTACATGTCAACCTGATTCCCCGTGTTTACCGGGATATGTAGGCAACCTTTATGAGGTCCGGTCGTGAAAAAAATACAAAAATATTTTCATTTCATATATCTTGCATGTTGGAACTACATGTCGACTTGATTCCCTGTAAAAACAGGGATATGTAGGAAGCCTTTATAAGGTTCGGGCCCCTGAGTCGGATCGATGTTTGTTTTGGCGATTGCTTGCTGCCTGCAATTCTGTTCGGATTCTGCAAGATTTAGTCTTTCGGATTTCTAGGAAGGAAAGTCAAATGTTGAATTTTCCTTTAAATCAATTTTACATTTTAAAAATCTTTCTGGAATCAAATTTGGCACCAAATTAGATTTGGTATCTTTTCTAAAATTTCAATTTAATCTTCTTAAATTAAATATTACATTAATAAATTATTTTAAATTACTATGAGATAATAATTTATAGATAATGATTATTATATATTTAAATTTAATATTAACCATATTCAAATCTTTTTTTTTTTCTTTTTTTTTAATTTAATAGACAAAAATTTTAAATTTGAAATAGGAATAATATCAAAAGTATACATGTTTTTCAAATTATCGAGTTTGAATATCATGAGACAGTTTTAATGGATGTGAAATTGTGATAATTCAAAATTTAAGTTAGATTCTCTTTTAATTGTTAATAGATATAGAATTTAATTTAATTAGCATTCTAATTAGATTAGAATGATTCCGATGAGATAAAAATAATTTCCTAATTAGATTAGGAAATGTCGATATTTAATAACAATCCGATTAGATTTTCATAGGATTAATCTTGTTATTATATTTTACATGGATTTAAATTGTTTGAGATACGTGATTAGTTTATTCCATGGTTTTAATTTCGAAGTTGGATTGTTTATTCACATAAGGTTGTAGTGGTTTATTTATTGGTTTTAATTATGGAGTTGGATGGTTTATTCAAATATGGTTGTAAATTTTTTATTGAGGTTTTTTTCAAAGAACTTACATGTTCTGGCTCATTTTTTTTTTCTTTTTGTTGTATGTTGCTTTTCTTGATACTCATTTATCTCTCTAAAATGTATCCCCTTCGTTTTATTATAGTTTGATTGTAATTTAAGAAGATGAAAATGAGGCCTGAGGAGCCCAATCAGAACATGGAGCGATGGAGGTCAAGATGTAGAAAGCCCAAGAAGGAGATCATGAGATGAATAATCTTTTGTTAAATAATTAATTGAAACATAATTGAATTTAAATTCATCCCAATGGTTGGGGTTGAAATGAATTAAAAACTCATGATCATCCTAGTCCATTTGTAGGTGTATGGGGCAATTTATATTATTGTTGCTTTATATATAACCCAAATAGCATGTGTCTATGGGACATTATCTATTTTGTTACATGTATGAGGTTCATGTTAAACAAATTGAATGAATAAGTGATGAGATCTAAAATCAATATCCCTCAAATCAAATATTGTTGTAAACGATAGCTATGTATCATCATGATCTTCCACCTAGGAATTTGTTTGTGATACAGTTCCTTAAGGCTAAAGTTACCCAATAACTGCAGATGTGTGATTGTATCATGAAAATCAAGCTCTCAATGAATTTAATTTTATTTTCATAACATACTAAGAGTAAATTTATGGACTTCATAATTGAAGATATCATGGGCTCATCCGGACAAGATTGCCAAAGTGCAACTTAACTAGAAAGATAATGCCAATAATTGAAGATATGAAGCATCAACAAATTTACCCCGGATATGAATTGGATCATACCTAAAAAATAACTAGTGTTACTTATACTCAGGTTAGGAAGGATGATAATTGGAGGTTCGGAAGGCACAACGTAAGCCTCTATTGTGCAATTAATTTTCATTGAAAGTCCCTATGACAAAAGAATATATGCCGTCTTGTGAATTTACATTTGAGTCATTTATTTTCTTATTTTATATATAAAAAAATGAAAAACCCTACGTCCTTTTAAAGTAAATAAGAATTTATTAGGCAAGACCGGACTAACCCAAATATTTTTAAGGCTCGGATTTGGAACATGATCCAAGACCGATCACTGGACCAGGGTCTGACCTTTCTAAAAACACGTAATTAGCCCTCTAGAGCCCGCCCAAACCAGCCATGAACACCCTACAAATTATCGTTATTTGTCTTTGCCAAATACATAAATCTGTACCTCGTCGCAAAATTGGAGACAAACCAACCAACCAACCAAATGAGCACAAAGATATCCTTCCCCCACAAAAAAGTACAATTCACAAAACTACTAATGTTTAAACAAAACACAAAAATTACAAAATAAAAAAAAATAAAAAAAATACCAAACAGTGAATGACATAACAAACATTCCCGAAAGAACGAACCCAAAAATTTCCATCGATAATGATTTGAGAATTTCACCGGTAACCCTTCATAGGGTCAGCAGCTACTTTACCTGATCTAGCATCGGTCCACGCTTTTGCGATTGTTTGTTTCATCTCCTCATCCCCTTCCTCGTACATATTCTGAAGTTCAAATTTAAGAATTGAAAACCATTTACAAAAAAAATTAAAAAAAATTAAAAAAAAAAATTATACAAAAATTATTCGCTATTTTAGATTAAGAGAGTTTCCATAAATAATACAAATAACCGTTCTCCGTTGATAATACGTTATTTTTTAAGCGTTAGGGAGTTTCAACTCAAAATCATATGATATCAAGTGGAATAACTTCTTTAACTTACATAGTGATTTGAAAACTCTCAAATGATCGTTATCATATGACAAGAATCTAATACCTGCTCTTAAGTGCAATTCCCGGTTTACACAGATAATTTGACTACGAGGGAATGATAAGAAATATGCAATTGTGACACGCACAAATGATTTACTTACGAGGGAATGAGAGATGAATTATAATATCCTTGGCTCTGATTCTATAATAGGAGGGCCCCAACTTAAAACTGGAGTAACTCATTTGACTTATATAGTAGTTTAGGAATTTTCAAGTGATCGATATGGACAAGAATCTAATATTATATTTTTTTTCGACAAGAAAATGACACCCCTTCAATGAGATCGAAACCACAACAACTCCGTCTTTCGTTAAATACCAGCCAGTTTCCTGATTCTTACAACTTAGAGCTCGGGGGTACCCTTCAATGCTGATGTCAACAAATAATTGACACATTTGCCCTCAATGTATAAAGTTGAATTGACACATTTGCCCTTCCAATTAAACAAGAAAAGACACAGCCACCCCTTTTATTTATTTTTATCACTTTATTCATTAATTTTTCTTTTATCCTCTCTTCCTGCATAATAAAATTATGAAACCCATTACCCACCTCCCACATGCCTAAGTCCCTAACAACCAAGCTGGCAATGCCACTGTGAACGACCTCCCTACCCAGCGAAGCCTAACCCAGCCCCCCTCTTCCTCTGTCCCTGCAACCCAACCCACATACCTAGAAGTAATCACCGCCACCCAAGATCTGTCGCTGTGAATAGTGTTGGTTCAAGGAATCAATTGCAGTAAATGGAAGCTCTCGAAAATGATTTGAGATGGAACTTGAAATTGCAACCAAAACTAAATTTGAGATGGACCTCGGATTGGAACTCAGATATGACATATCTTAGAACTTCAACACCACCAAATTCTCTCTCTCGATTTGCGTAAAAACTCAAAACCGCCCCTAAATAATCTATTTTCATACAACTTAATATCGGAAATTCAATTCTAAAACCCAATTTCAAAACTAATTGTCAAATTAGGGCTGCATTTTAGGATTATGAGGGTTTCTACAGGGTGGAATGGTTCATGTGGTAGCAAAGGGTTGGGATAAATTGTTGGTAGATATGGTGTGCCTACTGCCTGTCATTGTTGGTGACAATGGTGCAGGTGGTGGCTGGAGGGGGGACAATGGTGACAAAGACGATGCGGTTGAGAACAAACAATGTTAGCACTCCATATAAATTGCGTGCACTCCTAATAGATGCTTGGTCGTTGAAATTTGTGGAGTGCTAATAGCAAGCTCTTTAATAAAGGGATTGATATTTTAAAAGTGAGGGTAAAATGATAATTTTATTGTTTTTTTTTTTTTTTTTTTTTTTTTTTTTTTTTCGAAAACAAGAGATCACAGTATTCAACAAAAAGCAAGGGGCGACTGTGATACTCGGCAAAATAACAAGGGATGTCAGTGGCAAATACCCAACAAAAAAATACTTACCGGTGGTTTTTTGTGCTTTAAAAAAGTGCTTTTAAAAAATAAAACTAGAAGTATTTACTTTAAAAAAAAAAAAAACATTTCTTCGATTTCTATACCGGTTAATGGACTATGACCTCTCTCGTCAAATTTTCTCGACCTTCTACGTAAACATGGATAATACTAAGTACATATTCTCTGCCTTTTCAAACACATGATTTTGCATTTTTTTGTTCAATTGATTTTTTTATTATTAAAAAATATTCAGTTTTAGAATTGAGAAACATACCTTCATCAAATTCATGATTCCCGCCATAGGATCTTTATCATTCTCCAAGCCCGGCTTCAGCTGCATCACAAAATATTAAAGTGTCATATCACAAACAAAAAAAAATAAAATCAAAAGGGATTTTTTTCTAGAATAAAATACCTTGTCTTCTTTGAAGTGCAGATCAGACCAATTTCTTTTGGTAGCTTTAACCAATGTGATAATGATCCTTTTAGGTTTAACTACAACCTTGCATTTCTCGGGGACAATTGCCATGTTTAATTTTGGCATGGCGCAGCGGTAGTTCTTTCCTTGTACATCATGAATTCTAACATCAAATGACATTGGCTTGAACTCGGCCTGAACTTTCTCCTGATCAAACCCCTCTAAGGAAACATAAATCTGAGGAGGAAACACAAGTTCATTATAGAGAACAATAACTCAATCACCCAAAAGGAAAAAAGCACCATTTTACATAGAAGTATGCGATGAACTTTAACAAGTCATCCAAGGGCAGAAACTCGATTTAAGCAAAACAATAAAACTGAAGGCACAAAATATTAACCACAAACTGCTTTATGGGGTTGTAAAGTACAACCATTTTATGCTTCATGAACATGTACTGTACAACCACATGAAGCAATTTGGTATCCGATGCCCATTGCATTGATACTTTGGAACTTATACTCCCGCCTTTGTTTCTATTAAAAAAAATATTTAAGATCGCGAGTTGAAGCATCACTTTGACTGGAAAGAGGAAAAGATGATATGATGATAAAAAAATATGGTAGTCTTTGGTTGCATATACTGGGCGCCTTGAAATTGGAATTAGAAGTGCACGGATGTATAAATCTAAAAATTTACATGCATCCATTTTAAATTCCAAATTCAAAGAACTTGAATTCCTTGACTCCAAATGCTACCTATGTGGAAGACTTACTTTGACTTTGTCATCATCTTGGTCCCAGCTGAAAGAATCAAGTGCAGCATAATTGAGCACTGAGCTAGAGGTCACCTTGGTTGCGGTTGCAATTGGAGTTGGAGCTTGCATGGTTTTTACAGAAGCCGCCTCTTTTGCCAACTATATAAACAAATATAAGAGCAATTTAGCAGTTACAAGTAACCTCAAACCTTAAATAGTTTCCCCCCAAACCTAAGCAGGCGCCTTTGCTAGAGAAGGTTCGTTTCCCCCCAAAAAGAAAATGAAAATTCGAAAGACCCGATTTTCTCACCTCCAAAAACCCAAAGAGGGGCACATAAAATAAATAAATTACATAAAAATGAAGAGAAGTACATTAACTATAAGTACCTATTAGCTGTCGGATTCAACGTTTTTCACATCTTTGGATACTTCTACATGGAACTTCTGGATTGACAATGTTTGATGCTTATTAAATTAGAACTTACTATTTTGTATTAGATATATCTAATTATTTGACTTGCATATGACTCGTTACAACAATGCAAAACTGTGACTAATACTACATAATTCAAATTTCGATACTCATATGACATCTGTCTTTATGTTAACAAGACCTTTGGATCTTAGTTGTGCCTTAAATAACAAAGGCTAATGCCAATAATTCTATCGACGGAAATATTACGAATCCAGTAAGACCAGCATAAACTAGGATCAATCCTTGCAATTGTTCAAATGTGCTCTGCTTATATTGAGAAAGAGGCAATACTAACATCCAAATAGTTTCTTGAACCGTAGCATTCTATGACTAATGAAAAATTCACAAACTATGACGACTTTGTATAGTAACATCCATGGACTCTGTCAACTAAAATGCAAACAACCAATACAATTTTTTCTTCAAAATTTGGAAGAGACATATTTTTGCCACTTATACCTAGACGCATCCAACTCACCTTCAACTATTATATTCTACATTCACCGTTTTGAAACAATCCAATTAGATTGGAACCCTTCTGCTGTAAGATTTTCTCTCATCAAATCGCAAGTAGTGTCACTTAGACCTAGCTTCTCTCGAATCCAATTCACTCCATTTTCTTACTACATTCATTGGGATCTATACACACAAGAGTCTATACGTGCGTATGCATGTATACATGCGTGGATTTGGTTACAGTCTTCTATAATTGTTGCCAATCTTCATTGAATAGGGAGAGTGATTCTTCCAGTAGGAGGACGATATCATTCTTTGCAAGTAATCAGTGGTCCGTTTCTAAGTAAAAGCTAGATTCAACACAGAAAGTAATATACCAAATACATCAGCATCCACAGGAGGACATAGAATCTTTAATTGCATCTACCAACTAATTATCCTTCAGAAAAATGGGAGGAAACGAAACCTTTACAGCACGTAATTAGAATTCGATCAACAGGAAGAGGAACAAGAAATGGAGGTAAAAAGGTAAACGCGAAGAACACGAAAACTAGAACTAACGTATTAATCAGAGAGTAGCTGAGGGGAAAAAGAAAGAAAAAGAAAAACCTTCTCCAGTTTGTCAATCTCGGACGAAATGAGAGAGGCGATTCTTGGCCTCTTCACAATGCTTTGGAGGTGTCGAAGCTCCTCCAAATCCAAAGCCAAATCATCCGCCATTTTCGCTTCCCCTTGCTCTGCTATAAACTTCGCTCACAATATCGTTGAGTGTGAATCGGGATGGTGGTATTATTGGGTGCCTGAAAGGTTTACAGCGAGTAAAAGGAAAGTGCTAGAACCCCTGGGAATTTGGATCGGCGAAGAAGGTGTAAGCGAAAAAGAAAAAAGAAAAAATTACATTGTTTTCCCTAAAAATATGAGATGTGTTTATATGGACCTTTATTCCTTTCAATTTTAATAACCTTGTTAATAATTCGTGATGAAAAATGCATTATACATTCAAACGAGGGTATTTCATCATTTGATTATATTCATAAATTTAAGACGTTTTTTCGTAATGACAATTTGTAATTGTCTTTTTCATTTTTCAGATAAATAGTTATTATAGAATGATAGGAAAAAATATTTTAAATTTCCTTGAATATTGAATGATGAGATATATCTATTAGAAAGATACATGTTAAATACCAAATATTTTTCATCCAAAATCATTAACAATGTTATTAATTTTATAAGACTGAATAATGTGAAATTTTAGGGACCAAATGTGCTTAGCGCATGATAAGTCTAAGACGTTTTTTCGTAAAAACAGTTTAGAATTGTCTCTCTCATTCTTCAAACAAATCGTTATTAAGAAAATGGTTAGAAAAAATGTCTTAAATTTATTAAAGTGATGAATGATGAAATATACCCGTTAAAAAGGTAGGTTTTGAGTACAAACTATTTTCCATCCAAAATCATTAATAACAATATTAATTTTGTAGGACTGAATATAAATGTAAAATTTGAGGGACCAAATGTGTAATTTAGAAACCTTTAAGGGCCATATCGACACCCACTCCATACTTTAGGGACCAAAAGTTTAATTTTCCCAATTAGAAAACAGAGAGGCGATAATCAAATCAGAAGAAGAATTGGGGGTGATTTCTAGTAAAAGAATGTTCTAGACTTGATGGAAGGGTGGACTACTGAGACGGGCCAACTCCTATAAAAGCTTTATACTTTGGGCCTTTCCTTCTCCCTTTAAAAAATGAGTTCTGGGAATTCTTATTTTTTAAAATTTTTCGCGTTACATTTTGGTTGGAATTGATAATTATTTAAACCTATGGGTAGCGAGTTAAGATCATCTATACTACTTTTTACCTGTGTCTAAAATACTATTTTAAATTCAATAAATTAAAATAAACAAAATTATTATGAATGATACCATCAAATTGAAATTAATAAAGTAATTAAACACACTTTAAAAAATACATATTAACAAATTTAATAGTCCTCGACAATATATCAACAATAATTACAATTTTTAATATTTAAATAATTATATCTATACAATTATATTTAGGGTTTTTATACCAATGACATCCCCTGTCTTTTAGCTCTTAACCAGAAACTTCCCGTGTCATTTTACAAATACTAGTAAATCCCATTGACTAATTTTTGTGTGTGAAAAGATACTTATACCTCTTGCTTTTATTAGATTTTATACAATAAAAAAGTTCTAAATACAATGACCGATTTACCCTTTTGCCTTTAGATTAGATTTTTCTAGCAAAAGAGTGTGTATAGCTCATCGGAGGTGAGAGAAAGACCACCGGAGGCGTTGAAGCTTGTCAGAGGTTGCTTGGTTTCGTTGTCGAAGAGTGGAAACATAGTCCGGGTCTTCGTCAAAAGCTCGTCAGAGGAGGTTGCTTGATTGCGGATGATGGTCGGCTGTGGTGACTGTTTTCTCCACAACTTATATATGTGCACAGTGAAGTTCGACGAGGGTCTGGATGGCGCTGGTCTACGGTTGTTTGTCAACAGTTGGTTCAACGATCTCTCTCTCTCTGAGCACCACTGATCTGTTGTCGTAGCCTTCATTATCATCATCAACGTCTTTGTTGATCCCTAGGTTTTGATGACGAATTAAGTGTTGATATTTTTGGTAGCGTGTAGATATGTTGCTATTTTCACCGCAAGTGTACGGGTCAAGTTTTAGTAGAGTGGGAAGAGTAAGAGTTGTCATATTCACAGGGATTGGTTGAGATTATCGCTGAGTACCGTAATTATCATAACTTAACTTTATTTAGGCGATAAAAAATATAGTTTTTATATTAATATTATACTAAACTAAGTTAATTAATCTAATATACTAAAATAGTGGTATGACGTTTATGGGAAATTATTGCCTAGGGATTAACTTTGTCCACTTAAACGTGTTCATTTCAATCTAGTTTACATTAACGGTGTTCATTCTATTCGACAATCTCAATATCGTAAACTCATTCACTACTTTTCCCGAGTGTAAAGTGAATGAATATGTGACTTTCCGTCAACGCCGAAGTCCCCCTCGAGCGTTTATACAACACTTGGTCACATGAGTCTTGCCCCAACATCATGGATTGCACACTTTCTAACTCTCTCCCGAATTATTAGATCGTCCCGTTGTGTTTAAACCCTAGTCCGAATCTAGGGTTACCTCTCCCTAGTGTCAAACCCCGTATTCTCAATATATCTAAACAAGCATATAAACATGGAGAAACGGCAAACACAATTAGATAAACACGAACAACCATTAACGAAACATAGATTTTATATAAACGATATTTTCATAAATTACATCAAACCCTAGACATTATATGTTTAGTTATACATGGTCGTAGCCCTATATACAACTAAATACAAGTTAAACATATACAAACATTCAACCAACTAAGAAATAAAGGAGAGAAACGAGGAACTTAGCCGTTACCCGAAAATATGCCGCTAAAACAGCTCCGAGAACGCTTTCTCCTTCTTTGCAACGTAATCTTCTATTGGTCGAATGGCCTTGGACCTCTCAAGATTCCCGAAAATGTCAACCTCTTGTTTGGGGGGATAAATAGGGACGATATTTATAGGATTCAAAATATCTCAAAATATTCTTAAATATCTTAAAATATCTGCAGAGTCACCACCGCGGCGATAGGTTCATCGCTGCGATGGTCGGCATGTCGGTAATGTCACCATTGCGACGGTGGCTGATCGCTGCAGCAGTGGAATGTAGGCAAACTCTCTGTATTTTGGCCGCCGCGGCGGTGAGTTTACCGTCGAGGCAGTAGTCCATTCAGCAAACTCTCTGGACTTTCACCGCCGTGGCGGTGGCTGGACCACTAAGGCAGTGAGATTTCTGCACTCCCAATACTTTTACCACCGCAGCGATGGCCTGACCGTTGCGGCAGTAGGTCTGCTGCTTTGAAATCTTGCCTTTTTGCTCATTTTCCTACCGCTCCGATATGATCGTTTACGTACTGTTTTCGTCTATTTTTACCCCGAACACCTGATTCATAACAAAATAAATAAAAACATACTAAAACACAATTAAAATGTTATAAAAATACTCGAAAACTAACAAAATCGACTTGAAGATAAATAGATAATTTACACCTATCAAATACCCCCAAACTTGGAATTTTGTTAGTCTTCGAGCAAAATACTCACACTAAAAAACAAAGAAAAAAAGAAAAAAAAAAGAAAACACAACTAAATTAAATAACATGAACAACCTAAACACAAACAATCTGAACACAATGATATGCGAGTTTTGAATTCAACTAACGACCAAAATATTTTTCCTCAACAATCATCAATCATATCGAGTTCAGGTAGTAAAACGCACCATATGATGTTCTAGAATTTCAACATTCAATAATGGTAAACATCATTTTAGATCCTTTCAACGTGTGTGTACGAGACTCAATAATATAACTATATAACGACCAGATTGGATTATCCACCAACGAAACTCATGACTTATACCATAAAGAATTAGGATATCCATATGTCTGACTGGGTTCCACTCTCTACTAATGTAGGCTTGGAAGTTCAAAAAGATCAATAGGACTTGATTCAGTTTGGAACATTTGGCCAAGGGTATATCCGGAATGCAAAACGGGTTAACATCGTCAATGATACCCAAGGCACAACGCTTGGTACACTCATAATCGAACCCCCATAGATAATTTTGAAACAATTTTTGAATAAACATTTAAGACCAACGTACTCATTTGTCAAAAGAAACTATTGGCCTAGTAGAATACCCAAGATGAGGGGTGAATTGGGTAATTAAAAAATATTATCAAAATATAATTGAATACATCAAATAACTAATTTTATGCTTAAATTAATTATTATCTTTATACCACAGCGGAATTATAATAAATCTAAGTGCATACCCAAACAACAAAAATAGCTAAAAATATTGCAGCACACAAAAAATTTATATTGGTTGTCTAAGCTACTCTTGGCTAATCCAGTCTCCCGAGCTCCACGGAGGTCGCACCCACTAAAATCAAGATTACTTTAAAGGTAGGAACCAAACCTGCATACCGATTCTTTTACAGGCTCAAAATCAACCTTTACAATTTTTTTTTCTCAAGCTAAGGAAGAACCTTTACTTTTTACAGGCTAAAGAATAACCTAATTCTTTTTAATATTAAGGCTCAAGAATCAAAATCTCACCAAAACACTACAAATATCCTTTTACCCGGTAAGGATTAAACCGTTACAAAATCACTCAAAAAACACATTTTTTATCCAAGAAGAATCACTACCTCAATCTCTTTACATGAAGAGACTGAAACCCAGCTACCCTTGATTAAATATCCCTAATGATATTTAATCCGTCACAATTCACCAATTCACAAATTGATAAGTAATAAATCTCACTTGGAGCTCCTACCACCCCATATAAATAAAAACTCAATTAATATCCCAACTAGTGATAGAAATATGTGAGATATAGAAATCTGATTTTAACAAGATATGGGTAGTAAATTGGAGCATGTAATCAGATTCAAGAAATTGTTTAAAAGAATATTTTTAAAAAAATTAAAAACAATTTCTAAGATCAATTTCCAAAATAAAATAATAAACAATAAACAATATGGAAAGATCTCACCCGGAATCCACATAATTAATTATTAAAACAATATAACTTCAAATCCGGTATCAGCAAGAATAGATCGCAATTGATTCACATAATCACTCTTAGAAAAACTCACAATATTGAAGAATACTAACTCTTATAAAAATTCTCTCAAAATGATTTGAATGATTAACTCACTTAGAATGATTAGCTTTCTAATAAAATTCACAGGTTTATTTAAAGGAATATGTAATCAGCCTTCTAACGGCTAGTTTACAAGTGTCATGATAATAAAAAACTCTTATAGACCCCTTATAACATAAGGACTTCATTTAGGTTCAATTTCACTTAAAAACATCTTTCGAATCTTCCAATTAAACCCCCAAAGTTTTTCTCAATCAAAATAAATGAGAATAGAATCTATTTCAAGTACCAAATTGAGAAACATTAATATTTAATGAACTATATTGAAAGGATTTAATTAGTATATGAACCATATCTTAAATATAGAGAATATCCCTTAAATCTCTCTCAAATCCTAACTAAAAGCGACTACTTTTGGATTTAAACTTGGATCAAACTATATCCTGAAACAGCACATTCGGTCAACTGCCCAACTTAGCTTGCAGCCAAACCATCGCCGTAGTGAGCATAGGTCGACAGCCTGGTCGACTCACAGATTTAGAGAGTTTGTCATGCTTCTACCTATCGACCGCTCGGTTGACTCACAGATTCAGAGAGTTCAGTTGTTTTCACCGGTCGACCTATCGGTCGACTCTTCGATTCAGGATGTTTTAACTTCTTTCTCTGGTCGACTCCTTAGTCGACTGTCTCTTTTTGAATCTCTTCTCTGATCTTGTTTTTAACTCACTTTCTTTTATGATTTAGCCCATTTATCCATTTTTATCTTTCAATAAGCTCCACTAATATTCTTATATTCCATTTTAGTCATTCAAAAATATTTCTTTTCACTTCATATAGGAGCAAATAATCGTACCTAATGAAAACACACATAAAAGATAAAATTCATTTTGTGCCATGGGTGTGTTCCTAAATGGGATATTAAGAGTTAATATTTACCTAGGTTGTTTTTTCTAATTTCTTCAAACTCTTAATACTTCTTCATTATCTTGATATCTTCATTTAGCATCCATTCAATTTGACATCTTCATTACTGGAACTTTAAATTATTGAAACACTTGATCAAACATTAGTTCCACCAAAACATCAATACTTAATTGTTCATTAAAATCTTAGGATCCACAGAAACATAAATTGAACAATATTTACATACGTTTTTTTTTTAACATACCACACCCCCAAATTTATTTGATTTTTACAATTTCACGGGTGTGGTTAAAACGAAAGAAAAATGACAAGTGAGTCCTCAAATACCGAACCAATTAAAAGTTCGCCCTAAACCCAACCAACGAATGCTAACTTGATTCACTCAAATTGTGCCTTTAGTTTAGCGATATTGGTTTGGAAATAATTCAATTGGCCAGGGTATTTGTTATGTGTTCAGAATTGAAATGGCTAATAGGCTTCAATAGGGTAATGAGGGATAAACATATAGCAAGGTAGGCTTCAAAGGCTCAAGCGAATCAAATTGAATGCCTAAATCATATCTCCTAAACTACCTCGCCTAGGATTTCGCCTCAAGCTTCCCCTTAATCAAGTTCTAGAACCCTTAAATTGTCATGAGTTTGACTAATTGATAATTGACCTCAAATCAATTAAATAACTATACATTGAGTCTACGTGCTCGGGCAAATTAGAATCCATAATAACTTTTACCAAAACGCATTGTCAAACACATAGAATACACATGAATGGGTATTATCCTTGACCTTGAAAAACAACCAAGGGGTAATACCATCATCGGGTAATAGCCCAGATGAATGCAAAACTTGGCATGCAATAACAACAACCCAAACACATTCAACACTAAACAATCATGCAAACAATTAAACAATTAAACATACTAACATACTACATACTACACATCACCCCCGACTTAAAACGGGCAATGTCCACAACGACCCATCAACGATCCCAATGATAGCATAAAACATTATAATGAAGACGGGGGTTTAGAACACGTACCTAAGAGGCGAGACAAGCTCAGCTCTGAATCAATTCGACGATAATGGATTTAACTTATTTTTTACTTGGGTTGCTGTACGCCACGAATTTAATCGCTCACGTATGACTACTCGCAAGTATACGAGGTTAAGTTTTAGTAAAGATGGGGAGAGCAGAGGTATCATGTCTACATGGATTGGTTGTCGTTATTATCGAGTATCGTGTATATCGTGACCTAACTTTATCTAGGCGATAAAAATGTATATAAAATTAATAAAAACTAATACTAAAATACTAATTAATCTAATTAAACTATAAGTATTATATTGAGATAGTTTTAAGAGAGTAGATTGTCTAGGGATTAATTTCGTTTACAAATACTTGTTCAATCTCATTTTAGTTTACATTAACGACATTCGACTTATCTGACAATCTCAGTTCGTAAACTCCTTCGCCACCTTTCCCGAGTGTAAGACAGGGGAATACGCGACTTCGTGTCAACAAAAAAGTCCACCTCAATGTCTTAATGACCCTAGGTCACGTGAGTCTCGCCCCAACGTCATTGATTGCACACTCTTCAACTCCTTCCCGGGTTATTGGATCGTCGTGTTCTATTTAACCTAGTCCTAATCCAAGGTTACCTTTCCCGAGTGTCAAACCCCGTATTCTCAATATATCTAAACTAGCATATAATCATAGAATAACGGCAAACACAATCACAATAATGAAGAACAATCATTAAAGAAACATAACTCAAACAAAACTTCATTTTTATAAATAATATTAATCCCTTAGATAATTCAAGTTTAGCCTATGGTCATAACCATATTTACAATTAAAATCGAGCTAAACATGCTCAAACAACTATTGAAGTTAAGAAATAAAAGAAGAAACGGAAGAACTTAGCCGTAGTCTGAAGTTTAGCCGCTAAAACCATTCAACGATCGCTTCTCCTTCTCTGTGTGGTAATCTTCTCCTTCGGAATTATTTGAGCACTCCCCAAACTCTCTATCTATTCTATTCTAAGCCCTAAGGGCTCTAATGGCTAGGGAGGAAGAAAGGAGATGAGATGAGAGGGGATTAAATAGAGAAAATATCCCAAAATAATATCTAATCTAGTACAGAGCTGACTACCGTGGTGGTGAGTAGGTCGGTTTGATCTTCGCCTGAGCAGTGGAGTCAGCGGTGGATTTAGGACCTCTCTGCAATTTCACCGCCTAGGCAGTGAGCTTCCAGCAGATTTAGGTCCTCTCTATATTTTCACTGCCGCGGCGGTGGTGGGCTTCTTTTCAGAATATTGCCTCCTTGCTTGCTTTCCACCGTTCTTCCACCGTGCTTAATTCGATTTGATCGTTTAAGGTCCATTTTCATACCTTTTTACCTCACACACCTGATTTATAGCAAAAAGAATAAAAACATATTAAAACATATAAAAACGCTATAAAAAATACTTGAAAACGAACAAAACCGGTTTGGAAATATATAGGTAGATCACACCTATCAAAAACCCCCAAACTTGGAATTTTGCTAGTCCTCGAGCAAAACACTCACACTAAAATAAAAAACACAACCAAATTAAATAACATGAACAACCTAAACATACGCAATCTAAATATAACGATATGTGAGTTTTGAATTTGTCTATTGACCAAGTCATTTTCCCTCAACAACTGCCAGTCATATCTAGTTCAGGCGGTAAAACACACCATGTGGTGTTCTAGAATTTCAACATTCAATAATGGTGAATGTCATTCTAGATCCTGTTAACATGTTTGTACGAGACTCAATAATATAGTTATCCAACGACCGAATTGGATTATCCACTAACTAAACTCATTCTTATACCGTAAAGGACTAGGATATCCATATGCTTGATTGGGGTCCACTCTCCACTAATGTAGGCTTGGAAGTTATAAAGATAAAAAAGACTTGATTCGATTTTGGTATATTTGGCCAAGGGTATTTTGGAATAAAAAACGGGTTAACGTTGTTAACTTAACATTACCCAAGGCTCAATGCTTGGCATATTCACTCTTGAACCCCCATAGATAATTTTGAAACAACCCTGAACAATCTATTAAGACCGACGTGTTCACTTGTTAAAAAGAAACAGAAATAAACTATATTTACATAGTTTTTTTTTCAACAAACACACCCCCAAACTTATTTGATTTGTACAATTTAAGGTGTGTGTGAAATATGAATGAAAAATGACAAGTGAGTACTCGAATACCGAACTAATTAATAGCTCGCCCAAAACCCAACCGCTCACATCAAGTAGCATTTGCAACTGCTAGCTTGATTCACTCACATTGTGCCTTTGGTTTAGCGATGTAGTTTTGGATAAAGTTCAATAGGCTATGGTATTAGTTAAGTGTTTAGAATTGAAACGACTATTAGGCTTCGATAGGGTAACGAGGGACAATGATATATCAGGGTAAGCTTAAAAGGCTCAAGCAACAAAATGACTGCCTAAATCATATCTCCTGAATAACCTCGCCTAGGATTTCACCTCGAATTTTCCCCAAATCAAGTTCTAGAATTCCTATTGTCATGAATTTGAGTGAAGGATAATCGTTTTCAAATCAATTAGATAGTGCTATATTGAATTTACGTGCTCGTGCATTTAGGATCTACAATAACTTTTATTAAAACGATACATTAAACACACAGAACACACATGAATGAGCTTTATGCTCAACTTCAATAAACAATCAGGGGACAGACTCATCATCGTGTAAAGACCCAGATGAAGTCAAAACTTAGCACATAACAATAACTACCCTAAACAAACATGCACACGATAAAAACAATAAAATATAAACTACAACTAAAACATATACTAAAACATACTACACATCACCACCAACTTAACACAGGTGATAGGTGTGAAAAACCTATCTATTTCTAAACCGGATTTATTAGTTCTTAAGCATTTTAGTTATATTTAATTGTGTTTTAGTGTGTTTTAGTGTAGAACAGGGAAAGGACCTCAAAGGGCGAGAAACAAGTGAAAACAATGGAGAAACGGTGAAAAAAATGTGTAAAACAGGGTTTCGGTGAATGAAGACCACCGCCTAAGCGGAAGTTCCACCGCTTAGGCGGAAAAAAGGCAGAATGTTGGAGTGCTGAAGGGCTGAACTGCCGCCTAGGCGAGAAAACCACCGCCTAGGCAAGAAAACAACAGAATATCTTGCCAGCAGCCACCACCTAAGGGAACAAACCACCGCTTAAGCGAAGTAACCGACAAAACTTAACCGACTTAAGTCTACCGCCTAAGCGGTGAACCACTGCTTAGGTGGTGATACTCTGCACAGAAATATCTATTTTTAGATATTTTGAAGATATTTCCAACCCTTGCCTATAAAACCCCTTTCTTCCCCAATTGCTAAAAAGGTTAGAACCCCTTAGACGTGAGAGGAGACTCCAGTTGTTCTTGGGAGCTCTCTTCCACCTTAGTTATATTAGATTAGTATAGGAAGTAGATTAGATTAGTTGTAAAGAGTGTTCTTGGCTAATCCTTGAAGAGCCAAAAGAGGAAGTTCATCAACGGAAAAGAGGAAGCTCGGGAGGATCGTTCTTTGGCAAAAGTGGACTACTCCACTTTGAGATTTGGCTTTTCTTCCCTTGTTTTCATCTTTGTATTTAATATTTATAGTTGGTAATGATGATCTCCTCTTGATTTATGTTGTATTGGCTAAGAACATGTTAGTGTAAATTTAGAGATTAGTTAGGGAAAGGTGTAGTTGTTTAAATACTCATTTGGTTTAATATACGTTTCTTTAACGGTTGTTGTTTTAAGTTCGATTGTGTTTATCATTTGATGAAGATCTTAATATGCTTGTAACGATATTAGGGTTGAATTTGAGAATCTAGGGTTTGACACTCGGGAGAGGTAACCCTGGATTCGGACTAGGGTAAACACATCGTTACGACCTAACGACCCGGGAGGGCGTTAGTTAGTATGCAATCAATGACGTTGGGTCAAGACTCACGCGGCCTAGAGTTGTTAAGACATTGAGGAGGACCTCTTCATCGACACTAAAGTCGCGTATTCCCTCGTCTTACACTCGGAAGAGGTGGCGGAGGAGTTTACGAACCGAGATTGTCGGATACCTAAACTCTGTTATTGTTAACCGAACAAAATCGAACGTGTATTAAGTGAACGAAATCAATCCCTAATTAATAAACTTAGTTAGAATTAACCCACTAATTGTAATTTAGCTTAGTTTAACTTCAATTCACGCTTTCCGTCGTCAGGATAACACGGGACTACATCAATTGCGGTATTCAATTCAATTATTCACACTTTTCTTTGTGGGAACGATATCCGATCTTCAAAGATCCACTATATTAAAACTTTAGACCTCGTATACTTGCGAGCGTAAGTAGGCGTGCGCAAAATCGCCACCTACCAAGTTTTTGGCGCCGTTGCCGGGGATTAGTGTGAATTTTATTTGATTATTGTCAAATTTTGTTCCCGTCAACATATACCAAGTCTTTGGCGTTGTTGACGTGGGATGAGTTTGAATTTAATTGAATATTGCAAAAGAAACGCAGTATCGGCTCAGAACTTAAGTTTTACATAGGAAAAGCAAATTGATCGTTTCCTATTCCGTCATCACACCGAGTCTTTGGCATTGCAGACATGGGATTAGTGTGAATTCTAAGTTGATATTGAGACTAAGTAGTCGAGTGTTAATCCTGACATTTATTTTTAATTTTTATTTTGTTTTATTATGTTAATAAGATCAAGCAGTGCGAGAAACGATGAAGAAGGCTAATTCTCAATCCCGAGATGGAGCTTATTGCAAATGATAAGGACTGAGAAGAGAAGCCGATTTCAAAGCCATGATCTTGATCCGACTAAGCATTTGAGCCCAAATTCCTTGTCTATGGGGAATTTTGGTGAAAAATACTTAGTGACACAAAAGTACAGCTGGGGACGGTAACTCAAGCGCTATTCTTTTGAAATGAAACTCAGGGTATCAAATTACCTAATTTTTGTTACTATTTATTTGATTATTTATTCTTTTTGGAAGTCGGCATGGTTTCAGAACGTGTTCGGCAGTGAATTTAGGAGTGTGGAAGTTTGGGAAAGTATTTTAAGTTTAAACACGTTGAACAAGTGAAGTGAAAATGTATGGGGTTGAACCGTATTTTGAAAATTTGAGAAAAACACAAAAGTAGGAGCTAAAGGCCCACCGCCCAAGTAGTAAACCACCGTTTAGGCGGTAAAAATACAGACAAGGTATTTTTCAGCAAAAAAAGGCCCACCGCTCAGGCGGTAAAAATACAGGATGCACCAAATTTTCAAAATATGCTCCACCGCTTAGGCGAAAAAACCACTGCCTAGGCGGATTAACAGCAGAACAAAACGTTGCACATTGGTGTAATTTCGCTAAGGCGTAAAAACCACCGCCTAAGCGGAATTTCGTCAGAAGGTTTGATTTTAAAGAAAAGTGTTCCACCGCTTAAGCGGTGAATCCACCGCCTAAGCAGTAAACCTTCTGCTGTTAAAAACAGCCCGTCGCTCAAAAATTAAAAACGCAAGGTTCCCTCCCAAATCCTCCACCTTCTCTCTAAAACTTCACTCCCAAACCGTTCCAAATCTCTAAAATCATCCGTCCATTACCAAAAGTGGTCATTCCCATCACGATTCATCCTCCAAGAATCGGATTTCAACCCCTATTTCCGAAAATCAAGGGTTTTTGCAAAAAAGGTACGATTTCTTCATTTTCTTTTGATTAGACCATTATTTCTCAACAAGTAAGTTTCTTTTACATTACATTTAGTCTAGTTGTTGAAATTATTGGTTGATTTGCTTGATTATATCAAAGAAATCAATGGATTTTGAAATTTTGCCCAAAAACCTTAAACCCTAGTTTTGCGATTTCAAAGTTCAATGGGTTTTTGGTTTGATTCTTGATGATACGCATGTTTAATTGGATTGGTTGAGTGTGTAAACTAATATAGGATGTCACATTTGTTAAAAATAGTTTGAAAAATTCAAATGGGTATTCGTTTTGGGATGAATTTGTTCATGACAATGTGATTAGGGAAGTTTATGTTTTTCAAATGTTCATATATGATGAGGTTGTATTGGGTTTTTGTGATTGTGATTGTAGGAAATACCGAAAAGAGTAGCTAAGAAGAGGGCTAGAGGCGAAGGGTCGAGTTCAAACCCAAGGGCACCGACCGACGTTGACTTTGATGCCACCCTCTTTGTGTCAAAACAAGCGGCGGACCACTTCAAACAACATAAAAAACATCGTGCTCACATACGTCAATGGGGATTCAGCCCGATCGAGGAGCTCTCGGAGGAATTTCGGAATGAAATCCAAAGCCGCCACTGGGAGCAATTCTGCAAATCGCTAACCCCAGGCGAAATCACTTTGGTCAAAGAGTTATATGCAAATGCTATCGAGGCCATCGACGATCTAGCAATGGTTCGGAACCAACCCATTATCTTCAGCCCCGACTTCATAAATCATCTCTTTGGGTTTTCGGCACCGGAGTCAATTGAAAGCCAGGAACCTACTTTACAAAGGGTCATCTAATATATCATATCTGGCTCGGTAAAGTGGAAACACCAGGGGCCGAACGTCGCTACATTTTCAGTGAGATGCCTCAAGCCGGTTTCAAAAATCTGGCATAACTTCATTTGTGGAAGCCTCCTGCCGACAGCACATTTGTCAGACGTCTCAAAGGACAGGGCCTATTTGATCTATAAAATACAGACCGGACAACCCATAAACGTTGGATTTCTGATCTATTCATCAATTCTTCATGCTTTGAAAACGGTAAAGGGTGGGCTCCCGTTTCCGTCACTTTTGACCCATATATTCAGATTAGCTGATGTGACTGTATCCGGGGAAAGCCAGTGTGAACCTATCTCTCCACTTACGCTTTCAGCGATAAATCAGTTGTGGAAGAATGGGGCGCAAGAGGTACCTGAGCCTGAGCCGGAGGAAGGGAAAGAGCAACCAGACGATACGGTTGGACCTTCTGGAGTCTGAGCTAAAAACTCCCAAGAGAGGAAGCTTCAGATGGTCCTCCAGAATCAATACGAGATTGCATCTTTCCTGGACCAATTTTCGAGGCAACAAGATCGAGTCCAACGGAAGATTTGGGAGGGCCTTGGCCTTGAGATGGACGATTTCCCACCGATGCCATCTATGCCACCACATCTACTTCAGAGACCACATTCTCCTTCTCAAAGTGATAATGGTGATGATTCGTCTTCAGGTGAACAGTAGGGAATAAATCTTATTCCCTAGGTATGTGTTCAACCCATATTTTGTGCAAGCATACTATATGTTTATTGGGTTCGCTGCTATTGGAACACTGCCATGTTCAGGCTTGAGTGGTATGGATTGGATGATAGCTTAGTGGATGTTCATCCATTTTGACTTTTTTTGTAGAAAAGGATGAACAGTTATTATTATTTTTGAACAAAATGAAAATTTTTGTTGTACAGACTTTTATTTATTTATGTATGTTTTTAGTTTTTAAATTTTAAGTTTAGTTAGTTTAATTTTTGTTTTTGAATGTTTAGTGATTAGATTAATTTATGTATGTTAGTATTAGAATTAGTTTAGTATTGTGTATGTATAAAGTTGTGTTTGCATGTTTAGATGTAAGTTCATTTGGGCCAAAACCCGATGATGAGAATTATCCCCAAATTGCATATTGAGGTCGGGGGTAATACCTTCCTTGTGTGTTTTGTGTGCTTAACATGTCGATTGGGTAAAAATTATCTCGATCCGAAAATTGCACGACATTTGAACTCAAAGTATAATTATCTGAATGATTAGACATTGATTATTCGATATTAAGTTCATCATATAAAATGAGAAAACTAGAACTTGATTTGGGGAAAACTTGAGGCGAAATCCTGGGTAAGGTAATTTCGGAAACGTGATTTAGGCCGTCAATTTTTCGCTTGATCCATTGTAGTTAACCTGAAAATATTCATTCCTTATTTCCCCTGTCGAAGCCGAGAACGTAATCAATTCTGAAAACATTTCAAATACTCTTTTCATTTAAATTTTTCCTAAACCAAACTCGCTAAGCCTAATTTTAAAAATTGAGTGAAATCAAGTGAGCGGTTGGGTTTCTGATAAATTTTTATTGATTCGGTATTAGTATATTCACTTGTCACTTTTGTATTTCTGTTTGCACGCTCCTAAAATAATTTTGAGGGTATGTTTCTATAATTTCTTTTCACATATTCCTAAAATTTTATAAATTCGAATAAGTTTGGGGGTGTTTCTCTAACTTCTTTTTATACTCTCCTAAAACTATAATTATTCGACTTAATTTAGGAATATGTTATTAAAAAAAAAAACATGAATATAGTTTTTCATTTTCTTCTCTTTCGACAAGTGAATACCAGGATTTTCGTTTCTTATTCAGAGCTGTATTTTAAATGTGGGGTCATAAGAGAGGATAGCGACAAGCGATTTTACCTCGAGTATCGATTGATTAAACCAAATTTCTATTTTTATTCCAATGATACCCGTGGTCGTTTTGCAAAGCCAAACCAAGTCCTATTGATTTCTGTGAATATTCGAGCCTACATTAGTGGATAGTAGACCCCAATCAAGCGTATGGTTTTCTTGAATCCTTCAATGGTTTTAAATTATGAGCTTAACAATTGAATAATCGAATCCGGTATTTGACTAGTTATACATTTGAGTTCTCACACACACATTTCAAATGGATCTAGAATGGTTTTTATTGATATTGATAGTTGAAATTCTAGAACACCACTTGGTGTGGGTTACTTCCCGAACTTGATCCGATTTAGGGATGTTGAGGGAGGAACAAATTGGTCATTTCGATTGAACTCTATATTTACGTGCATATACTTCTTTTGTGTTAGTGTAATTTGTCATTTTTTGTTAGTTAGTTCGTTAGTTAGTTTAGTTTAGTGTTAGTTTTTGGCTCGAGGACTAGCCAAATTCAAAGTTTGGGGGTATTGATAGGTGTGAAAAACCTATCTATTTCTAAACCGGATTTGTTAGTTCTCAAGCATTTTAGTTATATTTAATTGTGTTTTAGTGTAGAACAGGGAAAGGACCTCAAAGGGCGAGAAATAAGTGAAAACGGTGGAGAAACGGTGAAGAAAATGTGTAAAACAGGGTTTCGGTGAATGAAGACCACCGCCTAAGCGGAAGTTCCACCGTTTAGGCGGAAAAAAGGCAGAATGTTGGAGTGCTGAAGGGCTGAACCGCCGCCTAGGCGAGAAAACCACCGCCTAGGCGAGAAAACAATAGAATATCTTTCCAGCAGCAGCCGCCTAAGCGAACAAACCACCGCTTAGGCGAAGTAACCGACATAACTTAACCGACTTAAGTCCACCGCCTAAGCGGTGCACCACCGCTTAGGCTGTGACACTCTGCACAAAAATATCTATTTTTAGATATTTTGAAGATATTTCCAACCCTTGCCTATAAAACCCCTTTCTCCCCCAATTGCTAAAAAGGTTAGAACCCCTTAGACGTGAGAGGAGACTCCGGTTGTTCTTGGGATCTCTCTTTCACCTTAGTTAGATTAGATTAGTTTAGGAAGTAGATTCTATTAGTTGTAAAGAGTGTTCTTGGCTAATCCTTGAAGAGCCAAAAGAGGAAGTTCATCAACGGAAAAAAGGAAACTCGGGAGGATCGTTCTTTGTCGAAAGTGGACTACTCCACTTTGAGATTTGGCTTTTCTTCCCTTGTTTTCATCTTCGTATTTAATATTTATAGTTTGTAATGATGATCTCCTCTTGATTTATGTTGTATTGGCTAAGAACATGTTAGTGTAAATTTAGAGATTAGTTAGGGAAATGTGTAGTTGTGTAAATACTCATTTGGTTTAATATACGTTTCTTTAACGGTTGTTGTTTTAAGTTCGATTGTGTTTATCATTTGATGACAATCTTAATATCCTTGTAACGGTATTAGGGTTGAATTTGAGAATCTAGGGTTTGACACTCGGGAGAGGTAACCCTGGATTTGGATTAGGGTAAACACATCGTTACGACCTAACGACCTGGGAGGGCATTAGTTAGTATGCAATCAATGACGTTGGGTTAAGACTCACACGGCCTAGAGTCGTTAAGACATTGAGGGGGACCTCTTTGTCGACACTAAAGTCGCGTATTCCCTCGTCTTACACTCGGAAGAGGTGGCGGAGGAGTTTACGAACCGAGATTGTCGGATACCTAAACTCCGTTATTGTTAACCGAACGAAATCAAATGTGTATTAAGTGAACGAAATCAATCCCTAATTAATCAACTTAGTTAGAATTAACCCACTAATTGTAATTTAGCTTAGTTTAACTTCAATTCACGCTTTCCGTCATCAGGATAACACGGGACTACATCAATTGCGGTATTCAATTCAATTATTCACACTTTTCTCTGTGGGAACGATATCCGATATTCAAAGATCCACTATATTAAAACTTTAGACCTCGTATACTTGTGAGCGTAAGTAGGCGTGCGCAAAATCGCCACCTACCAACAGGTATTTCCCAATGATAGTATATAGCATGATAATGAAGACGGGGGTTTAAAACACGTACCTGGGAGGCGAGAGAAGCTCGCCTTCGACTCAAATCGGTAGAGATGGATCTAACTTATTTTTTATTTTCTTGGGTTACCTCCCAAGAAGCGCTTGGTTTATGGTCGTCAGCCTGACACGCCGAAGTGCTCGTCAAAGAGCGACTTCGGCCTATAGTAAGTGTCGTACAATACTACATATGGTTTTGGTTCAGTACGCCCTTAAGTATGGCGTGATTTAGCTCTGATCGACCTAAGCTTTCAACAGGATGCTCCACCGACTCATATACTTGGTGGGCATGGAAGAATGTTGCTAATGGTGGTGAAGGACAAGTGAGCCACATCGGATCCTCGTAGATGTGATCGTCTTGGATCGACTGCGGCATCACGAGCTGGAATTCAAACGGTGAAAATTCACAATGATAAATATGTGAATCTCCATCGATGTCACCCAAGTACCTCCCGCTTGTCTTCGGTTCCTCCCGGTGGCTTTCACAATAAGATTCGGCTTATTCACCTCTTAGTGCCACCGTCTCTGTCTCGGCATCAACAAAGTAGATGAGCTGACCGATTTGCGTCTGCAAAGACGTTATGGTCACATTGATGTCGGCGCAGACCGTCTTGATATAATCAAAATGATCCTCGTGCTCGTTGATTCGATCATGCATCTCCTTCAAGAATCTCTGAGTTTCTCCCATAACTGTAGCGAAAATTTCTTCTAAGGTAGGGGAAGACTCCTCATCTTGATCTGGAATGTCAATCCATGGCGCCATTGAATTGAAACTCTGATAATCAAAGGCTGCCATGTCTTTCAACAACCAACGGCTTTATCCGCGGTTAGTTGGTCGAAAGAGGTGGTACAGTTTTCTCTTTCAACCCACATTGTGGTTGCGACTTGTAACCTATCGAGGAAGTTCACTAGTTAACACTCCCTCGGGAAACGATGGTTCGGAAACTAGAGTAGAAAATTCTTGTATCGATCCCAAGTACAGTAAAATGGCTCAAAATCTCGTTTAAAGAAATACAAAAGTACCTGTCAATCTAACATCTTCAAGCACCCTGTAGGAAAACAAAAACAAAAACTACAAAGAAGAATTTATACAGGAAAAAAATGCCTAAAGTAAAATCTGGTCATTTATTCACAATATCTATAATAATAAAAAAACCAATTCCTAGCAACGGCACCAAAAACTTGGTATACAAATACGTGTTCGATCTCGTTTTAGTTTATGTTAACGGCGTTTGACTTATTCGACAATCTCAGTTCGTAAACTCCCCCGTTACCTCTCCCGATTGTAAGACGGGAGAATACACAACTTTTTGTCAACAAATAAGTCCCCCTCAACGTCTTAATGACCCTAGGTCATGTGAGTCTCGCCCTAACGTCATTGATTGCACACTCTCCAACTCCCTCCCGGGTTATTGGATCATCACGTTGTGTTTAACCTAGTCTGAATCCAGTCCGGAGTGTCAACCCCCATATTCTCAATATATCTAAACTATCATATAATCATAGAATAATGATAAACACAATCAGAATAACAAAGAACAATCATTAAAGAAACACAACTCAAACAAAACTCCATTTTTATAAATAATATTAATCCCTTAGATAATCCAAGTTTAGCCTATGGCCATAACCATATTTATAATTAAAATCGAGCTAAACATGCTCAAACAACTATCAAAGTTAAGAAATAAAAGAAGAAACGGATAAACTTAGCCGTATTCTGAAGTTTAGCCGCTAAAACCATTCAACGATCGCTTCTCCTTCTCTACATGGTAATCTTCTCATTCAGAATTATTTGAGCACTCCCCAAACTCTCTCTCTTTATTCTATTCTAAGCCCTAAGGGCTCTAATGGCCAGGGAGGAAGAAAAGAGAGGAGAGGAGAGGGGATTAAATAGAGAAAATATCTAAAAAAAATATATAATCTGGTGCAGAGCTGACCGCCGCCGCGGTGAGTAGGTCGGTTTGATCTTCGTTTGAGTAGTGGAGTTAGAGGTGGATTCAGGACCTCTCTGCATTTTCACCATCTAGGCGGTGAGCTTCCAGCAGATTTAGGCCCTCTATGCATTTTCACCGCCGGGCGATGGGCTTCTTTTCAGAATATTGCCTCTTTGTTTGTTTTCTACCGTTCTTCCACCGTGCTTGATTTGATTTGATTGTTTAAGCTCCGTTTTCCTACTTTTTTACCTTACACACCTGATTTATAGCAAAAAGAATAAAAACATATTAAGAAGCTATAGGAAATACTCAAAAACTAATAAAATTGGTTTGGAAATATATAGGTAGATCACAACTACTAGTTGCCTCCCAATAAGCGCTTGGTTTATTGTCCTTGGCCCAACATGGAGAAGTGCTCATCAAAGAGTGGCTTCCGCCCGTAGTACGTGTCATACACCACTACGTACGGGTCTTGGTTCAGTACGCCCTCAAGACTGGTGAGATGTGGTTATTATCGGCTCAATCTTTCAATAACACTCCTCACCGGCTCATGTACTTGGTGGGCATGAAAGAGCATTGCTTTTGGCGGTGAAGGATAAGTGTGCAACATCGGATCCTTGTAGATGTGATCGTCTAGGATCGATGGTGGCATCACAATTTGGATCTCCAATGGTGAAGAATCACAATCGTCGATCCATGCTTAGGTTACCGTTTTATTCGATTCATCATAGTTGAACTCTCCCAAGCTCTTTCTGCTCGTTTCTGGTTCCTCATAGTGGCTTTCACAAGATGTGTCCTGTGTATCTCTCAGTGCCACCGTCTCTGACTCGGCCTCAATAAAGAAAATAAGCTGACCGATTTAAGTATCTAGGGACTTTACGGTCTCATCAATTTCAGTGCAAATTGTCTCAATGTTGTCAAGACGATCTTCATTCTCATTGATCCGGTCATTCGTCTTCCTCCAGAATGCCTACGTCTCCCTAAGAAAATTAGCGAATATTTTCTCCAGGGTGGGGGATACTCCACGTTTTGGTGGTCCGGGATGTCAATCCATGATGCCAAAATGGTAGAACTATCCCCCAAGCTTTGGTAGCTTGATGAATAATTCCAATAGTGAAAATTATACTCCGCCATGTCTTCCAACAATCGATAGGCTTCGTCCGCGGTAAGTTGGTCGAAAGAGGTGGTACCGTTTATTCTTTCTACCCATGTTCTGGTTGCGGCTAATAACCCGTCGACAAAATTTAGTAGTTGACACTCTCTCGGAAAACAATGATTCAGAAACCAGAATAGCAATTCCTTGTATCGATCCTATGCACAGTAAAACGGCTCAGAATCTCTTTGAAAGAAGCGCAAAAGTACCCCACAAAAAAACAAAAACTGCAAAACAAAAATTATAAACAAAATAAATGTCTAAATTAAAATCAAGTTATTTACTCACAATATCAACAACAATCTAAAAACATAATCTCCGGCAATGGTGCCAAAAACTTGGTAGTGCGTAGATAGGTCGCTACTTTCACCGCAAGTGTACAGGTCAAGTTTTAGTAGAGTGGGAAGAGTAATGGTTGTCATATTCACAGGGATTGGTTGAGATTATCGCTGAGTACCATAATTATCATAACTTAACTTTATTTAGGAGATAAAAAATGTAGTTTTTATATTAATAATATACTAAACTAAGTTAATTAATCTAATATACTAATATAGTTGTATGACGTTTATGGGAAATTATTGCCTAGGGATTAACTTCGCCTATTTAAACGTGTTCGTTTCAATCTAGTTTACATTAACGACATTCATCCTATCCGACAATCTCAGTATCGTAAACTCATTTACTACCTCTCCCGAGTGTAAAGTGAATGAATATGTGATTTCGTGTCAACGTTGAAGTCCCCCTTGAGCGTCTATACGAGACTTGGTCACATGAGTCTTGCCCCAATGTCACGAATTGCACACTTTCTAACTCCCTCCTGGGTTAGTAGATCATCGCGTTGTGTTTAAACCCTAGTCCGAATTCAGGATTACCTCTCCCGAGTGTCAAACCCCATATTCTCAATATATCTAAACAAGCATATAAATTGAAAGTCTGCATCCACCGCTACAGCGGTGAAAATACTGAGAGTTTGTTGAAGCTCCACCGCTGCAGCGGTCAAAATGCAGAAAGCTCCACCGCTGCAGTGGTCAAACCAGCACTGCAGTGGTCACCTGCCAAAATCCTACCAACCTCTCCACCGTTGCAGCAGTCAGGTACCAAATATTTTAGATATTTTGAATACTATAAATATCGTTCCTCTTCTCCCCAAACGAGAGGTGGACATTTTTGGGAGTCTTAAGAGCTCTAAGGCCATTCAACCAATAGAAGATCATCAAAGACAAGAGGAGGAAGCGTTCTCAGAGCATTTTTAGCAGCGGATCTTCAGATAACGGCTAGTGTCCTCGTTTATCTCTTCAATTCTTAGTTTAGTTGAATGTTTGAATATCTTTAGCTTGTTTCTATTTGTATATAGGGCTACGGCCATGTGTAGTTAAACATATATTGTTTAGGGCTTGATTGATGGTAGGGCGTAAAATACGCCGCTACTTTCACTCACAAGTATATGAGGTCAAGTTTTAGTATAGATCGGGAGAGTTAGGGTTATCGTGTCCACAGGGATTGGTTTTGACTATAATCAAATACCGCGTTTATCATGACCTAATTTTATCTAGGCGAAGATAAATTGAATAAAATTAATTATACTAATACTAAGTTAATTAATCTAATTAAATTAACTATACTAATACTACTATGAGATGTTTAGGGAAAGTATTGCCTAGGGATTAACTTTTGTTTACAAAACTGTGCTTGGTCTCGTTTTAGTTTACATTAACGGCTTTCGACTTATCCGACAATCTCAGTTCGTAAACTCCCTCGCTACCTCTCCCGAGTGTAAGATGAGGGATATACCACGACTTCGTGTCAACGAAGAAGTCCCCCTCAACATCTTAACGACCCTAAGTTGCGTGAGTCTCACCCCAACATCATTGATTGCACACAATCTAACTCCCGACCTGGTCATTGGATCATCATGTTGTGTTTACCCTATTGATAATCTCAGTTCTAAAACTCCACCGCCATCTCTCTCGAGTGTAAGACGGGAGAATACATAACTTCGAGTCAACGAAGAAGTCCCCCTCAACATCTTAACGACCCTAGGTCACGTGAGTCTTGCTCCAACGTCATTGATTGTCTACAATCCAATTTCCTCCCGGGTTATTGGATCGTGGCGTTTGTCTATTCTAGTCCGAATCCAGAATTTGTCAAACCCCATATTCTCGATATATAAATATAAGCATAATAAACAAACAATACGGCAAACACAATCAACATAACGAAGAACAACCGCTAACCAAACACAAACTCAACAAAACAACACTTTTATAAATTACATTAATCCCTAGACAAAAACTCGTTTAGCTCATGGCCATAGCCAATTATACAATGAAAACTAAGCTAAACATGCTCAAACAACAATCCTAAGTTAAGAAATAAAAGAAGGAATAAGAGAAACTTAGCCTAGTCCGAAGATTTATCACTACAAACGTTCCGATATCGCTCCTCCTTCGTTGCAACGTGATCTTCTCCTTAGGATTTGAATGAGCACTCCCAAAACCTCTCAATCTATCCTCCTAAAGTCTATGAAGGTCCCTTCGCCTAATGGAAAGGAGAGGAGGAGAAAACTAGGCTCAAAATATCCTAAAATATCTAAAATAATATCTAAACTGGCACAGAGGTTTTCGCCTAGGCGAAGAAAACTTCACCTAGGTGAAGTTACAGTAGGAAGGTTGGTTAACTTTCTGCCGGATTTCCGCCTAGGCCGAAAAACTGCAGGTTTGCATTTTGTTTTGACTGTAACTTCTTCATCCGAACTCCGATTGATGTGATTCAAAAACCTATGGAAAGCTAAGAAAAATATATACAACTTACATGTTTTGATTGTTTCCAAAATAGGATTTAATAATAGTCCAAAATAGCATTGAAGTTACAACACCTGTACCGGCTTTGCACATTTTCGCCCTTTTTCCACCGTTCTTGATCCGATTTGATCATGTTTGATCCATTTACATACCTTTTCACCTCAAACACCTGATTTAGATAAAAACACATAAAAACATATTAAAACATACTAAACATACTCGAAAACTAACAACGTTCGGATTGGAAATAGATAAGTAATTTAAACTTATCAATTAACTTCATGTAAATGTTGTTTGAATAAAATCTATGTTTCATTAATGGTTGTTCGTGTTTATACGATTGTGTTTACCGTTATTCCACGTTTATATGCTTGTTATGATATATTGAGAATATGGGATTTGACACTTAGGAGAGGTAACTCCAGATTCGGACTAGGGTTTAAACACAATACAACGATCTAATAACCTGGGAGAGAGTTAAAAAGTGTGCAATCCGTGATGTTGGGGTGAGACTTATGTGACCAAGTGTCGTATAGACGCTCGAGAGGGACTTCGGCGTTGACGCGAAGTCACATATTTATTCACTTTACACTCGAGAGAGGTAGTGAATAAGATTTCGATACCAAGATTGTCGAATAGGATTAACGCCGTTAATGTAAACTAGATTGAAACGAACACATGTAAGTGAATGAAGTTAATCCCTAGGCAATAATTTCCAATAAACGTCATACTAGTATATTAGTTTAATTAGATAATTAATTTAGTATGTTTATTATAAAAATTACATTTTTATCACCTAGATAAAGTTACGTTATGATAATCGCGGTACTCAACGATCGTCTAATCTAATCCTTGTGGATACGACAACCCTAAATTTTCCAATCTATACTAAAACTTGACCCGTACACTTGCGGTGAAAGTAGTGACATATTCACACGCAAGCCAAGTTTTTGGTGCCATTGCCGATGATTGGTTTTTAGATTGTTGTTGATATTATGAGTAAGTAACTTGATTTTAATTTAGGCATTTCTTTTGTTTATAATTATTGTTGTTTGTAGTTTTGTTTTTGTTTTTCATACAAGGTACTTGAAGATGCTAGATCGACAAGTATTGACGCATTTCTTTCAATGAGATTCCAAGCCATCATTTCTTTCAATGAGATTCCAAGCCATTTTATTATGCTTGGGATCGATACAAAGAGCTGCTATTTTGGTTCCCCAATCATGGTTTCCCGAGGGAATGTCAACTTCTGAAGTTCCTCAACGGGTTACAAATTGCAACCAGAATGTGAATGGAATGAGGAAATGGTACCACCTCTTTCTACGAACTAACTGTAGATGAAACATTTTAGTCGTTGGAGGAATTGGCGGCTTTTTATTATTAGAGTTGGAATTATTCACCAAGTTACCAAATCTTGGGGGATTATTCCAACACTTCGGTGCCATGGATTGACACTCAGGTTTAAGATGTGGAGTCTTCCCCTGCCTTAGAAGAAATGTTCATCAAAGTTATGGGGGAGACTCAGATGTTTTTGCGAGAAACACATGATCGACTCAACGAGCACGAGGATCATCTTGATAATATTGAGACGGTTTGCACCAAAATTGATATGACCATAACATCTTTTCAGACGCAAATTTGGTATGTTGAGGCTGAGTCAGACACGGTGGCACTGGGATACACACAAGCCATATCATATGAAAGCCACCGTGAGGAACCGAATGCAAGCGAAAGGTACTTGGGTGAGATCGAAGATAATCATGCTAATATTGAGATAACCCAAGTATGGATTGGGGATGAAGAATCATATGTTAATTGTTGTGATTTTTACCGTTTGAATTCCAATTGGTGATACTGCCCTAGATCCAAGACGATCACATTTATGAGGATCTGATGTGGCTCACTTATCCTACCCTGTTTCCAACTCAGTACATTCAAGCTCCCCAAGCACAAAATCCAAAGATGAGTCAAGTTGAAAGATCGAACCTAACAAAGCTAAATCTAACCAGTCTTGTTGGCGTTCTAAACCAAGACCCATATGTGGTGTTGTACGACACTTACTATGGGCGGAAGCCGCCCTTTGACGAGCACTTCTCCATATTGGGCCAAGGACAATAAATCATGCGCTTCTTAGGAGGTAATCCAAGTCAAAAATAAATTAGATCTGTCACTACCGACTTGATTCGAAGGTGAGATTCTCTCGCCTCCTAGGTACGTGTTCTAAACTCCCTTTGTCAGCATGCTTTATTTCAATTATTGAGAACAATGATTGGGTCGCTGTAGACACTGACCGTTATAAGTTTGGGGGGTGATTTGTAGTATGTTAGTATGTTTTATTGTTTGTATGCATTTATGTTTAGTGTATGATGTGTTTATGTTTGTTGTTGTTGTAGCAATGTAAGTTTTGCGTTCATCTAGGCCATTACCCGATGATGATATTACCCCCTGGTTGTTTGTTGAGGTCAAGGATAATGCCCATTCATGTGTGTTCTGTGTGCTTGGCATATCATTTTGGTGAAAGTTATTGTGGATCCTAATTTGCACAAACACGTAGACTAAATGTATAGTTATTCAATTGATTTGAGGCAAATTATCCATTAGCCAAATTCATGACAATTTAAGGATTCTAGAACCTGATTGGGAAAAATTTGAGGTGAAATCCTAGGCAAGGTAGTTCAATAGACATGATTTAGGCATTCATTTGATTCACTTGAGCCTTTGAAGCTTACCTTGTAAAATGTTTATCCTTCGTTACCAAGTCGAAGCCTATAATGCCGTTTCAGTTCTGAACACATAACAAATACCTTGGCCAATTGAATTCTTTCCAAACCTATATCGCTGAACCAAAGACACAATTTGAGTAAAATCAAGTTAGCATTCGTGTATGCTACTTGAAGTGAACGGTTGAGTTTAGGACGAATTTTTGATTGGTTCGATATTCGAGTACTCACTTATCATTTTTCTTTCGTTTTGACCACTCCCGTGAAATTGTAATAATCGAACAAGTTTGGGGGTGTGGTACATTGTTTAAAAAAACATATATAAATATAGTTAAATTCCGTTTCTTTTGACAAGTTAGTACGTCGGTCTTAAATGATTGTTCGGGGTTGTTTCCAATTTATGTATGGGGGTTCGAGTGTGATTATGTGCCAAGCGTTGTGCCTTGGGTATTGTTGAGTTAACGATGTTAACCTGTTTTCCATTCCTAATATACCCTTGGCCATGTTCCAAACCGAACCACGACCTATTGATCTTTTCGAATTTCAAAGCCTACATTAGCAGAGAGTAGAACTCAATCAGGTGTATGGATATCCTAATCATTTATGGTTAAAGTCGTGAGTTTCGTTGGTGGATAATCCAATCCGGTCTTGAATAGCTATATTATTGAGTTTAGCACACACAAGTTAAAAGGATCTAGAATGACGTTTACCGTTATTGAATGTCAAAATTCTAGAACACCACATAGTGCGTTTTACTCCTGAACTCAATAATATTTGGGGGTTGTTGAGGGAAAAATGTTTTGGTCGTTAGCTGAATTCAAAACTCGCATATCGTTATGTTTAGGTGGTTAGTGTTTTAATTTGATGTTTAGTTGTTTGTGTTAGTTAATTTAGTTGTGTTTTTATTTTTTATTTTAGTGTGAGTGTTTTGCTCGAGGACTAGCAAAATTCTATATTTGGGGGTATTTGATAGGTGTAATTTATCTATTTATTTCCAAGCTGATTTTAGTAGTTTTCAAGTATTTTTATAGCATTTTATTGTATTTTAATACTTTTTTATTTATTTGTCTTAAATTAGGTATTTGGGGTGAAAATTTACTAAAACGATCCATAAACGATCAAAGCGGTGGAAGAACAATAGAGAAAGAGGGCAAAAAAACCAAATTCAAAGCCTGCATCTACCGCTGTAGCGGTGAAAATATAGAGAGTTTGCTGAAGCTCCACCGCTGCAGCGGTCAAAATGCAGAGAGCTCCACCACTTCAGGGGTCAAACCAGCGTTATAGCGGTCATCCGCCAGAATCCTACTGACCTCTCCATCGATGCAGCGGTCAGGTGCAAGATATTTTAGGATATTTTAGATATTTTGAATCCTATAAATACCATCCCTCTTCTCCCCAAACGAGTGGTGGACGTGTTCGGGAGTCTTGAGAGCTCCAAGGCCATTCAACCAATAGAAGATCATCAAGGCCAAGAGGAGGAAGTGTTCTCGGAGCGATTTTAGCAATGAATCTTCGGATAACGGCTAGTCTCCTCATTTCTCTTTTTAATTCTTAGTTTGGTTGAATGTTTTAATATGTTTAGCTTGTTTCTAGTTATATATAGGGCTACGGCTATGTGTAGTTAAACATATATTGTTTAGGGCTTGATTGACTTCATGTCAACGTTGTTTGAATAAAATCTATGTTTCGTTAATGGTTGTTCGTTTTTATCCGATTGTGTTTACTGTTATTCTACGTTTATATGTTTGTTATGATATATTGAGAATGTTGGCCCAGTGGAATACCCAAGAGCAGTTGAATTGGATAATTAAAAAATTATTAGAATAATAACTTCAATAAATAAAATAATTAATTTTAATCCTAAATTAATTATTATATTTATATCACAGTGGAATTATCAAATCAACTAAATGCACACCAAACAACGATAACAAAATAAATATTGTAGCATATCAAAAATTTATACTGGTTCACCAAGTTACTCTTGGCTAATCCAGTCCTCCATGCCCCACGGAGAGTCGCACCCACTAATACTCAAGATCCTTTTAAAGGTAGGAACCAAACTCTCACAACGATTCTTTTATAGGCTCAGAATCAACCTTTACAAAATCATTTTCACAGGCTAAGGAAGAACCTCTACTTTTTACAAGCTAAAGAATAACCTAATTCTTTTTAACACAAAGACAAAAGAATCAAAACCTCACCAACACTCCAAATATCCTTTTACCCGATAAGGATTAAACCGTTACAAAATTCACATAAATCAATTCTATCCAGGAAGAATTACTACCTCAATCTCTTTACAGGAAGAGACTGAAACCGGCTACCCTTTAATTAAATACCCCCAACAGTATTTAATCCGTCACACTACTCACCAATACAAATTGATAAGCAAATTATCTCACTCGGAGCTTCTACCATCCCAGATAAATTAAAACTCGATTAATATCCCAAAACTAGTTTTAGAAATATATGAGATATTCAAACTCTGATTTTTAACAAAAGATGGGTAGCATCAGATTTTAGAAATTGTTTATAAAATATTTTCTTTAATAAAAATCAGAAACAATTTTTAAAAATCAATTTCCAAAAATTAAAGAAGTAATGCAAAATAGAAAGTAATTGGAAAGATTTCGCTCGGAATCCACTAAAAAATAATTAGAACGCAGTTACTTCAGATCCGGTAGCAACAATGATTAATAGCCAATTATTCTCAAGATTGTCTCTTAGAATAACTCTAAAAAAATCTCAGTATGGTATCTTTTAGAAAAACTCAATATGTGAGATATAAATCATCTCTCTAACGGCTAGTTTCCATATGTCATGACACTTAAATGCTGTCTTAGACCCCTTATATCATTATGACTTCATTTTGATTCAATTCACTTAATTATAGCTTTTAAATCTCTCAATTAAGTTCCCTAAATATTTCTCAATCTCAATTAAATAGAATATACATAATTTTATGTACCAAATTGAGAAATATTAAAACTTAATGAACCAAATCAATAAGAATTAAATAATAGGTATACCATATCTTAAATATCATAAAATCCCTAAAATCTCTCACAAATCCCAACAAAAAACGGCTACTTTTAGATATGAATTCGGAATCCTCAATATCCTGAAACTATGTCATTAGTCGACCGCTCGATTTAGGATATAGCGAAGTTAAATATTTTGTGCCCATCGGTCGACCTATCTGTCAACTTAGAGATTTAGAGAGTTCCATTTTCCTTCACCGGTCAACCTACCTGTCGACTTAGAGATACAGAGAGTTTCATTTCTCTTGACCGGTCGACTTACCTGTCGACTTAGAGATTCAAAGAGTTTGTCTGCTTTGTCTGGTCGACTTACCAGTCGATTGAGACATACAAAGAGTTTGCCTTATATGATTCGGTCAACTTACCAGTCGACTTAAAGATACTGGATCTCTTTTCTAAACTCGTTTTTAACACATTCTCATTTACGTTTTCACCTCTTTACCCCTTTTTTTTTCTTAATTAGCTCCACTAAATACTTAACTCCAATTTTAATCAATTATAAATATTTCTTTTTCAATTACACATAGGAGCAAATAATTTAACTAATTAGGATCCTATTAAAAATACACATATTTATAAAAATTATTTAAAAATCTTTTTGTTTCGTGTGTGATCCTAATTGGGATATTAAGAGTTAAAATTTAAACCTGAGTTGTTTTCCCTAGATTCTTCAAATTCTTCAACCTCTTAATCCTTCATCATCTTTATCATCAAATCTTCATCAATTGGAACTAATAAACTGAAACACTTAAACAAACCATTAGTCCCACAAAAAATATCAACATTTAATTGTCCATCAAAATCTTAGGATTAATAGAGAATACGAGGTTTGACACTCGGGAGAGGTAATCCCAGATTTGGACTAGGGTTTAAACACAAAGCGACAATCTAATAACCTGGGAAAGAGTTAGAAAGTGTAAAATCCATGACGTTGGGGCAAGACTCATGTGACCAAGTGTCGTATAGATGCTCAAGGGGGACTTCAACATTGACGCGAAGTCACATATTCATTTACTTTACACTCAGGAGAGGGAACGAATGAGTTTACGATACTGAGATTGTCGGATAGGTCGAATACCGTTATTGTTAACTAAACGAAACCAAACACGTTTAATTAAATAAAGTTAATCCCTAGATAATCCATTCCCCTAAACGTCTTAATATAGTATAAATAGTTTAATTAGATTAATTAGTATTTTAGTTTAGTATTTATATTTATAAACAAAATATCTTTTTAACGCCTAAATAAAGTTAGGTTATGATAATCGTGGTACTCAACGACCGTCTAATCCAATCCCTGTGGATACAACAACCCTAACTCTTCTACTCTATACTAAAACTTAACCCGTATACTTGAGGTGAAAGTAGCAACGTATTTACGTGCTTCCACTTCCTCTTTGTGACTCTCCACTATGTAGAAATTAAGAATTCTTTTGTTCATTTTCCATTCACTATCAATAAAATGTGCCATAAGACACATATAATTTAAATTTTAAACAGAAGTCCATGTTTTAGAGGTGAGACAAATTCTTTGACCTCGAATAGCAGATTTCAACTTTTTGTTCTCAGACGAATAAATATCAAAACAATCTTTAGCAACCGTGATTCGAAATGGTATTTTTTGTCCATTTTGGGCAAACAACAAGCATAAAGTTCAGAAACCCCTCACCCTCAACAAAGCGGAAAGACAACTCGTCAATAATTAACATTTTCGCCAAAGCCTTACGACATTCCTCAATACTAAATTGTACCGCCACCAATTTTCCACTAGAAGATCCATCTACTCCCGATTCTTGTTTTGGTTTAAAACCTAATGTGGTTTGAGATGCATCATTCCTGAAAGGATACTGCTGACAGTAGCTTTCAATATGAGTTTTCATTGACCCAGTTCTGTGAATTTTCGAGTTACAATAATAAGTAGTGGAACAATAATTACAAACTGCTCTTTCTAATTTTGGTTTAATACCTAGTGGGGTTAACATAGTAAAATGGCTCCAAACAATAGATCGCTTCCTCCTGGAAGGAGCAGGATTTTCAGGTGCAACTGGTGGCTTAGCAGTAGAATCTTTATCATTCTCTTTAGGACACATGCTAGTCTGACATTCATTCTTAACCATTTAATGATTTAACAAAAAAATAAATAAAGAGAAATTAAATTATTTACAAAAAAATCTAACATGAAATAGCAAGTATTATAAATCGAAAAAAAAAAAAAAAAAAAAACTTACAGACCGAGCAAAAATAACAAGCAGACGACGTCGAGTCGAGAGAGATAGCAAGCATACGACAACAATGACAGTTTGTCACTGCTTCATTGGAGATCGGAGCAAATAGACATCAAAGAGGATGATCGGACTAAAGGTCTAAGAAAGAAAGAGAGAAAAATAAGAGAGAGATTGAGATAGATGAGAGGAATGAGAGAGAGAGAGAGATGTAGGTCTGGAAAGTAGAGTACAGAGAGTGAGGGAGACAGCTAAATGAGAACAACACACTAGGGTTTCCAACTTTCTCCATATATGACGGGAATTTGTTTGTAATAAGAAATTTTCAAGGGGGTAAATGTAATATAAGCGCATATTACATTTTAAGTTCGGTCGGGTTCGGGGGAGGAGGGTATGGTATGTTTGGTATCCGATCCAAGCCGGTTATCTCTGCTGGTAGGCCAGGTTCGGTTATGATTTTTTTGGGTTAGGTTGTAACTACCCGACCCGGGGTCGGATCAGGCGGGCCGGATGGACTGGGTCGGGTACACGGTTTTCACTTACACCCTTGATTGGAGTTTGATTTTTTTCTTGGTTTCAATGCTGATTCGTTCAGTTAACCAAAATGTTGGGGTTGGTCAACTAACAATGTCCGTTGTGTTTTTGTGTGATTTGATCTCTTGGTTAAAAACTATTCGTTTTTTATGATTTCAAGGGAGAGATTTGGGGGATTTGAACTTATTAAAGACATGGTATATCTATTTGATTATCCTTATTTATTTGGTCCACATAATTTATGATTCTCTTAATTTAAGTTGATTAATACTTTCTATCTTTGTGATTGTAAATTAAGAAATATTTCTTAAACTTATTTGAGATATTTAAAAGATATTTTTAAGTGGAATATCCAAGAAATGAAAGGTAATATTATATGGGGTCTAAGAGTACCTTTTCGAGGCATATCTTTTGAAAAGTATCCATCGGAGGGTTTGATATCTGTCCATAAAAAATGAACCTGAGGTATTGAAAGAAAACACATCAAGAATAATCAATTTTGAGCTATTCTAAGAGTGATTTTTACAGTGAGATTTCTGTGAGATATTTTTCCTAAGTTCTTGATCTAAAGTACTGTTGATTTAGCGTTACCGATTTGTTCTCTATTACAATTCTATTTACATCTTCGGTGTTTTTCAGGTGAGATTTTTTGAAGTTTTTTTTTTTTTTTTTGAATTCATATTATTATTGATTGCTTGGTTGTAAGACTGTTATACAATCGTTTCCAAACTTAAAATCCTGAAAAATCTTTTTAAAAAATGATTTTGTTTGATTATCTCATTACGTGCTCTAAATTATGCTACCCACTTATTTATTTAATAAGATATTATTTTCCTCACATTGTATCTACCATGTAGTAATTTTTGGGATATTAATTGAGTATATCTATATTGAGGTGGTAGAAACTCTTTGTGGAAAGAAACTCATATTTTTCTATATTTGTGAGTTTGAGTGGATTAGACACATTTGGGACGGTGTCTAGTCAGGGTAGCTAAGTTTTGATCTTTTTCTTTTGAAAAATATTAGGGTTTAATCTTTGTCCTGCAAAAAGGTTAGGTTATTCTTTTCCCTTGAAAAGAATTAGGTTTTGATTATCCCTACAATTGAATTGTGTTTTTTGAGTCAATTGTAGAGGTTCAATCCTTACCTATAAAAAGGATAATTGATAGAGTGGTGAGGTTAATCTTTAGCCTGGTAAAAATATAGGGTTCATCCTTTACTCGGGAAACGGGTAAAACATTGAAGGTTGATTTTATGCTTGTAAAAGAATCATTGTAAGGGTTTGGTTCCTACCTGTTAAAGGAATCAGGGGTTTAGTAGTCGCGAATTTTCATGGAGCTCGAGGGACTAGATTAGGTAAGGCTAAATTGTTGGACCAGGATATATCTTGGTGTCCGGTATTTTTTACTTTTCTTTATATTATGTTTGGGTGTGCACTTAACATTAAACACTTATCCGCTGCATGATGAATGGTTTATTTACCAACAAATCAAGTATTTTTAGTTTCAAATATTTATGTTTTTTTAAGTATTTTTGTTAGTTTAATATGTTTTTGTATTGTTTTGTAGCTTTATAAATAAATGGGAAACAAGATGCAAAATCGGTTCAGGTGCAGTAACTTTAAGGCCATTTTTGATATTTACGCAATCCTATGTTGGAAAATATCAAAACATGGAAGTTGTATATCTATGTCTTATCTTTCCATATATTTTTGAATCACCTCAATTGAATTTTATACGAGAAAGTTATGACAAAAATACAAATTAGGCGCCAACCACTGTCCCTGTATTGCTGTAGCGATAATTTCCATCGTGTTATCGCTACAGCGATGGTTTGATCATTGCAGCACTATTCCAGTAGTGAGTTTTCTTCCTTCTATTAATACAATGATGCATTTGATCGCTGCAGCGCCCGGACACCAGCTAACATCGATATTTTTAAATATTTTTGAGATATTTTGCATTTCTCTTAATTCCCACTCATTTTCACAAGACCAAGAACATTTTTTGGAGTTTGTTGAGAGCTCAAGATCATACTAAGCAATAGAGTTCATCAATTAGATAAGAGAAAACAAGATCATAGCGGATTTTATGGACGTGGAACCATCCATTCTTCAGATATCGTCTATTCTCCTTTGTTTCTCTCTTTATTTCTAAACTCTTATTGGTTGTTTGATCATGTATATATCGTTTTTAGTTAAATACTTAGTTATGGTCATAAGCTAAATGTTTATTGTCTAGGGATTAATGTAGTTCACTAATATACATGTTTGAGTAAATCGTTGTTTCGTTATCGGTTGTTCATCCCTATTTGATTGTGTTTACCGTTCTTTTACTTATATTATATGCTTGTTATGATATTTTGGTTGATTTGAGAATACAGAGTTTGACACTCGGGAGAGATAACCCTGAATTCAGACTAGGGTTTAAACACATCGCGACGTTCTAGTGTTTAGGGAGATTATTAGAACGTGTGTAATCCGTGAGGTTGGTGCGAGACTCATTTAATCGTTTAGACATTAGATAGGGATATCGGTGTTGACACAAATTTTATATTCATTCGCTTTACACTCGGGAGAGGTAATGCGTGAGTTTTAGATACCTAGATTGTCAGATAGATTAATGACCGTTAATGTAAACTAGACTAAATTAAACACGTTTAAGTGAACGAAGTTAATCCCTAGATAGTTTATTCTCATAGACATTATTCTTAGTATTTTAGTCTAATTAGTTCAGTTAGTTTAGTTTAGTTTTATATTTTTACAAAAACCAAAAATTGGAACGCCTAAATAAAGTTCGGTTACGATAATCACAGTACTTAGCGATAATTTAATCCATCCCTATGGATACGACAACCCCTCACTTCCTATACTATTAAAACTTGACCTTGTGTAGTTGCAAGTAATTCAAAGCGATTAAAATATCGCCAACACGACGTAACTAAGATAATAATCAATTTAGGAAAATTGAATATTTGATAATTAAGTGTTTAAAGAATTATTTGTTTAAATTTTGTAACTATCTAATTCACCTATCTCTTGGGTAGCTTTTTGGGTCAACAATCCCCATTCTCCATCCCCACTGCTCTGTTGCTAGCGCCTCACTTCTGCCTCTGTTCTATCTCTCTCAATCCCTTTTTTTTTCTCTCGCACAACTATCTCCGTCACACATCACTAGATCCGACCCATCCACCACTATACTCTAAAACTAAAAGCCTTCTACTAATAGAAACCATTTTAGAGAGAGAGGGAAAAGAGATAAGAGAGAGAGAGAGTATGGCATTCTCGGCTATCACTACAAGAAAAATGACTTTCGATTGCGAATTAATTCGTAGGTAAAACTTACCATTAGGAAAAATACAAGGAGTTTCTCATTCGGTCCCCCAATCATGGTTTCCCGAAGAAGTGTCAAACTACTGAACTTCCTTGACGGGTTACAAGCCACAACAAGAACTTGGGGGGAGAGAGGAAACGGTACTACCTTTTTCTACCAACTAACCTCGGACAAAGCCTATTAGTTGTTGGAAGATATGGTAGAGTTTGACTGTCAGAGTTGGAATTATTCAATAGGCTACCAAAGCTTGGGGGATAGTTTCAACATTTCGGCACCATGGATTGACACCCCACATCAACCTGTGGAGTCTTCCCCCATCTTAGAAGAGATGTTCGCTGCATTCGTGGGGGAGACTCAGGTTTATTGGAGGCAAACTCATGACCGTCTCAATGAGCATGAGGACCGTCTTGATAATATTGAGATGACCTGCGCTGATATCGATGTAATCATAAAGTCTCTTGAGACGCAAATCGGTCAACTTGTTAGCCTTATTGAGGCCGAGTCAGGAATTGTGGCACTGAGAGTCACAAAAGTCACATCCATATGTGAAATCCACCTTTACGAACCAAATACGAGTGAGAGGACCTTGGGTATATTGAATGATGATGATTCTAATGAGAAAGAGACCCAAGGATTGATCGACGATGGAGAATCACAAGACGACACTTGTGATTCTTCACCTTTAGAGATCTATGTTGTGATTCTACCACCGATCAAAGATGATCACATCTACGAGAATCCAATGTAGCTCATTTGTCCTCCCTCACTTCCAACTCCGTTCATTTATGCCAACCAAGCACATAAAGCTGAGTCGAATCAAGTTGAGAGTATGTGTTGATCAATGTCACATCTCGCCAAGCTTAAGGGCATTCTAAACCAAGACCTATATGTTATGTTATATGACACATATTATGGGTGGAAGACGCTCTTTGACGAGCCCTTCTCTGTGTCAAGCTGAGGATGTTAAACCAAGCACTTCTTGGGAGGCAACCCAAGTTTTCAAATAACGGGGCCTAAGGATGCACGCTATGGGAGAAATCCCCACACCGATCATCTTGCCTAGAGCATCACCATAGATTATACTAGGAGGCGATATTGTCTCGCCTCCCAAGTATGTGTCTTACTCCCTTATGCTTAATTTGAATATATGTTTAACTTTGAGTTTGGGGGTGAGACACATGTTGGCGTATGCGTGTTGGGTTAAGAAATGATTGTGTGTGTGATTTTTGTCCTATATCTTGTGTTCTTTTGGGGATGTTTTTAGTTTGTTTTTCTTTTTAGGTTTGTTTGAATAAATTGTGAATTTTGTTGAGATGAAATTACTTAAAATCGATGACAAGTTTAGACACATAATATTCTCTTAGGTCTTTTGAAATACATGCCATTGAGATTTTTGTGTGCTTGACTCGTATTGATTGAAATTCACCCTTGACTCGTTACACTTGAGCACTATGAATCATGATCGCTTGGCCTTTTGAGTACTTGGAGACCATTTATGTGCTTTAGGTAGGCTTTGACATCTCATGAACACTAAAACCTATTTAAGTGAAACTTGAGGCGAAATACTAGGTTATGTGTTGTCGGAGAAATGACCTAGGCATTCTTTTTGGATCGTTTGGGCCTTTGAATCTAATGCTTGAAAATTGTTTTTCCCCTTGTTACCCCCGTTGAGCCTCATTGCCTAATTCTTTCATTACCCACTTTTGTGCATCTGACCTGCTACATGTTTTTCCACTTCCTAAACCCGTCACGAATTGGCATGTTTGCATGAATCATTGAGCGTAATGACTAGCACGGACTATATTTGTAAATTCATTTGTCTATTAAGATGTGTTTTCCATTTTGTATTTGTGTCGTAAAAAAAAAAGGAAAAAAAGAAAAAAGAAAAAGTCAGTCATTGTAGTATAATGGTGAGTATTCCCGCTTGTCGCCTTGTTTCCTGCAACACTGGAGACAATGTTGATTTTGTGTTTGGGGGTGTGGTTCTCACCTATTTTGAAAAAAAAAAAATTGTTGTTTTGGCGTGTTTTGTGAATAATACATTATGGGATCGATTGAAAGAAGACATTTAACGAAAATGGGGAGTAGTTGAATTATTTTTCTTAGAAATTATGCGAGATCTATGAGTTGTGATACATGCCTAGGTTGATTTGAGCCTAAAAACAATATTTTCATCTACCTTTTACCCTAGCCATACATTACAACCCGCAAAATCCTTTTGATCTCTAATGACATATATACCTCTATAATTAGTGGAGAGCGACACGAAAAATGAGCTTATGGTTGTTCTTAAATTTACCATCCAGCAATTTTTCATTGTCTCCTTAGCACATAAATATATTTGAGGCTCGTTTGGTTCGGTGAAAATGATTGAGCACATACTAACACATCTAGAGTTTTGAGTGGATTGAAATTGATACTTAAAGTTGAAATTCTAGATAATCTCGATTTGTGCATTTCCTTTGAGCTTGGAGCATTTTGTGGTTGCGGAGATTATTGCACAATTTTGATTCGAAACAAAACTCACACTTTTTTCATTAGCATAAAAATACTTGATTTGTATTTTCCTTTTTTTTTTTTCTTTTTGTTTGAGGAAAAGCAAACATTTGAGTTTGGGAGTATTTGATGAGTAGTTTATTCAACAACAAATCAAGTACTTTTAGATTCAAATATTTGTGTGTTTTCAAGTATTTTTGTTAATTTAATGTGTTTTTGTTGTGTTTTGTAGGATTACAAATAAATGGAAAAAACGGTGCAAAATGTGTGCATGTGTTATAACTTCAAGGCTAATTTTGACCATGATTCAATCCGATTTTGGAAAAACTAAAAATATGAAAGTTGTATATCTATGTCTTAGATTTTTATAACTTTTTGAATCACCTCAATTAGAGTTTGGACGAGAAAGTCATGGCCAAAATACGAACAGGTATTGGATCTGCCAAAACCGCGTTGTAACCCAAAAACACGCGCTGTAATGCATTTTTGGCAGTTTGCTACTGACTATAGAGAACTGCAGCATGCAAAAACGCACGCTGCATCGTGGTCCCATCAGGCTATGTCGTCTTTTTACCCGAAAACCCTAATTTTTAACCTCCTATAAATACCACCTTAAGCTCAAACCATGAGGAGGCAATTTTTAGAGAGAGAAAACATAGGTGAGGGATTTTTGGGCTAGATTTGGGAGGAAAACACCCCCATGATGTGGCAATTTGAAGCAGAATTAGATAGTAAGACACCATTGGAGGCACAAATCCAAGTTTGGAGTTGAAGATTTGAAACTCAAACCCACTATAAGATTTTTTCTTCATTTTTCTTCTCCCTAGTCTTGATTTGATTTTGTATTTGTAATATAGTATTAAACATGTTTACATTTATGAATTTATTGAAAAGATTAGTTTTGAATTGTTCTATGTTGTGTTTGTAATCTAGATTTAGGGCTTGATGTAGTCTTGTTTGAATCATATTAGATTATTTTGTTAATTGTTAGATTTAATTCCATTTTATGCATCTCTTGGGCCTAATGTGTTTGATTCATGTGGCCAATGAGTTAGATAAGTTTAGGTTACAAATTTTATACTCAGGGAGAGGTTAAATTTGTGACCGGAATTGGGAGTGCATAATTTAGATTGTTGTGAGTCCGGGAGGAAATCAACACCTAAATAATCTAGTTGGGAATTTAGGATTTTATGAAATCGGGAGGTGATCGAGTTCTAGATTTGCTAACTAGATTTTCTATTCAATTATGTTTGCCTTCTTAATACTTCCAATTTATGCTCATATACGGTATTTTGGTTGAATTGAGAACTTGAGATTTGATACTCGGGAGAGGTAATCTCAGGTTCGGATTTGGGTTAAACAAAATGTAAGCTTTAATAGATCGGGAGATATTTAGAGCTTCCGTAATCTATAAGATCGAGTTTAACAAATGTTTTCACCTAAATACTCAATAGGGATATCAGTATTGAAGTGTTTACATATTCTCTCACTTGACGTTCGGGAGAGGTAGTGAGAGAGCAATTGCACGGAGACCTTCATTATTGAATGAAGGGAATTAGCTAATAATTACTTAATAGGATAAAATGGGAATAACGAGATGAAATCAAGCCCTAAGAACATTTGTGCATAAACAATCCATATTTTATTTTATTTTTGTATTTTATTTAATTTAGTTGTTTTAGATTTATTAATTTAAAAATCACAAAATTTGAACGCCTAAATAAAGTTAAGTTACGATAATTGTTGTACTTATTGACAAATTAAACCGATTCATGTACATACGACAACCCTTACTCTTCCCATACTATTAAAACTTGACCCATACACTTGAGTATTGTAGCGATAATAAATAATTCGCTACCAAGTTTTCGGCGCCATTGTTGGGGATTGACATTTTAAATTGTTATTAATATTGTGAATAAGTAACTTGATTTTAATTTAGGTATTTATTTTAAGAGAGTGGAACTTCATGGCCCAAAGAGAGTACCCTAAGGCCTAAAAAGGTCAAATTTGACCAAAAACGTCAATTGTGTCCGTTTTCAACAGAAAAAAATTACCATTTTTTTTTATGGAAATGGCCTTTTGGGCAAAACGCACTACGCCTGGCGCTCGACATGATTTCAGCCAAATTCTATCGTTCCAAGTGTCAAAATGAAACTTTTTCGTTTTACGATAACAATTATGCTTCTTCTTTTTTTTTTCAATTTTTCAATAAAAAAAATATATTTATTGTTTCTGTTTACTGGTTTTTTTTTTTCCAGTGTTTCTGATTCACTCGGCAAGCAAACAGGTTAGTTGAAATCCAATATCATATTTGTGCAAATCAATTGATTCTTCTCTCTTATCCATTTTTTTTTAATTTTTCTCTGATTGAAATATTACTGATTTGAATTATGAAATATTGCTGATTTGAATTATGAAATATTGTTGATTTGAAATTTGCAATATTGTTGATTTGAGATATTGCTGATTCATTCGGCGACCAATCAAGTTAGTTTCATTGTTGATTTTTAGTGTTGTTTTTTGGCTGGGGGAAATGTTTTTTGATCCCTAAATTATTCTGCTAAAAATAATGTTCTAAAAATTTAGAAACAATTTTTTTACTTAAAAATATACAATTTACCTAACATTCTATTTTGAGTGGTCAATTTGAAATTGGAAAAAAAAAAAAAAAAAAAAAAAAAAAAAAAGTTTGCAATGATGGTTCAATTTTATTTTTTTTTGTCATAACGCCTTTGTACTCATGCACCCAACTCACATACCCTCACACGGATGGGATTGGAGACTCATACCCTAAAATGCATGGGAAGGGAATGGAACCCCTCAACACTTTAAAGATTTTTTTTTTAAAAAAAGTGAGGGTCCTGTGTTTCAGTTCCAAACAATTTTAGGGAAGAGTTTTTAATTGCCAAATGAATTTTAAAAACCAAGAACAATATTGAATAAGTGGTGTTTCTTTAGTGCTTTTATTCCAAGCCAAGTTTTTGTTCTGTTTTGTTCCCAGATTTTTTTGTTTTTAATTTTGTGTTCCAATATTTCAGTATTTTTGTTCCCAGATTTCTACTATGTTCCTAATTCTATGTTTTCGCTCTATTTGTTTGTGTTTTTTAATGTTGTACTGTTTCTTGATTAACTTACCATTTTTTATGTATGTTTAACTAATTAGTGTTTTTGGTCTATGAATTTGATTGCATTTGCTTGTAATATTCTCATTTGATTGGTCAACCGATTCATGCACAGTTAAGAATGTCCAGTTAAAATTAATCTTTATAGTTGTTTTATTATTTTTTGTATTTAATAAATAATATTATTTTTATATTAAATTAACTATATATTTAATAAATAAATAAAAATTAAACCCGTGCCTTCAGGCACGGGGTATACGCTAGTGTGTATATATATATATATTCTTTTTTATTTATTTCAATTCATGTAAAAAAACTAAAAAATAAGTCATCCGATGATCCGATGAAAAACGCCGGGATGGTTTTCTCGTGCTTAAACTCAATCTCTGAGTGTTAGGTAAAGGATGTTTAATTCTTTATTTTATTTTCTTTTATTTTTTATTTAAAAAAAAACAACAAAAACACTTTAGTTTATAAGAATTAATCCTTACAAACCTTAGGATGAATTCGACGATTCGATAAATCGTGAGAAAGTTTTCCATGACCTCGTTTCAATTCCTCAAGTGGAGTAAAATTCAGAAACGTTCGATTTCAAGAAAACTCTTCCCTTTGTAAACCATTTCATGGGATTCCACCTAAGTTTTGGAAAGATTAATTCTGACAAACTAGTTTCCATGTTCTTCCCTCGATTCTCATCTTCATAGGATTTGACAAAATTTCAAAATGAGATTTTTTTGAATTATTTGGGCAAATATAAAAATAAACATCATTTACATCTACATCATGACATGTTGCGTATTTACTTTTTGTATCATTTAGACGACACGCTTATGACACTTTTTATCACTTACACTTTTTATGTTTCATTGCATATAAGTTACTCTAGATTTCATAATTCATATCATTTTTTCCATTTAGTATGCGACACATACACCACTTGCACTTTTCATATATATATATTAGATAATTAAATCTTTGCCACATATAATCATATTAATTCATGAAGTTTTCTGATTTATTCTCGTATTCATACCATTTGCATTGATACGTTTAAATTGAAACTATTTTGCATAAAAATCATACCAATCATTTTAGGTCATTACATTATCAAATTAAATACACTTTTGCATAAATAAAAATAAATTCATCTCATGATAGTTAATATCATCATACTTTTAATTCACACTCGTACTTTTATATTTTTGTAATTAATTTAGTTTAGTTTGCAGATTTAAGTCAAAGAAATTCATCGGAAGCATATTAAAAAAAAAACCAAGGACCAACCTTGTCATATCCTTTAATATTTGATAAGAGGTCATGCTAGGGGAATGATAGATTGATTTTATCTATGTATTTCCAATTCAAATTTGGTAATTTTCGAGTGTTCTATTAGTATTTTCATTCATTTTTATTTGTTTTTATGTAAATCAGGTGTTATGGGAAAAAAACAGTTGAAAATCAAGCTTGTCGGTAGGACGTTGTTAAAGAAACAAGTGAAAAAATAGCAGAGGCTTTTTGCATCCTTCTTACTGCAACGAGCTTCTGCTCGTTGCAGTGCCCAAGCCAAAGGGCCACTGGCCCTTGCTCGCTGCAGCAAGCAACAACCATTGGCTGTTCTGTTATCTACTCGCTGCAACGAGCTTCTGTTCGCTACAGTGCCCAAACACCAGCTTGCAACGCATTTTGTGATATTTTGATATTCTATTTATATCCCCTCATTCTTCCATTACCTAGAACGTTTTTGGAGCGCTAGAATAAGACCAATCAATAGGAGAACATCGTTAGAGAAGATGAAACAATCTTGGTGTGGATTTTGCGGAAGTAGAACCATCCACTTTTCAGATTTGGCTTTCCTTTCTTGTTTCTCTCTTTTATTCTAAACTTTTGTTAGTTGTTTGATGATGTAAATCTCATTTGTAGTTGAATATTTGCTTATGCCCATGTTTAGTTAAACGTTTATTATCTAGGGATTGATGTAGTTCACGAATATTATGTTTGAGTAAATCTTTATTTCGTTAACGGTTGTTCATCCCTATTCGATTGTATTTACCATTTTATTACTTCCATAGTATACTTGTTATGATATTGTGGTTGATTTGAGAATTCAGGGTTTGACACTCGGGAGAGGTAACCCCAGATTCGTACTAGGTTTAAAACACAACACACAGTTCTAATGTTTCAGGAGATTATTAGAACATGTGCAATCCTTGAGGTTGGGCAAGATGCATGTAATCGTTTAAGTGCTAGATAAGGATATTGGTATTGTCGTGGTTGCATATTCACTTACTTTATACTTGGAAGAGGTAGTAAGTTTTAGAAACCTAGATTGTTGAATACATTGATAACCGTTAATGTAATCTAGACTAAATCAAGCACGTTTAAGTGAACGAAGTTAATCTCTAGATAATCCATTTTCATAGAATTCATTCCAAGTATTTTAGTTTAATTAGTTTTCATATAGCGAAAACCTTTCAAGTCTTAATCGTCTAGATAAAATTGAGTTATGTCAATTGTAGTACTTAGCTTGTTTTAACGATAAATCCCAGTGGACAATACTTGATCTTCGGATCTACTTTATTACTTGTTGACCTCGTGCACTTGTGAGTAATTCAAAGCTCATTTAAATATCGCAACAAGGAATATTCCAAAAAATGTCAAAATTTTGTCTCGCCTTAATTTGAAAAATGTCAAAAAGATTTTATAAGAAGGAAAAATTTCAAAATAAAATAAAGCGTTCGGACTTAAACTAATTGGACTTAATTGAATATAAGGTACCATTTTTAGAAGGACGTCTGGGGGTGTCTAACACCTTCCCTGAGCGTAGGGATCAGAGGAGCCGACAGCGGAATATTCAACAGAAGAAAACTCAACTATTAATTCTTTTTTAACACGAAGTCCCCCATCAGGGCAATAATCTCCATAATTATTAGCAATTAAAATTTTCAAATATTGATGAATAGCATAAAGCAAATTGACTTTTCTTAAATTACTCATTCTGATGTCAATAAAAGATTCATTTATAAAAGGGATTTCAGAATATGCATGGTTTAAATCCATCATTTTTTCCATTCCTTTTATTGCAGAGGTTATTTGGTCATAAAAATCATAGACATCATCTTTTGTCCCAATAATTAGTTCATCAAAAGCAAGCATAAACTTATTTAGAAAAACTTGGTCATTCATGACTCTCTTTTTGTAGAGTTGTCAATTTCCATAATTTCAAGCAGGTATCTACGGATTCTATTTAGAATTTCTATTTTTCTATTATCACTTCTTCTTTCATTATTATCTCTTTGTATTTGAGCATAGGCAATTTCAATATTATGATAAAGTTGTATTATGGGTTTTTCAGCAACAAAGGAAAGGTAAGCCGTTGTAAAGCCTCAATTTCTTCATGAAATTTGTTAATTTCTTCAGGCGTTCCTAATTCAATACTTTCAAAAGTAGGTATAAATTTTTTCACAAATTCTTTCTTATTCATGGTGAGAGATTTTTGGTAGAAAATGGGGGGTTTTGTTGTAAAAAGACAGAGTACTCATTTGCAAATATTATGATAAAAATATTTAGGCTTCGTGATATGTATACCATTTCCTTACTAAGTTTTACCTTATACCTGTAAGGGGTCCACCACGTCTTCTTTTAGAACCAACGACCTTAGCCTCCAGACACAATACCAAGCCTAAATCGTTCCAGGCTCTAATAGAAAATAGGATAGGATTCTCACGGGTAATGTGGGTAAATATGCTAGGGAAATTCGTAACACATATTTTGAAACACTAAACACTTTATTTCATAATATATAGCAAACTTTCCTCTAAAGAAAGGTTTACAGACACATTTCTTACAAGAAATTCAAAGGTAGGTTGTTATACTCTGCCCTACTTAAAAGTTTGAGTCCGTTTATATAGACACGGATCTCAAATTACATTTCAAAATCACAAGGTAAGGGATAAGGTTGGTACAACCTTTATCAAAAAGTAGATACAATTTTTTCAAAAAGTAAATAGTAGCACAGTGTCGGAACAGTAGCAACACAGTGTCGAAACAGTGGCGCCGACGCATTTGGACAAGCATAGTAATATCTCTCGTGAATGAACAGTTATCAGACAAGCATAGTAACATTTCTCGTGAATGAACAGTTACCTACATGTTGGTCATTTTCTTTGTCGGATCGGTATGTCTAGCACTTGATTTCGAACATATATCACAGATGTCTACATTGAGACGTTTTATAGTACTAACAGTTGGGCTTGCCGAAAACTTTACCATTTGTATCATTTCTAGCCATTTTATAGCGTAGGTCTTTGCGGCACCATAAAATTGGCTGCACTCAGTAGTTAAAATCAGCAAGTTATCAGTACTCATAGGGTAAACGTACCCTTTGTCCCATTCGATGAATTTCTTCAGTTTTTTCTCCTGAACATAAAAACATAAATCAGGTTAGCACGATTTTTTATAACTGGACAATATGATAGGCGTCATGTCCCTTCTCAAGGGTAGCACTAAAGCATTGTATTAACACGGTATGCTGGTTTCTTTGATCACAGAAGCTTTTGATAGCTTCTTGCACCCTTTTTGGCAATCCCCTCTCAGCACTGGTCCTTGGGTCAGAGATAATAAAATCTAACTATCCAAAATTGAATATTTTTTCTATTTCGTTAGCAGGAGTTTCGGGCAAGCAGGCCATTCTAGGATATCTACCTTCATGAAAAGGGTAAATAGTAGAACTTTCATCTACTCGGATTTGATAAGCAAGCTTGAGATTATCGATATACTTTTGATAAAAAAATTCATTTAAACATTTAAGCATGCTGTTTTTGGCTTTAGAGGAAGAGGAAGCTACTTCAAAAAATTTCTTTTCTGGAACAACAGGACTTTGTGGAGGTCTAACAAAAGGGACAAATTTTTGAACAGGAGAGCTAGGAACCGTAAGGGTTTCCTTTGCTTTCTTCATTTGATCAACATATTGATTGGGAGAGCGGATAAGAGTAGCACTTTGTAGATCATCAATGATCTGGCTTATTGGAGTTTTGGAAGTTTCAATATCAGTTTTCAGAGCATCACTTTTTGGAGCACTGGATGAACAATCATCATTTTTAACACTGGAGGCTTGGCCTTCCGTCTCTTTTTCTCTTTTAGCACTTTTGCTTTTGTGCAAATGGATCAGTTCCTCAACAGCACTCAAGAAATATTGTCCTTGATAAAAAGTTAAAGGATTCCACAGCACTTAAAGGGATCTCAATCGAGATCTCGTCAGCTTTTATGACCTTTCCTGGATAAAAAGTTAGCAAGAATATTTTGTTTACCACTTCGATGAATAACATCAAAATTATAATGTTGGAAAAAGGTTTGCCACCCATTCATTTTATTATATTTAGGACTAGTTGGTAATTTATTAAATATGAATCCTTTAACTTGGGTATTATCTATAACAACTGTAAACTTTTTTGGAATTAGGAAATATCTAAATTTTTCTATTCCCTTTTTTATAGCAAGTAATTCTTTAAAATTGCTATGGAAACGTTGTTGTGTGTCAGTAAATGTCCCGCTAGTATATCTACAAATTTTTCCAGTGGCAGTTTTTAGAATAGCACCCCAGTAGGCATTGGAAGCATCTGTTTCAAGAATTAAATCATCTTCATCAGAGGGTAGAGTTAATCTAGGCAAATAAGCAGTAAGATTTTTAATTTATTTTATCTTATTATAAAGTTCTTCTGTCCACTCAAATTTAACACCTTTTTTCAGTAGTCTTTGGAAGGATTGTCTATGCTTAGCTAGTCCTTCAATAAATGTTTCAGCATAGTTCAAAACTCCTAAAAATCTTTGAACTTGTTTTTTATCTTTAAGGTTATCAGGGAAAGCAGTAATCTTTTCACATATATGGGGTTGCATTTCAATTCCTGTAGCATCAATTATTAGTCCCAAAAATTCTATTTTATGCTTTCCTATTTCAGCTTGCTTTTTTGATAACAAGATTCCTCGTTCTCAGCATTGGTCTGCAAAAACATTAAGATGTTTTAAATGATCTTTTTCATTTTCTGAGAATATGAGTATATGGTCAACATATACAATACAGAAATCAGACATCTTTAAAGATATTGTTCATCCTTCGTTGGAATATTTGAGGAGCATTTTTTAAACCGAACGACATAACTAGCCATTCATAATGGCCATTGGGTGTACTAAAAGTAGTTAATGGAATAGATTCTTTTGTTAATTTTATTTGCCAAAACCCACTTTTGCAGTCAAATTTTGAGAAAACTTTTTTACCTTTGGTTCTATTAATTAAGCTTTCTTTATGAGGTAGAAAATATCCATCAAATTTAGATTTTTCATTAAATTTTTTATAGTTAACCACCATTCTAGATTTTCCACGCTTTATTTCAGAATGATTCCTAACCATAAAGGCGGGACTCGAGTGAGGACTTTTGCTTTCTCGTATTAGCTTTAGATCTAGCAGTTCTTGGATTTGTTCATCAAATTCTTTGATATCATCTTCATAATATCTCATAGGTCTTACTTGGATTATATCAGTAGGATTGATTAATTCTATGATAGCATATGTTTTATCAATGTCCCATAAAGCGGTCAGATTTTCGCCAAAATTATTTGTTTGTTTTTCAAAAATATCATTTGCACAAAGATAAATACCACCACGTTTTTTAGTATAAATGATGTTTATGTTGGTAAGGCGCAGTAATTTTATCCAGTGTGAGTAGGGTGTTAAAAATTCAACAAGTTTTTGAGTGAAGCAGGTTTTCTTGAAAAAGCTTAAGAAATTGTTTCCTGGTAGCATTAATACTCCCATTGTATTTTGTTGATATATTAGTGGGATTCGAATATATCGGTCGCCAAATAGTATTACTATGTTTATAGCAATGATATTTAAGTCTAAAGGTTTGCCTTCAAAGCCTTTGGCTTTCATTGTTAATTTCTTCCACATCTTATAAGGTAACACGTTTTTATTCATTAAACAAATATCGGCACCTGTGTCTAAGAGACATGGTATATAAATGATGCTATTGTTAATAACAATTCCAATTTTAAAGAATATAGGATTTCTCATATAATCCTTGGAACATGTACTTCTTCGTTTCCTATGGTAAGCATAATCGCATTATAAGTAATTTTATAAGGGTAGCAGTGGTCAAGAAAGTTATTTCCCAGTAGCAATTCCATTTTTTCATCTTTATCCAAATGTATAGAGAATAACAATTCTTTGTTCCCGATTATTAAAGGAATATCGGCAGTATGTGTTATCGTATGTTTAAATCCATTAACATCTTTATAAACGTAAATTTCTTTTAGCATGTTTTTTGGCATTTCATCAGATATCTTGTAAGGAGATATATGACTGACAGATGCACCAGTATCTACTAAAGCTTCAAATTCTTTTAGATTACTTCCATTAAAATATTTTACTTTGATTTTGTAAATCGGAACGTCAACTTTCTTTTCTATCATTCGTCTATCTATAGAACACTCTCCTATTTCTCCACCAGTTATTTTTAACAAAGAAATCCTTTTAATTTTTCCAAGGTTGTTTGTATCATCGATATCAGATAGTATTCTTCTGGTTTTTCCAGGGTTATTAACATTGGATAATCTAACAATATTAAGATCAGGTTTTTTATTGATGTTCAATTTCCAATCAGCAGGCAAATCAATTTCTTGTACTGAGTCAGGTTTATAGATGTTAGCAAATGGTTCGAACACTTTATCAATTTCGATAAACTCATGTTTCATGAACTTATCGCTATGATGGTTGTTACTTAGGAAGTGACCAACATGATATGTTATGGAATAAGGAAATCTTCATTCTTCCATAAAATCCTTTCTGACACATTCATGAGCAAGGCTAAATATCTCATTTATTCTTGGTTCAAGTTTGCTAATAGCGTATTTTGGATAGATTTTTATTTCTAGTATTCCTTGACGAAGGTTTCTGTAGACAAGGCCTAGTAGGGCATCAGTTCTATCAAAAATTCTATTATCTAGAACAACGGCTTTTATGGGGAAGTTAATTCCTTCTCTAAAGCAGGATTTAAAGACAATTTGTATTCCACCAATGTGTATATATCCGATTTTGTCTTTATCTTTTCCTAACTTTTGTAATTGTCTATTAATCATATTTCTACTAATAAGTGGGACGTTAATTTTTCCTTTCGATTCTTCAGTATTAAGAGCAGCATCGAATTGACATTCTCCGTAATAGCAAATATTTTTTCTATTAAATTTATCCAGAAAACATTTTTGAAATAACTCATTATTTCCAAAAGCTCCAACTTTCCAAAGCAATTTTCGATTAAGAATTGCTTCGGCTTTATAATCGCCCCTATTTTCATCAGTATCTACTGAAATGTCAGGATCAGCACTCGTACTCACTTCCTGATTCATCACTAGTTTCTTCGAGATAGAAAAAATCTTCTTCAGTTTCAATATCAGAAATATTATTTGTATCACTGATATCTGACTCATCTTCTTCTAAGAACATTTTTATTTTAGCATTTTGTCTATTTTTTATATTAGGACATTCATTTGGATAATTACCTATTTCTTTGCACGCCCAGTATTTACAGTCTTTTGTAGCTTTTTCTTGAGCAGCCTTTATTCCTGGTTGAGATTTAGGGTTTTTATTAAATATTCTTTTAAAGAATCTTTTTTATTTAAAAGGAGTCGTTGGTCTAAAGTTCCTTTTGAATGTCTTTTTTAATTTATATTTATTTCTTTTAAATAGCCTTTTATTTTATTTAGGAAATATATCAGCACATCCAAATTGCTTGGGAGCCTCGAATTGATTATCACAACAAAGTTCTAATTGATGGTTTTTTTTTTATATAATTCAGCATTTTTAGTAGCAGCACACCACATACCTATTTGTTTTTGGGCATATTTCATTCTTGTTCCTAAAGAGTCTTCCATTTGCCAGTTAGGTATAGACTTATAGCTTATTATCAATTCTCTAGCATATTGAGAAGGTTACTTGGTAAAATACATGTCCAAATAAACTTGTTGCTCATAGGAGTTAAAATCAGCTTTGTAATAGTGTTTCGCAAATTCATTAGTGTATATTTCAAAATAGCACATGTTGCATATTCTCATGTTTATTAAATGATTTATAGCATTTATTCTATTTTTTCTTTTAACTTATTCAGCATTTCTATCCCAGAATTGTCCTAAGAATTCTTTTCTAATAGCGCTTTCTAATCTTCCAATAACCTTTCCAGCATCCCCGTCTTCACTAGCAGCATCTAAATTTGTAGTGACTATTCCAGTTCTTATGCTGTTTTTAGCATGGATACCTAAATTAGTCCACCAATTACCAACGTTTCCCAAGAAAGTCATAGGTATCCATTTTGAAAAAGCGTCCTCAGTAATTTCTTCATGGCCAAATACATTTCTAAATATACTTATGGTATAAAGTGATTTTACCCATTTAGTGATTATTTCTTCTATCATAGAAAAATTTCTCAGTATCAGAGCCCGTAGATAAATTAAAAACACAGGAAGAAATTCTTAAGTTAAGTATTGAAGAAAGATTTGTTTATTTTGAGAATATTGCAAACATTGCTAAAAATAAACTGGAAATAATGAGTTTAGTTAATCAAAAGAAATACCATTACTTAGAAGATATGGAAGAATTACTTGAAGAAATTATCAATGATGAAAAAACTGATAAAATATTGAATAGCATTGGATTACCAAAATATCGTGATGTATATTTACCCGAATCATCTATATTAGGATATCATGCTATAAATTGGCTACAAGTTTATAAAAAAAAAAAAGACTTGTGAAAAACTTGCATTAATAAACTATGCCCTAAGCAAAACTGATCTCTTTAAAGAAATTAAGGACTTTATAAAATGGAAAGTACTAAAAGAAATTTCCCATATAGGATTTTCCATTTTATAAAGTCTTTAATTTCTTTAAAGAGATCAGTTTTGCTTAGGGCATAGTTTAATAAACCCAAGTTTTTCACAAGTCTCTTTTTTATAAACTTGTAGTCAATTTATAGCATGATATCCTAATATAGATGATTCGGGTAAATATACATCACGATATTTTGGTAATCCAATGCTATTCAATCTTTTATCAGTTTTTTCATCATTGATAATTTCTTCAAATAATTCTTCCATATCTTCTAAGCAATGGTATTTCTTTTGATTAACTAAACTCATTATTCCCAGTTCATTTTTAGCAATGTTTGCAATATTCTCAAAATAAACAAATATTTCTTCAATACTTAACTTAATAATTTCTTCCTGTGTTTTTAATTTATCTACCATTATTCTAAATAGTAAGTCTTTTCATGAATTTTATCAACGGGCTCTGATACTGGGAAATTTTTCTATGATGGAAAAATAATCACTAAATGGGTAAAATAACTTTATACCATAAGTATATTTAGAAATGTATTTGGCCATGAAGAAATTATTGAGGACGCTTTCTCAAAATGGATACGTACGAATTTCTTAGGAAACATTGGTAATTAGGGGACTAATTTAGGTATCCATGCTAAAAACAGCATAAGAACTGGAATAGTCACTACAAATCTAGATGCTGCTAATTAAGACGGGGATGCTGGAAAGGTTATTGGAAGATTAGAAAGCGCTATTAGAAAAGAATTCTTAGGATAATTCTTGGATAGAAATGCTGAAGAAGTTAAAAGAAAAAATAGAATAAATTCTATAAATCATTTAATAAACATGAGAATCTGCAACATGTGCTATTTTGAAATATACACTAATGAATTTGCGAAACACTATTACAAAGCTGATTTTAACTCCTATGAGCAACAAGTTTATTTGGACATGTATTTTACCAAGTTACCTGCTCAATATGCTAGAGAATTGATAATAAACTATAAGTCTATATCTAACTGGCAAATGGAAGACTCTTCAGGAACAAGAATGGAATATGCCCAAAGAGAAATAAGTAGTTGGTAATTAGGACTTTGTTGTGATAATCAATCCGAGGCTCCCAAGCAATTTGGATGTGCTGATATATTTCCTAAACAAAATAAAAGGCTATTTAAAAGAAATAAATAAAAATTAAAAAAGACATTCAAAAGGAACTTTAGACCAAAGACTCCTTTTAAATCCAAAAGATTCTTTAAAAGAAGATTTAATAAAAATCCTAAATCTCAACCAGGAACAAAGGCTGCTCAAGAAAAAGCTACAAAATACTGTAAATGCTGGGCATGCAAAGAAATAGGTCATTATGCAAATGAATGTCCTAATTTAAAAAATAGACAAAATGCTAAAATAAAAATGTTCTTAGAACAAGATGAGTCAGATATTAGTGAAACAAATAATATTTCTGATATTGAAACTGAAGAAGATTTTTTCTATCTAGAAGAAACTAGTGATGAATCAGGAAGTGAGTACGAGTGCTGATCCTAACATTTCAGTAGATACTGATGAAAATAGGGGTGATTATAAAGCCGAAGCAATTATTAATCGAAAATTGCTTTGAAAAGTTGGAACTTTTGGAAATAATGAGTTATTTTGAAAAAGTTTTCTGGATAAATTTAATAGAAAAAATATTTGCTATTACGGAGAATGTCAATTCGAAGCTGCTCTTAATACTGAAGAATGAAAAGGAAAAATTAACATCCCACTTATTAGTAGAAATATGATTAATAGACAATTAGAAAAGTCAGGAAAAGATAAAGACAAAATCGGATATATACACATTGGTGGATACAAATTGTCTTTAAATTCTGCTTTAGAGAAGGAATTAACTTCCCCATAAGCCGTTGTTCTAGACAATAGAATATTTGATAGAACTGATGCCCTACTAGGCCTTATCCACGGAAACCTTTGTCAAGGAATACTAGGAATAAAAATCTATCTAAAATACGCTGTTAGCATACATGAACCAAGAATAAATGAGATATTTAGCCTTACTCATGAATGTGCCAGAAAGGATTTTATGGAAGAAAGAAGATTTTCTTATTCCATAACATATCATGTTGGTTACTTCCTAAGTAACAGCCATCATAGCGATAAGTTCATGAAACATGAGTTTATCGAAATTGATAAAGTGTTCGAACCATTTTCTAACATCTATAAACCTGACTCAGTACAAGAAATTGATTTGCCTGCTGATTGGAAATTGAACATCAATAAAAAATCTGATCTTAATATTGTCGGATTATCCAATGTTAATAACTCTGGAAAAACCAGAAGAATACTATCTAATATCGATGATACAAACAACCTAGGAAAAATTATAAGGACTTCTTCGTTAAAAATAACTAATGGAGAAATAGGAGAGTGTTATATAGATAGACGAATGATAGAAAAGAAAGTTGACGTTCTGATTTACAAAATCAAAGTAAAATATTTTAATGGAAGTAATCTAAAAGAAGTTGAAGCTTTAGTAGATACTGGTGCATTTGTCAGTCATATATCTCCTTACAAGATATCTGATGAAATGCCAAAAAACATGCTAAAAGAAATTTACGTTTATAAAGATCTTAATGGATTTAAACATACAATAACACATACTGCCGATATTCCTTTAATAATTGGGAACAAAGAATTGTTATTCTCCATACATTTGGATAAAGATGAAAAAATGAAATTGCTACTGGGAAATAACTTTCTTGACCACTGCTACCCTTATAAAATTACTTATAATGCGATTATGCTTACCATAGGAAACAAAGAAGTACATGCTCCAAGGATCATATTAGAAATCCTATATTCTTTAAAATTGGAATTGTTATTAACAATAGCATCATTTATATACCATGTCTCTTAGACACAGGTGCCGATATTTGTTTAATGAATAAAAACGTGTTACCTTATAAGATGTGGAAAAAGACTAAGAAATTAACAATGAAAGCCAAAGGCTTTGAAGGCAAACCTTTAGACTTAAATATCATTGCTATAAACATAGTGATACTATTTGGCGATCGATATATTCAAATCCCACTAATATATCAACAAAATACAATGGGAGTATTAATGCTGCTAGGAAACAATTTCTTAAGCTTTTTCAAGAAAACCTGCTTCACTCAAAAACTTGTTGAATTTTTAACACCCTGCTCACACTGGATAAAATTATTGCGCCTTACCAACATAAACATCATTTATACTAAAAAACGTGGTGGTATTTATCTCTGTGCAAATGATATTTTTGAAAAACTTACAAATAATTTTGGCGAAAATCCGACCGCTTTATGGGACATTGATAAAACATATGCTATCATAGAATTAATCAATCCTACTGATATAATCCAAGTAAGATCTATGAGATATTCTGAAGATGATATCAAAGAATTTGATGAACAAATCCAAGAACTGCTAGATCTAAAGCTAATACGAGAAAGCAAAAGTCCTCACTCGAGTCCTGCCTTTATAGTTAGGAATCATTATGAAATAAAGCGTAGAAAATCTAGAATGGTGGTTAACTATAAAAAATTTAATGAAAAATCTAAATTTGATGGATATTTTCTACCTCATAAAGAAAGCTTAATTAATAGAACCAAAGGTAAAAAAGTTTTCTCAAAATTTGACTGCAAAAGTGGGTTTTGGCAAATAAAATTAACAAAAGAATCTGTTCCATTAACTACTTTTAGTACACCCAATGGCCATTATGAATGGCTAGTTATGCCGTTCGGTTTAAAAAATGCTCCTCAAATATTCCAACGAAGGATGAACAATATCTTTAAAGATGTCTGATTTCTATATTGTATATGTTGACGATATACACATATTCTCAGAAAATGAAGAAGATCATTTAAAACATCTTAATGTTTTTGCAGACCAATGCCGAGAACGAGGAATCCTGTTATCAAAAAAGAAAGCTGAAATAGGAAAGCATAAAATAGAATTTTTGGGACTAATAATTGATACTACAGTAATTGAAATACAACCCCATATCTGTGAAAAGATTACTGCTTTCCCTGATAACCTTGAAGATAAAAAACAAGTTCAAAGATTTCTAGGAGTTTTGAATTATGTTGAAACATTTATTGAAGGACTAGTTAAGCATAGACAACCCTTCCAAAGACTACTGAAAAAATGTGTTAAATTTGAGTGGACAGAAGAACTTTATAATAAGATAAAATAAATTAAAAATCTTACTACTTATTTGCCTAGATTAACTCTACCCTCTGATGAAGATGATTTAATTCTTGAAACAGATGCTTCCAATGCCTACTGGGGTGCTATTCTAAAAACTGCCACTGGAAAAATTTGTAGATATACTAGCGGGACATTTACTAACACACGACAACGTTACCATAGCAATCTTAATGAATTACTTGCTATAAAAAATGGGATAGAAAAATTTAGATATTTCCTAATTCCAAAAAAGTTTACAGTTGTTATAGATAATACCCAAGTTAAAGGATTCATATTTAATAAATTACCAACTAGTCCTGAATATAATAAAATGAATGGGTGGAAAACCTTTTTCCAAACATTATAATTTTGATGTTATTCATCGAAGTGGTAAATAAAATATTCTTGCTGACTTTTTATCCAGGGAAGGTCATGAAAGCTGACGAGATCTCGATCGAGATCCCTTTAAGTGCTGTGGAATCAATTGAGAAATATTGTTCGCAAGGACACTACTTCTTGAGTGCTGTTGAGGAACTAATCCATTTACACAAAAGCAAAAGTGCTAAAAGAGAAAAAGAGACGGAAGGCCAAGCCTCCAGTGTTAAAAATGATGATTGTTCATCTAGTGCTCCAAAAAGTGATGCTCTAAAAACTGATATTGAAAGTTCCAAAACTCCAATAAGCCAGATCATTGATGATCTGCAAAGTGCTACTCTTATCCGCTCTCCCAATCAATATGTTGATCAAATGAAGAAAGCAAAGGAAACCCTTACGGTTCCTAGCTCTCCTGTTCAAAAATTTATCCCTTTCGTTAGACCTCCACAAAGTCCTGTTGTTCCAAAAAAGTAATTTTTTGAAGTAGCTTCCTCTTCCTCTAAAGCCAAAAACAGCATGCTTAAATGTCTAAATGAATTTTTTTATCAAAAGTATATCGATAATCTCAAGCTTGCTTATCAAATCCAAGTAGATGAAAGTTCTGCTATCTACCCTTTTTATGAATGTAGATATCCTAGAATGGCCTGCTTGCCCGAAACCCCTGCTAACGACATAGAAAAAATATTCAATTTTGGATATTTAGATTTTATTATCTCTAACCCAAGGACCAGTGCTGAGAGGGGATTGCTAAAGAGGGTGCAAGAAGCTATCAAAAGCTTCCGTGATCAAAGAAACCAGCATACCGTGTTAATACAATGCTTCAGTGCTGCCCTTGAGAAGGGACATGATGCCTATCATATTGTCCAGTTATAAAAAATCGTGCTAACCTGATCCTAGAATATAACCCTAATCAAGTGTTTAAAAAAACGCCGGAGCTCTTAGAAGATGATAAACTTGAACATTTTATTGCAACAAGAAGAGCTTTAGGTTTTTATGTTCAGGAGAAAAAACTGAAGAAATTCATCGAATGGGACAAAGGGTACGTTTACCCTATGAGTACTGATAACTTGCTGATTTTAACTACTGAGTGCAGCCAATTTTATGGTGCTGCAAAGACCTACGCTATAAAATGGCTAGAAATGATACAAATGGTAAAGTTTTCGGCAAGCCCAACTGTTAAAAAGTTAACTTGCCAAATGCTCAAACACACAGAAGGGACATGTGACTATTGCAAAAAAACTGTTGTGAAGAAAATCTCCTGGGCAGAAATTTCTGGTGAAAGTGATGAAGAGGTGTTAGTACTGTAAAACGTCTCAATGTAGACACCTGTGATATATGTTCGAAATCAGGTGCTAGACATACCGATCCGACCAAGAAAAGGACCTACATGTAGGTAACTGTTCATTCACGAGAAATGTTACTATGCTTATCTGATAACTGTTCATTCACGAGAGATGTTACTATGCTTGTCCAAATGCGTCAGCGCCACTGTTTCGACATTGTGCTGCTACTGTTCCGACACTGTGCTACTATTTACTTTTTGAAAAAATTGTATCTACTTTTTGATAAAGGTTGTACTAACCTTATCCCTTACCTTGTGATTTTGAAATGTAATTTGAGATCCGTGTCTATATAAACGGACTCAAACTTTTAAGTAGGGCAGAGTATAACAACCTACCTTTGAATTTCTTGTAAGAAATGTGTCTGTAAACCTTTCTTTAGAGGAAAGTTTGCTATATATTATGAAATAAAGTGTTTACTGTTTCAAAATATGTGTTTCGATTTCCCTAGCATATTTACCCACATCACCCGTGAAAATCCTATCCTATTTTCTATTAGAGCCTGGAACGATTTAGGCTTGGTATTGTGTCTGGAGTCCTTCAGCCCTGTTTGCCGGTGCTAGGCATTTGTTGGGCACTTTGGATTGACACTGGAATACTGAAGCGGCCTCTGGAGGCTAAGGTCGTTGGTTCTAAAAGAAGACGTGGTGGGCCCCTTACAGGTATAAGGTAAAGCTTGGTAAGGAAATGGTATACATATCACGAAGCCTAAATATTTTTATCATAATATTTGCAAATGAGTACTCTGTCTTTTTACAACAAAAACCCAATTTTTCTACCAAAAATCTCTCTTCATGAATAAGAAAAAATTTGTGAAAAAATTCATACCTGCTTTTGAAAGTATTGAATTAGGAACGCCTGAAGAAATTAACAAGATTCATGAAGAAATTGAGGCTTTACAACGTGCTTACCTTACCTTTGTTGTTGAAAAACCCATAATACAACTTTCTCATAATATTGAAACTACCTACGCTCAAATACAAAGAGATAATAATGAAAGAAGAAGTGATGATAGAAAGATAGAAATTCTAAATAAAGTCCATAGATACCTGCTTGAAATTATGAAAATTGACAACTCTACAAAAAGATAGTCATTCATGACCAAGTTTTTCTAAATAAGTTTATGCTTACTTTTGATGAACTAATTATTGGGACAAAAGATGATGTCTATGATTTTTATGACCAAATAACCTCTGCGATAAAAGGAATGGAAAAAATTATGGATTTAAGCCACGCATATTCTGAAATCCCTTTTATAAATGAATCTTTTATTGACATCAGAACATGTAATTTAAGAAAAGTCAATTTGCTTTATACTATTCATCAATATTTGAAAATTTTAATTGCTAGTAATTATGGAGATTATTTCCCTGATAGGGCACTTCGTAGTGAAAAAGAATTAATAGTTGAGTTTTCTTCTATTGGATATTTCGTTGTCGGCTCCTCTGACCCCCTAGTGTGAATCTTTGGTTTGACCGTTTTTTTTTTTAAGACAATTTTACTTAAGCCTTTTAGTTTTGTTTTCTAAAATTTCGATGAATTAGCATATCATTTAAGTCCAATATTAGGTGGTGTCTTTTTATTTTTTTAAAATGGCCTAAGTACCTTTTTTGAGAAAATCGGCGTGTTTAAAAACCCTTTCTCCTTTTACGCTTATTATTTCATATCCTTTTCTTTTCGGAAAAATGAGATGTGTCAACAGGGGAGGTATCTGATTTAAGGCCAAAAGATAGGGGAGGACATTGGTATAAACCCATTATATTTAGGGACAATGGGTAGGAGGTCCTATATTTAAGCTCTAATTGGTCAAAAGTCCAACATATGGTAAACAAAAATTATTTAGTCCCATCTCTTTTAAAAACGCGGAAACCTTACTCATGTGATAATCACGCGTTAGTTACATGTAACTATTTTCTGTGTAATATCACTGTATTAGTTACAGGTAACTATTTTTTTTTTTTCCAGTTACATATTCCAATAATATGTAACTTTTTAGTTACATGTCTCTAATATGTAACTAAAAAATTTAATATTTTTCAGTTACATGTTTTAATAATATGTAACTTTTTAGTTACATGTCTCTGATATATAACTAAAAAGTTTGATATTTTTTCAGTAACGTCACAAAATATTATACATACATATATATATATTAATATGTAACTAATATTATATAAACACATGTAACTAAAAATACTCAAATATGTGTGAAAAGTAACAATTATGAAATTATAATTAACATTAGTTACATGTAACAAAATTCACTATAAAAATCGAATGTACTCACTAAAAGACTCCCTACAATCCCTGCAATATTCCTACAATTCCTGCAATGCGGGACTAAAACACAAGTAAAATCTAACTTAAAGGATTAAATCAAAACCTAATAATACAAAAAGACTTTTCATCAATTAGACTTAAAAAAAATGGATTTTTCACCAATTTTTCCTTATATTTAAGATTACATAACTTTTTACATTTTCAAATACGACAAATGAAAGATAAAAAGAGAGTAAAAAACTACAACAAATAAAATCGTTGTAGTTAATCACTTATTTCAATGACACAATTGAATTTATTCGATTGAAAATTAAAAATAAATACAACACATTTCATTCAATATACCGGTAGAAATAAAATTAAAATTAAAAAATACATAAAAATAAAATACATAATCAAAAATTCATGCAACATTAATAATATTTATTTTTCACCTCTTAATCGAACTATAGAAAATAAAAATAGAATCTACTTGACAAATGACCATGAACACATCATAAAAGATAAAAATATAAATTGTTAATATATGTACATGTGCATTGACCCACTATGTTAAACCCTAGTCTCACTGGAAAATCAAATCCTAACCCTATTAGGGTTCCTCTAATTACTCCCTATATATAGACTCTCTGCATACCTCTATATTTATATCTTTCTAATAAATCCATACAAGTCTCTTATGTTCTCTTAACATTTCGCCTCTCAATTCTTCTAACATGGTATCAAGAGTAAATTCTTCCTATCCTTTTCCTAATAAATTTTCCAAACTTACTTTTTTTAAGGTTTTGTCGCGCCGCTGTTCACAATAAACTGTTTTACCATTCAACACTCCAACACCATATTCACCGCCACCATCAAACTTGTTTCATCAAAACAAGTTCAATAACACAAAATCCACCGCCATTGGAGCACTCACGCACTCACACGCACCACCTAGAATTCTACTACTATCATTAGATCTGTTGACTACTACATGCTAATTCTACCACTGTCGTCAGATATGTTAACAACTATAGGCTTTACCATCGCTTCAACATCAACACATATTACTGTTGATCCTAAGATTTTGATGGACAATTAAAGGTTGATGTTTTTTGTGGAACTAACGGTTTGATTATGTGTTTCAATTTATTAGTTTCAAATGATGAAGATATGATGACAAAGATGATAAAGGATTAAGAGGTTGAAGAATTTGAAGAACCTAGGAAAAACAATTGAGGTTAAATTTCATATCTTAATATCCCAATTAGGATCACACACGACACAAAAAGATTTTTAAATGATTTTTATAAATGTGTGTGCTTTTTATAGGATCCTAATATTTAAATTATTTTCTCTTATGTGTAATTGAAAAATAAATATTAATAATTGATTAAAATTGAATTTAAGTATTTAGTGGAGCTAACTGAGAAAAGAAATCGGTTAAAGGGGCAAAAACGTCAATGAAAATGGATTAAAAACGCATTGCGAGAAGTGTTCCAGTATTAGTAAGTCAACAGGTAAGTCGATCGAAGCATAGAAAGAAATGTCTTTGTATCTCTCGGTCGACAGGTAGGTCAACCTGTGCTTAAATATGAACTCTCTATATTGATAAGTCGACAGAACGGTCGACTTGTGACCAGAAATGTAACTCTTTGAATCTCTAGGTCGACCGATGGGCAGTGGATTTTTTGCTTGGCGTTATCCTGAATCTAGCGGTCAACTGGTGGTCATTAGTAAGTCGACTTATGGCATTGTTTCAGGATTTTGTGGAATTTCGATTTTATTCTAAAAGTAGTCGTTACTAACCATTTTATTTTTAGGATTCACGAGATATATTAGGGATTTAATGTTATTTGAGATATGTAATATATATTATGATATACCTATAGATTTGGTTCATTAAGTTTGAATATTTCTTAATTTGGTACATATAATTTTTTCTATCCTATTTAATTGTGATTGAGAAATATTTGAAAGACTCAATTGAGAAGTTTGAAAACTATAATTAAGTTATTTGAACTAGGATGAAGTCTTAATGATATAAGAGATCTACAAGAGCAATTAAATGTCATAACAAGTGGGAACAAGCCGTTAGAGAGCTTATTTTATTCACATTTATATATACCTGCGTTTTTTATATTAAAGAGAGAGATCAAGAGAATTATACTGAGCTTTTCTAAGAGAAATCGTATTGAGAGAATTATGAGAGTTTTTCTAGGAGTTATTCTTGAGAATTATTTACTGTGGATCATTCTTGTTACCAAATCTGAAGTGACATTACTATAATTATTCTTTCGGTGGATTCCGAGTGAGATCTTTTCAAATTATTTTCTATTTAGTATTGCTTAATTATATTTGGAATTTGATCTTTAGAAATTGTTTTCTGATTTTTTATTGAAAAATATTTTTGAAACAATTTCTTGAATAAATCTGATTACGAGCTCAATTACGTGCTACCCATTTTTTTTGTTTAAAATCAGATTTTGAATATCTCACTTTTCTATTACTAGTTTTGGGATATTTATTGAGTTCTAATTTTTTTGGGGTGGTAAAAACTCCGAGTGAGAAAAATCACTTATCAATTTGTAATTGGTGAGTTGAGTGACGAATTGAATACTACAAGGAGTATTTAATCTAAGGGTAGCTAGTGTCAGTCTCATCTTGTAAAGAGATTGAGGTAGTAATTCTTCCTGGATATAATAGATTTGTGAGCAATTTTGTAACGGTTCATTCCTTACTGGGTAAAAGGGTATTTGGAGTGTCTGTGAGGTTTTGATTCTTTAGCCTTAGTTTAAAAAAGAATTAGATTATTCTTGAGCCTGTAAAAAGTAGAGGTTATTCCTAAGTCTGTGAATTTTTTTTGTACATGTTGATTTTGAGTCTGTGAGAAGAATCTTTATGAGGATTTGGTTCCTACCTTTAAAAAAATCTTGAGTTTAGTGGGTGCGACTCTCCGTGGGGCTCGGAAGACTAGATTAGCCAAGAGTAGCTTGGTGAACCAGTATAAATTTCTGGTGTGCTGCTATCTTTACTTTATTTATTTTTGTTGTTTGGTGTGCACTCAGTTGATTTTATATTTTCGCTGTGATATAAAGATAATAATTAATTTAGGATTAAAATTAATTATTTTAATTTTTTAAAGTATTTTCTCTGATAATTTTTTATCTACCTAATTCACCCCCTCTTGGGTAGCTCACTGGGTCAACAATTACATTGTCATGTTCGTCTTGAAAAGACGAGAAAAACGCCACAAAAACTATACCTATTAGAGCCCTTACGTGCTCACATGTGCCGCCATAAGCTTCGAAAGTTACGTCGCCCATCAACAACGCACATGCCATAGCAGTGTACGCATCAACACCATGTCGTTTCTAGGTTAGCAAAACATTAGCTTACACGTCAACAAATGCCACGTCACCTGCCACGGCATGTGACATATCAACGCTCATTGTGGTCTTTGTCGCATGTCAGGACACGTCACCACCACATCAGTTGAAATCCTACCAGGCCGATGACACGTCAGTAGTCATCCCGCTGCATAATCCCTAATCAACACCTGTTGTTGACCAATTTAGAGTTGATTTTTTATTGACTGACTCACTCGTTTGTGGACCAGCTCTTAACAATGTAACATCGATTCTTGGCTAATTTTGGTATTTTGAATCCATTTATGAGCTCGATTTACTCAAATTCAGATGACACAATATAGTTTGCTTCATATTATTGATCCAATTCATCGCAACATTTTGACCGGTTCAAGGGTTCATCAATCGATTATTCACAATTATAGATCTGTTTTTCGATAACATCATCATCCTGAATCCATCCGTTGCCTTGGTTTCTCCAGATTCATATCATACATTATATTTTGTTGTATATTGTTGATCAGATTCAACGACAATATCTAAGAGTTGTTCTTTCTCAACTACTTTTTTTTTTCTTTCCAAAAAACGGGTCCTCATATAGCCTCTATTGTTGTTACCATCTCTCTTGGGGATATAGCTTTACTCTTCAAAAGATATCTCTCTAATTATGGTACAAACGTTTTCCCTTTATATCTTTGTAATTGTATATTTCTCATAAATCAATATAGGTCTCTCATGTTCTCTTAACATTCTGCCTATCAGTTATTCTAACATTAATTTAATTATACAAGAATTGAATATAAGAGTTATATTAACCACCCCAAGCATTGGTTTCTTAGAACCCCTGCCAAAAAAAATAAAATATAAGAACAAAATTACATACAAAACTTCAAGTTTGTTTTTCAATAATCAAATTTGAAAGTATTGAAATTTAACTTGCACAATATACTAAATAATTGTCAAGATAACAAAATCATAACAAAAGACAACCAATTTAATTAACAACGATTAAATCATATCTCCCAATTGGTCATTTTACAATCCTAATTATATGCAATTAATTCCAATCTGTCAGATCAACTCGCAGATCAATAGAGATAAATCGCAGGCAAGTGTGCGATCGACTCGTAGTTTGCGATTTGCAATATGCGAGAAATCGATTCCAATTTTCAATATGTGAGATATCATAACAGAGAGAAAAGATCTATGTACTATGCGAATGATCGAACTTGGGATTTGCAAGAAATCGTAACAGAGAAAAAAGATAAGATATTTGAGCAAGAGATATCGAAGCTGCGATCTGCATCAACACAGAGAGAGAAGATCGAAGATTTGTGTGAGAAATCAAAATTCAATATTGGAGACCTTGTGATAGAGAGATCGACGATTTGGGTAAGGGAGCTACCCCCATTGCAGCTAAAAGATATAGAAAACCCCTAATTAAAGTTAATTTTATAAATTAGGATGATCCACTGGTCTAAAATATAAGTTGGTTTGCCTTTTGATCTGACTATTTTCTTTATAAGTGTCCTGATTTATTATATAGATAATTTTTTAAGTGAGTGGAATTTTGTTATCCATTTGTCGCCTTGATGGTCAGTGATCAGGGGCCGACGTGGCAGACCATTCGCCGTTGATATTCGATAACTCAAAAAATTCAGTACTCTGCTGAGTCCATGAATACCTGACCTGAGGAGTATATGCATTTTTCCTTCCTCACGTGCAGTTACACTAACATGAAGGGTATGTGGCAATCTCTCCAACAACAACACCTAGTTGATCTCCATGTAGCAGGATCTCATTGCCGGCAATACACCTCCAAAATTTAATCCCGACATGCAAGCCTATAAATAAGAAATGAGTTATACTAAAAATGGTGAGTTTTGATTTTCTAATTTTCCTGAGAAATGTCCTTATCAAACCAAGTACTTGATCTCATGCTCGAAGACCTTCACTAGGTAAAAATCCACTATCATACCCGAGGCCCTTCACTAGGTCAAAAATATCCTTACCACATATTTCTTATTGGATGAAAGTGGATTTTCGAAACCAAAACACTTTTGATTGCTCCGATGGACACTATAAAGCTCGACTTGTTGGAAAACTGTAGCTAGACTCATACCTGTTTGTACTCTCCTTGCCATCACTACCATTTGCAAATGGTCATTCTTTCAGATGGATGCCAAGAATGCCTTTTACAACGACGATCTCCTTGAGGACTTTTATAAGCATACCCCTCCTGGCCTAATTGTTCCTCAACACAAAGTTTGTCAATTTTGTCGTGTCTTACATGATCTCAAACACACTCTACATACTTGGTTTACAAAATTCAACACCACCATCCACCAGTTCAGGTTCACATCCAGTAGAGATGTAGCTCATCTTCCCTCCACAAAATTTGGGTACCCCTTGGGGTACACCCCAAGTTTCTCACATACTCCTAGATGTACTCCTTAATTCCTCTTCTCCCAACCAATGTGAGATAGAAGGAATTGAGGAAAAACTATTTGACACGTTTTATAACAAAAATAATTTCAAAATTCATTTGCTCCAACAATTGCTATTCAGATCGCCCTATTTTAAATTTTTGTCGCAATTTTTGGGTGCAATTGATCGTGTTTAGTATAACTTATGTCCCTTTTCATCCCCCAAACATTAATCATCAAAAAGAGATTCAAACTACATACATGATTATTTATAAAAAAAAAAAAAAAAACTACAATAATCCAAAAACGCTCAAATTTTATCCACACGACACTATACACCAGACTTATTACCATCACCCCCACCCTATGTCAACACAACAAAGAGAACAAACACAAGTCTTCTTCGGAATTACAGTGAAGCTGAGTAAGATCAGCCCATTCCTTCACTTTCACCCCATCTTTTTGGTCAGAACAAATGGTGTTTCCCATACACAAATCTTGATTATTGGTGTTGCAAGAAGGTTTAATTTCTTGGAGCAACTCATTCACTAGTTGCTCACAGTCACTAAAACCATATTGATCATCATCCAGAGAAGAAGGGCTATTTTCTCCCATGTGGATGTGGGGCAGTAAATATTGATCCAGGGAATTTTCGCTGCTCAAATTGGAAAGTTGGGGGGTGCAATTTGTAATTATGGGGCTCATGATAGGGTCCTTGTGATGAATCCTCTTCTTGAACATGCGACAAACAACCCAGCTGTCCATTGGTTTTGACTCGGTTTGTAAATTGGTGACCTGATTATCAGAAAAGGTTGTCATGGTTGAATTTTTTTTTTTTTTTTTTTTAACTCATAAAATATGAGAGAAAAAGAAAAGTAACCCATTGTTATTTCTCAAAAGATATGTACATGAATTTTAGACAAGATTAATCATTTTTTGAACACAAAAAATCATATCTTATAAAAAGATTATTATTGCATATATATGCCATCTAATCGTGCTTAATCAAATTACAGCTTAGTAAGTCCCCTTGTAATTCTTGTAGTGTCTCGTAGTAATGATTTTGATGAAATTCACCATTCGAGAAAACAACAAAATTGTTAAAAAAATGTTTAAAAAAATGATAAATGAAAGGACTTCCTTTTCTAGATTTTTTTTTTTTTTTTTCATTTATTTATTTATTTATAAGGATAGAATAAACCCACCTGTACTAGTTCAATTTGTTTTTGATGATTTATCTTCTTAAAATATGACTTGTTATTCTTTTTATTAAAATGAGTTGATTATTGCATAGATTTTAGGACATGCTAGCATGTTAGGGTTAATAAGTTTGAGATTATTGTCAAAATTATCCCTATTATTTTAATTTTTTTTCAAAGTCCCTAAAATTTTAAAACTATTTTACTCTGCTCCTTAGAAATTTCTTAAATTACGAAAGATTATAAATTGGTATGTGACTTTATATTAACTTTGTTATGTAAACTTATCAGAAGTTCGTTAAAGCAAATAAATTTTATAATTATTTTACTTTGCTCCTTAGAAATTTCTTAAAGTATGAAAGATTATAAATTGGTATATGACTTATAACGTGACATGCATATATTAACTTTGTTAAGTAAACTTAAGAGAAGTTCGTTATAGCAATTAAATTTTAAAATTATTTACTGTGGTCCCTTGGAAATTTCTTAAAGTATGAAAGATTATGAATTGTTATATGACTTCCAACGTGACATGCGTATATTAACTCTGTTAAGTAAACTTAACAAAAGTTCGTTATAGCAAGCAAATTATAATGATTTTAAAATTTAGAGACCTAGTTGCAAAAATAAATTAACCACCAAATTAACCCTAATTTCATTTTTGTGAACTATTCATATATATATATATATATATAGGCAACTCTGTGTGTGTGTGTGTGAGAGAGAGAGAGAGGGAGAGGCTTACCCTAGAGTGGTATGTGTTGTCATCCAGCCTATATTCATACATTATCCACTCAGATTTCATTCCACATGGTGCTCTTCCATTATAGAAAACTAGAGTCTTTCTCAATCCAATTCTTCTGGAACTGCCAAACAAGGCCTTATCCCGACCCGTGGCCTTCCAGAACCCAGCGGCGGTGGCCCGATTCGTCCGACTCCCGGTCGGGTACTTCCTGTCCTTGTGGCTGAAAAAGTAGCACTCATTTTGCTGGCCTGAACCAATCCGGCAAATCTCTGCAGTGTTCAAAACAACATATGCCACAATAAAAAATAATTACACTTTACACCCATTAATTATACTAGTATTTTCACTTCAATTTTTAATAGTTAAAACAGAAAGCTATAAACTTCAGGGGTATGAAATGTAATTTAAGAAACAAGAGAAATACAGGATATATGTATAAAAATCACCTTGAATATCCCATGGTTCAAGCTTATTGAGATCTATCTCTCTAATTACCTCAAAATCAATCTTCTCATTGGCCACCTTCTTCCTCAAATAGTAGCACAAAAGCTCCTCCTCCGTTGGATGAAATCTGAAGCCTGGGGGAACTGCTTGGGACTCACTAATATTTACCATTTGACCCATCAAATTATGTATATATTACAGAAACTTTTATATATTAAAAGTATCCCCCTTTATAATTACTTAAATCTTTTCTACGAGATTGAATGAGAACAATTGTAATTGTCATGAGTGGTTGTGCGCAAGGAAGCATATATAGCCACCGGTCACTGTAGAGTCGTTAGATAAGACAACTAAATTTCATTTTGTACCTCCCAAGTTTGAGTATGACTTTACGTTGTCGTATAATCTTCAAATTTTTGCATATTGTCCTTTAATTTTTTATTTTTTATTTTTATTTTTTTTGTGTGTAGAATTGGTCTATTTACACAATTTTAACAAGTTGTCCGCCGATGCTCTGTCTAATTTTCGAAGTTTTGTTCATTGCCCTTCAATATTTTATACTGGTCTAATTGCACAGTTCCAGTTGCTTTTGTCGTGAAATCAGCGAGTTCAGTGTAACGATATCCACATTTTTTGTGGTATAAATTGATATTTAATCATTTTATTTTTTTGCCTCTTACATGCAATCGATCGACTGTAAGTGAAATTTTGTGGTTGGACGTTAAAGACGAAAAATAGAAAAATAAAAAATAAAAAATGATCAGGAGCAACGTGAAAAGATTATAGAGTAAAATGCAATTTCATTCAAATTTTAAAGGGGTGTAAAGTGAAATTTAACAAATAAAACAAGTAACACGAGCATACTTTAAATTCCAATGTGACACTCGACCAAAAGATCCCGATGAAAGCATCCTTTCAAACCAAAAATATTCACTTCTCTCTCTCACACACACACACACTAATAATCATATATTCATGAGGTCTAGAATATGGGTTGGAGGAAGGTCTAAATCCGGGAGTCAAATTAAACGTGCATAAAATATAAAGTATATTATTTCTCCCATTATAGCAAAATACCCTATTGGCTTTCATTTATATAGTAGCTAATATTTTATGTGCCTAAAAATACTGTAAAAATAATAAAATAATTAATAAAATACATATAAAAAATTTGAAGGGTAAAAAATATAATTAAATCAACCGCTTAAAAATAAAATTGTGAAATTTTTAAACGATAATTTTCTTCCCAAATATTTCATCTATTTATCTAAACCATTGAATGGTGTAGGGAAGTTAGAAATTAGTAGGTTAAAAGATTGTATAAATTCAATCTGAATTATTTATTTTTTAAATTTAAATACAAATTATTAATTTATTTTTATTTTTTTGAATTATTAATATTTTTCTTTATGTGTAACATAAAACGTACCTACCAAGGGACAAATACAAATAATTAAAAGAAAAAGTCATATGTTGGTAGTTAAGAGCCTTAAAATTGATCAATATAAATTCTAGTAATGTTTCAAGATTGTTGTGTGAGTGTGACTTCTGACAATTGACTCTGTTTTTCTCCTTAAAACTTTTCTCCACTTTGTATTTATTTATTTTTAGTTGTATTGTTTTTGGGGCGTTGGGAGCGTGTGTGATATTTTACTTCAAAATAATTTGGACAGTTGATGCACCATATCACACCAAGAATTTATTCACTGTCAGATATTAGTTAGAAATGTAAATAATAAGCACACGGGAGCATGTGCTAGATTAACAATTCTAGTGGATTCTTTATTTTTTTAATATAATTAGTAAATAGTCTCAATTTAATTCATAATTTATTTTATTTTTATTTTAAATTAAATAAATATAAATTATTTCATTATATTTTACTTCGTTCTTTTATTTATAGTCAATGGTCACTTATATCCGTAATCAAATACTTTCAATTAAGATTTACATTGCCGATCTAGTGCCATCCTCCACCGCTACCCTACTATTGATCTTTAGACTTCTAATCGCCAATAATTAGTATCAAAAGTTAGGTATAAAAGCTAGTGGGAGGGATATATATAAAAATTCGCTATGAGACGTAACGAAAGACTAAAGATATAGGAAGTGTCAGTACATCAAAGATGTTGATGAAAAAGTCTTGGTGAAAAGTGGGGAGATTATGGAAGGATAGAAAAGTTATTTTTATAATTTATTTAATGTGAAACTTAAAATTAAATATTTTATTTATTATATTACATATATAATATAAAATTATTTTATTACTATATATAATATAATATAATTTTATTTAATAAAAATTATTAGTAATATATATTTATAATGGTTATATTTATGTATCATTATATGTTTATCTGACATCATTATTGTGATTAAGTTATTTAATTTATTAAAATGACTTTGTGAATTTCATTATAAATATATATGTTACAATGTGATTATTATGACATGTATGTAATTAGTAATTTTATTAACTACAATATTATGAGTACTTAATATTAGACTAAGAGTTACATTATCTGTTGATTCTGAGATTTTGATGAACAATTAAGGGTCGATGTTTTTTGTGAAATTAATGTGTTTATTGAGTATTTTAGTTTAAAAGTTCCATTCAAGATCAAATCATGAAGTAATATTAAGGATGCAAAGAGACGGACATTAAGAGATTGAAGATTTTGAAGAATCTAAGTAATATTAAGGATGCAAAGAGATGAACGATTTAAAATTCATCTTTAAGTAAAATTGATTAGGATTAAATGGTATTGATATATGGGGTCTATATATGAATTTAAGTGTCATATCTTTTAGGACCTAACCGTTAGAAAGTCTGTTTCAAATCAGTTTATATAAATCTGCGTTTTTCACATATCAAATTATCTTATCTATCAAGAACTTTCAGTTTGCGAGCTTTCTAAGAGAGATTATTCTGAGATTATATTGAGAGATCAATTGTGAGTTCAATTGTTTGAGAAGTTCTTGAGTTAAAGCGCTAAGTGTTTTAGCGTCACCGATCAAAGCTGTCTAGCGATTCAATTTTTATTCTTTCAGTGGTATCCTGATGAGATCTTTCCAAGTTTTTATTCTTAATTGTGAAGTTAAATTATTATTGATTGCTTAGTTAAAAGATCTTTTGTGAAATCGTTTTGAACTTGAAAGGCATAAAAAATTCTTTTAAAACGATTTTTGTTATAATCTAATTACGTGCTCAATTTTTTGCTACCCACACTTAATATAATAAGATATTGTATTCCTCATATAAATTCTATCACTAGTAATTATCGGGACATTAATTGAGTTTAAATTGATTTAAGATAATAAAAGCTCCAAGTGGGAAAAAACTTATCGATTTTTGTAATTGGTGAGTTTGTGCGATTTAGATACCGTTGGGAGTATCTAGTCAGGGGTAGCAAGGGTTTCAATCTCTTCCGGTAAAGAGATTGAGGTTTAACCTTTACCTAAGGTACAAAAATGTTAGGTTATTTTTTTCCTTGAAAATAGCTAGGCGTGATTCATCCTGATTAGAATTAAAGTTGTGCGTATTGTAATGGTTCCATCCTTACCAGTGAAAAGGATACTTGGAGTATTTTGGTGAAGTTTGATTCTTTTCCTAAGGTATAAAAGAATTAGATTAGACTTTAACCTGTTAAAAAGATAGAAGTTATTCCTTAGCCTGTGAAAAGAAAATTGTAAAGGTTGATTCTAAGTCTATAAAAACAATCATTGTGTAGAGGTTTCATTCCTACCTGTTAAAGGAATCTAGTGGTTTAGTGTGTGCAAATCTCCGTAGGGCTCAGAGAACTAGATTAACCAAGATTAGCTTGGTGAACTAGGATATATCGTGGTGTACTGCATTGTTGATTTTCTTTATTTCTTATTGTTTGGGTATGCACCTAGATTTATACACTTATCCGCTGCTATATAAAAATAATAATTGATTTAGGATTAAATTAATTATTTGAATATTTAAGCGTTGAAAGATAAGAATTTGTTTTAATTTTTATAACTACCTAATTCACCTTCCCTCTTGGGTAGATCAGTAAACCAACATAATCCAAACATTATATATAGATATGCGAGAATGAAAGAATATATAGAGAAAAATAAATAGAAGCAAATAAAAAAAATACAATACTATATGTTAATACATATAAAATATTGAGTATAACTTTGTTGAGATTCGGTCCAATATAAGGATGTCTTGCTTACACCTTGACTCCCTAGGTTGTTGTATCTTGGGAAACGCTCTCCATTCAACCTTATGCATAGAGGGAGCGTATCTCTTCTTAGAAGAATATTTATATGCCTCGATCCACCAGATATATATATATATATATATATATATATGTGTGTGTGTGTGTGTGTGTGTGTGTGTGTGTGTGTGTGTGTGTGTGTTTATGTGTTCTATAATTTATTTTATTTATTTAATTGTTAACATTTTTAGTTATTTAAAGGAATTAAAATTGGATGTCATATTTATTTATTATTTAATTTGTATTTATATAATTATGTGAAATTTTTCCAACAAAAACAATGCGGGGGAATCTAGACTAGAATTACCTAGTTTAAATTCAGATAGGATTTATAGGTTAAATAGAAGAATTAGGGATTCAAAAGTAAGAATGAAGATGAAGATTGGAACAATATTAGAGCTAGATGATTGCTCAAATATAAACCCAGATTTAAGAACAATATATTGCTATATAATGCACTCTAGTAAAGGTGTCGAACCACAAGAATTGTATTGTAATTATTAATTTTATCTTATTTTTTTGGGTGAATTTAATAGAATTGGTTTTTTCGGTTTTAAATCATATAAATGTAAAAAAGTTTTTAAAATGAATTACAATATGATAAAGGACCTGGTTAGGGACATGTATTTGTTTTCTGATTATCCCAATGAGTTCTGTTCTTTATCTACTTTGATTCTGTGTATAATGAAATAATCTAATTACAAGCCAATTACAACAAAAGTTCAATCATTTTAATCGGTATGTGATAGGTGTGATCTACCTACGTATTTCCAAACCGAATTAAGTTAGTTTTCGTGCGTTTATATAGTATTTTATTATGTTTTAATTAGTTTTCATACTTTTTGTATAAATAAGGTGTGTGGGGCAAAAAGATAAGAAACTAGAGTGAAAACGATGAGATCGAACCAAAAGCGATCAAAAAACAGTAAAAAAACAAGTTCAGAGGCAAAACTGTGAAACTAGTCCACCGCCGCGGCATCTAGACCACCGTCGCGACGGTAAAGAAGCAGATAAACAAAAGTAGGCTACTGACAGCCCACCGCCTAGGCGAAAATCCAGCAGAAACTTGTCCACGTCCACTACTGTCTTCATCGTCGCAACGATCATTGAACTGACCTACTCACAGCCGCAACGGTGAATCCCACCGCCGCGGCGGTGACCCTTTGCACAGCCTAGATATTTTATTTAGATATTTTGCTTATAAATACCCCTCTCCTTCCCCTTCCTTTGAGCCCCTCTAGCCATTTGGAAACCTTAAGCTATATTTAGGCTAGGGTTTAGGAGTTTTAGAGGTGGAGCTTACATCCTGATGTGGAGAAGACGGCGAATCGATCATTGAGCATTCTTAGCGGTTTATCTTCAGACGAGGCTAAGTTATTCAGTTGTTTTTCTTTATTTCTTTATCTTAGGATCATGTGAGCATGTTTAGCTTGTTATTTTATTGTTGCAGCTATGGCCATAGCTAAACATGGATTGTAGTAGGGATTAACACTATATTTATAAATACGTTGTTTGGATGATTTCGGTGTTTCGTTTGTGATTGTTCTTTGTAGTTTGATTGTATTTATCGTATTGTTTGTTTATCATTCTTAGTTAGATAAATAGAGAATACAGGGTTTTGATAAACCCCAGATTCAGATTAGGATAAATAAACGCCACAATTCTATAACCCGGTTGGGGTTTGAATTTTGGACAATCGGTGACGTTGGGGCAAGACTCACGTGACCTAGGGTCATTAAGACGTTGAGGGAGACTTATTCGTTGACACGAATTCACATTATATCCCTCTTCTTACACTCGAGAGAGGTGGCGAGGGAGTTTTAGAACAGAGATTGTCAATAGGGTAAATACAACGCAGATCCAATGACCTGGTCAGGAGTTGGATTGTGTGCAATCAATGACGCTGAGTGAGACTCACATGACCTAGGATTGTAAAGACGTTGAGGAGGACTTCTTCGTTGACTCGAAGTCATTTATTCCCCCGTCTTACACTCGGGAGAGGTGGCGGTGGAGTTTACGTACCGAGGTTGTCAAATGGGTCGAACACCGTAAATGTGAGTAAATCGAGATCGAACACATATTTGTAAACACGTTAATCTCTAGGCAATTCTTTACCCTAAAACATATTAGCATATTAGTGTAGTTAATTTAGGCTATATTAATATTAGTTTAATTAATTAAATACACTTGTTTTTCGCCTAGATAAAGTTAGGTCACGACAAACGCGGTATTTGATAGTAACGACACCAATCCCTGTAAATAAGATAACCCGATCTTAATGATCACACTATACTAAAACTTAGACCTCGTATACTTGCGATTATAAGTAGCGGCATATTCCTACGTGCCCTACTAGTATGGATTATTTTTGGGATTTGATTCCTACTAATCTACAGTGAACCAATCCTAAGCATAGTTCATCCTATCAAATGTATCAATTAATCGACCATTTAATTGGCATGGATTGTGTTATGTATTCGATTCCTATTAGTCTACGGTGAATCATCAAGCATAATCCATCATGCTAAACTGTATCAATCCCAATAGAAATGAGGGGTATAATGGTTAAATCTAAATCACATGAATTAGATTAATTCACAAATACCAATAATTTATTTCTTACATTTATTATTGTTTTGTTGGATAACTTACAGAATCTTTGGTCTAACCTGTTGTATATCATGGTATTCCTAACCATCCACTTGCTTTTTCTCAATCGTCTATTATAGTATAAACGACGAAATTTTATCTTTTGCTTAGCCCTATCCTGATGAGTCAAAACCAAAACTATTAGTTCTTGTTGAGAAATAGCTCTAGTAATCCTTGATCGATCAGTGCTATTTTCTCAAACGAGAACCACTCTGAAGGTTAGGGAAGATAAGGGAAGACTGCCTCAGTGAACCGATTGAAGGGACTTGACTTATCTGAACAAACTAATTGATGATCTCCTGCTCAACGACAAGATGTGGACCCTCCATATGTTCTAGTCACTCGCTTTCTCCACTACAACTGGTGGTTGTGGGTTTTGAAAATGAAGGGGACCCAGAAGTTAAGGCGAGGATGTGTCTTTCAAAGATGATAAAACATGAAATGATCAATAAATAATATAAGAATATAAATCTCTTGTTATACAACCTTATAAACAGATAAAATAGAACAAAAAATAAAACAAGAAATAGAACTTCATTGAAAAATCTATAATAAATAAATTCCTAACCTGATTCTAAGCCTTAGTCGTTCATGCAGTGGTTGGATGCCATGAATTTGTTCTTTGTTACTACTCTAAGGTCCCAATCTTCAATGGTGTTTTTGTGTCTCCAAAATGGTGTCAAAAAGAAATCCAAAAAAATATAAATAAAGAATAAATAATAGAGAATGAAAAAAATCAAGAGACCTCCCAAAAATAATCCACATTATTTCCCATTAATATTTATTTTTAACGGTTCCCTAAAAATTGAGAACCAATACTGGACGCCCGAACTAGGTCATTGGAGTGACCCAGTTCTTCTCCAGGTCATTTTTTTTTCCGTCGATTTTTTATTTTTTTTGCCATTTTCTTTTATCTTTTTCAATATTTCTTAATTTTCGAGTTTAAACCTATCAAAACAACAAGTTGTGTTATTACTAATTAAAAATTGATAAAAATAATAACAAATTTATAGATTTAGAGTAGATATTTGGTACAAAATTGAGAAAGATCATAGCCCCACACTAACATTTTATTAGTCCTTGAGCAAAATAAAAATTCAAAAAAATGAAAAATCCATTTTCTAGGAAACGCTATTGCATTTAATGCACACAATAAGTCTTTAAACCCCTAGATGATCCCTAGTGGAAGTGTTCTAGTCTCGTGAAGGTTTACAATGATTATACCTACGAACTTCTATACTAATTACGATAATATGTTATGCACCATTAGTAAAGTTCGAATATATATATTGGTTGAAATACTTGATTATCGAAGGAAATAACTATTATTTATGTCAGAGAACATCCAATTTTATTCTGAGTTTTACTTTATTCATGAAACTCAATCTTAAGTCTAAGTGATCTCAACATTGAAGATTAGCAACAGAAAGAATTTCAACCTCAAAAATTAACTAATTCTTCTCTCTATTTTTTTTTTCTTTTTTCTTTTAAAATAATTAACTTGGTGATAGATATGTACAATGTTAGTCCTATAGGAATTTCTAGAATGTCCATGCACCAATATTGGGTCAATGATTTCAATCCAGTTGGCTTGGGGTATTAGGTGGAAAGACACCCTAAAAATCTTAATTAATAGAACATCCTAGGCATTGGGATTAATCGATCAATCACTTACCCAACACCCGACTCTCATCTTCTAACGCGAACACTTACTACTCGTTGAGGTGATGAGTGGTTTATTTACCAACAAATTGAGTACTTTTATATTCAAATATTTGTGTATTTTCAAGCATTTTTTTTAGTTTAATGTCTTTTTATGTTGTTTTGTAGGTTTATAAATAAATGAGAGAAAATGTGTAAAATGAGTGTAAGCGCAGTAACTTCAAAACCAATTTTGACCATGATGCAATCCTATTTTCGAAACACTCAAAACATGGAAATTGTGTATCTATGTCGTAGATTTTCATAAATTTTTGAATCACCTCAATCAGAGTTCGGACGAAAACGTTATGATCAAAATACGAATCAGATATCGGCGCTGCCCCTAACGCACTGCAGTGCCCTAAAGCGTGCTGCAGCGCGCTCCTATCAGTCTTTAGGCTAGTTTCTACCCAAAGTGCACTGCAGCGCTAAAACGCGCACTGCAGTGCACTCCCATCGGCTTGCAACCTAAAACCCTACTCTTCGAGCCTTATTTATACCCCCTTTATACCTCAAACACAAAGGGAGACGAAATTGGGAGAGAAAAAGACGATTTTGGGGAGAGGAAAACAATATTTTGAGACGAAATTAGGAGAGAAATAGGCGATTTGGGGGATAGGAAAACACCATTTTGAGACGATTTTGGACGAGAAAACACCGGATAGTGGCAATTTAATGCAGAATTGAAGATGAAAACACCATTTGTGGCACTTGGAGTTGAAGATTTAGAGCTCAACCCCACAATAAGCATTTTTTCTTCTCTTTTCTCTCCCTAATCTTGATTTAATTTCATATTTGTAATATTGTATCAAACATGTTCATATTTATGATTTTATTGAAAATATTGATTATGGATCTATCTATGTTGTGTTCGTAATTTAATTTAGGGTTTGATGTAGTCTCGTTTGAAACATGTTTATATGAGAAAGCTATAACAAATACATTCCCAAACGTGGTTCTGAGCCTTAACCGTTCATGAAGTGTCGAACCACAAGGATTGGGTTGTAATTGATAATATTATCTTATTTTCAATTGAATTTAATAGAATTGATTTTGGGGTTTTAAATTATTTAAATATAGAAAAGTATTTAAACTGAAATACAATATGATAAAGGACTGACTTAGGAGAATGTACTTATTTTTTTAATTATCCCAATCAGTTCTATTTTTTATTTACTTTGATTCAATGTATAATGAAGTAACCTAACTACAAGTCAAAATTACAATGAAAGTTTGATCATTTAATTAGTATAGACTATCTTTGAGATTCGATTCTTACTAATCTACTGTGAGCCAATCCCTAAGCATAGTCTATCCTATGAAATGTATTGATTAATCGACAATTTAATCGATATAGATTATCTTAGGGATTCGTTTTCTAATAGCATATGTTAAATTGATCCCCAAGTTTTATCCATCATCTTAAACCCTACCGATTCCAATAAAAATGGGTTGTATAATGGTTTGATCTAAACCACATGTATTATATCTAACTCACAAATATCAATAATTTATTTTGAACATTTATAAAATAATAAAATAGGAACTGATTGGATAAACAATGTAAGAACAATAATCTCTTGTTATATAACCTCATATACAGATAAAATTGAACAGGAAATATAACTACATTGAAAAAGCTATAACAAATACATTCCCAAACCTGGTTCTGAGCCTTAACTATTCATGATGTGTTGAACCACAGGGATTGGGTTGTAATTATTCATGTTATCTTATTTTTTATTGAATTTAGTAGAATTGGTTTTGGGGTTTTAAATTATTTAAATATAGGAAAGTATTTAAACTGAAATACAATATGATAAATGATCAACTTAGGGAAATGTACTTATTTTTTATTATCCCAATGAGTTCTATTTTTTATCTACTTTGATTCTATGTATAATGAAGTAATATAACTACAAGTCAAATTACAATGAACATTTGATCATTTAATCGGTATGGACTATTTTTGAGATTCGGTTCCTATTAATCTATGGTGAGCCAATCCCTAAGCATAGTCAATCATATAAAATATATCAATTAATCAACCATTTAATTGACATAGATTATCTTAGGGATTCTTTTCCTAATAGTGTACAATAAATCGATCCTCAAGCATAATCCATCATCTTCAACCTCACCGATTCCAATGAAAATGGATTGTATAATGGTTAGATCTAAACCACATGTATTAGATCTACCTACAAATATCAATGATTTATTTCAAACATATATAAAATAATAAAATATAAAATGATTGGATAAACAATGTAAGAACAAGAATCTCTTGTTATACAACCTTATACACAGATAAAATAGAACAAGAAATATAACTACATTGAAAAAGCTATAACAAATACATTCCAAAACTTGGTTTTGAGCCTTAACCGTTCATGAAGTGGTTGAACGCGATGAATTTATTCTTTGTTATTGCTCAAAGTTCCCAACCTTAAATGGTGTTCTTTGTTTCTCCGAAATGGTGTCAAGAAAAGATCTTGAAAAAAATGATTAAGGAATGAATAAATAGAGAATGATAAAATAAAGAGACCTCCCAAAATGTTAAAAAAAACCACATTATTTCCATCAATAGTTGTTTGTAACGGTTCCCCAAAAATAGGAAATCGTTACTAGATCCATGAACTGGGTCTCGCCCGCGAGCCACTAACTTGAGGCTTAGGTCACGCTCACGACCTTGACCAGATTGGTGTTTCTACGTCGGGTCATTGTTTTTACTCCAATATCTTTGCCATTTTCATCACTGTTTTTCAGCATTTCTTTATTTTCGAGCTTATACAAACAAACACAATAAGTTTTTTATTACTAATTAGAAAAAATGATAAAAAGTCTCACAAAATTATTGCTTTAGAGTGAAAATTTGATACAAAAATTGAGAACGATCACTTGATGATATCCCTATAGAGGTGCATAAAGTTTGAAAATCTTGAGATAGATTGGTGGACTATACATTCCAATAACATTTGAGGACTAAGAGAATGCCAGATGATTGGAGGAAGAGTATGTTAGTGAACATCTATAAAAATAAAAGAAATGTTTAAAGTTTTATGAACTATCGGGGCATAAAAGTATAAGTCATATTATGAAACTTTGGGAGAGAGTTATAGAACATAAAATAAGACATTAAAAGAGCATAGAAGAGAACTAATTTGGATTTATTTCAAGCCTATCAACCATTAAAGCTATTTATTTACTTGGAATATTGATGGAGAAATATAGAGAAAATAAGAAAGATTTACATATGGAATTTGTGAACCTGAAAAACGCTTATGATTAGGTACTCAGATAAGTTTTGTGCTGGGTGTAAGAAAAAAATCAAATATTCAATATGTATATTAAGCTAATTAAGGATATGTGTGAAGGTATTTTCACTGTTGTTCGAATAACAGAAGGCGATACTTGTGCATTTTCTATGAATATATGCTTACATCAAGGATCATCTTGACGTCTTTAACTCTTCGTTCTAGTGATTGATGAGCTCAAAAACACACTCAATATGAGGTTTCTTAGAGTATGTTGTTTGCGGATGACATATTATTAATTGATGAAAATAGAAGATGTCTTAATACTAACCTAGAAAGATGGAGAGAAACATAGAAGAATAAATGGAATGAGAGAATGAATGAAATTGATTTATCAATGAAATCACTATTCAATTCTCTCATTTGATTGTAATTGTAAGTTTAAAGGAATGGAATGGAATAATTCTCTTTTACATTTTAATTTTGTGAGCAAATTCATTCATAATATATATCCTATAATAATTTATTTAAAAAATGACTACAAAATATGAGTAATATTTCATTTGAAAAATATTAAAAATATGCCAACTAAAATTGTTTTGCTTTTAATTTTTTGTTTTCGCTTTGGGAGCATAATTTTTTTTTCTCAAATATATATTTTTGTTTAGGAATGGAAACATATTTTCTGATTCTCAAATTTCTATTTTTGATTCACGAGGAAAATAGATTTTTTATTCCCAGATTTTTGTTTCTGTTTCAGAAATAATAACATTTTTTTTTTCTCAATTTATGTTTTTATGTCGGGACTATGAACAAATTTTTTTGCTTTCAAATTTTTATTTTCGAACAAAATATAAATTTGTGAACAAGAAAATATTTTTTAGGAAACATAAACAAAAATCTGTAAATAAAAACATATTTCTAATCCAAAAAAAAAAAAAAACTATTTCTATTCCCATAACAAAAATAGAATATTAAAAAAATTTATTTTCTTTTTCAAAATAAAAATATAAAATTGAGAACAAAATATTTTATTTTCGTCATTTAATGAATAATATTTATTTATTTTCGTTTTTAGATTTTATTTAAATTAATATCTGACTAAATTAAGAAAATTAATTTATGGGGCATGCACCATTTACTCCCAAAATGCAAAAGAAATTATCGATTACTCTCATCACTTTTTTTATACACCAATAACTCATTTTGTTTTTTCTGACCAAAATACCCCTCATGTGGATGTTGAATGTAACATTCAATAATTGTGGGTGTTGAATGTAACATCAATTTTTTTATTTTTATGATGTTATCTTTTTCTGACCAAAATACCTCTCATGTGAATGTTGAATGTAATATTCAACACCTATGAGTGTTGAAAGTAATATCAATTATTTTTTTTTAATGATGTTATTTTATTTTATTTTTACCAAAATACTTCTCATGTATATGTTAAATGTAATATTTAATACCTGTGGGTGTTGAATGTAATTTTCTTTTTACATCCAACACCTGTGAATGTTAAATGTAACATCAATTGTTCTCTTGTTTTTGTGTGCAGAGTCAAATCCATATGATGTTACATTTTCTGACCAAAATACCTCTCATATGAATGTTGAATGTAACATTCAACAATTGTGGATATTAAATGTAACATCAATTGTTTTTTTTTTTTTTTTAATGTTGTTATCTTTTTTCTTACCAAAATACCCCTCATTTGGATGTTGAATATAACATTTAACACCTATGGATGTTGAATGTAACATCAATTTTTTTTTTTTTTTTTTTTACGATGTTACATTCAACAACTGTGAATGTTAAATGTAACATCAATTGTTCTCATATTTTTATGGATCGTATTATGCTAAAATGTTATATTCAACACCTGTTGATATTGAATGTAACATCAATTGTTCTCTTGTTTTATGTATTTATGGTTAAAAATCATATAATATTATATTCAACACATGTGGATGTTGAATGTAACATCAACTGTCATAAATAAATTGCAAATTGTAGGGTGCAAAGTGTAAAAAATGAAAAAGAATAAAATATCTTTCTAGCTATCACGCATTGTAATTGAAAACACATTTTCCTAATCCAAAATACCATTGCATCTGAACACATCATCTAGTTCTTGTTTTTTTTTCCTTTGATTATTTCTTTTGTGAATTCACGAACTCCATCGAAGGCGATTCTGAGTTGCTTTTCCGATCTGATTTGGAAAAACCTTTTGACCTTCCATACTAGAGGGTGAATCAAACTGATGAACCTGTAGCTGCTGATATGAACGACATAGTTGAATTCAATCGCGAACTTCGCTTGCGGTAAAGCCGACAATAAGTACGCCGGATCGTACCCAAACGCGATCTTGCAAATATTATCGAAAGCGAACCTCTACAAAATGTCTTGTAAATCGAGCACCAATTTTTTACCGGCAGCAACGGAGATGATCGGAATGAGACAGTCACGCGAATCATGGGAGGGGTATTTCGGTAATCTATTCGCTGATCGTTTTCGGAAAGTGGAGTAAACGTGCAAGAAATTGCTGGCGATGAGAGTAAACCATGCAAGAAAAAGTTGGTGAGAGTAAGTGGTAAATAGTAACTTATTTTGGGAGTAAACGGTAATTTTTCCTTAATTTATAGGAAATATCGAAGTCGTTATCAAATTGAAAATCATAGGCCAAAATAAGGTGAGATAGTTTATATATAACTCAAAAAAAAAATAAAAAAAATCCTACCATGAATTATGGAATCCAATTCCAACTCATGAAGTAGAGATTCCAATTCTGTTGATTTTAATTCCAATACAATTAAACTTTTGATTCCATTGGATAACCAAATAAAGGAATAAGAATCAAAAGTGAATTGCAATTTTATTCCACTCCCATTTCGTCCAACCTAACACACCCTAAAGATTTGAAGGTTAGCAGAAGGAACACGGAATACATGCATTACAATTTTAGTAATGTCATAAGAGATGACGATGCAGTTAAAATTGGAGATCAGGAGTTTCCTATGGTTGATCATTTTAGATGTTAAGGTTTAGTGATTTAGGGTGATGGCAAAATCAAGGATTATATTGCTCAGAAAACAAAGTCAAAATGGTTAAAGTGGATAAATGTAGTTGGGTGATATGAGATTGTAAGATACTATTGAAGCTCAAAGGGATGTTCTATGAAACTATAATAAAACTGGTGATTCTATATATTTTAGAATGTTGGGCGGTGAACATGAAGCGTGCCTAGAAAATTGGTGTGACATAAATAAGGATATAACGGTAAATGAGTGGGAAGACAAGAGTAGATAAGATTAAGAATGAAACTATTAGAGAGAATTTAGGAATAACACCCATCGAAGATAAGATGAGAAAAAAAAATTACGATGATTTGGACATGTGCATAGAAGACCACAAAAACACAATGAGAAAATGTGATTTAATTCAAGTAACAGACCCTACTTAAGTAGGACAAATTGTTATTGTAACTATTTTTTTAGTTACATGTAATTAATTTTTAGTTATATTTTAAAATTATCTACATTCTAGTATATTTTTTGCTACATTTATGAGATTTTTTGCCAACCGATAACAAAAGAATTAGTTGATTGTAACTAAAAACTAAAATAAAAAAATGTTACTAAGAAATTAGTAATATAACTAAAAATAAATAAAATTGACAACCGGAGGTGTGGCAACCGGCGGTGGCTGGAATCCGACGGCCAAAATCCAGTGGATGGTGGTTGGAAACAAAATTTTTAAGTGGAACATTAGTTTGCACGGTTTATATCACTTACCTCTCTTGTTTTTTTGCTATTAATTAGATACCTCTCTTATCATTTTAAAATACTGGTTAACCCCATTGAACTTTTTTTCTTTTTTTTTTTTTTCTTTTTTTTGTTGTGTAAAAAGACTCTATTATCCCTATTTTTTGTGTAAACTTCACACTTAAAAAAGAACAATCGAAATGACCGATTTACCCTTTTACATTTCCTAGGGCTCTTTTGGGTGGTTACGTAATACGGTTGAAGAGATTGTGCCACTGGGTTTGGAAATCCTCCGGTGATATTCGAATCTTGCGGTTTGGTGCATTGGACCTCTTCTCTCTCGAAAAATGCTCCAGAGATCGTCTACTTCAAATTCCGGCGTAATCAGTCCCCGGAGCAAAAAAAATGCACTAAGTTTTGCCGGCCAAATGCATCGAATGGCTTGAATTTTACCCTCTTGCGTCCGTTTTCTACATCTCCTTCGGTTCACAAAACACAATCCCCGCAACCCAGATGATGGAACTCGCCCACGGCCTCGAATCGAGTGGCAAACCGTTCATCTGTGTCATCAGGCCACTGGTGGGTTCCGATCCAAACCCCCAATTCAAATCCTCCGAATAATTGCCGGAGGGATTCAAACGGGGAGTGGCGGAAAACAACAGAGGACAACTAGTCCACCAATGGGCACCCCAGCACGAAATCCTGTCTCACAAATCTACTGGATTTTTTCTCAGCTACTACGGTTGGAACTCGACGATTGAGAGTTTGTGCCAGGGCGTGCCGATCATAGGGTGGCCATTGGCGATGGAGCAAGTATATAACGCGAAGATGCTGGAGGAGGAGATGGGTGTCTGCGTGGAGCTGACCAGAGAAGTACAGAGTACTGTTGGAAGAGACAAAGTGAAGAGGGTGATTGAATTAGTGATGGGTGAGAAGGGAAAAGGTGAAGTGATGAGGAAGAAGGCAGACACCATTGGAGAGGTGATGAGAGCTTTTTACACTTAGTACCCCTGAAGTTTGACCTAAATCCCACATTGGTCTCTGTGGTTTCAATTTGAACACATAACACTCTCAATAATGTCAAAAGTTTCAATTAAGGACAAATAGTTAACAGTATTAGAAAATAGATGGAAGTTGGTCATGTACCAAACATATGACTTTTTCATTAAGGGTAATATCGTTATTTTCTTTGAATTTTTCTTCAACTAATTTAATGGGCTTTATTGAAGAAAACATTCTAATTTTAGGGGTAAAAAATATAATTTTCCATTTCCTTTGTTCAATTTTCATCTTCTTCTCTCTCTGTCTCCAAATTGTGGTTCCGCTTCATCTCGTTTCTCCATCGATCCTCCGGCCTCGATAAAGGGAAAAACACTTACCTTTGATTGTTCTTCAAAATTAAAAGGAGAGAGAGTGTAGGTTGTCTTCAAAGAGGTGAGTTTGATTAGGTGATTGGTAGTGATGGAGGAGGTGGAGGGAAAAAATGAGAAGAAATAACAAGATGGGTATTTATGTCCATTTACTTAAATTAATAAAGGGCATTTGTAAGACCCTATTTTTTACAAATATTTCAGACGCATGTTCACACATTTAGGAAAATATGGGGTAGATTATATTATTTATAATTTAATTTAAAATTTTAGGGATTCATTTATAATTTTTAAAATATTAAAATTTAAATTTGGGTTCAACTAAGAACTTAAAAAAATTTAGGGGGAATAGTGTAAATTAAATATTTTTTTGTTTTGTTTGTTCTTCTTCCTTCAAAACCGTGTGATATATATATATCCATTCCTATATTTATGGGACCTGAAAAAGAGGAAGAAAAAAAAACAGAGAAAACAGAGGAGAGAGAGAGAGTGGTCATCGGTGGTGTTACAATTCATCGGCGATTTTGTGTGGGTATGTTGTTCGCTCCGACAGTGAGCGTGGGAGTGTGTTATGGTTGTCGTGTGTATGGGTGTGTGTTCTGTTCATGGTGAGGGAGTCGTCGGTTGTGGGTGTGTCGCCGTCGGTTAGTTTGGTCGGCGATGAGTGGAAGTTAGAAAGAGAGAGCTCATCAACGGCAGCCATCATTGTTGTGTCGTCGATGGCGGTGGTGCCGTATTTCATCGTGTGTGTGTGCGCTGTCGTGTGTGTATGTTGTGTGTGCTGTGTGTATACTGCTGATCAGTCGACGGTGACTGTGTGGGTGTATGTGTTTGGCATTTGGGTATGGGTGTGTCCCTCCGTTTGGCGTGTGTATGAGTAGTGGGTGTGGTCAATGGGTGATCAACAGGGGTGGCGGTGGTGTGAGTTGGTCTGACGATGTCGGTGGTGGTTCGTTGATGGTGGTCATCCGCCGTGGAGTTAAATCGCCGGAGAAGTGGGCATGTGTGTGTTTAGTTATGGGTATGTGATTGGGGGTGTATGTGTGAGTTTTCAGTGTGTGTATGTGTGCTCAGATTGTTGAGGAATGGCGGCGAGGGTGATCGCCGGAGTTGGTGAGGAGAGAGAGAGAGGGTCGGCTGAAAAACCAGAAAACAGAGCAGAAAAATGAGGACCATCGTCGTGGCGGTGCAATCCATCACCGCAACAATGAAAAGTCACTGAAGCATGAATTTGAACTTGCAGAGTGAAAAAAAAAAAAAAAAAAAAAAAAAAAAAAACGACGACCATCGCCGCAGCGGTGAGGTGTTCGCCGCTGTGGTGAAGCTTTAGTTAGCAAAACAGAATAACAGGAAGGGTGTTCGCCTCGGCAGTGGGGTTGGGCGCAGGAAATCATAAAAATGAAGAAAAAATAAAATCTAACATCCAATCTCTCAGTAGGCAGATGATTCGGGATAGGTAGAATTTTGAACTCTCTTAATATATGTATTTAATTGTTTCATGTTGCGTTTACAAAATTATTTGATAAATCGTGATAACATTTTACATGTTTAATTACATGAAATAATTTGGACGATGTAGAATTTATGTGACAAACATGCTAATATGGTTTATGTGTGATATTAATTAAATGCATGTATTAGAGGGATTGGAGTCCTACTGAGCGTTGGCTCACAACCCCATAGTTTTTGGCTGCAGGGTCGGCGGGGATAAAACAACAAAGAGATATTTTATTTGAAATTTCGATTTGTAAAAATTGTAATTATTATTTATTGTTGTAATCGAAGGAAACGATAAGTATAATTACCATAGTTGTGAAATCTCTCTATTTTGAAAATATTGAACATTCGGTTTCGATATAAGTGTTTCAAGATATCGGATTTGATCAAATGTTGGAAATTCATTTTTAAACTTATGAGTTCGGTAATTATTAGTTGCTACTGGATTATAAATTGAAAATATTTTTGTAAATTGAATTATTAATTATCTGTCCCTGACATATTCAAAAAGCTATTAGATATTTTAGAAATTAAATTCGGTCGATTGATTTTATAAAATCTCTAAATTTTGGAACTATTAAATATACGATTTTTTTATAAATTATTAAATTATAAGGTTTTTCGCTATTATATATAAAATTTGCAGGTTTTAAATCAAAATAGATGATTGGTTATTTGGTCATATCTAAATCGGGATTATTATATTTAATAATTACCATAGAAAAAAAATCGACGACTCAAATTGTCGTTATTATTATAAAATTTACTGAAATTAGTAGATAGAAGATTTGACCAGTTGGTTTTGGTTATAAATTGATAAATAGTATACACCAAATTGGTATATAAATAAAACCGATTATTATATTCGATAAAGAGTTGGATAACAAATTTATTTGAATATAAATTTTAATTATCATCGATTTATGCATAAAAGAAAATTTTTCGCCGTAGTAAAAGAAATTTGTTCGGATTTACACCTAATAAATTATCGGTTATTCGTTTTGGGTAGAAATTCTCTGTAGGAGAAACCATAATAGCGGTCTTAGGAAACCGGGTCGCTACAGGTTGGTATCGGAGCTTAGGTTATAGATTCTGAAGACTTAGAATTTAGATTTGCGAGCACTTTGAATCAGGGTTATGATACCCATCATTGATAATAAATTGTTTAATATGAAAATAATAATTTTAGTAGAAATCACGAAATAAAAGTGAAAAAAAAAAAAAAAAAAAAAAAAAGAATTACGGTAAACAATTCATGGGACAATTAGATTGTAAATGGTAAGCTTTGATCAGCTAACTCTAGGTTTAATTTGGTGATTGTTTATGTGTTACAATTGACTGGGACTGTAATGACTCATACTTGTATACCTGCTTAATTGATTATGTGGACCTTTTGCATAATTTGATCCCTGTAGTTTCAAATTGATCATATTAAATTGTTAGTATTAGCATTAACTTGACAAATTGGAACTGATATTAAATTACGCTTTGTAATATTTGCATAAATCGTGATGATGGAAAAAATTATTTGATTAAGTGATAAAAATTCTCAGAATGTTATGAACGAAACATTGGGGATTTTATTTGGTACTAATATATGATAGTGAATGAATTCTTACATGTGGTAGTGGATAAAAATATTAATATCTAGCAGTGGGGTTAATATTATACATATAGGCATTGACGTCTCTATTATGTTTTTGGGGGGTTGGACACTTGCACCAATGTGTTATTACCATTATTTCACTTTGGTCTCTATCGTTTTAAGTTTGAACATATTAACATCTGAGCTGACGGTTGATGAGTTAAATAAGTCTGGGTGAGTGCCGTGTTAGTTATCAACCATTGAAAATTGTCGCTAAAGTTATTAATGTAAATATGTATACTGTCTTCTATATAAATCATGAAATTATATTTTTCTATTAAATTATGTAAAAAAAAAAAAGAAAAAAAAGTGTTGATAAAATGGGCGGTTTTATGATGAGTCATGAATCAAGTAAAATTTTAAAGGGTGAAAAATAATTTTATTATCCTGCTATGCCATAGATCTTCCCGAAAGGGATGTGGTTTATCTGCTAGGCATAGTCCGGTAGACTGGTGATTATCTGCTAAGCATAGTTCGACAGAGTGTTGATTATCTGCTAGGCATAGTCCTGCAGAGTGTTGTTTATCTGCTAGGTATTGTCTTGCAAAGTGTTGTTTATCTACTAGGCATAGTCCTGCAGAGTGTTGATTATCTGTTATGAAAAGTCCAATAGAATGTTGTTATGACCCGTTGGGAAGGCAAATCTTACGGGTGGTACAGTACCGTTGCAACTCCCAATCATAAGGTTAAAATGATCATATGACTAGTAGGAGGTAGTGTGTAATATTTTATTTTACGATAAACTGCTTGGATTGTTTGGTTTAAATATATTATTTAAATGAATTGGTTAGTTTAAATATATTATTTTAAATGGGTTGTCGTAAATGGTTGGATTGGTGGATTTAAAATGGTTGGATTGGTGGATTTAAAATGTTTGGATTAGTTGACTTAAAAATATTTGGATGAAGTATTAAATATATTATTTCATTTCATTGGTGGTAGTAGAACTGGATTTTCAACATGGTATGCGGTTATAAATTATATTATATTTTGAAAAGTGGTGTTTGAAAAAAAAAAAAAAAAAAAAAGTACTTGATCCGTAATTTTATTTTATTTTTGTATTATGAAGGCAACATGTACATTGTCTTCTATATAAATTTAAATTTTTTTATTTTCGTATAAATTGTGGAAATTGTGTTTATTTAAAATGAATGATTTTGCGATGTATGTGGATCAAATAGGTTTTAAATATGGGAAATGATTTTATGGTCCAACTATGCCATAGTATTTCTTCCCGGAAGGGATGTGGATTATCTGCTAGGCAAAGTCTGGCAGAGTGTTGTGGATTTTCTTCCCGGAAGGGATGTGGATTACCTGCTAGGCAAAGTCCGACAGGATGTTGTGACCCGTTAGGAAGGCAAATCCTACAGGTGGTACAGTACCGTTGTAACTCTCGATCATGAAATAAATGATCCTATGATTGGCAAGAAAGTATATTATTTTATTATATACACGTGAGTTGATTAGTCAATTTAAAACTGGTTCTATGTTGAAAATATTTGGTTGAGAATTTAATATTGATGGTGCGTTGGTGATACTTTGTTGAGATTTGGATATAACCGGAGTGGCTACATTTGATTGGAAATGGAATTTTGATAAAAACTTGATCCATAAAATACTTTTATACTACGAAGACAGTACACCGATAAAAAATAACTCACCTATATGTATTGGTCCACTACTAACATTAGGCGGAGTCGGATTGGAGGGTCATTGGGATTTCATGGGGAAAAGATAATTTGAATTATCCTTGAGTTGATGAGTATTTTCGAAATTTATTGATATAATATTTTGATACACAGTGACTATTGACTTTTTATGACATATCAGATTTTTGTAGTTGGGACGTATTTATGTATTTCGATACATATTTATATGTGAATTGAGACGTATTTGAAGCGCTTGGCCTTGTCAGGGACTTGATTAAATGTGGAGGCATGAAGGAAATTCTTATAGATGACCCGTTTGACGTAATTTGATACGTATTGATGTGATTTGGTGATATTTATGTGTTTTGAGAGACAGTTATGTGATTTTGACGTATTGCAGAAAATTTGTTATTTAAAGTTAGATTGTGGTAATTTTTATAAAACGTTTACGAGATTGTTGAAAAATTTGATATGAATATTGAGATTGCTGATTTTTAGTCTCACGGGCTAGTCCGCGTGGTGTATGGGTTACTTGTTGCTTATAATACTGGGTGCGAACTCGTTGGTTGAAATATCGGATATAAATTTTGTTGCGAATGGATTAACTAGAAATGTCGGATGAAATAGATAAATGTTGGTTATGAAAAAATTTACTGAGATTGTAGGCTTATTGGAAATGAGATAGACCCAATCCACTGAGACTACTATGATATTTTAAGGATATCTTTTATTGATTATTATTTTTATCAGAGTAGCGCAGCGGAAGCATTTGGAAACATGAGATTCTTTGACAGTTGATTGTCTGTGTTAGGTGTTACCGACTAAAGTGTACCCTGCTTGTTGATTATTGGATATAATATGGGCCACTGCGAATGAAAAGGCTGCGATGTATGAAAATGAGTTGACGGTTAAGAATTATGGGTGCCTTTTGGTTATGGGACCCTACTTAAGAAGACAATTTGTAAGACCCCGATTTAGTACGTACGTCATTTTAATTTCAATTGAGAGCATTTAGAAACTTTCGGGAAAAAATTGAGAAAAAAAAAATGATTGGGTCAAATTGCAAATTTAGAAACTTATTCTAAATTTGAGATTTGTAGTCGAATTCTAGAATAAAAATTTTAGGGATCAAAATGCAATTTAAGAAAATCCTAAAAGATGAGTTGGATTAAAATAAAGACTTAATGGAAGATAAGGGGAGAAAAGTGCAATATAACCAAAGATTTTTTTTTTTATATAAATATGTGTGTGTGTGTGTGTGTGTGTGTGTGTGTGCGTTTGTGAGCTCAGCCGGCTGGCATGGAGATCGAGAAGAGTGGGGATCGACGTGGCGAGCAATTTATCAATTTCACACCACCATTTCCATGCATATATACATATGCATACCATTTCAATTGCACTACTGAAAACGGAAGAACAATATAGAAATTCAAAAATCTAGAGAGAAAAAGAGAGAGAATCGGAGGAGCGGAGCATCGGTGCTGTCCTGTGATCGCCAACGGTGTGGGAGTGTTCGTCCGACGAATTGCATGTGCGTGTTGTCGTCGCCGGTGTGCATCGTCGTTCGACCAGTAAGTGGGAATAATTGGGTCGGCCGATCAGTGTGTGACTATGTGTGTGTGTCCTGTTTTCCATTCATCGTCGTCGGAGATGTGGGATCGTCGCCGTTCGTTGTCGTTGTTTGTGTGCTATTGTATGTGTGTGTTTCGTTGTGTGTGTGGTTGGTGTGTTAATCGCATGTATGTGTATGTGTACTGCTATCGACGATGTATGTGCGTGTGATCGCTGACGTTCAGTCGCCGGCGTGTGTGCGACAGAGTATGTGTGTGTTCTTCCGGTGTGCATGTGTGAAGGTGTGTTTGTCTTATGTGTGTGTGCACGTGATCGGCGATCGTCGTGTGTGTGGGTGTTCCTCCGTTGGCAGTAGTAGTGGTGATGTGTGTGTGTGTTTTGTTTCTGATTGGGTAGCTGTGTATGGGTGTGTGATCAACTGGGGTAAATGACGAAGGTAGTGGCGGCATGAGTTTGGCCCGATGGGGTATGTGTGGGTCATCACGGTTGGGTGTGTATGTTTCAAGTGGGTAGATGAGATTGGTGGTGGAGTGGCCGGTGGTGGTTGGTGATCCGTGGTAGGGGATGGAGTAGGGCCGGCAGTGAGAGCGATGAGACGTGAGAGGCCTCTAGTAGACGGTAATAGTAGAGAAAAATAAGGTGGCCGGCGGTGTTTGAACCGAAACAGAAACAGTAAGTGAAAACAGATGAAGAAAGAAAAAGTAGAAAATAAAAAATAAAAATAAAAATGGGGATTTGCAGAAACCACGCTAGAAAAATCCAAAACCCATCTCGTGGTTGCCAAACGATTCCGGAACAGGTGAAATTTCAATCGATTATTAATTTTTGTTAAATTAAATTTTATTTAGCGTTACAAATCCTAAACTTTGTAATAATTTCGTAACAATTAATTAATTTTAATTACGTAGTACATAAAATAGTAACGATTCGGAATATAGGGTCTGCATTGCATGATTAGGATGTTTTAAATATGATATTAATTTAGGCTCTATCACCATTAGGTTCGTAGGCACCGGCGTCCAGATAAAGTGTGGTCAGTGTCAGTTTTGCAAAACGGATATCGATGTGCTTGTACTGTCTTTTTCCCAAACTATTTTCTATGTATATATATGATGACATATGTGTTTACTTACACTGTATGATTTTATAAATGATATAGATCAAGTCGGTTTTTGGGGTGAGTTAGTAAAATGAATTTCCGGGGAATTGTGTTGATTTCTGAAAAGAATGATTAAAAATAATTTTCGATGGAAATGGGTGGTTTTAAAAAGAGAGTGGAAAATATATGGTTTTCTAAAAACAAAGGTAGAAAAATAGTTTTTACTGAAATCGGTGGTACAAAGGTGGAAAACTGGTTTTACTGAAATTGGTGGTACTTTTAAAAAGGAGAGTGAAAAACGTGATTTTGAAAATTCTCCTCGAAAGGGGTGTGGTTTATATTCTCCCCATAAGGGGTGTGGATTTTTGACGATGTGGTGTGAAAATGTATTTCTTCCCGCAAGGGATGTAGATTTTTAACTATACTAATGATTTTGACAATGCCATAGTTGTTCTCCCCAAAAGGGGTGTAGTTTCCCTCCGAAAGGGGTGTGGATTATATTTCTTCCCATAAGGGGTGTGGATTCTTCCCATGGGAAGTGGATGTTTCTCCCCGTAAGGGGTGTGGATTATATTTTTCCCCAAAAGAGGTGTGGATATTTCGTAAGAAGACCTTCTTATGGATGTTACGGTACCGTTGCAACTCTAGATCGTAAGGTTAAAACGATCATTATAGCTAGCCAATGTGTGTTGTGGTAGTTTGAGATGTGGTGTTTTACTTATATTAGGTGATTTATTATTTATTATGGTGATTGGTATGATTTTATACTAGATAGATTTAGATGAAACTTATCTATATCGCTTTATTTTCACTACTTATATACTGGAGATTTTACGAGCTATGTGGTGTTTATATACTTACGTTTGATCCATTTAGATGTTGTAGATATGAATTCTTATTATAAAATATTTTTACTAAGAAGACAGTACACTCACAGGGGAAGCAAATAGGAGTCAGTTGGTCTGCTACTGGCACTAGTTAGACTTATGCGGGTCAGGCGTTGGAGTCATACGGGAGTAATTTGAGATGAGCTGTCAGAGGATGAACCTAAGGGAGGTTCATGAGATTTGTTTTGTTGTTCTTATTTTGGGGCAAATGTATCCCTATAGCATGAACTTATTATATATATATATATATATATATATATATGACGTGTAGATGAAACTTTGTATATTGTCGTATTTAAGTTGGTTAGTCAAATGTTGTCATGTCGACGTCACGCCGGCCCCATGGTGACGGGTGTCCAGGGTAGGGTGTGACACAATTGTTCTAGAATCATGTGTGACTAACATGACCATGCAGTGCAAATCTGAAATATTATTGTTTTGACCAAAATTTTAATTCCTATTGTTTTGAATGAAAATTTCGGGACAAAATTTCTTTTAGAGGGGAATGGTTGTAAGACCCTTTTTTTTTTTTTTTTTTAACACATATTTCAGACGTATTTTCACACATTTAGGAAAATATGGGGTAGATTGTGTTGTTTATAATTTAATTTAAAATTTTAGGGATTAATTCGTAATTTTAAAAATATTAAAATTTGAATTTGGGTTCAACTAAGAACTTAAAGAAATTTAAGGGGAATAGTGTAAATTAAATATTTTTTTTGTTTTGTTTGTTCTTTTTCCTTCAAAACCATGTGAAATATATATATATATATATATATATATATATATATATATATATATATATATATACACATTCCTATAGTCATAGGACCTGAAAAAGAGGAAGAAAAAAAAACAAAAAACATAGAAGAGAGAGAGAGTGGTCGTCGTCAGTGTTACAGTTTATCGGCGATTTTGTGTGGGTATGTTGTTCGGTCTGACGGTGAGCGTGAGAGTGTATTCTGGTTGTCGTGTGTATGGGTGTGTGTTATGTTCATAGTGAGGGAGTCGTCGGTTGTGGGTGTGTCATCGTTAGTTAGTTTGGCTAGCGGTGAGTAAAAGTTAGAGAGAGAGAGCTCGTTGACGGCAACCATTACCGCTCTGTCGTTAGTGGCGGTGGTGTCGTGTTTCATCGTGTGTGTATGTTGTGTGTGTCGTGTATGTGCTGCTGATTAGTCGATGGTAACTGTGTGGGTATGTGTGTTTAGCGTTTGGGTGTGGGTGTGTCCCTCCATTTGTTTGGCGGGTGTATGAGTAGTAGGTGTGGTCAGTGGGTGATCAACGGGGGTGGCGGTGGTGTGAGTTGGTCTGACAGGGTCGGTGGTGGTTTATTGATGGTGGTCGTCGGCCGTAGAGTTAAATCACAGGAGAAGTGGGTATATGTGTGTTTAGTTGTGGGCATGTGATCAGGGGTGTGTGTGTGAGAGTTTTCTGTGTGTGTATGTGTGCTCGGATCGTTGAGGAATGGCGGAGAGGGTGACCGCCGAAGTTGCTGAGGAGAGAGAGAGAGGGTCGGCTGAAAAACCAGAAAACAGAGCAGAAAAAGTAGGACCATTACCGCAGCGGTGCGATCCGTCGCTGCGATGGTGAGAAGTTAGTGAAGCGTGAATTTGAGCCTGCAAAGCGAAAAAAAAAAAAACGACGACCATCGCTGCAGCGGTGAAGCTTCAGTGAGCAAAACAGAATAACGGGAAGGGTGTTCGCCTCAGCGGTAGGGCTGGGCACAGGAAATCAAAAAAATGAAGAAAAAATAAAATATAACATCCAATCTCTCGGTAGGCGGATGATTCGGGACAAGTAGAATTTCGAACACTCTTAATATATGTATTTAATTATTTCATGGTGCGTTTACGAAATTATTTGGTAAATCGTGATGACATTTTACCTGTTTAATTACATGAAATAATTTGGACAATGTGGAATTTATGTGACAAGCATGCTAATGTGGTTTATGTGTTATATTAATTAAATGCATGTATTAGAGGGATTGGAGTCCTACTGACTGTTGGCTCACAACCCCATAGTTTTTGGCTGTAGAGTCGGCGGGGATAAAACGACGAAGAGATATTTTATTTGAAATTTTGATTTGTAAAAATTATAATTATTATTTATTGTTGTAATTGGAGAAAACGAGAAGTATAATTACCATAGTCATTGTGAAATCTCTCTATTTTGAAAATATTGAACATTCGGTTTCGATATAAGTGTTTCAAGATATCGGATTTGATCAAATGTTGGAAATTCGTTTTTAAACTTATGAGTTCGGTAATTATTAGTTGCTACTCGATTGTAAATTAGAAATATTTTTGTAAATTGAATTATTAATTATCTGTCGCCGACATATTAAAAAAGCTATTGGATATTTTAGAAATTCAATTCGGTCGATTGGTTTTATAAAATCTCTAAATTTTGGAACTATTAAATATACGGTTTTTTTTATAAATTATTAAATTATAAGTTTTGTCGCTATTATATATAAAATTTGCAGGTTTTAAATCAAAATAGATAATCGGTTATTTGGTCGTATCTAAATCGGGATTATTATATTTAATAATTGCTATAGAAAAAAAGTCGGCGACTCAAATTGTCATTATTATTATAAAATTTACTAAAACTGGTAGATAGAAGATTTGACTAGTTGGTTTTGGTTATAAATTGATAAATAGTATACACCAAATTGTTATATAAATAAAATCAATTATTATATTCGATAAAGAGTTGGATAACAAATTTATTTGAATATAAATTTTAATTGTCGTCGATATATGTATAAAAGAAAATTTGTCGCCGTAGTAAATGAAATTTGTTCGGATTTACACCTAATAAATTATTGGTTATTCGTTTTGGTTAGAAATTCTCTATAGGAGAAACCACAGTAGCGGCCCTGGAAAACTGGGTCACTACAACATTTATGTCGTTTAATGGGAGTGGAATTAATTTATGGGTATTATTGTCAATAATATTGATGTGTCATTAACTTTAATCTGACAGGGGTAATTGACTGCCTAAAATATAAATTATAGGGAGTTGATCGATATTTATAAAATTACAGAGGGTGTCCCTGGTTACTGGAAAAAAGATATGGGAGGTAAATAAAATAATTCCTTAGTTTGCATGAACTCTAATAGATGGAACCAAAATTAAAATATTTATTTGGCTTGAGAGTTTTTATTAATTTGGTGCGGTTTTTAGGACTTCCAATCAACTATTTTATTTAAGATCAACCTAGTTGAATTGGTCCTTAAAGTTAGAAATATTTCGAATTGAGTTTATAAACTTTCAACAATGAAGTTAGATTATTATTTTTTTTGTTAGAATAATTGAGATGTGGAATGATGAACATGAAACAATTGTATTGATATTCAGGAAAATAATATAAATTAAAAAGATATACAATAAGAATATTTATAGGGGAATAATAGGTTCTAACCTAATGGGCCAAGCCCATATATTACATTAACATTAACACCCCCCTCAAACTCAAAGTGGTAAATGAGACAAGAAATTGAGCTTGAAAACTAGAGAGTGAAAGCGTTCAGGTAGATGAGTCTTAGTGAAAATATCTGTTGTCTGATCAGTTGAACTGACGGATTGTAGATGAACCAAATTTTGTAAAATGTGATGACGGATGAAGTGGCAATCAGTCTTGATGTATTTTTTTTTCACTCGTAGAACTCATCATTGTGGGTTATCTAAATAGCACTCCTATTGTCAAAGTGTAAAATAGTGGCAGTAGTAAAAGAGATTCCTATGTCAACGAGGAGTTATCGAAGCCAAAGTAGTTCTTATGTTGTATCAGTCATGACACGATATTCAGCTTCATTATTGGAACGAGCAACCGCAATTTGTTTCTTACTGCGCCAAGAAATGAAGGAGTTGCCCAAGAAGAAACAATAATCAGTGGTTGATTGTCGATCGGTGGGGATCTCCAGCCTAATCGGCATCAGAATAAGCCTGTAAAGTAGGAGTAGAGTGGGCTGAGAAATAAAGGCTGTGAAATAATGTACCCTTGACATACCAAATGATGTGAAGAACAGCCGAGTAATGAGTGGTTCAAGGAGCGGACAAGAACTGGCTCACTTGCTAAATAACATAGGTAATGTCTAGGTGAGTGACAGTGAGGTATACTAGACTTCCAACCAGTTGGCGATATAGAGTGATATCCAGAAGAAGTGAAACATCTAACAGAGTAAGTATGATATTTGGCTCCAGAGCAGTCGTGGTAGTACTAGAGTCAGTGATGCCAGTCTTGGAAAGCAGATCCAAGGCATATTTGGTTTGAGAGAGAAAATATTCATCTAAATTGGATGAGACTTTGAGGCCAAGAAAATAAGTTAGCACGCCAAGATCTTTTATCTCGAATTGTCCAATGAGAAATTTTTTGAGTTCAAAGATACTGCATAGATCATCTTTAGTAATAATCATGTCATCCATGTACAATGAAAAAGAATAATACCATTGTCAGTATGGCGAAAAAATAGAGTCGAATCATGAGCATTGGATGTGAACCCAAATTGATGAATGGTAGTGCTGAATTTTGTGAATCAGGCACGTGGAACTTGTTTTAAACAATATAAGGTACGATGAAGGCGACAAACTTTATTTCGAGGACCCAACTAGGCTAGAAGGGGTATACATATAAACTTTTTCAAGAAGATTTCCATTGATAAATGCATTTTTGACATCCATCTGAAAGAGATTCTATTTTTGAATGGCAGCGATGGTAAGAGGAGTACGAACAGATGTGAGCCTTGCCACTAGAGCAAATGTCTTTTTGTAGTTAATGTCGCATTCTGAAGTAAATCTCTTGGCAACAAGTCAGGCTTTATATCGTTCAATAGAACCATCAAAATGTGTTTTGATCTTAAATACCCATTTGCACCCAATGGAAGTTTTCCTATGTGGAAGATCAACGATATCCCAGGTGTCAGTTTTGGTTAGGGCATGAAGTTCTTTGTCCATTACTTTCTTCCAAAGAGAATTAGTACTAGCCTCTTTATAGGATTGAGGCTCATGCAGATGAAATATAGTAGAAAAGTAATGATAATAAGTGAGATAAGGGGGATGATGAGTTACCCAGGTAGAGCGGCGAGAGTGATCTGGAGTGTGGGTCTTAGAAGTAGTCGATACAGAATCATTGGCCACAAGAGAAGTCTCAGGCATGGTCAATAGAGTTGGAGTGGTGAGATTAGCTGGTGGTTCTAGAGTGGGTTCAGCTGGTAGTTTTGGAGTGGACTCAGTGTAAGGGGCAAGACTAGGCTCAGTTGGCAGTGCTGGAGTGGGTTAAAAATACATGGAACTATATCCTCAAGAAATAAATCAATAGATATATTAGTAAAGAATCTAGATTTAGTGATGGTTGACATATCAAATTACCGAAAGGAAGAAAACATTTGATATTCCCAAAAAATGACATGATGAGAGATAAGAAGAGTTTTAGAAATGGGATCCCAGCATCGATACCCTTTATTTCCAAGGCCATATCCAAGAAAATAACACAAGTGAGCCCTTAATTCCAGTTAGTTGTGTTCATGTGGTTTGAGAAAAACAAAACAAATGCAACCAAAGACTCTGAGTTTAGAGTAATTGAGAGATTTACCGAAAAGGCACTCAAATGGAGACTGATGATGGATTGTAGCGGAAGGGATATGGTATATTTTGTATAAGGCGGTGAAGGTAGAATCACCCCAAAAACACTCAAGATAGGATAAATAAATTAGGAGAGCACAAACTGTGTCAAGAATAAGTCTATGTTTGTGTTCGGCTCGTCCATTTTGTTGGGATGCGCTAGGACACAAGTGATGGGAGAGCATGCCATTTTTGCGAAGTAGGTTGAAAAAAACACGATCCTTGTATTCCATTGCATTATCTGAATGAAAAACTTTGATATTTCTAAAAAATTAGATTGAACTATAGAGGAAAAGTCAGACTATATTTGGAATAGTTGGATCAATTTTTCATAAGAAACAACCAGATATATCGAGAGTAGTCGTCTACAAAGATAATAAAATAACAATAACCACCTATTGAGGCATGAGAAGAAGGCCTCCAAACATCAGAATGAATTAAATCAAAGGGTGCAAGAAAAATAGACTGACTCTCATTGAAAGGTAGGGTAAATGTTTTTGCAAGTTGGTAACGAATACATTTGAATGACTCATGTTGAATTGAACATAACTAATCGCTAGAGATAAGCGATTTGAGTCAGCTGGATGAAGTATGACCTAACTGAGAATTCCAAATATAGGATGGTGATAGCAACAATGGCAACTGTAGAGATAAGGATGATGATGAGAAGAAGGATAATAGTGGTGGTGGTGGTGAGATTGCATAGGTTGATGAAGAAACATGGGATGGTGGAGGGGGTGAGGTTTTAGGTGGAAGGTGCAAACTGTTGAGTTTAAATAAATATCTAGCTTTATGACTAGTTCTAAGAATTTCTCCTGTCCAAGGATCCTGTACACAACAACCATTATTAGAAAATATGACTTCAAATCCCAATTCACAAAGTTGCCTAACAGATAAGAGATTTAAGGTGAGTTTCAAAATTAAATACGTATCAGGAATAGAAAGATATGAAGTAGAAACTTGATGAGTATGAGTAACAAGCATTTTTTAGATCCATCAGTAGTATGAATACTAGAGGTATTCATAGCGGATAGTTTAGATGAGAGGATGCTGGGATCAGATATTATATGATTACAACAGGCAAAATTAAAGAACCTAGAAGAGTTACCTATAGTAAGTGAGAGAGTAGGGAAAATGTTTGTACCGTTCTTGGAGAAAATATAATGGAAAAGTGAAGCCATATCTGTAATAGACATGGTAACAGTAGTGGAGGTAGGATCCGAACCCTTTTTGACATTGAGAATGATCGAAGAAGTGCAACCCCAAAATATTGTTGTTGAATTGGATCAACAATATACAACAAAGTATATTGTACAATATGAATCTAGAGAAATTACTGCCACAGATGGATTCAGAACACTGAAATTGTCTAAGAACTTGTTTATACTCATGAAGAACTGATTGAGAACCCCTTGAAACGATCAAATCTCCATTGTTGGCCCAGTGGAATACCCAAGAAGGGGGTCAATTGGGTAATTAAAAATATCAAAGAGAAAATACTTTAATAACTCAAATAATTAATTTTAATCCAAAATTAATTATTAACTTTATATTACAGCGGAAATATAAAATCAATTAAGTGCACACCAAACAATAAAAATAAATAAAATAAAGATTGTAGCATACCATAAATTTATACTGGTTCACCAAGTTAGTCTTGGCTAATCCAGTCCTTCAAGCCCCATGGAAAGTCATACCCACTAATACTCAAGATCCCTTTAAAGGTAGGAGCCAAACCCTCACAGCGATTCTTTTACAGGTTCAGAATCAACATTTACAAAATCATTTTCACAGGTTAAGGAAGAACCTCTACTTTTTACAGGCTCAAGAATAACCTAATTTTTCTTAACACAGGCAAAATAATCAAAACCTCACCAACACTCCAAATATCTTTTTACCCGGTAAGGATTGAACCGTTACAAAATTTACACAAAATAATTCAATTCAAGAAGAATTACTACCTCAATCTCTTTACAAAAAGAGATTAAAACTGGTTATCCTCTATTTAATCTGTCACTCAACTTACCAATAAAAATTGACAAGTGATTTTTCTCACTCGGAACTTCTACCACCCTAGATAAATTAAAACTCCATTAATATCCCAAAACTCCTTATAAAAATGTGAGATACTCAAAATCTGATTTTTAAGAAAAAAAAAAAAGGGTAACACGTAATTGAGCACGTAATCAAATTTAAGAAATTGTTTATAAAATATTTTCTTTAATAAAAAATCAGAAACAATTTCTAAAGATTAAATTCCAAAAATAATCAAGTAACACAATATAGAAAGTAATTGGACAGATCTCACCCGGAATCCACCGAAAAAATAAATAGAGCGATATTATTTCAGATTCGATAGCAGCAATGATTAACAGCCAATGATTCTCAAGATAGTCTTTTAGAAAAGTTCTTTCAAAAACTCAGTATGATATCTCTTAGAAAAGCTCAATATGATCTCCTAATCTCTTAATCTCTTTTTTTTTTTATTTGAAAAAACGCAGGTCTTTATATATGGGATTAGAGATAGCTCTCTAACGGCTAGTTCCCATTTATCATGACACTTAATTGCTCTCTTAGACTCCTTATATTATTATGACTTCATTTTGGTTCAATTCACTTAATTATAACTTTTAAATCTCTCAATTAAGTCCCCCAAATATTTTTCAATCTTAATTAAATAGAATAGAAACAATTATATGTACCAAAGTGAAAAATATTCAAACTTAATGAACCAAATCAACAGGAATTAAATAATAGGTGTAGCATATCTTAAATATCATAAAATCCCTAAAATCTCTCATAAATCTCAACCAAAAAATGGTTACTTTTAAATATAAATTTGGAATTCCACAATATCCTGAAACTGACACACCAGTCGACCAACCAAGATCAGCAGTCAACCGCTCGATTTAGGATGTAGCCAAACCAAAGATTTTGTGTCCATTGATCGACCTATCTATCGATTTAGAGATTCAGAGAGTTTCATTTCTCTTCACCGGTCGACTTACCTGTCGACTTAGAGATTCAGAGAGTTTCATTTCTCTTCACCGGTCGACTTACCTGTCGACTTAGAGATACAAAGAGTTCACATGTTTTGTTCGGTCGACTTACCAGTCGACTTAAGAATACTGGATCTCTTTTCTAAACTCGTTTTTAATTCATTCTCATTGATGTTTTTGCCCTTTAACCATTTTCTTTTCTTAATTACCTCCACTAAATACTTAACTCCAATTTTAATCAATTATAAATATTTCTTTTTCAATTACACATAGGAGCAAATAATTTAGCTAATTAGGATCCTATTAAAAACACACATATTTATAAAAATTATTTAAAAATATTTTTGTGTCGTGTGTGATCCTAATTGGGATATTAAGAGTTAAAATTTAAACCTGAGTTGTTTTTCCTAGATTCTTCAAATTCTTCAACCTCTTAATCCTTTATTATCTTTATCATCAAATCTTCTTCATATGGAACTAATAAACTGAAACACTTAAACAAATCGCTAGTCCCACAAAAAACATTAACGTTTAATTGTCCATCAAAATCACAGGATCAACATCCGTGATGAACCAAATCAACAATATAAAAAGAACTATACCATATGGTCTAAATTTGATTAAACGGAGAGTACATATAGATCTAGAATACTGAAATTATCCAAGAATTGATATTAAATCTTCAAGAACTGATAAAAAAACCGGGTGAATGGGTGAATCGGTGTAGAAACCACATGAATATAAAAAATAAAAAATAAAATATTATGTGTCTCAAATCACAAAACAGAGGCCAGAAACAGAACCAGAATGTCCAAAAACCCCTGAAATCAATCCAAATTTGTGAAAAATTGGTCTTAAAGGGCCTAAACCAGTCTAAAAGAAGGTTACCTCTAAGAACCGCTAACATAGCAGAGGGGCTGACTAGGCATTGATGTGGCAGGGTCAACGGCTGATGTGGCACTTACTGGGCGCTATGTGGACACTAGCATAGCACTAAATGGAAGCTGATTGGGCAGGGATTAGGGTTGACGTGGATCAGCAGTGAGATGAGAAGCAGGGCGCGTGGATCTTACACAAGATGAGACAGGTTGCTTCTACCCGCGCGTGAAGGCACGTGAGATATGAGATGGGGATGAGTTTTCTTGCATTGGAATCGTCTCGTTGAGATAGTTCTGATGATATGATTTTCGATGGATTTAGAACCTTGATTGAGGCGGTAGAGTCCAAATCAGTAATGGCTAGCGGTGGTGTTATTGCTTTGGTTTGGCGGTGTAAGTGGAAGCGTATGGTGTCTCCTGTAGTGGTCATTTTGATGGCATTGTGCTCGTCTCTTCAAAACGAAAGTTGTGGTATGATGATAGTTGATACCGGAACAGTGGTGAGGCTGTAGCAGTCACGAATACCACGAAAAAAAAAGGCGACAGAAGACTTAAGAGGATTAGGGTTTCGAGATTTGAACAGAAACAAAGTTAGAAAACATTGGCTCTTGATATCATATTAGAATAATTGAGAAGTGGAATAATGAATATGAAACGATTATATTGATATTTAGAAAAGTAGTGTACATTACAGAGATATACAGTAGAAATATTTATAAGGGACTAAAGGAACCTTAGGGTTAGAAATTTGACCTAATCAGTCAAAAGCTATATATTATATTAACATTTTTTTTAACAAAATAACTACTAGAAAATTAAACCGCGTATACATACATATGGGAGCATTGGTTGCTAATCCGATTTTGACCTCTAAATTCAACCCACGAGAATTAGTTAGGATTCAAATGATGAAATTGAAATCATGATTCTCTTTAGGACAGGCAATTGGCACTCCCCAAGTATCCACTTGCTCTCTTATTGCATGATTTATGGGAGTTCTTCGCATAATAAATATTCTTTCAAAAAAAAATTCTGACAACATATATATTTAAATTTATTTAGAAGAGACGAGTATCCCGGTGTTCGCAACACCGGGATCTAATTTATTTATTTATTTTTTATTTTTTTGGTCCCGATGTTCTGAACGCCGGGACCAAAAGGCAATCCAAACGGTGTTTACCGTTTGGGTGTGAAGGATCGTTCACAACACCGGGACTAAGTCCCAGAGAGAGAGAGAGAGAGAGAGAGAGGTTTTTACACTTTATACCCCAAAGAGAGAGAGAGAGGTTTTTACACTTTATACCCTAAAGAGAAATTAAATAGAAGAAGTTTTTACACTTTATACCCTAAAGTTTGCCCATTATTTCATTTTGAATATTTTTTTATTTTTTATTTTTTACTTTTTTTTTTCTTTTCAATTTTGTTTTTTTATTAACAAAACTTTTTTTGTTTGTTAATTTTAAATTCCTTAATTGTTATAATTTAAATTTAAAAATGAGGTCAAATGATCGATCGAATAAGTCAAAAATTGAATTCGATCGATCAAAAATTGAATTCGGTCAATCAAAAATTCAATTTGGTCGACCAAAAATTCAATTCGGTCTACCAAATTGAGTTTGGTTGACAAGATGTCCCATTCGGTTGACCAAAAATTGAATTCGGTCGACTAAAAATTCAATTCAGTGGACCAAAAATTCAATTCGGTCGACAGGTTGTCTCATTTGGTCGACAAATTGAATTTTTGGTCAATCGAATGAGATATCTTGTCGACCGAATGTGACATTCTATTGACCAAATTCAATTTGGTAGATCGAATTGAATTTTTTATCGATCGAATGAGACATCATGTCGACCAAATTCAATATGGTCAATCGAATTGAATTTTTGGTCGACCGAATGAGACATCTTGTCTACCGAATTCAATTTTTGATCGACCGAATTGAATTTTTGACTTTTTCAAACGACTATTTGACCTCACTTTTAAATTTAAATTACAGCAATTAAAGAATTTAAAATTAACAAACGAACAAAGTTTTCTTTATAAAAACACAATTTTTTTTATTCTTTTTAAAAAGTAAAAACTAAAAAACAAAAAAAAATATTCAAAATGAAATAATGGGCAAACTTTAGGGCATAAAGTGTAAAAACTTCTTCTATTTAATTTCTCTCCTGCGGTCTGCTCTCTCTCTGCGCTGTGCTCTCTCTCTCCTTTCACTCTCTCTCGGTAATAAAAAAGGGACTTAGTCGCGGTGTCGTGAACACCGGGACTAGGTCCCTCACACCCAAACGGTGGTTAACACCGTTTGGATTGCCTTTTAGTCCCGGCGTTCATAACGGCGAGATTAAAAAAAATAAAAATAAATTAGATCCCGGTGTTGCGAACATCGGAATACTCGGCTCTTGTAAATAAGTTTAAATATATATGTTGTCAGATTTTTTTTTAAAAAAAATATTTGTTATGTAAATAACTCTTATTCCGTGGGAGGAAAATAATATATGTAGAGTGCAACTAAATATTCGTGGGGGTGTCAATAACACGTTCGTTCTCTTTTTATAAGGCTGTAATGATGATGTAAGGATTATCGAATAACGCCAGCGTAATGACGTATACACGCCTACACCTGCTTAATACGGATAACACACATCAAGTATAAAATCAATATATACATCTAGTCCACACTATGATCGACTTTATATCCCAAACACCTCGATTGCATTTGGATAACGGATTTGGAGAGAGATTAGATTGATTTAACAGATTTAATTTTTTTTTTGAGAAATATGTTGTTTGGATATTTATTAGAAGAAATTTGTAAAATCTATTAGACCTAAAAATGGGGTAAATGAAATTTTTTAATTTCTTTTGCTTTAGGTGTTATTTACAAATTCATCCAAAAAGGAATTTCAGATCCGACAAATATCACCGCTGCTGATCGTCGACCGTCGCAGCCGCCTCCAAACACCGCCGTCGCCGTTGACCATCACTGTCTGCCACTACCGTCAACCATCACCGACCGTCACCGTCGCCACTACCGCCAACCCCCACGATGATGATGGTGGTTATCCAAATAAGAAAATTATAAAATTATACGATCAAATTTTTCGCATAAAATAGTTATCCAAACATAAGAAATTTATAAATGATAGAATTTTAAAATTTAGAATATTAAAATCCCATCATTTTACAAATCTAATTTGTCAAATCCTTTACTTAAACGAAACCTTATGTCATTTTGTATAATAAAAATTCATTTTCTATAATTTTTATAATATTTAAAATACTCTTATCATATTTTATCCAAAAATAAACTTACAACATATATTTTTAATCCTATATATCAATTAATATCTAATAACTATATCAAATGAAATGTAAAAGAAAAACAATTCAGAAGAAGAAGCAAAACCACTCCACTTTCCTCCACCATCATCATCACCATCCTTCACTCCCCGTCGCCACCTCTGTCTCCACTCCACGAAACATAGACCGACCACCACGGTCGCCGTGAATAATATTAGACTCTCTTTCTCTCTCTTTGTGGCTGTCACTGGCCAAATCTATTCACGATTAGCCAGCAACAGCCAGCTTGTGAATTGACGGCTAAGATCTAGGCGACACTAGCCTGATCTGTTCCCAATCTAGCCAGCGACGACCAAATCTAGGGTTTACGACAAAGATCTGGCCGCTGCGACTAGATCTGACGGTAGTTTTTTCTTCTTCAATTTTTTGGATTTTTTTTGTAGAGTCAAATTTCCATATATTTTTTTTTATATATTGAAATGATTTTTTTTTTTTTTTTGAGTTATTTTGCATATTTTATTCGTATGTTAAAATGAATTTTGTACTTTTTTCTTCCTTTTATGGTTTTAGTGGCATAATTTTTTATTTTGTTTGTGATTAGTTGCTGTGGTGGTTGCGGTAGTGATCGTGAAAAAATTCTGTAGTTGTGGTGGGGGGTGATAGTTAATATTTATTGTGGTGATAATTTCTATTTTCTCTTGAGGTGGTGGTAGTAAAAATATTTGTTGTGATGGTAATAGTTCCGATAGTGAACATTGAGTTTTGGGGTGGTGACGGTGAATATTTGATGTATTGGTGGCGATAATGTTAGTTTAATATTTATTGTCTGTTGTGGTGTTGTTGGTGATAGTAAATGTTCGTTGAGGTGGTGATAGTAGTTAACAAATATTCATTGTAGTGGTATTGAGGGATAAAGACACATTTGTCCCCTCACATTTGGCTCCGGTACTCAATTGCCCCCTCCATATTTAAACGTCGACACATTTGTCCCTCACATTTGAAAAATTATTTTAATTTTGCTCCAATTCCAATTTTGCCCTTAACTTTTGTCCCTCACATTTTTTACTTTGTACCCTATTATTTTTAAAATTATATTTTTTATCCTAAACTTTTTAAATAAATTATATTTATCTCTCACCACCAACCACCACCTTCACCACCAACCACCACCTTCGCCACCAACTAACATCGCCAACACCACCCCCCACCGCCACCGCCACCGCCACCGCCACCAACTGCCACCGCCAACGCCCCTGCCAACCGCCGCCACCGCCAACACCACCCACCACCACCACCACCACCCACCACCGCCAACATCCAACTCCAAAAACAACCGCTAACCGCCACCGCCACCGCCACCGCCACCGCCAGAGAGATAGTAAAATTATATTTTATTTTGTTTCATAAAAGGGTAAAAAAAATAGATTTTTTAAATGAGGATGTTAATGTAAAAAGATATTTTATTTTTTTATTTTGCTTCATAAATGTATTTTTTTTTAAAAAAAAATTATTTTACTAACATCTTTATTTAAAAGAATCTATTTTTTTTTACCATATGAGGATAAATATAAGGGATAAAGATTTTTTTTTTTAATTGAGGATGTTAGTAAAATAAATTTTTTTTAAATAGATTTATTAAACAAAATAAAATCTCTTTTTACACTAACATTCTCATTTAAAAAAATCTATTTTTTTTTTTACCCTTTTCTTAAACAAAATAAAATATAATTTTACTATCTCTTCGGCGGTGGCAATGGGCGGTGGTGGTTAGCGGTTGTTTTTGGAATTGGATGTTGGTGGTGGCCGGTGGTGGTGGCTGTGGCGGGGGTGTTGGCGGGGGCGGTGGCAGCGGTGTTGGCGGCAGGTGGTGTTGGCGGTGGCAGTTGGTGGTCAAGGTGGCCGTGGTGGGTGGCGGTGAGGGTGGAGTAGGGTGAAAAATAAATATAAATATTTAAAAAGTTAAGGATAAAAAATATAATTTTAAAAATAATAGGGTACAAAGTGCAAAATGTGAGGGACAAAAGTTAAGGGCAAAATTGGAATTGGAGCAAAATTGAAATAATTTTTCAAATGTGAGGGACAAATGTGTTGATGTTCAAATATGGGGGGGCAATTGAGTACCGGAGCCAAATGTGAGGGACAAAAGTGTCTTTATCCCTAGCAATGGGGACTATAAATATTTACGGTGGTGGGGTGGTAAAAGGAATATTTACTGTACTTGTGGCAAAATGTTGAATATTTTTTAATATTTATTTTAAAAAAAAAAATAATTGAGGGATAAATTTGTCATAAAAATAATATATTTTTAGAATTGAGATTTTCATAAAATAAAACAAAAAAAGATGAGGGTAAATTTGAGAAGTAGTGGGCTTTTGGGCTACAAAAAATCATCCAAATTAAAAAATTAGAAAAAAAAAAAACATACAATAAAACTTCAAATTTAAAAACATAGAAGAAAAAAAAAATTGTTTTTTTCATATTTTTATTTTCTTTAATTATTTTTTATTTCATTTGTCAAATCTTATTTTTTGATTTTTTTTAACATTTTTTTTTTTTGGATTTTTCTTTTATTTTGTTTCTACAAATATGATAAAAAACAAAAAAGAATTAAATAAAAAAAAATAAGAAATAGAGAACAAGAGGGAAAGGGATACAGAGAGTGAAAATTAAAAAAATATGAAATAAACAACAATTTTTTTTTTATGTTGCAATAGTATTTCTGTCAACAAAATATAATGAAGGATAGCTGAGGTACCAAATTGAAAAATTAAGGGATGATTCAAGTATTATAAAAATAACAGAGAGTGTTTTTGATATTTGTCAAAATGACAGGGATTGTCTCATGTTTATACTCTATCTTAACCCATTTATTATACAAAACATGATAGAACATAAAAGGCCTAGACCTTTCTTAGCTGTCTAATATCTCAAAAGACAAACAATAGTCTAGATTAAACAAAAATAAAATATCTATATAGTGTACATTTATATTTAATCTTATATATTTGATACCTAATTGAGGAAATAATATGTTTGTTGTATAATCGAGGACTATTTACGGATATTAGATTTATAAAAAAAAATAGAAATAATATATGGATATTAAATTTAGTAACAATACTAAAACGTTAAATTTATAAAAATTAAATTAGGGTTTATATAATTTACATTCCTTGTCATTTTACCCAAAATCATAAATCTCCCATGTCATTTTAAAAATACTAGTCATCTATTTTGACCAATTTTTTCTTATAAAAAGGCATGAATGCCCTTCAGTTATTCAAAAAATATTTTTTGGACTTTTATTTTTATAAAAATTCATTATCACTCCCTATTTATTTTTAAAAAATAGGACAAATTTCATTTTAGACCCTTAAAGTATTTATTTTTCTTTTTTTTTCTTCTTCCTCTGTCTTCGACCCCATCTGCCTCCTTCTGCATTGCCATCGCACTGGAGAATACCCATTTCGAGCCCTGACCCGCCGTCGTCTTACACGTCTCTATCTCTTTCTCTCTTCACGTATCTATCTCTTTTCTTCACCGTATATCTCACACCATCACAGCCACCACCCACCATCACCCAGATAACAGGGGAAGTAAAAATTATAGAAAAAAAAAAAACGAAAGAAAGAAAGAAAAAAAAAGCATGCAGTCAAAGGTGAAATAAAGAAGCTCTCTCTCAACAAATTTAACTCTCCATATATCCTTGGCGGTTGGCAGGCAAGCATGTTCCCTAAAAAAGCTTATAAATCTATCTTAATCAAGCATTACCCTTCACAATCACAACAACAATGGCACCAATTTTATCTCTCATTGTTCCCTCTCTTCTTTCCCTTCTCCTTACCACATCTTTGTCCTCAGCATCTTCGTCCTCAGCATCCATCCATGACGACACACTTTATCTTCAGTCTTCAAAACTAAAATTTCCAAAAACACATGCTGAGAGGCTCATCCGGGGACTTAACATCTTCCCCAAATAGGATTTCAACATAGCTCCTCCAAAGGGATTTGTTTTGAGCGATTCAGGAATTGTCGAGAAGAGTTTCAAATTTCCACAAAAGGGTGATTCTGAAGCTACTACTGAAGATCTGGGTCACCATGTCGGATATTACAAGATTTCTCATTCTAAGGATGTAAGGTGAGTGATTTCATTGAAACATGTAGGCAGTCTGTTTTGCTTATAACCAGAAAAACTGTGTTCTGTTTTTTCAATACCCAGATTCACTTTGTGTGCAAAACCATCGGAGCCGAAGAAGGTGTTCTGTTTTTCAATACCCATATTCACTCGATTCAATGTGTTCTATTTTTAAATACCCATATTCACTTATTTTTTTTAGGCGGTGGCAATTCCTTTATTTCATCCTTAATTTTAAATAAACAAATCCCAGAAGCGAAAGCAACTTGTATTTTAGTTCTGCTTATTTGAAAAAAGTGGAAAGTCCAATACACAAGTTTGCACAAGCGCAGTTACTTGTAACTATTTTGTGTGTAAATTTTTGTTAGATGTAACAAATATTACTGTATTTTATAATATATAACTATTTTGTGTATAAAAATTTGTTAGATGTAACAAAAATCACACAAAATATATGTAATTATTTACATGTAACTAAAAGTATACAAATACATGTAACTAATATTAAACTAATTTATGTATGTAATATTTGTTAAATGTCACAAATATTACACAAATATATGTAATTGTAACATGTAACTAATATTACATAAGTAAATGTAACAAAAAATAAACAGGCATATGTAAATATATAATAATTATTAAATTATAACTAATATTAGTTACATGTAACTAATATTCATTATAATACGAATTTAGTCATCAAAATTCTTCTACATTCCTTGCAATACTTACACATACGGGACTAAAACTCAAGTTGAATCCAACTTAATGGATAAAATCAAAACTTATATCTTAAGTGAGACTTTTTCAAAATTAGGTTTGTTATTTGGGACTTCCAGCCAATTAAACCTTTTTTTTTCAATACCCAGATTCATTTTTTTCCAATACCCAGATTCACCCTCATTCTCTCTCTCTCTTTCTCTCTGAGATCCATTGCGATAATGGGTCTAAATTAGATCTATCACTGGGACGAATCTGGAGCATCATTGTGATGGCCTAGATCCGTTACCACGATGGATTTGAGTGGAAGAGAGAGAGATATAGAGAGAAAGAGGAGGATGACGATGAGGATGAGGAGAAGGAAAATGAATGAGGTGGGTGAGATGTTGTCCGATGAGGAAAGAGGAGAAGGAGAAAAAGGAATAAGGTGGGTGGGGTGTTCTCCAGCGAGGAATGGGTGGGGTGGGTTGGGGGAAATGAAGAAGAAGGCAACATCAAGAAGTGGGTGGCTTAAAGATGTTACTGTAAAAATAGGGATGTTATTGTAAAAAAAATAAAAGAACAAATATATAATAAAAAAAATTAAGGGGTTATTTGAATTTTTAGTTTTTAATTGTTTAATTATTTTTAAATGGTTTAGGGTAAAATTGCCATTATAATAAAAATCTTTTGCCAATAAGGGAACTAAGTGGCATTTGGCAAAAAATAATTGTTTGACTGGTATTTGTAAAATGACAAGAGTGATATCTGGTTAGCAGGCGAAAAGACAGGAAAGGTAAATGGTTTAACTCAATCAAATTTAACGAAAGAATATACAAGAGGAAATAGATATAAATACTAATTACTATTAAATTAGAATCCTTCTCTCCATCGCTCTATCACTTTCTACAAGATTCGCGTATAAGAACAAATAGAGAGAGAGATAAAGATTTTAATTATAGGAACTACTTAAATTGTCCTAATTAACATTAAATTATAATATCTGGCGCACCCACATTTTTCTTTTTAAATCCATTAAAGTTTTTTTTTGGAAAGAAAAAAATTACTTCGGAAAATGCGTTTTTCTTTTCAAATATTGAGTTTAAATGATGTGCCAGGTCACCTAGGTGTTTTTTAAATATTTTTTTTTTTTTTGAAATTACCAAAACTTGACTACGAAAAAGAAATGATCTAATCAAAAGATATGAAAGTTCGGGTGTCAGTTATACTTAAGGAAGGTGTTAGGCACCATAAAACACCTGTCTGAAAGTTATACCTATGTCTAAAAAATATTGAATTAAAATAAGTCCGGGTAGATTAATTTTGGTCTTTAAATGGTAACACCTTTTATTATTATTATTATTATTATTATTATTATTATTTCATCATTTTTATTTGTTTAAAAAAAAAGAACAAACAAAATGTCCCCCCTTACAACCACCTCTCGATTATACTTGAAATCGACAAGTTTGGTCTCTAAGATTTTAATGTGGTGAATTTTAAAATTGGATTAATTTGGAAAAAACAAAAGGAGGGCATCTTGGGAGCATGCAATTTTTTTTTTTGTCATGGAATGAAAATGATGAAAGAAAGAGAATCTATGATCTTTTCTTTAGATGAAAACATGATTTGACAAATGTTGAACAATTGTTTTTTATATTTTTTTAACATAAACTGTTTACTTGGTAACATGAATTTTAGAACGAACACATTTGTTTTGGGAACATGGGCATTTGAAAGTTTTCTGAAAAAGAGAAGGAGAAAAAAACATGATTTTTGTTTTCATTGCTTTTGAAAAGCAAAAGGTAATGATTTTTTTTTTTTTTTTTTTGTGTGTGTGTTTCTTGGATACATGATTTGAAAACTAAACTTTTATTATATATATGCAAAAGAAAATGTTTTCTCATTTTTGTTTCTTTCAATTTAATCTAACTTAAAATTCAATCTAGGAAACTATCTTCCTAAATCCATTAGCTTTAAATCTTCACTCTAATTGGGAAATTAAGACAAATGGTATGAAAAACTCTCACTTTGATTAGGGTTTCAAGCCATTATTCTCTTTTTACTGAAAAAAAAAAAAATCTTGAAATCACTTTAATGACTACATTTTATTTCTTCAAGACCCTCTTGTTTTGTTTTTATTTTTTTAACATGGACAAGACTTAAAAATAAAAAGAAAAAGAAACATAGCATAAGGTAAAAATGAAAAATTAAATGTTTGTAAAGTAAATCAAAGAAATGAAAAATTAATGTATTTTTCATTTTATTTTATTTACGGTGTTTCGTCGAGCTCATGAATGAATCTCGTCTACTATCTTTTGTGTCCTTACAATATTTTGTTGGGTCTATAAAATAACTCATCTACTTTGATCATTGTAAGAACATTATTTAGTGAGAGTTTATGTATGTAAGAGTCCTTTAATCAAGAAGCTTTAGGAAGAAAATAAATACAAAAAAAAAAAAAAAGAAAAAAAAAAAAAAGGTTAAGTGGGAGACCTTACCTTGGGTGAAAGGGATGAACACAAGGTTTTTTGAGTCTTGATCTCTACATTTCTTTCTCTTTAAATTGTTTTTTTTTCCTTCCTTTTTATTTCTTTGGGGGGGGGGGGGGGGGGGGGTTGTTAAGCCAGTGCAGGATGAAGAAAATTTTGTAAAATTTTGGATGGAAGAAAATGAGGTGTAAACAGGTTCAAGTGTGATTGGGTAGGGGAGTGGGCTGCCTTATATAGGCAGCCCTACTTCCCTGCACATCTAGGGTTGGACGTGCATCCCTGGATGTGCCACTTCCTTCTTTTGGACTGTCAACAATCCTACCTTTTGACAACCCCCTTATTAACTTATAAAACATGTTTTAGCCCCCTAAAAATCGTATTTCATGATTATTCATCCAAACCCACTCCATCAAATCTTTCTAACTTTGGGTAATGTCTAAAAACACTCCTAAACAACTCTCATCCACTCCAAAAATAGAATCTAAGACTAGTCATCTTCCAAAATGGGTGGGAAATGAGCAGAATTATTACTAAAAGCACTTTTAAAAATTTATTTTTTCCCTTTAAATTAATGGTAAAAAAAAAAAGGTCATACAACATTTTATTGGATCCCAAATTTTTGAAAAAAAAACTTGAAATTGCTTGCCAATTTCATATTTGTTTTTTAAATTAACCAAACCTTGGGGTTAAATTGCCACACTTTGATTTCACTTGATTTCTTCACAATTGACCGTTGGAAGCTGAAATTGAATTTGATTGATTAAAACATGATAATTACTTACAATTTTGATAAATTAATCCCAAAAGCAATTTTTATAAACTTTCAATTTTGACCCCAAAGTTTTTGTTTTGATTTTTCAAACCTTGATTCGAGCTCCAATTCAAGTTTTTATAGAATTAATCTCCATTAAAGATTTAATGGAAAGATTGGAATAAAAATTGATCCCTTTTAATGTCAATTTAAAGTAGCTCAAAATTTCTATTAAGTCCCCTAAATGTTCTAATATGAAAACTTGTCTCCATTCGCTTACTCGGAAGCTTAATTGGGATTAAATGACTTCCAATAAGCTTAATTGAGCTTTCCAATGATAAACTTTGAACCTTGAAATCCGATATTATTATTTTGAATTTTCAATTTAGTTCGCACAATTGTGGTTCCCAATCTCTAATTAGGTAAATTCTGAGTTTATCGGACTTTTGAAACATTAGTTTAAACCTTGGAGATTTAATTTAATATTTTAACTTTTCAATTTAGTCCCCAAACTTTCAAAGGACACAATTATATTTTCCAATGTCTAATTGAATAACTTTTGACTTAGTTGAACATTTGAAACATTAATTTAAACCCTAGAGAATCAATTTTTTTATTTTAAATTTCTAATTTAGATATTAAAACTTCCAATTGCAATTTTAAATCTCTAATTATTTCTTGAGACCTTTTAATCGGGATCTTCCATTTTAATTTGGACATTTATGAAATTCAGGAAGAATTAACTCGACCAAATCATCATCATCATCATATTATTATTATTATTATTATTATTATTATTATTATTATTATTATTATTATTATTATTATTATTATTATTATTATTATTATTATTATTATTATTATTATTATTATTATATTTTATTTAATTTTTTAATTTTTTTGGGAATAAAATCCGATGTGCAGGCGAAAAAAAATACGGTGTCTACAACTATCCTTATTTGTTATGCGAGTTTATTCGTGTTGACAAAGACATGAGACACGTACAATTGGCTCAGTGATCTACCCTAAAGGGGGGGGGGGGGTGAATTGGGTAGTTATAAAAATTAAACAAAATTCTTATCTTTCAATACTTAAACATTCAAATAATCAATTTAATCCCAAATTAATTATTATCTTTATATCGCAACAGATAAGTGTATAAATCTAGGCGCACACTCAAACAACAAGAAATTAAAAAAATCAACAATGCAGTACACCACGATATATTGTGGTTCACCAAGCTAATCTTGGCTAATCCAGTCGTCCGAGCCCCACGGAGATTCGCACCCACTAAACTCAAGATTTCTTTAGCAGGTAGGAGCCAAACCCTTACACCGATTCTTTTACCAGACTCATAATCAATCTTTACAATTATCCATTTCACAGGCTAAGGAAGAACCCTATATTTTTACCAGGCTAAAGACTAACATAATTTTATTTAGAAAGAATCACCACCTAATCCTTTTCTCAGGGACAAGAATAATCTTGTCTTTTTTCTAGGTTCAAGACTATCCTAATCCTTTAACAGGCTAAGGATCAAACCTAATTCTTTTATACCTTAGGCTAAGAATTAAACCTCACAAAAAATACTCAAAGTATCATTTTCCCAGGTGAGGATGAAACCTTTACAAATCACTCCAAATAATTCTAATCAGGAAGAATCAAGCCTAATTCTTTTCAAGAAAAAAAAATAACTTATAGGTGTGATCTACCTATATATTTCAAAACCGGTTTGGTTAATTTTAAACTATTTTTATAGTTATTTTTATAACGTTTTAATTAGTTTTTATTCTTTTTGTATAAATCAGGTGTGTGGGGTAAAAAGGTAGAAAAACGGAGCACGAACGATATGATCGAACCAAAAATGATCGAAGAACGGTGGAAAAATAAGCACGAGGGCAAAATGCTGAAAAGAAGCCCACCGCCGTGGCGTCAGACCTCTGCCGCTGCGATGAAACTGCAGGATGGTCACCAAGTCTACCGCTGTCTTCTCCGCTTAGGTGATCAACTAACCGACCTACTCATCGCCGCGGTAGTGACCTCTCAACATATTTAGATATTTATTTTAGATATTTTGCCTATTTAAACCCCTCTCCTATCCTCTCCTTTGCTCTCTCCGGCTATTAGAGCCCTTAGGGCTTAGTTTAGAATAGAGAGAGAGAGAGAGAGTATGGGGAGTGCTCAAACAAATCCGAAGGAGAAGATTACCACGCGGAGAAGGAGAAGCAATTGGTGGACGGTTGTAGCGGCTAATCTTCGGACTACAGCTAAGTTCATCCATTTTTCCTTTTATTTCTTAACTTCTATATTTGTTTGAGCATGTTTAGCTTGATTTCAATGTATAAACGGTTATGACCATAAGTTAAACGTGGATTATATATGGGATTAATATTATTTATAAAAACATAGTTTTGTTTGAGTAGTGTTTCTTTAATGAATGTTCTTCGATATTTTGATTATGTTTGCCATATTGTTTGTTTATTATGCTTAGATTGTTATATCGAGAATTTAGGGTTTGAGACTCGGAAGAGGTAATCCCATATTTGGACTAGGGTAAACAACGCGACGATCCAATAACCCGAGAGGGAGTTGGATTGTGGACAATCGATGACGTTGGGATAAGACTCACATGACCTAGGGTCGTTAAGACATTGAGGGGGACTTCTTCGTTGAAACGAAGTCACGTATTCCCTCGTTTTACAGTCGGGAAAGGTGACGGGAGAGTTTACGAACTGAGATTGTCGATAGGGTAAACACAACGCGACGATCCAATAACCCGGGAGGGAGTTGGAGTGTGCAATCAATGACGTTGGAGCGAGACTCACATGACCTAGGGTCGTTAAGACATTGAGAGAGATTTCTTTGTTGACACGAAGTCGCGTATTCTCCCGTCTTATACTTGGGAGAGATGGCGGAGGAGTTTACGAACTGCGATTGTCGAATAGGTCGAACACCGTTATTGTAAATTAAACGAAATCAAACGCGTTTAAGTAAATAAGTTAATCCCTGGATAATCCATCCCCTAGCTTTCTCGTATTAGTATAGATTAAATTAGGCTATATTATATTAGTATTAATTATTTAAAATCATTATTTTTTGTCTAGATAAAGTTAGGTCATGATAAACATGGTACTCGATAATAACGACAACCAATCCTTGTGGATACGATATCCGATCTTAAAAGATCACATTATACTAAAACTTTGACCTCGTACACTTGCGAGTAGTCAATATGCAAGCGTGTATCAAACGCTTGCCGTACAAGTTTTTTGCGCTATTGCCGGGGATTGTGTTTGTCCTTTATTATTGATATTGTGAGTAAATGACCCGATTTTACTTTAGGAACTTCTTTTGTATATAATTTTTGTTTTGTAGTTTTTTTTTAATTTCTTATGCAGAGTACTTAGCGATGTTAGTTTGGCAGGTATTGATGCATTCCTTTCAACGGGATTTCGATCCGTTTTATGGTACGTGGCTACGCACATAATTTGGTGAGGCGTGTCATTGAAAGATCAAGCCATCCAAAGCAAAATCTCGCCAAGCTTGAGAGCATTTTGAACATGTCGGGCCGAGGACATTAAACCACATGCTTTTTGGGGAGCAACCCAAGGTCCAAAATAAATTAAATCCATCTCATCTGACTTGATTCGGAGGCGAGATTCTCTCGCCGCCCAGGTACGTGTTCTAAACCCCATTCGTCAGCATGCTTTAATTTCATATGTAGAAAATGATGATTAGGCCACTGAGAACACTGTCCGTTTTAAGTTCAGAAGTGATGTGTAGTATTTAGTATTGTTAGTTTATATTGTTTTGTTTTTACCGTGTGCATGTTTGTTTAGATTAGAATGTGTTTATGTTTGTGTTGTTGTTGTTGCATGTTGAGTTTTGTGTTCATTTGGGCCGTTACCCGATGATGATATTACCTGTGGTTGTTTTCGAGGTTAAGGGTAATATCCATGCATGTGTGTTCTATGTGCTCGACAATGCATTTTGGTGAAAATTATTGTAGATTCTAATTTGCACGAGTACATAGACTCAATGTTTTTCTATTCAATTGATTGAGGCCGATTATCGATTAGCCAAAAGCATGACAAATTAAGGATTCTAGAACCTGATTGAGGGGAAGCTTGAGGCGAAATCCTAGGCAAGGTAGTTCAGGAGACGTGATTTAGGCATTCTTTTTGTCGCTTGAGCCTTTTTAGGCATACCTTGTAACATATTTATCCCTTGTTACCCTGTCGAAGCCTAAAAACTTTTTCAATTCTGAACACATAAACAAATACCCTGACCAATTTATCTTTTTCCAAACCTTTATCGCTTAAATTTGAGTAAATCAAACTAGCAGTTGCAAATGCTACTTGATGTGAGTGGTTGGGTTTAGAGTGAACTTCGGATTGGTTTGGTATTCGAGTACCCAGTTGTCGTTTTTCTTTCATTTTAACCACATCTGTGAAATCATACTAATCGAATAAGTTTGGGGGTGTGGTTCATAAAAAAAAAATAAAAAAATTACGTTTCTTTTGACAAGTGAGTACGTCAGTCTTAAAATGTTTGTTTAGAATTGTTTTCAATTTATCTATGGGAGTTCGAGAGTGAATTTGACTAGTGTTGAGCCTTGGGTAATGTCAAGTTAACAACGTTAACCCGGTTTCTATTCCAAATTACCCTTGGCCAAATGTTCCATAACCGAACCAAGCCCTAATGATCTTTATGAACTTCCAAGCCTACATTAGTGGAGAGTGGACCCCAATCAGGTATATGAAAATCCTAGTCTTATACGGTCTAAGTCATGAGTTTCGTTGGTGGATAATCCAATCCGGTCGTTGTATAGTTATATTATTGAGTCTCGTACAAACATATTTACATGATCTAGAATGACGTTCACCATCATTGAATGTAAAAAATCTAGAACATCACATTGTGTGTTTTACTGCCTAAACTCGATATGACTGGCAATTGTTGAGGAAAACATGACTTGGTCGTTAGAAGAATGTAAAACTTGCATCTCGTTATGTTTAGATTGTTTTAGGTTGTTTGTTATTTTAATTTAGTTGTATTTTTCATTTTAGTGTGAGTGTTTTGCTTGAGAACTAGTAAAATTCCAAGTTTGGGGGTATTTGATAAGTGTGATCTACCTATATATTTCCAAACCGCTTTTGTTAGTTTTAGAGTATTTTTATAATTATTTTTATCTTTAATTAGTTTTTATTCTTTTTGTATAACTCTGGTGTGTGGGGTGAAAAGGTAGGAAAACGGAGCGTAAACGATCAGATCGAACCAAAAATGGTCGAAGAATGGTGGAAAAACAAGCACGAGGGCAAAATGATGAAAAGAAGCCTACCACTGCGGTGTCAGACCTTCGCCACGGCGGTAAAAATGTAAAGAGGGCCATTTCTTGCTGAACGTCCACCGCCGCAGCGTATTGACTACTCGCCAATCTATACTAAAACTTGACCTGTACACTTGCGGTGAAAGTGGCATGCGTTAATTACGTGCTACCAAGTTTTGGGGCCCTTGCCAGGGATTGGTTTTTAGATTATTATAGATATTGTGAATAAATGAACTGATTTTTCTTTAGGCATTTCTTTTGTGTATAATTTTTTCTTTGTAGTTTTGTTTTCTATTTCTCTTGTAGGGTACTTGAAGATGTTAGATCAACAAGTATTGATGCAATTCTTTTAACGGGATTCCGAGCCGTTTTATAGTACTTGGGATCGATACAAGGAATTGCTACTTCAGTTTTTAAACTCTCGTTTCCCGAGGGAGTTTCAATTACTGAACTTCATCGATGAGTTATTAGCTGCAACTAGAATGTGGGTTGAAAGAGAAAACAGTACTACCTCTTTCGACCAACTAACCGCAGATGAAGCCTATCAGGTATTGGAGAAAATGGCAACCTATGATTATCAGAGTTGGAATTATTCACCAAGTCACCAAAGTTTAGGGAATAGTTCTACCACTTTGGAGCCATGGATTGACACCCCGAACCAATATGTTGAGTCTTCCCTTGCCTTAGAAGATGTGTTCGCTTCTATTATGGGGGAGACTTAGAGATTATTGAGGGAGATGCATGATCGACTCAACAAGCACGAGGATCGTCTTGATTTTTTCAAGACGGTCTGCGTCGACATTGATGCAACCGTAACATTTTTTCAAACACAAATCGGTTAGCTTATCTACTTTGTTGAGGCCGAGACAAAGATGGTGGCACTGAGAGACAAACAAGCTGAATCCAATTGTGACAGCCATTGGGAGAAACCGGAGATAAGCGGGAGGTACTTGGGTGAGATTGAGGACGATCATGAAGATGCAACACCTTAAGTGTGGAGCGGCGATGAAAATTCACATATTCATCATTGTGAATTTTCACCCTTTGAATTCCAGCTCGTGACACTGTAGTCGATCCAAGACGATCACATCTACGAGGATTCGATATGGCTCACTTGTCCTTTGCCGCCGTTAGCAATGTCTTTTTATGCCCACCAAGTACCTGAGCTGGTGAGGTGTGATGTTGAAAGATCGAGCCATTCAGAGCAATATCTGCTAGTCTTGAGGGAATTTTAAACCAAGACCTGTACGTGGTGTTATTTGACATGTACTACGGGCGGAAGTCTTTCTTTGATGAGCACTTCGACGTGTCAGACTGACGACCATAAACAAAGCACTTCCTGGGAGGTAACCCAAGGAAAAAATAAGTTAAATTCATCTCCGTCGACTTGATTCGAAGATGAGATTCTCTCGCCTCCTAGGTATGTGTTTTAAACCCCTGTCTTCATTATCATGTTATATGTTGTTATTGGCATCGCTGATGGGTCATTTTGGGCATTGCTTGTGTGAAGTTGGTGGCAATGTGTAGTATGTTTTAGTATATGTTTTAGTTATAGTTTATGTTTTACTGTTCTTATCGTGTGCATGTTTGTTTAGGATAGTTATTGTTATGTGCTGAGTTTTGACATCATTTGGGCCATTACCCGATGATGAATCTGTCCCCTGATTGTTTATTGAGGTTGAGCGTAAAGCTCATTCATGTGTGTTTTGTGTGCTTAACGTATCATTTTAATAAAAGTTATTGTAGATCTTAAATGCACGAGCACACAAACTCAATATAACACTATCTAATTTGTTAGCCCAGTGGAATGCCTAAGAGGGGGGATGAATTGAGTATTTAAAAATTATCAGAATAAAAACTTTAAATTAAATAATTAATTTTAAGCCTAAATTAATTATTATCTTTATATCACAACGGAATTAATTATTCAACTAGGTGCACATACACATAGCAAAATAAATATTATAGCACACCAGAGATTTATATTGGTTCACCAAGCTACTGTTGGCTAATCCAGTTCTCCCGAGCTCCACAGAGGGTCGTACCCAGTAAAACCAAGATCCCTTTAAAGGTAGGAACCAAACCCACACAATGATTATTTTACAGGCTTAGAATCAATCTTTACAATTTCCTTTTCCAAGGCTCAGGAATAACCTCTACTTTTTACAAGCTCAAGAATAACCTTTACAGTTTTATTTTCCAAGGCTCAGGAATAACTTATACTTTTTACAGGCTTAAGAAAAACCTAATTCTTTTTAACACTAAGGCTAAAAAATCAAAACCTTACCAATCACTCCAAATATCCTTTTACCCGGTAAGGATTGAACCGTTACAAATTCTCTCAAAACGCAATTCTATTCAGAAGAATCACTACCTCAATCTCTTTACAGGAAGAGACTGGAAACCGTCTACCCCTGATTAAATACCCCCAACAGTATTTAACCCATCACACTACTCACCAATACAAATTGATAACCAGAAAATCTCACTTAGAGCTTCTACCACCCCAAATAAATAATAACTCAATTAATATTCCAACTAGTGATAGAAAAACGTGAGATAGAAAATATGATTTTAACAAGATATGGGTAGCAAATATTTGAGCACGTAATCAGATTCAAGAAATTATTTGTAAAAATATTTTCTTCGAAAATCATAAACAATTTCTAAAATCAATTTCCAAAAGATAAACAAGTAATGTAATGATAGAATATAATTGGAAAGATCTCACCTGGAATCCACAGAAAGAATAAATAGATCAATGTAACTTCAAATCTGGTAGCAGCAAAGATTAATCGCAATTGATTCTCAAGATCATTATTAGAATAATTCACAAACTCTTAGAAAGATAACTCTTAAAAAAGTTCACTCTTATGATATGATATGATTTCTCTTGATAGATCTAATATCATATTTTTAATAATGAAAAATGCAGGTCTATTTATATGGAAAATAAATCAGCTCTCTGACGGATAGTTCTCATGTGTCATGACATTTAAATGCTCTCTTAGACCCCTTCTATCATTATGACTTCGTTTTGGTTCATTTTACTTAAAAACAGCTTTCAAATCTTTCAATTAAGTCCCCTAAATATTTCACAAACTCAATTAGATAAAATAGAATCAATTTTACGTACAAAATTGAGAAATAATAAAACTTAATGAACCATATAAATAGGATTTAGATATTAGGTGAAGCATATCTTAAATATAAAAATATTCCTGAAATCTCTCTCAAATCCTAACAAAAAACGACTACTTTTAGATATAATCTCGAATAAAATAGTTTCCTGAAACAGTGCGTTCGGTCGACTGCCTAGGCGACTGCCCAATTCAGATTGTAGCTAAGCTATAGTTGTTGTGTGCATCGGTCGACTTGTAGATTCAAAGAGTTTATTTTGCCTTCATCGATCGACCTATCTATCGACTTGGAGATACAGAGAGTTCATCTTTTCTTGGTTGGTCGACCTGCCGGTCGACTCATAGATACAACGTCTTCATACTGCTTGGTCCAATGAACTCATCAGTCGACTTACGTCTTCTAGATCTATGTTCTGAACTCATTTTTAACTTATTTTCTTCTACATTTTCGCCCCTTTAACCATTTTTCCTTCTTAATAAGCTCCACTAATCTTCTTATATTCCATTTTAGTTATTTGAAATTATTTATTTTTAAATCACATATTGGAGCAAATAATTTCACTTAATCAAAACACACATAAATAATAAATACTTTTTGTGTCATGTGTGTGTTCCTAATTGAGATATTAAGAGTTGAAATTCACCTGGGTTGTTTTCCCTAATTTCTTTAAACTCTTAATACTTCAATATCTTTAACATCATCGTTTAGCATCTATTTAATTTGCATCTTCATCACTGGAACTTAAATCACTTAAACACTCAAACAAACCATTAGTTTCACCAAAACATTAATACTTAATTGTTCATCAAAATCTTAGGATCAACATAATTGATTTGAAAAAGATTATCCTTCACTCAAATTCATGACAATAGGGATTCTAAAACTTGATTTGGGGGAAATTCGAAGCGAAATCCTAGGCAAGGTAGTTTAGGAGATATGATTTAAGCAGTTATTTTGTCACTTGAGCCTTTTTAAGCTTACCTTGATATATCATTATCCCTCGTTATCTTGTCGAAGCCTAATAGCCATTTTAATTCTGAACACTTAACAAATACCATAACCAATTGAATTTTTTCCAAACCTATATCGCTAAACCAAAGGCACAATGTGAGTGAATCAAGTTAGCATTCGTTATGCTACTTGATGTGAGCAGTTGGGTTTTGGGCGAGCTATTAATTGGTTCGGTATTCGAGTACTCACTTGTCGTTTTTTTGTTCATATTTCACACACCCCTTAAATTGTATAAATCAAATAAGTTTGGGGTGTCGTTTGTTTGGAAAAAAAACATATGTAAATATAGTACAATTTTCGTTTCTTTTAACAAGTGAGTACGTCTTTCTTAAATGTACGTTCAGGGTTGTTTCAATTTATCTGTGGGGTTTCGAGTGTAAGAGTATCAAGCGATGTGCCTTAGGTAACGTTAAGTTAACAATGTTAACCCATTTTTTCTTCCAATCACTACAACACAAAATGACCCATCGGAGCACGAAAAAATGTCGCGACAGAGCTCCTATTGCGACACTTGAGTTTTTTGGGACACTTGGACTGGTGCCCCATAAAAAGCCGCCCTAATAGGTTATAAGGATACTATATAGTGCCTTTTTATTTGAACTTGTTAAGACAATAATAAGTATCCTATAAGATATCTATTAGGATACCATATATTGCCTTTATAGCATTTTATATGTTTTAAATTATATTAGGGCACTATAAAGTGTTGTGAAAAACCTCTATTAGGACACAAGAATGTGTCGCAAAATTATCAAAGAGAACTAACATATAAGGACACTATTTAGTGTCCCAAAAAGTATTTAATTTTTTTTTATAATTTAAAATTATTTTAAAATATCAAAATACTCTAAATCCAAACAATAAAAACTAAAAATTCCTCACAATAAAAAATACATAAAGAAATCAATTTTTTTCATAAAAAATGGAGAATTAAAAATCCCAAAGATACACAAAATTATACCAGTCATAGGTCACTACTTCCTTTCAACATCTAAGCCACCATTCGTAAATAAAAACAAAGTTTAACTACAAAAGTAATAAACATACTAAATATATGTTAAATGTATTTTTCATGCAATACTCCGCATCTTTTCTTCACTAATCCAATATAAAGTAAGTCAGTCCCGTAATTTCATCCAAAACAAAACGAAAAAGTGTTAATCAATGCAACTGGAATTAGAAATGAATGCATATAAAAAGAACTAAAAAATTTCAAACATTCGTTTCTAATTCTAATTCCAAGGCCCCAATTCCCTGCAACCAAAACACTACCTTACTTGGAAGTTCTTACACCAAGCAACGCGGCGAGCTCGACAAAAAGAGATCGAGAGAGAAGTATTACTCCTAGACTTATATATAGATCAGGATCAGATAAACACGAGCAATGTGGGATTCAACAGTTGTTTCAGTATTATTTGTTGAAATTGAAATTTTATTGAGGTAGTTTCACCTTGAAATAGAGAGGAATACCTCATTCGCAATGATAGATATTACCTGATCAAGGACTTGAATAGCGGTAGCGGCATCCTCTAGTTTACCTTCAAGAAGAAGACCCTACAAAGAGGAGCAAAACACAAAAGTAAAAAATCTAGTAATTAGAAATCAAACAATTAAAAAAACAAAAGGAAATGGCACATAAACTTTGTAAACATAACAGAAATATAAGGAGATAAATCGGGAATTTGGGAGAGGCTCAGATCTGTAAAATGATCGGGCAAGAAAAGGCGACACCGCCATGGCTGCACTCGTGATTGCACGCGAATGTCTCTCGCATACTATCCAGGCTGCCCCATCAAGATACAGGTCAAATCATCTTATGCCTGATTGACTCAGCACTTAGAAAATTCATCTTCATAGCCCCTTTCTTCAACAACCTCACAGATAACATAAGCATCAGAAAATTGAACTGAAACAGTGCACATAAACTTCACGTCTCACTGTTTTCTCATTTATTAGCACAGAAACAAGGAAAGAGAATGGGAACATAACCGAAACAGTGCATAGAAACAACACAAAACCAAGAAACCAGATTCCGGGTAAAAAACATTGAACACCATATAAAATCTTCTTTAATGCGCAATTGGATCAACAAAACCAAATACAACACGGATTTTGGTCCCAAGGAGAAATATTGTTCAGAATAATATCCTAAAAAACTTTGTTGGCCTCATCCGGTTTTCTTGTCTTAAAAAAACAATGCATGAAAGTATTGTAACTCCACAAATTAGGATGGATACCTGTCTGAACCATTTCATCAAATAGATTAAGGAAACAAGACATTAAACCATGGCTCGTGGCACCTACTATCAAAGAATTATAAGTGATAACATCAGGCCTAATCCCAGCTTCCTTCATTCTATAACCAACAGAATAACCTGCATCTATACCAACAAATTGGTAATATGCATTAATCAATGTATTGTAAGTTACCACATCTGGGAGTACTCCTAATCTTAAGCCATCAATAATGATTGCCTCCGCTTTCTCCAATTGTTGAGCTTTACAAAAAGAAGCTATGCATATATTTAGTAACTTTATATATAATCTACCAATCATTTTGTACATGTACTCCAATAGTACAATGATATCCAGAAAAAAAAAGCCAAACCTGCAAATTGTTGAAATATCATATCAAAATTGTTAATGGAGATGCATCCCCTTACTCATTTTGCTTAAACAAAGAAAAATTTGTATACATTTCAAAAATAATTCACTCCCATTTGTATCTGTTCGATTGGAGATTCAAATTTGGATCTCATATGAAATGAAACAAGAAACAAAAACTTCAATCGAAACAGAAACAACGCGTTAACCAAAACATACATATGGAAAAAAAAAAACTAAAATATAGAAAATGAATAAAAAGTGTATAAAAATTAATTCAAAATTCGAGAGATGTTACCTGTTTCCACAAACACAGAAGAGATGTTACCGCCACTAATTGAAAGCAATTGAAACCAATTGAAATGAAAAATCAACAAAAAAGTGTACAAAAATTAATTCAAATTTCTAGAGATATAACCTGTTTCCACAAACATAGACGAAATTTGAGAGAAGATATTACCTATGCGGGCAAACAATAGATCAGATCTGTTCAAGGGAGAGTGAATCATCATCGCCAACGACTCAACACCGTTGAACCAAACAATACACCGCCGAACACCACCACCAAGTGAACAACACCACGAACACCATCGAAGTGGAGATCTGGCTAAATTGATTGAGAAAAGATGTTACATGTGAGGGCAAACAATGGCTTAGGAGCGTGAATCATCATCGCCAATGACTCAACACCGTTGAACCAAACAATACACCGCCGAACAACACACTTGAAGCGAACAATACAATGAACACCACCGAAGTGGAGATCTGGCTGGATCTGAGAACCCCGATTTGGCCAGATATGGCCAAATCGAGGAAGATCTGGCCAGAGATGGCGAAAGTGAACAGCAGAATTGCAAGATTTTGACCTTTGGAGAAGAATCAAGACTAACGGTGTGAGAAGATAGAGATAAGAAGAGTATCAATTCAAGAATAACACTTGCTAATCAAGAAGAGCAGCGGCGAATCGAAAATAGAATCGTAGTGGCCGGCCAATCGAGAGCAGCAACGTGACAAGAGCAGCGGCGTGAGAAGATAGCAACGGAGATTTGAGATGTCTAGGGTTCATATAGATAGTGAGAGAAGTGAATGAGAGAAGCAAAAAGGGAAAAGCAAAGAAGGCCTGAAGACGATTTGGACAGGGAGTGGGAACACCAAATTTCCCCCGCTTTTTTTTTTTTTTTTAATGGTTTAATATCACTTATAATAATAAGTGTGATGAAAACTTATGTATAATAGGGCACAAAATTGTGCCCTGATATAGTTTCTTTTTTTAGGGCACTATTTTATGTCATTTTACATTATATATAGCTATTAATTTATTTAATTATTAATTAAATTCTATTGGGGAACTACTTTGTGTCCCGTTAAAGATTTGATTATAAGGCACAATATATATAGTGTCCCGAAAAGTACCTTTATAAGGCACAAGATATACAGTGTCCCAATAAATTGATTTTTATGCGACAGTTCCAATTTTGTGCCCCGAAAAGTACCTTTATAGGGCACGATACATATAGCGTCCCAATAGAGATGCCCTTATAGGCAATTTTTGTTGTAGTGAATATACCTTTGGCCTTTCCTAAAATTGAACCAAGACCTATTGATCTTTTTGAACTTCCTAGCCTACATTAGTAGAGAATAGATCCCAGGTCAAGCGTATGAATTCCCTATACTTAAAAGGTTTTAGTCATGAACTTTATTGAGGGATAATCCCGTCTAATCAATCGATAGTTGTATATTTGAGTTTAATCACACACACTCTGACAGGATCCAGAATGGAGCTTACTATTATTGAACGTTGAAATTCTAGAACACTACATGGTATGATTTATGCTTCAACTAGATAGGATTGGGGGCTGATGAGGGAAAAAATTATTTTTCCAGTAGATGATAATCAAAACTTGCACATTTTTATTTTTAGTGTTTTTTGTTTTTTGTTTTTAATTTCGTAATTAGTTTTTATATTATCTTGTATTGTGTGGGTGCTTTTCTCAAAGACTAGAAAAATTCTGAGTTTGGGGGTATTTGATAACTGTAATTACCTATCTATTTCCGAACTAAACATTGTTAGTTTTCGAGTACGTTTATTATGTTTTATTATGTTTTAATATGTTTTTATTTTTTTTGTATTAAATCAGGTGAGTGGGGGTGAAACGGTATGAAAACAGATACTAAACGATCAAATCGGATCAAGAACGGTGGAAAAACGATGGGAAAATATGCATGGAGGCGATATTCTGAAAAGCAGCCTATCGCTGCGGCGTCTAGACTATCGCCACGACGGTGAATATGCAGAGAGGCGCTTAAAACTGCTGGAAGCCTACTGCTAAGGTGGTGAAATTGTAGAGAGGTTCCTGATTCCACTGCTTCCTCCACCGCTGCGGCGAAGACTTTGTCGACATGCCCACTGCCGCGGTGGTCACTCTACACCAGATTTAGATATTTATTTAGATATTTTTTGCTCCCTATTTCTTCTCCACTCCTCTCCTCCTGCCAAAAGAGACCCATTAGGTCTTAGGATATTTTAGAGAGGTTTTGGGAGTGTTCAACCAATTCCGAAGGAGAAGAACACGTTGCGAAAAAGGTGAACCAATCCCGAAGTGTTTTTAGCGGCAAATGTTTAGACTACAGCTAAGTTTCTTTCGTTTCTTATTTATTTTCTTAACTTTGGTAGTTAGTTGAGCATGTTTATATTCTTTTTCATTGTATAAATGGTTATGGCCATGAGCTAAACAGATTTTATCTAGGGATTAATAATATTTATGAAAATGTTGTTTGTCTAAGTTTGTGTTTCGTTAAATAGTTGTTCTTCCCTATTTTGATTGTGTTTTCCGTGTTGTCATGATATTATGCTTAGATAAATATAGTGAGAATACGGGATTTGACACTCGGGATAGGTAACCCTGGATTCGGACTAGGTTAAATACAATGCGATGATCCAATAACCCAGGAGGGAGTTGGAAAGTGTGCAATCAATGAAGTTGGGGCGAGACTCATATGACGTAGTGTCGTTAAGACGTTGAGAGAGATTTTTTTGTTGACGCAAAGTCATATATTCACTCATCTAACACTCGAGAGAGGTGACGAGTAAGTTTACGAATTGAGATTGTCGGATAAGTCGAACGTCGTTAACGTAAACTAAAATGAGACCAAACACATTTTTATAAACAAAGTTAATCCCTAGGAAATCTTTTCCCTAAACATCTCAATATAATATTAGTATAGTTAGATTAATTAACTTAGTATTAGTATAAATTAATTATAAACATATTTTTACCGCCTAGATAAAATTAGGTCATGATAATCGTGGTACTCAATGATAATCTCAACTATTCCCTATGGACAGGATACCCTTACTCTCTCCATCTATATTAAAACTTGACCCGTACCCTTGCGGTAAAAGTGGCATGTGTTAAATACGCGCCACCAAGTTTTTGGCGACGTTGCCAGGGATTGGTTTTTAGATTATTATAGATATTGTGAGTAAATAACCCGATTTTACTTTAGGCATTTTTTTTGTGTATAATTTTTTCTTTGTAGTTTTGCTTTCTATTTCTCTTGAAGGGTACTTGGAGATATTAGATCGACAAGTATTGATGCAATTCTTTCAATGGGATTCCGAGCCGTTTTATAGTGCTTGGGATCGATACAAGGAATTGCTACTTTGGTTTCTGAACCATCGTTTCCCGAGGGAGTGTCAACTAATTAACTTCCTTGATGGGTTATTAGTCACAACCAGAATGTGGGTTGAAAGATGAAATGGTACCACATATTTCGATCAACTAACCGTGGACGAAGCCTATCGGGTATTAGAGGAAATAACGGCCTATGATTATTAGAGTTGAAATTAATCACCAAGTCACCAAAGCTTGGGGGATAGTTCCACCGCTTTGGAGCCATGGATTGACACCCCAGACCAATATGTTGAGTTTTCCTTTGCCTTAAAAGATGTGTTCGCTACCGTTATGGGAGAGACTAAGAAATTATTGAGGGAGATGCATGATTGACTCAATGAGCATGAGGATCGTCTTGATTTTATCGAGACGGTCTGCGCCGACATTGATGCGACTGTAACGTCTCTTTAGACGCAAATCGGTCAGCTTATCTGCTTTGTTGAGGCTGAGATAAAGATGGTTGCATTGAGAGGTGAACAAGCCGAATCCAATTATGAAAGCCAATGGGAGGAACCGGAGACAAGCGGGAGGTACTTGGGTGAGATCGAAGACGATCATGAAGATGCAACACCTCAAGTGTGGAGCGGCGATGAAAATTCACATATTTATCATTGTGAATTTTCACCCTTTGAATTCCAGCTCGTGACTCCGCAATCGATTCGAGACGATCACATCTACGAGGATCCAATGTGGCTCATTTATTCTTCGCCACCGTTAGCAACATCTTTTCATGCCCACCAAATACTTGAGCTGGTGAGGTGTAATGTTGAAACATCAAGCCATTCTGAGTAATATCTCGCCAGTCTTGAGGGCATTTTAAACTAAGACCCGTACGTGGTGTTATTTGACCCGTACTATGGGCGAAAGTCGCTCTTTGACGAGCACTTTGGCATGTCAGGCTGACGTCCATAAACAAAGCGCTTCTTGGGAAGCAACCAAAAGAAAAAATAAGTTAAATCGATCTCCGTCGACTTGATTCAGAGGCGAGATTCTCTCGCCTCCCAGGTATGTGTTTTAAACCCCGTCTTTATTATCATGCTATATACTGTCATTGGGATCGCTGACAAGTCATTTTGGGCATTTCCTGTGTTAAGTTGGTGGTGATGTGTAGTATGTTTTAGTATATGTTTTAGTTATAGTTTATGTTTTACTGTTTTTATCGTGTGCATGTTTGTTTAGGATAGTTATTGTCATGTGCTGAGTTTTGACGTTATCTAGGATATTACCCGATGATGAATCTGTCCCCTGATTGTTTATTGAGGTCGAGCGTAAAGCTCATTCATGTGTGTTCTGTGTGTTTAACGTATCGTCTTAGTAAAAGTTATTGTAGATCCTAAATGCACGAGCACGCAAACTCAATATAGCACTATCTAATTGATTTGAAAATGATTATGCTTTACTCAAATTCATGACAATAGGGATTCTATAACTTTATTTGGGGGAAATTCGAGGCAAAATCCTAGGTGAGGTAGTTTAGGAGATATGATTTAGGCAGTCATTTTGTCGCTTGAGCCTTTTTAAGCTTACCTTGATATATCATTATCCCTCGTTACCTTGTCGAAGCCTAATAGCCGTTTCAATTTTGAACACTTAACAAATACCATAACCAATTGAACTTTTTCCAAACCTATATTGCTAAACCAAAGGCACAATATGAGTGAATCAAGTTAGCATTCGTTATGCTATTTGATGTGACCGGTTGGGTTTTGGGCAAGCTATTAATTTTTTTGGTATTCAAGTACTCACTTATCGTTTTTCGTTCATATTTCACACACCCCTTAAATTGTCCAAATCAAATAAGTTTGGGGGTATTGTTTGTTTGGAAAAAAAAACATACGTAAATATAGTACAATTTTCGTTTCTTTTAACAAGAAAGTACGTCTTTTTTAAATGTATGTTCAGGGTTGTTTCAATTTATCTGTGGGGTTTCGAGTGTGAGAGTGTCAAGCGATGTGCCTTGGGTAACGTTAAGTTAACAACATTAACCCATTTTCTCTTCCAATATACCCTTGGCCATTTTTCCAAAACCGAACCAAGACCTATTGATCTTTTTGAACTTCCGAGCCTATATTAGTGGAGAATAGATCCCGGGTCTGGCGTTTGGATTCCCTATACCTAAAAGGTTTAGTCATAAACTTTATTGAGGGATAATTCAATTTAATCAACGGATAGTTGTATATTTGTGTTTAATTACACACACTCTAACAGGATCTAGAATGATGCTTACTATTATTGAACGTTGAAATTCTAGAACACCACATGGTGTGATTTATACTTGAACTTGACAGGATTGGGGGCTGATGAGGGAAAAAATTGTTTGGCCTGTAGATGATAATCAAAACTTGCACATTTTTGTTTTTAGTGTTTTTCATTTATAGCCTTTAATTTTGTAATTAGTTTTTATATTTTCTTGTATTGTGTGGGTGTTTTGTTCGAGCACTAGCAAAATTTCGAGTTTGGGGGTATTTGATAGGTGTAATTTACCTATCTATTTTCGAACTAAACATTGTTAGTTTTCGAGTACGTTTATTATGTTTTAATATGTTTTTATTCTTTTTGTATTAAATCAGGTGTGTCGGGTGAAATGGTTTGAAAACAGATGCTAAACGATCAAATCAGATCAAGAACGGTGGAAGAACGATGGGAAAATAAGCGTGAAGGCAATATTCTGAAAAGTAGCCCACCACTGTGGCATCCAGACCACCGCCATATCGGTGAATATGCAGAGAGACAACTAAAATTGCTGGAAGCCCACCACCGAGGCGGTGAAACTAGAGAGAGGTTCCTCATTCCACCGCTTCCTCCACCGCTGCAGTGAAGACTCTGCCGACATGCCCACCGCCGCGGCAGTCATTCTGCACTAGATTTAGATATTTATTTAGATATTTTTTGCTCCCTATTTCTTCTCCACTCCTCTCTACCGGCCAAAAGAGACCTATTAGGGCTTAGGATATTTTAGAGAGGTTTTGGGAGTGTTCAACCAATTCCGAAGGAGAAGAATACGTTGCTAAGAAGGTAAAACGATCTCGAAGCATTTTTAGCGGCAAATCTTTGGACTACGGGTAAGTTTCTTTGGTTTTTTCTTTATTTTCTTAACTTTGGTAGTTAGTTGAGCATGTTTAGCTTATTTTTCATTGTATAAATGGTTATGGCCATGAGTTAAATGGATTTTGTCTAGGGATTAATAATATTTATGAAAATGTTGTTTGTCTAAATTTGTGTTTCGTTAATGGTTGTTCTTCACTATTTTGATTGTGTTTACCGTGTTATCGTGATATTATGCTTAGATAAATATAGTGAGAATACAGGGTTTGACACTTGGGAGAGGTAACCCCGGATTCAGACTAGGTTAAATACAACGCGACGATCTAATAACCCGAGAGGGAGTTGGAAAGTGTGCCATCAATGACGTTGGGGTGAGACTCGTGTGACGTAGTGTTGTTAATATGTTTAGGGAGACTTATTCGTTGACTCGAAGTCACATATTCACTCGTCTTATACTCGGGAGAGGTGGCGAGTGAGTTTACGAACTAAGATTGTCGGATAAGTTGAACGCCGTTAGCGTAAACTTAAATGAGACCAAACACGTTTTTGTAAACAAAGTTAATCCCTAGGTAATATTTTCCCTAAACATCTTAATCTAATTTTAGTATAGTTATATTAATTAACTTAGTATTAGTATAAATTAATTATAAACATATTTTTACCACCTAGATAAAATTAGATTATGATAATCGCGGTACTCAATAATAATATCAACCATTCCCTGTGGACACAATAGCCTTACTCTCCCCATCTATACTAAAACTTGACCCGTATACTTGTGGTGAAAGTGGCGTGCGTTAATTACGCGCCACCAATGATCATTCAAATAATTAAGATAGTTAATTAAGCAACATGATCATATCAACAATGTTCTCCCCCTATATCAGTGCAATGCTTAGGCGAACAAATCCTAAAATTAACTAACTCGTTTTAAGCTCAATCAATGTTTCCCCTTTAAATCTTCCCCATTTATCAATCAATTCAATCAAATAAAGATATTCAATAAACATAAACATATTAAATAAACATCAACATATTCTCCCTTTTTGTCATCTCAAAAAGTGGAAAAGGGGAACCAAAAACATCACTCTTAGCATGAAATCCCCCCTATATAATTGTAAACAAGCAAATTAATGGATAGGAGAATAAACTTAAGGCAATTATAACATTTTAACAATATAGCATGAAATCATATAATTTTAATTATTGAACATGCCGTATTCATGATACCGATTAATATCTTCTCTGTAGATAGAATCAAGAAACATGTAATCTTTAATACTTTATGACATAAAACATATTTCAATGATAATTTATGAAATTGTCAATCATAAATCTAATGCATGCTTTTATCATGGTTATAATCAATATTTAGAATTCAACATATGAATGCATAATATAATTCATTTATTACTTAAATAGCCGCAATATTTCAAATAAATCAGGATATCATGCATTTTAACACATTCATTTAATTCAATGATGAACAAGTCATGAATTGATACAACATATTTCTCATATTTTTTAAACATGACTTTTAGTGGACCTCATATAGCATAGCATAAAAATATGTAAACTTAAATTTGTACGATATGCCGACGGGTAAGATCATGATTAATACTGATTTTATCAAATATTTGATACAAGAGATAACTCAGGTTTTATTAATAAATATGTATTAGCTAACAATAAAATTCCATGTAATCATATGATAAGTTAAAAATACCTATCTATTTTCAAGTCGATTTTAGTAGTTTTCGAGTGTATTTGTAATGTTTTCAAGTGTTTATGTTCATTTTTATGTAAAGTAGGTGTAAGGATGTAAATGGTTGAAAATCGAACAAATTGGTAAGAAGACAGTGGAGAAACGTTGAAGAAGATCAAAGAAAAAAAACTGCAGCCTCAGCGCTGTAGCGGTGAGCCCCATCGCTACAGTGCTGGCGTCAAGGACTATTGACCCTTGATTGCTTTAGCGATGGCCTTCATCGCTGTAGTAGTGAAAGGTTTGTAGACCTTTTGCCCAACAACCGCTGCAACAATGACCCCATCGCTGCAGCGATGGAAGGGCAGAAGGCCCACTGCATTACCATCGCTGCAGTAATCAATCAATCAGCTGCCTTAGATCTTTTGGGATATTTTTAGGATATGTTTGGCCAAGTTTATGTACATCCCTTCCTACTTGATATCAAACATGTTTTTACACTTATGAGAAGCAAAAGTTCAGACCCTTGAAGAGGATAACTTATTTGAGAAAGAGGAAACGACCTCAGAATGGTTTTTGCGGAAGTGGAACACTCCACTCTTCAGATTTTCCATTCTCTCTTTGTTTCTAAACTTTGTATCTTGAATGATGAAGTTAATCTCTTGTTTTAATGTATATTTGGTTATGATCATGGTTGGCTAAATAAATATTATCTAGGGATTGATTAGTTCATGTATATACATGTTTGAGTGAATCTATGTTTCTTTAATGGTTGTTTATCTATATCCGATTGTATTTATCGTTTTATTACATCCATGGTATGTTTTTTTATGGTATTATGGTTGGTTTAAGAAATACGGGGTTTGACACTCGAGAGAGATAACCCCGGATTTGGACTAGGGTTAAACACAACATGACGGTCTAATATTTAGGAAGATTATTGGAACGTGTGCAATCCGTGAGATTGGGTCAAGACTCATGTACTCATTTAGACGCTAGATAGGGATATCGACGTTGATACGAGGTACATGTACGCTCACTTTACACTCGGGAAAGGTAGTGAATGAGTTTATGATACCTAGGTTGTCGGATAGGTTGAACACCGTTAATGTAAACTAAACAAAATCAAACATGTATTAGTGAATGAAATTAATCCCTAGGTAATCGATTTTAATAGAATTAATCCAAAAGTTGTTAGGTTTAATTAGTTTTTGATTAAGCAATCACAAAACAATTCTTGAAATGTCTAGATAATATTAATCTTTACATTCTTTTGTTTTATTTTGTTTTAATTTGTTTTTGAAATTGTTTTCATTTGTTGTGATCACAAGAAGTGTATGCGATGTAGCCAGAGTCTAGAATTCTTAACTCTTGATCCTGAGATTAAGTGTACGTTGAGGAGATTAAGGAGAGAGAGAAGAAACTGAACTCAAGCCATAGCCAATGGTGCTGATGATCATATACCACAACAATCACTGGTTCACCAGGCGCTACCACAACAGACGCCGAAATAAGAAGTTCAACAGCGGATCCTTAAGGACTATTATCGACCTGTGATGTTTGAAAATTATTCTGGGATTCGGAGGCAACTGATCCAAGCAAATAACATTAAGTTGAAACCCGCCTTAATCAACATGGTTCAGGAAAACCAATAGGGCAAGAATCTTCACGAAGATTGGAATATTCACTTGGAAACATTCTTGGATATTTGTGATACGGTGAAAATAAACGGAGTTGTAGAGGATGTAATCTGCCTGAGGTTATTTCCATTTTCCCTTCGAGATAGAGCACGAGGTTGGTTTTCAGTCAGTCCAACTGGGGAACATCAATACTTAGGAGGACCTAGCTCAAAGGTTCTTCACCAAGTTCCTTCCACCTTCGAAGACATCACAGCTGAGAGGCAAGATTGCACAATTTTGCCAACGAGATTTTGAGCCACTATTCGAAGCTTGGGAAAGGTTCAAGGACTTATTGAGAAAGTACCCCCAACATGGGTACCCGGATTGGTTTCGAACCCAACTCTTTTACAATGGGTTGGATGGATAGACTAGAACTATTGTGGATGCTGCCTCAGGAGGATCTTTCTTATCAAAAACTCCGGATGAAGCTAATGCACTTTTAGAAGAGATGGTGACCAACAATTACCAATGTCCTAATGAGAGAAATATGGGACGAAAGGTAGCCGCAGTTCATGAGACCGATCCTTTTGCTACCTTATCATCCCAAGTTTCAAAGCTTACGGAACAACTAGTCGTCTTCTCTACCAGAGATGCTTCGTCCAGTCGAGAAGTGGAAAATGTTGTAAGTAGTTTGCAACTGGGAGTGGATAGTGAGTTTGAGAAGTGTCATTTTGTCAACAATCGGGCCTACACCTTTAGGCAAGCCAACAATATCCCGACTCATTATCATCCTAGAATTTGCAATCATGAGAACTTTTCTCATGCGAATAATCAGAACACATTACGAACTCCTCTTGGATATATGTCACAATCTCAAGGATATCAACCGATGCAACAAAACCATCCTATGCAACAAAATCAAGTGCAAATCCATAAGCTACTGTTGGAAGACATGCTTGGCTCAATCATGAAGGAAACTCAAAGCATTATGCGTGAAACGCATAACTGACTCAACAAACACGAGACGAGGCTTGACAATATTGAAACAATGTGCACAAATACAAATTGAACTGTGAAGTCGTTGGAAACTCAAATTAGTCAACTTGCTAGTGCTATCAAAGGGAAAACCTCGGGGAAGTTTCCAAATGATACGGAAACTAACCGGAGGGAGTACAAAGCTATTACCTTAAGGAGCGGAAAAGAAGTCAAAGCAAATAAGCCAATGGAGGAAGAGTCGAGAGAAGAAACTGATGTTGAAAAGGATGAGTCAAGAGAGAAAGTTGAAGAGAAAGTTGAGAAGAAAGTTGAAGAGAAAGTAGAGGAGAAAAATGAAGCTATTCCATTGAAGAGAATAAGGAAGCACCAAGGGTGATTCCGTGAAGAATCTTATTTCCAAAAAATCCACCGATACTCACTCCGCCTTTACCATATCTGCGATGGTTCCAAAAGAAGAAATTGGATTCCCAATTTGCTAAATTTCTTGACATCTTCAAGAAAATCCATATCAACATACCGTTTGCGGATGCCTTGGAACAAATGCCCAATTACAGGAAGTTCTTGAAAGATATCATGACAAAAAAGAAGAAACTTGAGGAATATAAGACGGTCAAGATGACAGAGGAATGTAGTACGATACTTCAAAGAAAGTTGCCTCAAAAGTTGAAAGATCCCGGAAGTTTCATAATTCCGTGCACTATTGGGAAATCTCACTTTGACAAGGCGCTTTGTGATCTTGGAGTGAGCATCAATCTAATTCCATCATCCGTTTACCGAAAGTTGGGGCTTGGAAATGCAAAGCCTACTACGATTTCTCTCCAAATGGTGGATCGCTCGTTGACCTATCCAAAGGGAATAATTTAATATGTGTTGGTAAAAGTGGACAAGTTCATATTTCCGATGGACTTTGTCGTATTAGAAATAGAGGAGGATCGGGATATTCCTATCATTCTTGGGAGGCCTTTTCTTGCCACTAGAAAGGCGTTAATTGACGTTCACAATGGGAACTTGACGTTGGGGGTAAATGAAGATGAAGTGAAGTTTAATTTTTTCAACACAATGAAATTTCTGGATGATTGCCCAACATGCAATCGGGTTGAAGTGGTTGACTCGTGCGTTAGGGAATTCTTTCATGAAAATTTGAATCAAGATCCATTGAAGCATACTATCACAAATTCCCTATCTATGGGGGATTTTGGTGAAAAAGGTTTAACCATGAAAAAAAGGAGTTGTTGACTACGTCCTATCTATGGAAGTCGTACCTAAAGACTTAGTGGATTCGGTTTAAGTGGAGGCCCTTGACGACGAAGTTAATTCATTCGAACCCTTAAATCCACCTTATGGTGGGTTGATTCTAAAGCAATTACCGGATCACCTTCGGTATACTTTCTTGGGGGATAAATCAATTGATTCGTCATCATCTCATCATCCTTGACTCAAGAAGAAGAAAACAAGCTGCTAAGTATCTTGAAATTACACAAATCCGCTTTCGCATGGTTTATTTTCGACATCAAAGGAATTAGCCCAATAATTTGCATGCATAAAATCTTGCTGGAAGACTTATTTAAGCCTTACATTGAGCATCAAAGAAGGCTAAATCCGACGATAAAGGTGGTGGTTCGAGCCAAGGTGATGGAGTTGTTGAATGCCGGAATTATATATACTATATCGGACAGTGAATGGGTGAGTCCGGTGTAAGTGGTTCCCAAGAAAAAAGGCATAACGGTGGTAAAGAATAAGAGGAATGTTTTAATTCCCACACAAACCATCACTGGATGGAGAGGGTGTATTGATTATAGAAAGTTGAACAAGGCCACACGAAATGATCATTTCTCTCTACCATTCATTGATCAAATACTTGATCGTCTTTCTCATTATGATTATTATTGCTTTCTTGATAGTTATTCAGGCTATAATCAAATAGCCATTGTACCGGAAGACCAAGAGAAGAAAACTTTCACATGTTCGTATGGAACCTTCACTTACCGTCGTATACCGTTTGGTCTTTGTAACGCTTTGATAACATTCCAACGGTGTATGATGGCTATCTTTTCGGCCATGGTAGAGGATATAATGGAAGTTTTTATGGATGACTTCTTGGTCTTTGGTTCATCATTCGACCATTGTCTTTACAATTTGTCACTTGTTCTCAACCGTTGTGCAAAGAAACATCTAGTTCTCAATTGGGAAAAGTGTTATTTCATGGTCAAGGGGGGAATCATATTAGGTCATTAGGTCTCTTCCAAGGGGATTAATGTGGATCGGGCAAAGATTGAGACGATCGAGAAACTTCCACCTCCAATCAATGTGAAGGGAGTCTGAAGCTTCTTAGGCCATGCCTGCTTCTACCAGCGTTTTATAAAAGATTTTTCTAAAATGGTGAAGCCATTATGTCATTTAATTGAAAAAAATCCCCATTCAATTTTGGTGATTCTTGTGTGGATGCATTCAATGCTATGAAGGTGAAGTTGATCTCGGCTCCAATTATAGTTGCTCTGGATTGGAATGAGCCTTTTGAAATCATGTGTGATGCGAGAAACCATATGGTTGGAGCAGTTTTAGGCCAACACAAGGAGAAGATCTTCCGATCCATATACTATGCAAGCAAAATGTTGAATGATGCTAAAGAGAATTACACCACCACTGAGAAGGAAATATTGGCAGTGGCCTTTGTGTGTGATAAGTTCCGGTCTTACATTATAGGATCAAAAGTGGTCATCTATATGGACCATGCCACCATCCGATACTTATTTGCGAAAACGATGCCAAGCCGCGTCTAATCCAGTGGATTCTCTTGCTCTAAGAATTTGATGCTGAGATTAGAGATAAGAAAGGGAGTGAAAATGTGGTTATCGATCATCTATCTCGGCTTGTGCAAGAAGATGTTGGTGAGGAGTCTTGTATCACGAAAGTTTTCCCGGATGAGCAATTGTTCAATGGTGAAACTAAACTTTCGTGGTTCGCGGATATCATCAACTATCTCGCGTGTAAGGTGTTTCCGCTGGACCTATCAAGTGTTGAAAGAAAGAAATTCCTATTAGATGTGAAGCATTACATGTGGGATGATCCAATGTTGTTCAAAAAGTGTATTGACAAAGTCATTCGGAAATGTGTTCTAGAAGAGGAAATAACAAGCATTCTATATCATTTTCATTCGTCATCGTGTGGGGGGCATTTTGGAGCAATGCAGATGGCTGCTAAAGTGTTTCAATCAGGTTTTTACTGGCCAATGCTATTTCGTGATTCATATACGTTTGTAAAAACCTATGATCAATACCAGAGGGTTGGTAACATCTCAAGACGGCATGAGTTACCATTGACTTCTATTCTCAAGTTGGAGCTTTTTGATGTTTGGGGGATTCACTTCATGGGGCCGTTTCCCCCGTCCTTTGGTTAGTAGTATATCTTATTGGTGGTGGATTACGTGTTCAAATGGGTTGAGGCAGTGGTAACGCTAACCAATGATGCCAATGTGGTTCTAAAATTCCTTTAGAAGAACATAATGACAAGGTTCGGAACCCCTCGAGCTATTATCCGTGATTAAGGGACCCACTTTTGCAATAAAATATTTAATACTGACAAAGTATGGAGTACAAAATAAGGTGGCACCCCAAACAAACGGCCAAGTCGAAGTGTCCAATCGAGAGATAAAGCAAATTCTGGAAAAAATGGTTCATTCTAATCGTAAGGATTGGGCGGTAAAGTTAGATGATGCATTATGGGCATACCACACGACTTTTAAAACATCGATCGGAATGTCACCGTATCGGTTGGTGTTTGGAAAAGTGTGCCATTTGTCGGTTCGATTAGAGCACCGTGCCTATTGGGTAATAAAAAAGTTGAATTTTGATCTCAATGCTTTGGGGCAACAACGTCTCCTCCAACTCAATGAGATGGAAGAATTCCAAAATGAAGCATATGAGAACACCAAGTTATATAAAGACAAAATGAAGAAATGACATGATAAGAATATAGTGATAGGTGTGAAAAACCTATCTATTTCCAATCCGAATTTGTTAGGTTTTGAATACGTTGATAGTTATTTTTATTATGTTTTAATCTGTTTTCATACTTTTTGTATAACTTAGGTGTGTGGGGCAAAAATATAGGAAACTGGAGCTAAAACGATGAGATCGAACCAAAGCGGTTCGAAGTTACGGTGGATAAACAAGCTCGGAGGTTAAAAGATGAAACAGGCCCATCGCTTAGGCGTCCAGACCACCGCCTAAGTGGTGAAGATGCTGAGAAGAGCTAATGTTACTAATGGACGACCGCCTAGGCGAAGATTCTATCGCCTAGGCGGAAATCCAGCAGAAGACGAAGAAGGGCTACTGACAGCCGCTCGCCTAGGCGAAGTTTTCTTCGCCTAGGTGGAAATCCAATAGAATGTTCTCCCAGTCCACCGACTACTTCACCGTCTAGGTGATCATACCAAACAGACCTAATTCCTCCTGGGCGCAATTTCCACTGCTTAGGCGGATTTGCCCTGCACAGTCTTGAGATATTTTTAGATATTTTTGCTGTAAATACCCCCTCTCCTCTCCCTGGCTGGTAGACTCTCTTGCCCTCTTGTTTTTTTTTTTTTTTTTCTCACCTTAGGCTATAATTAAGCCTAGGTTTAGGAATTTCAGTGGTGGAGCTCACATCCCGAAGTGGAGAAGATGGCGAATCGATCGTAGAGCGTTCTTAGCGGTTTATCTTTGGCGAGGCTAAGTTCTTCGATTGTTTTTCCTTATTTATTTATCTTAGGATCATGTGAGCATATTTATCTCGTTATTTCATTGTATATGCGGCTATGGATCCGAGTTAAATATGGATTGTAGTAGGGATTAACACTATATTTATAAATACATTGTTTGGATGATTTCGGTGTTGCGTTTATGTTTGTTCTTCGTAGTTTGATTGTATTTATCTTATTTTTTGTTTATTATGCTTGGATTGATAAATGGAGAATAAGGTATTTTGACAAACCCCGGATTCAGATTAAGGTAAACAAACGCCACGATTCTATAACCCGGTCGGGGTTCGAATCGTGGACAATTGATGACGTTGGGCATGACACACGCTACCTAGGCTCGTTAAGACGTTGAGAGAGACCTCTTCATTAACTCAAAGTGGCATTATATCCCTTGTCTTACACTCGGAAGAGGTGGCGAGGGAGTTTTAGAACGGAGATGGTCGATAGGGTAAATACAACTCGACGATCCAATAACCCAGGAGGGAGTTGGATTGTGTGCAATCAATGATGTTGGGCGAGACTCACGTGACCTAGGGTCATTAAGACGTTGAGGGGGACTTCTACATTGGCTCGAAGTCATGTATTCTCCCATCTTACACTCAGTAGAGGTGGCAGAGGAGTTTACATACCGAGGTTGTCAAATAGGTCGAACAACGTAAACGTGAGTAAATCGAAATCGAACACATATTTGTAAACACGTTAATCCCTATGCAATTCTTCACCCTGAAGCATATTAGCATATTAGTGTAGTTAATTTAGGTTATATTAGTATTAGTTAAATTAATTAAATACATTTGTTTTTCGCCTAGATAAACTTATGTCACGACAAACGTGGTATTCGATAGTAACGACAACAATCCCTGTGGATACGATAACCCGATCTTAACGATCATACTATACTAAAACTTAGACCTCGTATACTTGCGAGACTAAGTAGGCGTGTCATTTCCCACCCTACCACATAGTTAGGAGGAAGTTTAGCCTGGGACAGCAAGTTCTACTTTTTCAATTATCGGATGAGGCTTTATCCCAGAATATTAAAGTTTAGATGGTCTGGACCGTTCCGAATCAAGCATGTATTTCCATTCGGCTCAGTCGAATTGGAAGGTGACGATGGACGAATTTTTCGAATCAATGGGGGAGAGAATCAAGCACTATTTTTTGGAATGAAGAACGACTTCTGGAGAGTATCTTTCTCGTTGAAGACTGATGTGGAAGTTTGCTAAGTCCAGCTAGGGATGGTAAAACAAGCGCTCTTTTTGATATACTAACCGAGGGTATGGTTTTTGCCAACTTTTAATATATAGTAACTTTTTGGAGGTTGAGATGGTCTTGAAGCGTGTTTGAGAGTGAGTTGAGGAGTTTGAAGGTTTGGGGGTAGTGATACGATCATGAAAGTGTTGAAATAACATAATGGAAGCAAAGTGGTAGTAGGCCTATTTGAGAAAAATGCAGAAACCAAACAAAAATTGCAAGTCTGTCACCACTGCAGTGGTGGAACTGACCACTGCAGTGACCAAGAAGTAGATTTCTTTCTGTTGATTCATTACTGTGGCGATGGAACTCACTACTGCAGCAGTGAGCCAGCAGAAAGTCCACTAGGCTTTCATCACTGCAGCGATGGCGCCCCTGTTTAGATAAGAAGGGCGTCGTTTCATCAAAAACTCATTTCCAAAACCCTAACCTCCAAAACTCTTCGAATTTCTCCTCCCACACAGAAATCAAACATCAAATCTATCCTTCCATTTTATAAAACATAGGTCCCCACCGAAATTCATCAACCAAAATCAAATTTCAAACCCTAAATTTGTGATTCTAGGGTTAGAGTGAAAAAATGTGATTTCTTCCGATTTCAACCATTTGGCGCTCTAAACTTCATCAAATAAGTTGTTTTTAACCTACATTGCATGTGTATGTTGCAATCTTGTTGTGATTTGCATGTTAATGTAAATATTAGTTGATAAATTAGATTGTTTATGTGAAATCCTTGAACCCTCTATTGCAATTTTCATGTCATTATGGATTTGGGTCGATTTTTGGTGAAGAACAAGTTGATTAGGGGTGGTTTGTTTATTTGATCTAAGTGTTATTGCCAAGTTTTTGCAAATTTTGTTGAAATCTTGTGATTGACGTGTGCAAATTTGGGATTGTGGTGTTCTTGAAGATTTGATTTGATATATTCAATTGTGTTGTTCTGTTGTGATTTGGTGGCAGATTTTTGTATGTTAAATTGATAGGAACCATGCCGAAGAAAGCCATCGCCAAACGTCCAAGGGGTGAGGGATCCAATTCACAATCCGCCGACCCCGGCTTGGATTTTTACTTAAGCTAATTCATTTTGAAATAAGCGGAGCAACATTTTAATCGGTTTGAGCATAGGTGTTCTTGCATTCGGGAGTGCATCTTTGACGAATTAGAAGAGATTCCGGCCGAGATTGAACATGTGATAAGTGAGCGAGATTGGTAACGTTTGTGTAGACAACTGGCCCCAGGCGATATAGTTTTGGTCCGGGAATTCTATGCCAATTGTGTAGAAGTTGAGAACCACTGGACCAGGGTCCGGACTGAAGCTATAAAATTTGATGCAAACACGATAAATGAGCTGCGGGGGTTGGTCTCTAGAACCAGAAAAAGACTCGGATGAAGAAATAGAGCAAGAAGACCTACAAATGGTCATCAGGATGCTTTGTTCCGGCAATGTTCAATGGTTACATACAGGGCCGAGTCTCACCATTTTTCCATCCAAGTACCTTCAACAATTTCTGAAGATATGGTTCCATTTCATATGCTCCAGCCTCCACCTGATATTACATTTGACGGACGTCACCAAAGACCGAGCTTTAATGCTATATGCAATTGAGATTGGCAAGCCATTGAACGTTAGGTTCCTTATTTATTCATCCATTCAGAATGTAATCCAGAACACAAAAACCGGTCTGCCCTTCCCATATCTTCTCACCAAACTTTTCAGGAGGGTAGGTGTGGTCTCTCTGGCGATAGCCCATACCTTCCCAAAAGACCTATGGATCTCGCGACAATGAGACAAATCTGGAGCATCAAGGTTGAGGGTCTAGAAGAAAAAGAAACAGGGTCGTCTGAGGCCCAAGGTTCAAAGGTTTTCGTCTGCCAGAAAATCACAATGGATAGTATTCACCAACAGGTGGTTTATCAGGAAGAACAGCTTCAATCTCTACGGCTAGATGCCACCGCAATTCTCCATGAGCAATATTAAATCTGGAATAAAAACATTGAATTCCCGAGGTACCAGGACTAATATAATTAGATGATGTATCAGGCTCACTAGTACAACAGAGTTCAAGAAGGTTATGATATGAGCGACTACTCGCTGATGCCACCATTCCCGGCCCACCTTTTGTAGCCACCACACAATCCATCCCACTACGATGGCAGTGGGGACGACATCCCTCGAGAAGGGCAGTAGGAGGTGAGACTTTCATGTCTCACCTCCTAGGTACGTCTTCGCAACCCTTTGGAATCACTGATGGGTCATTGTGGACACTAACCAGTTCACGTTTTGGGGGATGTCTTTTTGTTTTGTTATGCAGGATGGATGTTTATGCTATGTATTGGGATATTTATGTTTCGTTTGTTATGTATGCTTTAAGTATGTATGTTTTTATTGTTTGTAGACATTTTGGTGGATATGTAGTAGACTTTAGTAGTTGTTAAATGTTTTATAGTTTAAGTTAAATTGTAGTTGTCGTTTATGCATGTTTAGAAGTTTATTGTTGTGTTGTGGATACTTAGTGCAATGTATGCATGTTTGTGTTTAGTATTAGTATAATAGTGTTTATGTATGAAGTAGAAGCTGTGTGTTGAGTTTTGGAGTTCTTCTAGGCCATTACCCGATGATGAAATTAGCCCCTAGTTGTATATCGAGGTCAGGGGTTATGCTCATTCATGTGTGTTCTATGTGCTTAGCATTTCGATTAGGTAAAAGTCGTTTTGGATCCTAAATTGCACGATCACGTAGACTCAATGTATAGCTATTCAATCAATTTGACGCCAATTATTCAGTAGAAAATTCATGACAATTTTAGGGATTCTAGAACCTGATTGGGGGAAACTTGAGGCAAAATCCTAGGCGAGGTAGTTCAAGAGACATGATTTAGGCATTCATTTTGATCACTTGAGCCGTTGAACCTTTACCATATTATATGTTTTACCCCTCGTTACCCTATTGAAGCATGTAAACCGTTTCAATTTTGAACACGTAACAAATGACCTGGCCAATAAAACTTTTTCGTAACCTATGTCGCTAAACCTAAGGCACAATTTGAGTCAAAATCAAGTGAGCATTTGTAAATGCTACTTGAAGTGAGCAGTAGATTGGTTTGGTATTTGAGTACTCACTTGTCATTTTTTCTATCATATTCCCACAGCCGTGAAATTGTACAAATCAAATAAATTTGGGGGTGCGGTTTCGAAAAAGAAAAAAAAAACTTTATGTAAATATAGTTCTATTTTTGTTTGTTTTGACAAGTGAGTATAGCGTTATTAAATGTTTATTCAGGGTTGTTTCAAATTTATCTTGGGGGTTAAGAGTGTGATTGAGCGCTAAGCGTTATGTCTCGGGTATTGTTGAGTTATAATGTTTACCTGTTTTCTATTCCTGATATACCCTTGGCCAGTTGACTAAAAAACTGAACCAAGTTCTTTTGATCTTTTTGAACTTCCAAGCCTACATTAGTGGAGAGTGGAACCCAGTCTAGCATATGGATATCCTAATCCTTTATGGTTTAAGTCATGATCTTTGTTGGTGAATAATCCAATCCGGTGTTTGGATAGTTGTATAATTGAGTTTTCACACCCACACTTTGAATGGATCTAGAATGGCGTTTACTGATATTGAATGTTGAAATTCTAGAATACCACATTGTGCGTTTTATTCTTGAACTTGATTTGATTAGGAGACGTTGAGGGAAAAATATTTTGGTTTATTAGTTGAATTCAGAACTCGCATGTCAATACTTTTAGTTCATTTATGTTTTTTTCGTTTTTAGTATTAAAGTTAGTTAATTAGCTAAATAGTTTATTTTAGTATCAGGGTGTTTTGCTTGAAAAGTAGCAAAATTCCAAGTTTCGGGGTATTTGATAGGTTAAAAATACCTATCTATTTCCAAGATGAATTTGGTAGTTTTCGAGTGTATTTGTAATTTTTTAAAGTATTTATGTTCGTTTTTATGTAAATCAGGTGTAGGGACATAGATGGTTGAAAAAGATCAAAGAAAAGAAACTGCAGCCGTACTGCTGCAGTAGTGAGCCCCATTGCTGCAATGCCGGTGTCAAGGGCTATTGACCCTTGACCGCTGTAGCGATGGCCTTCATCGCTGCAACGATAAAAAGTTAGTAGACCTTCTGCCCAACCATCGCCACAGCAATGGCCCTCATCGCTGCAGCGGTGGAAGGGCAGAAGGCCCACTGTATTACCATCGCTGCAGCGATGCTTCAACCAGCTGTCTTAGATCTTTTGGGATATTTTTAGGATATTTTCGGCCAAGTTTGTGTACAACCCTTACTACTTGATATCAAACACGTTTTTATACTTAGGAGAAGAAAAAGTTCAGACCCTTGAAGAGGATAACTCATTTGAGAAAGAGGAAACGATCTCGGAATGGTTTTTGCGGAAGTGGAACACTCCACGGATCATATTTGCCATTCTTTATTTGTTTCCGTCTTTATTTCTAAACTTTGTATCTTGAACGATGAAGTTATTCTTTTGTTTTAATGTATATTTGATGGTTGGCTATATAGATATTATCTAGGGATTGATTAGTTCATGTATATACATGTTTGAGTGAATTTATGTTTCTTTAACGGTTGTTTATCTATATCTGATTGTGTTTACCATTTTATTACGTCCATGGTATGCTTGCTATGGTATTATAGTTGGTTTGAGAATACGGGGTTTGACACTCGGGAGAGACAACCTCGGGTTCGGACTGGGGTTAAACATAACACGACGGTCTACTGTTTCGGGAGATTATTAAAACGTGTGCAATCTGTGAGGTTGGGTCAAGACTCATGTACTCGTTTAGATGCTAGATAGGGATATCGGCGTTGATACGAGGTACATATTCGCTCACTTTACATTCGGGAGAAGAAGTGAGCGAGTTTACGATACCTAGATTGTCAAATAGGTTGAAGACCGTTAATGTAAACTAAACGAAATCAAACATGTATTAGTGAACGAAATTAATCCCTAGGTAATCCATTTTAATAGAATTAATCGAAAAGTTGTTAGGTTTAATTAGTTTTTGATTAAGCAATCACAAAACAATTCTTGAAACGTCTAGATAATGTTAAGCTATCTCAATTGTAGTACTTAACTAATCCTATAACAAATCCCAGAGGACGACACTCAATCTTAGGATCCACTATATTAAAACTTGACTTCATGCACTTGTGAGTAAAATCAAGCGTGAAAATATCGTGAACAACATATAATCAAGGTCATGAACAGTCGAAATCAAAAAAATCATTTAATTCTCCTTAATATATGATATCATGTATTTTAATAAATCAAGATGCATAAAAAATCAAATCAATTCAACTTATTTGTATAAAAGTATATAACATGAATGACAACACATTATACAAATAATCTTACTGAAATGCATATGCAACAAATTATTAACACTACTTAGTGGGAGCTCAAACACTTAATTCATTTTTCAAATCACATAACACGTTTTTCAAACAAATGATCACTACTTGATATAAGCACATAAAAGCATGTTAATAAACCTTAATTAAATGTAATTCTCAGAATTACCATGCATTGTTTCTAAGACAACAAGTAACACATCATTTAAAATAAGCCTTAGAAACCATTACCAACTTACCTATTTTGTAAGTCGGACACGTCTCTCTTTAACAAATTTAATGAATTTAAAATGCCAAGGGTAAGAAGTACCTCTTATATCCTTAGTGATTGTTGGCCCAGTGGAATACCCAAGATGAGAGGTGACTTGGGTAATTAAAAATATCAGAGAGAAAATACTTTAATAACTTAAATAATTAATTTTAATCATAAATTAATTATTATCTTTAAATAACAACGGAAATATAAAATTAATTAGGTGCACATCAAACAACAAAAATATATAAAATAAAGATTGCAGCACACCGGAAATTTATACTGGTTCACCAAGCTACTCTTGGCTAATTTAGTCCTCCGACCTCCACGAAGAGTTGCACCCACTAATACTTAAGATCCCTTTAAAGGTAAGAACCAAACCCTCACAATGATTTTTTTACAGGCTTAAAATCAACATTTACAAAATCATTTTCACAAACTAAGAAAGAACTTCTACTTTTTACAAACTCAAGAATAACCTAATTCTTTTTAATACAAAGACAAAAGAATCAAAACCTCACCAACACTCCAAATATCCTTTTATCTTGTAAGGATTGAACCGTTACAAAATTCACACAAAATAAGTCAATCTAGGAAGAATTACTACCTCAATCTCTTTACAGGAAGAGACAGAAACTGACTACCCTCTGATTAAATACATCCAACAGTATTTAATCCGTCACTCAACTTACCAATAAAAATTGACAAATGATTTTTCTCACTCGAAACTTCTACCACCCCAGATAAATTAAAACTCTATTAATATCCCAAAACTAGTGATAGAAATGTGAGATACTCAAAATCTGATTTTTAACAAAAAATGGGTAGCACGTAATTGAACCAAATCAATGAACCAAATCAATAGGAATTAAATGAACCAAATCAATAGGAATTAAATAATAGGTATAACATATCTTAAATGTCATAAAATCCCTAAAATCTCTCATAAATCTCAACAAAAAAAGGGCTACTTTTAGATATAAATTCGGAATTCCACAATATCCTGAAACTGACATACCAGTCGACTGACCAAGATCAACAGTAGACAGCTCGTTTCAGGATGTATCCAAGCCAAAGATTATGTGCCCATCGGTCGACCTATCTATCGTCTTAGAGATTCAGAGAGTTTTATTTCTCTTCACCGGTCGACTTACCTATTGACTTAGAGATACAGAGAAACTGACACACCAGTCGACCGACCAAGATCAACAGTCAACCACTCGTTTCAGGATGTAGCCAAGCCAAAGATTCTGTACCCATCGGTCGACCTATATATCGTCGTAGAGATTCAGAGAGTTTTATTTCTCTTCACCGGTCGACTTACCTGTCGACTTAGAGATATAGAGAGTTCACCTGTTTTGTCTGGTCGACTTACCAGTCAACTTAAGAATACTGGATCTCTTTTGTAAACTTGTTTTTAATTCATTCTCGTTGACATTTTCGCCCATTTAAGCATTTTCTTTTCTTAATTAACTTCACTAAATACTTAACTCTAATTTTAATCATTTATAAATATTTTTTTTTAATTACACATAGGAGCAAATAATTTAGCTAATTAAGATCCTATTAAAAGTATACATATTTATAAAAATCTTTTTGTGTCGTGTGTGATCTTAATTAGGATATTAAGAGTTGAAATTTAAACCTAAATTGTTTTCCCTAGGTTCTTCAAATTCTTTAACCTCTTAATCCTTCATCATCTTTATCATCAAATTTTCATCATATGGAACTAATAAACTGAAACACTTAAAGAAATCGTTAGTACCACCAAAAACATCAACGTTTAATTTTTCATCAAAATCTTAGGATCAACAGTAATAACTTTACTTTTTACCTCATTTGTACCAATGATTGATCTGGGTACACAATTTCTCTTGGCCTGTGACTTTGGTACATCTTTCCTGTTTGCATGTACCACTTGTGGCTTCCTGGTAATATTCCATCTTGGTTTTGGCAAATCTTTTCTATTTTCACATTTCGCTTGTGGTTTCTTTGTAACTTTACATTTTGTCTTTGGTGCATCTTTTCGTTTTGTAAGCGTCGCTTGTGGATTCTTGGTGACTTCCTATCTTGACTTTGATATAACTTATTTGTTTGTTCCTTCCAGTTCAGTCTCGACATTTTGTAACTCTGCACAAGACATTTCAATAGCTCTCTTTGGTATCCATTTAATTTTGGATCCATTTATGTTAGAAACAAACTTAAGGTTCCTAAACGGACATGATACTTTAAAATGTCTAACCCTATTGCAATAATAACACCTAAATTTCGATTGATTATCATAGATAGCACGAGATGTAAAGCATGAACCATTTCTAACAATAACAACATTACAATCAGTGGCTAGTGATGAAGGATGATACGATGAAACATATCCATTACCATAAATTATTTTAAAACATGAAGAAAATTTTTCAAAAGCTCTCAAAAGAGACTTTAGGTCGTATTTTGATTTTTCAAAACTTTTAAGTAAATTGATTTTTTATTCAACATTTGACATTTGCTTGGAAATTATGTCAAAATTATTTTTTAAAACTCTGTTTTCATTTTTAAGAAAATCAACTTTACAAAGTAAATTATTAATTTCAAAAACGATATCCAAAAACTCTTTTGCACCACAATAATCATCTAAATGCACTTTAGATTTTCAAACACTTTTTCTTTCATTTTCAAAAAAATAAAATTTTCTTTTTAAACTCAAACTCTGTTTAGCAAAAAATAGTGTGTAAAAAAATATTTTTTCCATGACAATATTGACATTTTTATTATCATCATCTCCATCATTACCACTAATACCATAAGAATCATACATCACATTATCATATAAAGATCTATCACCGTTAAAAGAGGATACACAAAAGACATCATCCATGGTGTATGCACGTGACCGGTTTAGCTAGGATGGTAAACCTAACGAGCTATAACCAGCTCTAATGCCAATTGTTGGTCTAGTAATCTACCTAAGAGGGGGGTGAATTGGGTAGTTATAAAAATTAAAGCAAATATGTTTCTTTTTGCTCCATCCATGGAATTATCTATTGGACCATATGCCTTCTCTAGTAATCTCACATCTTCCAGGTTCATGTGAGGCTTGGCCTACTCCATTAATTGAATCATGTTTTGCAGGGTGTGCTTGGTAAGTGAGTCCTAAAATTAACCTTGCATCATACCTAAAATGATAAGGTTCGAGTCAGAACCTTCTATGCAGGTCAGTTCTTCATTGAAAAGTGTGATGTACTACCTCAAGGATTCCCCCATGTGTTAACAAAATACCAAGAAGTAGTTTGCACCATTCTTCAATCGTTGGCATGTGATAAATCGACTTATAAACTACTTTCCAAGCTCTGAGAAGAATGTGATGGAACGTGGTGGTAACCCGTAAAACCACTCTAAGGATGTGCCTTTGAGTATTGTGGCAAGGGCCCTACAAAGAACTAAATCTCTAGTCCCATAAGGTTCATCATAAGTATGAAATGACGGACATGATCAGTGGAGTCAAATTTCCCTTTATACTTGTCCAACTTGGTTAGGTTGAATTTGTGGGTGAATATTCATTCATGAGATCAATTGTGAACAAGGGTTCTATTTTTTTCAAGGAGGATATATAGATCGTCTAAAAGTGGATCATCCCCCTCCTCGTTGACGTGCTCCCTCATTCGTCAGACCTCGTGCTATTTTTTGGATATGATAGATTCTGGTCTATCTCCCGTCCCTAGATTGTCATGACATGGATCCTTTAAATCCTTCTTTTTATTGTAATGTGAGACTCTATCACCTTGTGGGTCTTGTTTAGCATTCTCGGGTCTCTGTCGTGGTCACAACAGAGGCTCTGGTGAGTTCACATCCTCATCTGGGCTATTTTTGGATGACAATACATTTGATTGCTTTTTGTGAGCTTCCACTATCTGCTCCACTAGTGCATATAGTTCCTTGACAAGCTAGTTTAGCGTCGCGATCTCTTCTGCTTCAGGAAGGTCAACAGGCAAATCGCTATTCACGTTGTCTAAAACCATATCTCTGCTAGTTTCGCATCCTAACCTCAGCTAGGGCATGAAGTATATGAAACTTTTTGATTAGTTTCTCACTGATGATGCCGAATGATGTAAACTGTAAAATCTTCACTCATTACCAAAATAAGAACTGAACTAATACAGATACCTACAACGATTGAAAAAGTTTAGGGGATCCTAGTACAGTGTCGGCTAAAGATTTTCCAGCGTGAGAATAAATTAATATTGTTTTGAAAAGTGTATAAAAAAAAAACAGTCTAAATTATATTAATGATAAATATCTATTTATACCTTGATTATACCTGAGTTTTTCCTATACGGGGGAGAAATGGATGCGTGGTGATCAGACAATAGACTTCCCACTAGCCCATATAAATTTGTGGTTGTAATTGATCTTTAGTATAACGTCGTGGATAGAGTGGTCTTGTTGGGTCTTGGGCATTTTGGGCCTTGTCGACCGTCTAAGAACAATGGATCTTTCTCTTGGTGCTTTATCATTCGGGCCAGGTTCTCCCGTTGAGTATTTTAGGGCCAGCAACTAATGATGGAATGCCCCATCAACTTGGGGAGAGCCAAGCCCAATCTTGTGCCTTATTCATTTAGAAAGCTCATGGACAAGAAATTTTCCCTATCCAACATGGAACAATTAAAATATAATGGTGCAAAGTGAACAAGAAGGAAAATTTCCGACGTCCTAATTACAACTAAACCAAGAAATTATTTATCAAATTCATTAGATCTCACCATTAAAATTCAATAGAATTCATTAGAACATAATTGAAAGAATACTATATTTTCCAATATCAATAAATGACTTTGGGACGAGTTGCCACATGCAGATAGTTGGTTGCGATGGAGGTGCTAGTTTCCACCTAAAAACTCGGGTGAAGATGCAAATAATCGCCCTTTTGTTTTTTCTTTTAGGTTGATGTTGGTTGGAAGAGTAAAAAAGGAAAAAAAAAAAATAGACATGAAAGGATAGTATTTTTATTGGATTTTTTTTTTTTTTTTTTTAGTATTGTTTGGTTGGGGGGTACAAATAAAGAAAAATATAATATTTTATATTTGGTAAGAAAATAAAAAAAATTATACACCCATTTAATATATGATTGTACTCTTATATGTGAATAAATGGACTCATGTGTAGATATAAAAGGACGAAGGTATAATGAAAATTTTGTTACATTCTTTCACAAAATAACTTATTTTTTTTCTATTTTCAACCCATTTTAGGAGGATAAAAAAGAGACGGAAGTTTTTTTTTTTTTGACCTCTATTTTTTTTTTCATTTAATTTTCTTCCCCTACCAAATAAGATGATTTTTTTTTTTATTTTTTTATTTTTTTTTTATTTTTTCCATTTTTCCATCTACTCTTTTTTCTCCCAAACAAACGCAAACTTTGTTTTCCACCTCTACCAAGCACCAGTACAATCCCCCCAAGAAATGGCAATAAAAATAATCTCCCGACTCCTATCTATTATTGTTGGTTGTCAAACTCTTTTTAGTATTATTATGGCATGAATTTACATGTTTGGTAAGAGAGTCGCGCTCTGAGTTCCAATCTCTTTGAAACACACGGTGCGAGACGCAAAAAATATACTAAATGGGGCCATTGTATTAATAGTAAAATAAAGAAAGAAAAAACTAAATATTAAAAAGATATTTTTATTGTTTAACCGTTATTTTCCTTTCTGAATCTTTTAAAGAAAATGATTATTATTTGATCTCTATTTAATTCTCATATAATTTTTAGTCCTTGTGTAGTTGAAAAAAATAATAAACTTACAATAATATCCTCCAATAAATATTAAAAACCTCTCCCTAATTCTCCATCAACCCCTCACTCTCCCCATATTCCTTAGTCGACGGTTCTCTCTATTCTCATTGTATCAGCATAAGTTTTCTTCTTGATTCTCCACACCAAGATGGCTAATAGTACTCCTCGGTTGCCAATCCCACTGCTGACAATTAGCACCACCATCAACCTCTTTCGCCGCGCCTCTATTCCCTTGATATTCACTCGCCACCGCCACAATCCCCTTTTCGGACACCTATTGTCTCAAATCTGTTCGAGATATGTTCATGTCAGTGCGAGCAAGGCAAATGGGGAAAAGTAATGGCGACTATGGATAGTGGCGGAGATTAGCGGTGGCAAACGTCATTGCTCACTGGTTCGTCGACAGAAATCAGATATGTTTGTCCTCGAGATCTATTCGTCCTCCTACGGCTATTGTCCAGATCTATTCGTCCTCAGCTGTTCGTCCATCGTTGGTCGTCCACCGCGTTTGTCCACCACCGTTTGACCCCCACGTTCATCCACCGAACTGCCATTTGTCCAAGATCTGTGAGAGTTCAGTTTTGTGATTTTTTTTATTTGATTTCTTTTCATGTGATATGTGGTTATGTGAATATTGATTTTATTTTTTCATATGATCTTTGTGTTATTTGAATTATTTATTTATTATTTTTGTGTTCACGTTCAAGATCTATGATTGTTAATTTTGTTTTTGATCTTTGTGAATATTCGTACGATGTATTTTGGTGTGTTTTTTTATGTTTTTGGTGAAAGTAAACATTGGTGTATGTGATCAATATTCATATTGGTGTGTTGTATTTCAGTGAAAATATATATCTAGGGGATAATATTCATATGGTTGGGAATTGTCTGGCAAATTTCTTGACGGTGGTGAAAATTACCATTTTGCCACCACGGTTGCAATTTTGGTGGAGGTTGATTTATTGATTTTTGTTTTTATTTGATCATTTGTATTTGTGAATGTTCATTCATGTTTTGTTTTTGTTAATGCTCATTTCATGTTGTTTTGTTGATCTTGTTTTTATTTTTTTTGTTAATGTTTTTTATTCGGTTTTGTTTTTTAGTGAATATTTGTTGTTTGATTTTGGTGCCACGATTGTGAATTTGGTGGAGTTTGGTTCATTGATTATGATTGTTCTTGTTTAATCGTTTTGAACATTCTTTGAAAATGTTTATGTTGTTTTTTTTTTTTTCCAGTGTTTTGGTAAAAATAAACATTGGTGTGTTTGGTGAATGTTCACTTCGATTTGTTTCTTTCTTTTTTTTTTCATTTATTTTTTAATTTCAGGTGTTTAGGTGAAGGCTCCTATTTTGATTATATTTTGTTGATTTATTCACTTAAAGAACAGTTAACATTCACAATAGTGAAATTTAAAATATATTAAATATTTAAAAATAGCAGAATGAAAATATGAATATCCACGTCTTTAGTTTTTAGCACAAGAACGTGAATGTGATTGATTATAATACAAGAGCGTGAATGTTCTTTTTTCGTAGATTGTGTGAACATAACAAAAAAATTTAAAACAAAAATGTGTGAATATAACAAAAATGTAATTTTGTTCACAATGAACATTCACATCGACATAAAACATGAAAATATATTAAAATGTTAAAAAAACAAAATAAAAATGTGAATGTTTATGCAGAGTAGCATGGTTTGTAAATACAGTAGATATAGGGGGCAATTTTTAAGATCTAAATTCTAAAAAGGCTACGGGGATAATAAAAAAAAAAAAAAAACAAAAAAAAAAACCCTAATTATGGCAGTTGGTGAATAATTTTTTCATTAATATATTTTATAAGGACCAAATAATAATTTTTTCTATTAAAAAAGATAAATAGTGTAATGTAAAATTACAAATTTCTATTATAAATGAAGATAAATTTATCAATTTTTTAAGTTCATACATTTAAATTTAGTCAAGTTTACCAGATTACTCCGTTTCTTAGGCAGATATATTTTGGGGGAGTCATGAAAGTCCATTTTATTTGTTAGTTATTTGGAAGGGTTGTCATAATTATATATTTTTACTCTTTTGCATTAGGTAGATAAAATATGGAAATAATTTATTAATAAACGAGGACGAAAATATATTTTAACAATTTAAATTTAAAATGAAAAGATGAATGATTGAGATTGAATTTGTACAAATTCTCTGTTAGTGATAATTACTGAATTTCAAAATAAATAGTTAAATAATTCTGAAATTAAATTAATAATACTTAAACATTCGAATGTTAACTAAGCATGTATACATATTAGAATCAATTTCTGAAAATTTTGTGAAAGATTCAGTGTGTTTATTAAACCTAATTCGTAATGTGAACATTAACAAACAAAAATAAAAACAGAGATAACATATAAATGTTTTTAGAATGTAAACAGAATAAAAACAAAATGTGAGATTAATTTTAAAGACTTACCCGGGTATTCAAACCATAAATGAAAAAGTTTAATTATACTTTACCCTCTATGGTTAGACCGTTTTGCACTTTTCTACCGTGATATTTTCATTAGTATTTTGCCCCTACAACAAGACCTAATTACAACGGGGTAAAGTACTGACGAGTGAAGTAAAATGCAACAAATGCCTTATCATAAGGAGCAAAATAGTGACGAAAATGTCACAGGGGACAAAATACAAAACGGCCTATCTATAGGGAAGTAAACTATAACTAACCCAAGAAAAATGATGTAGTTAAAGGCTAGAGTTTGACTCTATACTTTTTTCGCTCCGGTGCTAATTGTTTAGCGTACTCAATTTTCATTATACAAAATCTTTAATAATTTAAGTTTGAAAATAACAAATAACCGCAAAATTACATTAGAATCTCTGTATTTAATTTGTTCAATTTGTACTTGTGTATTTAATTTGTTTTATCTTATTTATGAAACAACTTTATTTTTTAGTTTTTTATTACTTTTTGTTTTGGGCAAATGACTTAATAGACCTAATAAGAATACCAATCTAAGCAGTTTAGCCTACTCAAATTCAATTGAATCAATTAAATCTTCAAGCACTATTAATTGCGATGATTAATCCCATTTTTAAAATCAGTCAATAAACACTAACAATAATGTCCTATACAAATCTGGAATCATGTCTTTGACAACATTTGTTTTCATACCCTAAAAATAGAGATAGTTATCAAATTAAAAGTAAACCACTTTTATGTAATTAAATTAGTGATAATTTTTTTTTATTTATTTATTTATTTATTTTTTTCATGTATCGTTTACTTGATTTGGCTACATATTTATGATTGTTGGGCCATTGCCTTTAAAACAATATACATTTATATACATTTTGTTATTTAATTTAAATTACAAAATTCAACAATATTGGCTATTGTTCAATCTAATTTTTCGGTGTTTTTTATTTAATTACGGTAAACATTTTTTTTTTTTACAAGAATGACATAAAAGATTTATAATTATTGAAGTACCATGGTGAATTCAACACGAATATGAAAAATTATGAAGGTTCAGAAATACCATGTTGAATGTAATACAGATGTGAAAACTAATAAAAACAAAATGGTGAATGTGAAATCGTTTTATTTGATTTGATTATAGATTTTTAATCATGAGTTCGTTAAGTTTAAAATAACATCCTTTTGTATATATGTTGTTATATAATTTAATATTTATTGGATTTGATGCTATGATGAATTATGTGTTGAGTTCAATATTTGTCACTATTCAATCTAATTGTTTTTGTTTTTTTTCTTCTTTCGTTTAATTAGATTTAATATTTTTTACAATAACAAGACAATTTATAAATTTTTGTTGAAGTACTATGTTGAATTCAACATGAGTGTGACAAATAATTTTAAAAAAAATTGTGAATGTGATATAGTTTTGAATACCTTATTTAGGTAAATATGAATATATATATATATATATATATATATGCAAAACAGTAATTATTTCGAGTTTAGTAATAAGATTTTAATTTAAGTTTAATTTAGTAGCCTCCCTGATTTTTTAACAAGTTATATATTAAGTAAATGATTATCCATAAATTTAAGGACTTGACAATTGTTATATGGGCAAATTTGACCCATCTTTACAAAGGCTTGAAATGTAACCCAAAAATAAACAAAAAATTTGTCCCAATCTTCACAAAGGATTGAAATGTAACCCAAAAATAAACAATGATTTACTTGCTAGTTTTGGCTCTACTATTGGAGTCCCGAGTAATTGCCTCTTGTTCCTAATTTAATCTACAAATTTTTTGAACTATCTAGTCCAAAATTTTGAAAAATACGAAAATTATATGACAAAATTATCCCTGTATGATTTTCCTTTTTATAATTTTCATATTTGAATGTTTCGCACAAAGTCATTTTATTCAAATCAAAATAACTTTTATTGTACATATTGTTTTTACGATATAATTATACATTTAAATTCGTGTTAATAAGATCTTCAAAATGATATCACATTAAATATTTTTATTTATTTATTTATTTTAGATTCGCGTTACATTCAACATGGATGTTACATGTAACATTATTATTACATGAATGTTACATGTAACATAACTATTACACCATATTATATGTAACATTCACACTCATTACGATATCCGATTCAATACAGGCAATGTTACTTTCCATATGCAATATGCTTTCCATTGACAGATTTGTCCTTGCATTATATGCAGGTTTCTTTAATAGGGATTGAGAGTTTCCATATTCAACAAAATCATTTTATTAAAACGAAAATAATTATTACTGTACACATTTTTTTTACAATATAATTATATATTCAGATTCGTCTAAACAAGATCTTCAAAACGATATCCAACTCACTATTTTTTTTTCATTGGTTTCAGTTTTTACATTCATGTTACATGTAACATGATATTTTTTGAATTTTTAGTTCCTACGAATTATAAGATGTTACATGTAACATCCCATGAAATGTGACATTGATATTACATGAATATTAAATGTAACATGATGTAGTTACTAACTTTTTTATTTTGGTTTTAGTTTGGTTTTGGTTAATGTTACATGTAACATCTTCTGAATTATAGATGTTACATTTTCCATGTGGAATGTAACATGAATGTGAAAACTGAAAACTAATGAAAAAAATAGTGAATTTGATATCGTTTTGAAGATATTGTTTAGATGAATTTGAATATATAATTCTATTGTAAAAAAAATGTGTACAACAATAGTTATTTTCATTTTAATAAATGATTATCTATTACCTAAATTAGCTTTGCAAGATAGAGATGTATTATGTAGGCACAATAACTAGGGGTATTCTTGCCACAAAAATGGCAAAAGGACCGCTCGGTTCATGAAAAAAGGAGCGGGTGTAATTAGTAGTTTTCAATCATTTTTGGGATCTCCCGGTAAGCGCCCCTTAATTTTAATTATTAGTTAACATTAACTATGATATTACTACACAACTTAATTAACATTAAAAATAGGATTTTTTTGGTAATCGGCCTTAAATTTTGGGGCTCAATATTCGTCCAGTCCAATGAATTATCAGATTTATCTAGTGATTTTTTTTTTTTTTTTTGTGCAATAGGTCAAAATTTCTTTACAAATGATGCAAATACCCTCTCTTATTGATTTTTAATAGTACCCGATCATGGGATTTGAATATCGCGGGATTTTATTTAACAATTCTATATTATTGATCGATTTCGTTTATGAAATTGAATCAACTTTTTAGGATTTTTTTTTTTTTTTTTGAGAGTTGCAAAGGATAAAAAATGATGTCACTTTTCTTTGTACATTTGATAAAAACTGGGGATATTTTTCTTCAAAATAAGTTTGATGAGCTTAATATAAAAGGCCAAATATTTTGGACCTTATGGGCTAAAACTTTAAAATAGTGGATTGTTGACTGAAAGCCCATTAAATATAACACCCATGTTCGGCCCAATTGCCATCTGGTACTGGACTTTGGCCAACGTTCACATGCCTTTAGATTGCGTTTGGGTAATAGATTTGACAAATCTCTTATTTGGATAATTGTTTGAACTTAAGTATTTGAATAATTTTTTTTTGTTCTATGTTTTATCCCACTTCTGGAGAAAAAAAATTTGAAAACAAGAAACAGACGATGAAGAACGATGAAGAACAAATTTAAAACAAATTCAAGAACAAATTTGTTTGTCATCGTCATCATCATCGTTCGCCGTTTACCGTTGTTTGATTTCGATTTCGAACTCTATTTTGATTTCGTTTTTGAAATTGATTTTGTTTTTGACTTCAAGAATCACAGACGAAGATGGAGATGACGAACCCTAGATCAACGACGGAGACGAAAAAGACGACCAAGAAGAAGACGACAACGGCGGTGAGAGACGAAGAAGACGACGACTGACGAAGGTGGGTTCAGCGATGGTCAGGAGCGAACGATGAGAATAAAGGATTTGTCAAATTCTACCTTTCGAAGGGATTTCTAAATCCTCTTTTCACCCTAAAAGATGATTTCACAAATCATTCCCTCCTAAAACCCAAACAAACCTAAACAAGAGATTTATCAAAACAGGATTTTGAAATTCTCTAACGAAATGAAATCCCTCTTAGAAATCCCTTACCCAAACATAACCTTATTGTCTGCCATTGCTTGTTGGATTTTGGCCGCAAATTGTCGAACCTTTGCGAGTTCTGCCCACTTGCTGCCAAAATCCAGCCACAGCCAGAGTCACCAGCTCGTTGGTGGGGACCTACAACCACAATCACAAGAATTTGAGCGTTGTCACAAATCCCTAGAGGGCAACGACCACCATCACAAACCACTCTATCAAATATAAAATTCATATCTAGATAGAATTAACTAAATATATTCAATCTTGCTAATCTCAAGAGCTAAAAACTATCTTAAAAATAAATAAATTAAAAGAATAAATTTCACTAGTTTGACGGACAAATTAGGAATTTTCACTCAATTTTTCCCTTAAAGTTTTCACTGAGTACTTCTTACTCTCTCTTCCAAATTTTAAATTAGGAAGTAATTACTTAATATGGTTACTATTTCCTATTTATTTTGTACATGTGTAGATTAAAGGTGGAGTAAATTGTAAAAAATATTTAAATATAAAGAGGGAACGCGAGTTTGAAATCTCAATTAAAAATACACTAAAATTACGTAGTGATTTCCGCAAAATCAATAAAATTGGGAAATGATAGGGGGAAGGGGAAATTATATTTAAGGACAAAAGTATATTTAAATAATTACTTACAGATAAAATATTAAAAAAGAAAATGAGACAATTGCATTGATTTATGTGAATCATATTTTGTACATATATGCATAAATGTGTGTACACATAAACAATGACTAGAGTTTAACGTAATGGACCTAGCATTTAACCTAGTGGACAAATGTCCATATACATATAATAAAGTTCCTCTTAAACTCAAGGTGATAAAGCAATCATGAACTTAAGTTTTGAAACAAAAGAGTGAAATCGTTCAGGTGGGTGGGCCTTGGTGAAAATATATGTTGTGTGATTGGCAGAATTGACGAAGTTGAGACGAACAATATTCTAGAGAATATGATAACTGATTAAGTGACAATTAGTCTCAATATATTTGTTAAGCTCGTGAAAAGTGTCATTATAAGCGATCTGAATAGCACTCTAATTATCATAAATTAGAATAATAACTATAGCTAAGGAGGCTTCCATATCAAAGAGGAGATAATGAAGCCAAAGTCATTCCTGTGTTGCTTCAGCGGTGGCATGATACTCGACTTCAGTACTGAAATAGGAAACCATGGTGTGTTTCTTACTTCACCAGAAAATAAATGAGTGAACCAAGAAGAAACAATAACTAGTGGTAAAGCATGTGTTAGTGAGATCCTTGGCCTAGTCGGCATCAAATAAGCCTCTAAGATGGGAGTAGAGTAGGCAAATAAATGAAGTCCATGAAATAAGCTGCCTTGGACGTACCAAAGAATGCGACGGAAAACCAAATAGTGAGTGGTCCGAGGAGCATATAAGAATTGTCTGACTTGAAGGACGACATAGGTAATGTATGGGCGAGTAATAGTGAGGTATACCAAACTTTGAACTAGTTGACGATAGACGTCCAAGAGGGGGGAGCCATCTAGTTTAGTAAATCTAATGTTTGGTTGTAGAAGAGTGTTGGTAATAGTGGAGTCAATGATGTCAATCTTGGAAAGGAGATCAGAGACATATTTGGCCCAAGAGAAAAAATATCCACCTAGATCAGTTAAACATCTAAGGCCAAGAAAATAGGTGAGCATGCCAAGATTGTTCATCTTAAATTGACCATTGAGATATTTTTTTACTTCAGAGATACCTGGTAGATTATTTTCTATAATGATCATGTCATCCATATATAATAAAATAAGGATAATAATTTTGTCACTTTGTTAAAAAAAAAAACATGACTGAATCATGAACTCTAGATGTGAATCTAAACTAGTAGATGGTGGTGCTAAATTTTGCAAACCAAGCATGTGAAGCTTGTTTGAGGCCATATAAGGCATGACAAAGGCGATAGACTTCATGTTAAAGAGTAGGTAGGCCAGGAGCGGTATGCGTTTAAACTTCCTCAAGGAGGTCGCCATTCATGAATGTGTTCTATACATCCATTTGAAAAAAATGTATATTTTAGAATAACAACATCTACAAGGAGAGCACATACATTATGTTAGTTTACCTACAAGAACACTCACAAACGAAACACCGAAATCATCCAAACAACGTATTTATAAATTTATTGTTAATCCCTACTAAAATCCATATTTAACTCGAGGCCATAGCCGAATATACAATAAAATAATGAGCTAAACATGGTCACATGATCCTAAGATAAAGAAATAAGGAAAAACAATCGAAGAACTTAGCCTTGTCCGAAGATAAACTGCTAAGAACGCTCAACGATCGATTCGCTGTCTTCTCCATTTCGGGATGTGAGCTTCACCTCTAAAACTCCTAAATATACCCTTAGATATAGCCTAAGGGGCTCAAAAATGCCAAGAGGGAAAGAGAGTTACCGGCCAAGGGGGAGGAGATGGGGTATTTATAGTCAAAATATCTAAAAATATCTCAAGACTGTGCAGGGCAAATCCACCTAGGCGGTGGATTCTTCGCCTAGGCGGAGTTAGGTCAGTTCGGTCTGATCGCCTAGGTGGTGAAGTAAGTAGTGGATTGGGAGAACACTCTGTTGGATTTTCGCCTAGGCGAAGAAAACTTCGCCTAGGCGAGCGGCTGTTAGTAGCCCATCTGCGTCCTCTACTAGATTTCCACCTAGGTGATAGAATCTTCGCCTAGGCGGTCTTTTGTCAGTAACATTTTTCTCTTCTCAGCATCTTCACCACTTAGGCGGTGGTCTGGACGCCTAAGCGGTGGGCCTGTTTAATCTTTTAGCCTCCGAGCTTGTTTATCTACCGTAACTTCGAACCGCTTTGGTTCGGTCTCATCGTTTTAGCTCTAGTTTCCTATCTTTTTTCCCCACACACCTGAGTTATACAAAAAGTATGAAAACTAATTAAAACATAATAAAAATAACTATAAACATATTCGAAAACTAACAAATTCGGATTGGAAATAAATAGGTTTTTCACACCTATCAATACCCCCAAACTCAGAATTTGGCTAGTCCTCGAGCCAAACACACACACTAAAATGAAAAATACACAAACTGAAATAAATAACAAACAACCTAAAAATGATCTAAACATAACGACATGCGAGTTTTAAATTCTTTTAACGGCCTATTTATTTTTCCCTCAACAATCGCCAGTAGTATCGAGTTCAGGCGGTAACACACAGCATGTAATGTTCTAGAATTTCGACATGCAATAATGGTGAATGCTATTCTAGATCCTGTAAACGTGTTTGTGCGAGACTCAATAATATAACTATACAACGATCGGATTGGATTAGCCCCCAACGAAATTCATGACTTAGACCATAAAGGACTAGGATTTCCATAGGCTTGATTGGGGTCCATTCTCCACTAATGTAGGTTTAGTAGTTCATGAAGACCATTAGGACTTGGTTCGGTTTTGGTATATTTGGCCAAGAGTAATTTGGAATAGAAAACGGGTTAACATTGTTAACTTAACGTTACCCAAGGCTCAACTCTTGGCACATTCACTCTTGAACCCCCATAGAAAGATTGGAAACAATCCTGAACATGTAATTAAAGCCGACGTACTCACTTGTCAAAAGAAACGGAAATAAAAACCGTATTTACATTTGTTTTTTTTTCAATGAACACACCCCCAAGCTTATTTGATTGTTACAATTGAAGGGGTGTGTGAAATACAAATGAAAACTGACAAGTGAGTACTCAAATACTGAACCAATTGGAAGTTCGCCCTAACCCAACCGCTCACATCATGTAGCATTTACAATTGCTAACTTGATTTACTCAAATGTGTCTTTAATTTCAGCGATTTAGGTTTGGAAAAAGTCCATTGGCCATGGTATTAGTTTATGTGTTCTGAATTGAATTTGAATTTAGGCTTCGATAGGGTAACGAGGGATAAACATGTAACAAGGTAGGCTTAAAAAGGCTCAAGTAACAAAAAGAATGCCTAAATCACGTCTCCTGAACTACCTCGCCTAGGATTTCGCCTCAAGCTTCCCTCAATCAAGTTCTAGAATTCTTAATGTGTCATGAATTTGATTAATCGATAATCATCCTTAAATCAATTGAATAACTATACATTGAGTCTATGTGCTCGTGCAAATTAGGATGTATAATAATTTTTACCAAAAAGCATAGTCAAGCATACAGAATCACACATGCATGGGTATTACCCTTGACTTTGAAAACAACCAAGAGTAATTTTCATCATTGGGTGACGGCCCAAATGAATGCAAAACCCAACATATAAACAACAACACAAAAACATAAACACATTCTAACCTAAACACACGTACAATACGGAAAAACAATAACACATAAACTAATAATACTAAATACTACACATCACTTCTGAACTCAAAATAGACAGTGTTCTCAGCGATCCCAATCATCAATCTCAATATATCAAATTTAAAGCAAGCTGACGAAGGGTGTTTAGAACACTTACCTGGGAGACGAGAGGATCTCGCCTCCGAATCAAGTCGGATGTGATGGATTTAACTTATTTGACCTTGGGTTACCTCCCAAGAAGCGCGTGGTTTAATGTCCTCGGTCCGACATTTTTGGAATGCCCTCAAGATTGGTGAGGTTTTGCTTTGGATAACTCAATCTTTCAACGAAACACCACACCGGCTTATGTGCTTGGCCAAGCAACATAAAACGATTTGGAATCTCGTCAAAAGGGATGCATCAATACTCGTCGATCTAACATCACCAAGTACCCTGCATGGGAAACAAAAACAAAACTACAAACAAAAATTATATACAAAATAAATGCCTAAAGTAAAATTAAGTCATTTACATACAATATCCATAATAACAACTTCGCCAATCCCCGGCAATACGAAACACTTGCTTCTCCTATCTAAAACTTAAGTCCATAGCCATTACCACGTTTCTCCGATAATAACATCAAAACAATCCCCGGCAACGGCGCCAAAAACTTGGTAGCGTGGGAAAAACACGCCGCTACTTATACTCGCAAGTATACGAGGTCTAAGTTTTAATATAGTGTGATCATTAAGATCGGGTTATCGTATCCACAAGGATTGTTGTCGTTACTATTGAATACCGTGTTTGTCGTGACCTAAGTTTATCTAGGCGAAAAACAAATGTAGTTAATTAATTAAACTAATACTAATATAATCTAAATTAACTACACTAATATGCTAATATGTTTTAGGGCGAAGAATTGCCTAGGGTTTAATGTGTTTACAAATACGTGTTCGATTCCGATTTACTCGCGTTTACGTTGTTCGACCTATTTGACAACCTCGGTACATAAACTCCACCGCCACTTCTTCCGAGTGTAAGACGGGAGAATACATAACTTCGATTCAACGAAGAAGTCTCCCTCAATGTCTTAACAACCCTAGGTCACGTGAGTCTTGCCCAGCGTCATTGATTGCACACAATCCAACTTCCTCCCGGGTTATTGGATCGTCATGTTGTATTTACCCTATCGACAATCTCCGTTCTAAAACTCTCTCACCACCTCTTTCGAGTGTAAGACGATGGATATAACGCAACTTCGAGTCAACTAATAAGTCCCCCTCAACGTCTTAACGACCCTAGGTCACGTGTGTCTAGCCCCACGTCATCGATTGTCCACGATTCAAACCCCAACCGGGTTATAAATTGTGGCGTTTGTTTACCCTAATCTGAATCCGGGGTTTGTCAAAACCCTATATTCTCCATTTACCATTCTAAGTATAATAAACAAACAATACGATAAATACAATCAAACTATGAAGAACACTCACAAACGAAACACCGAAATCATCCAAACAACGTATTTATAAATTTATTGTTAATCCCTACTACAATCCATGTTTAACTCGAGGCCATAGCCGAATATACAATAAAATAACGAGCTAAACATGCTCACATGATCCTAAGATAAAGAAATGAGAAAAAACAGTCGAAGAACTTAGCCTTGTCCGAAGATAAACTGCTAAGAACGCTCAACGATCGATTTGCCATCTTCTCCACTTCGGGATGTGAGCTCCACCTCTAAAACTCCTAAATATACCCTTAGATATAGCCTAAGGGGCTTAAAAATGCCAAGGAGGCAAGGGAGTTACTGGCCAATGGAGAGGAGAGAGGGTATTTATGGTCAAAATATCTCAAAAAATATCTAAAAATATCTCAAGATTGTGCAGGGCAAATCCGCCTAGGCGGTGGATTCTTCGCCTAGGCGGAGTTAGGTTAGTTCGGTCTAATCGCCTAGGCGGTAAAGTAGGCGGTGGACTGGGAGAACATTCTATTGGATTTTCGCCTAGGCGAGCGGCTATCAGTAGCCCATCTGCGTCCTCTGCTGGATTTTCGCCTAGGCGATAGAATCTTCGCCTAGGCGGTCTTCTGTCAGTAACATTTTTCTATTCTTAAGATCTTCACCGCTTAGGCAGTGGTTTGGTCGCCTAAGCGGTGGGCCTGTTTCATCTTTTAGCCTCTGAGCTTGTTTATCCACCGTAACTTCGAACTGCTTTGGTTCGATCTCATCGTTTTAGCTCCAGTTTCGTATCTTTTTGCCCCACACACCTGAGTTATACAAAACGTATGAAAACTAATTAAAATATAGTAAAAATAACTATAAACATATTAGAAAACTAACAAATTCGGATTAGAAATAGATAGGTTTTTCACACCTATCAGTATGTCCATAGCTTGTGTTGCCCTATCCGAAGATTTCAGAGCTCTTCATAAACACGATACTCGTCGAACATGGCCGACCCGGGTGCCTCGGGAGCTGGTGCTTTAGAAGGCCCTGCCTCATCTCTCGCTTACGCTTCTTCTTCTTCCACTCCTCCCGAAGTTTGGCCTTGGGCGCTCCCCTTCGACATCCTTGCAATAATGGCTGCATCGAGGGCATTGATAGGGTTCAATGGGCTATCCCCCTGGGTTACCACTTCTGAGTGCCTAAACAACTCCGTGAGTAGGTTTGGAAAGGGAAGGCCTCCTTTGGTTGTCTGCCCGGTATACATAATTGAAGAATAAATGTGAAATCCGACGTCGATCGGTTTGTCCCTCAGGATAGAATGTAAAGCAATAACCTGCTCCTTTGATACGTTCGACAAGTGGGAGGTCAGGATGAGGCTTCCGTAGATGAAGTAGTACCTTCGGCACCGACTTTAGGAACCTAGAGAAGAATGTGGCCTGATCCGGCCCTGTGGTGGTCCATTCAAAATTGCCCGTAGTCAGGGCTCGGATCACGTCCCTCATACTTGGTTTGTACCCTGGATATGGCTCTTCAAAAGGCGGCAGCGGTCCCAATCCCAATATTTTATTGAATGTTTCAGGAGTGATAAGAATAATTTTTCCTTGGACCCTCATCTGGTTCTGTTGAGCTTCAGTGAGGTTGGCGTAGAACTCCCGGACCACGGAGACCTCATCGATAGAAGGCGATTTGCAAAAGGACTCTCATACCCGGCTTTGAATGACATTGCAGAATTCCTCTAATAGACTCTTGATTGACCCGAATCCCCTTTTCTTTATGCACGGCCTTTTAAACTCATGCTTAATGAAGTGCCCCTCGGCCGCTCTTGAAACGAAATGGGTTGAATCGAAATCAAGAACTGACCTCGATCCTTTATCGCATGCCCTATTCGTCGCAACCTTTTTCAGCATGGTTCCTAGCAATAATATTCACAAACGAGAATAGCCCAATCATATATGCATAATGAAAACAAACCCTTGAATTAACACTATCAAGAACAAGGTCCAATTTCAACACACATACACCCATTGCAACGACTTCAACAAAATACTAACAATATAGCATGCATTTTTGTTTCACACAATTAAACAATCCAAATCAACTAAGTTTATCACCAAAAATCAAACCAAAATCCCTTAGAAAATGAAAATTTGCGAAAAATAGGGGTTTAAGGGTTAGGGCACATTCCATAATCAATGATTCTTGAGATAATCTTGCAAATCACTCAAGTATTTAAACAAATACATAAAATGCAGAAGCTTAACACTTGTTGAGAAATAGCAGCCTAAATGATAGGCAATTGAAAAAAAAACACCGTCGTCCCTCAAACCCTAACCTTTTCGAAAATGGGGAGAAATCGGATGTTTGGAGAAGGATTTGTGGTGGAAATCACAATTTTTGTAACTAGAAGGATGATAAAGAGGGTTTGAAATGGTTTGGAGGGGTTGGGATTAGAGAGATTTGAGTTTTAGAGAGAAAGGGGTGAGTTTGTTCTTCAAAGGGTCTCTGTGTTTTTTTTTATTCGAATTGACGCGTTACCACCGCGGCGGTGGGATTTCTCATCGCGGCGGTGGCAGTGCCTTTTTTAATTTGAGTTACTGATGTTTCACCGCCATGGCGGTAATATTCTCGCCGTGACGCTGAAGCGTTTGTTGAAAAATGTCCTTCCTGATGTTTCACCGCCGCGACGGTAGGATTCTCATTGTGGCGGTGGGTTTTGTTGATTTTTCTTCATTTTTCTCAACAAAACTCCTCACTACTCATTTTCACTTCGCTATTTCAATGATTTTAAGTACAAATCACAACCCTGAATATCCATACTCCTAGATTCACCACCAAACATGTTCTGAGACCATTCCAGCCTCCAAAAAGTAATTAATACAAAAGTTGGGCAAGCTTCATACCCTCGGAGACATATCAAAAAGATTTACGTGATTTAACGTCCCTAGCTGGATGTGAATTCTAGCTTAGCCTTCAATGAGGGAGATGTTCTCCACAACTCGCTCTTCGTTTTTGAAGTAGTGCTTGATCTGCTTCCCGTTGACTCGGAAAGTTCGTCTGTCTTCATCTTCCAATTCGATAGAGCCAAAAGGAAATATATTCTTGATCCGGAACGGTCCAGACCACCGGGACTTCAACTTTCCGGGAAAGAGTATCAGCCTTGAATTAAACAATAGAACTTGCTAGCCCGGACTGAACTCCCTCCTGACTATCATTTTATAATGCCCACCTTTTCATTTTATCCTTGTACAACTTGGCATTCTCATAAGTCTCGTGCTAGAATTCCTCCATTTTATTTAGTTGGAGGAGACGTTGCACACCAAAAGCTTTGAGGTCAAAGTTTAGTTTCTTTATCAGCCAGAATGCACGATGTTCCAATTCAACGGGCAAATGACACGCTTTCCCAAACACCAATCCATATGGAGATATAGCGATCGTTGTCTTAAAAGCCATGCGGTATGCCCATAAAGCATCTTCATGCTTCACCGCCCAATCCTTATGATTTGTATGAACCGTTTTCTCCAGAATTAGCTTGATTTCTCTGTTTGAAACTTCAACTTGGCCATTTATTTGCGGGTGATATGGTAGCGCCAGCTTGTACCCCATACTTTGTGAACAAAGCATTACGTATTTTGTTGTAGAAATGGGGTCCCTCATCACTAATTAAGGCACGAGGAGTCCCGAACTGTGTCATGATGTTTTATTAACGGAACTTTAAGACCACTTTGGCATCATTGGTAGGTGTCGCCACAACCTCGACCTATTTAGACACACAATTCACCACCAATAAAATATACTCCTGGCTAAACGATGGCAGAAATGGCCTCATGAAATCAATGCCCCATACATGAAACAACTCATTCTCAAGAATTGACGTCAATGACAATTCATGCCTTCTAGAAATGTTACCCACCCTTTGGCAACAATCACAAGTTTTCACAAACGTATATGCATCTTTAAACAAGGAAGGCCCGTAAAAACCTAATTGAAGCACTTTCACTGCTGTCCGAGTTGTGCCAAAGTGGCCATCACAAGGTGATGAATGACAATGATAGAGAATACTTTCCATCTCTTCTTCTGAAACACATCGCCGGATCACTTGATCAGCACACTTCTTAAAGAGCAATGGCTCATCCCACAAATAATACTTTGAATCAAACAAAAATTTCTTCCTCTAGGCTCTTGTCAAATCTGGTGGTAACACTTTACAGGCTAGAAAATTCACGATGTCCGCAAACCACAGAAGTGCATTGCTAATTGCGAATAATTGTTCATTAGGGAACACCTCCGTGATGCTGGACTCCTGACCGATGTCCTTTTGAATCAACCTTGACAAATGGTCTGCTACAACATTTTCACTCCCCTTTTTATCTCGGATCTCGGAATCGAACGCTTGCAATAAAAGAATCCACCTAATCAAATGGGGTTTGGCGTTTTTCTTTGAGAACAAGTACTGGATAGTCGCGTGATCCGTGTAGAAGATCACTTTTGATCCAATGATATACGACTGAAACTTGTCACAAACAAAAACAACAACCAACATTTTCTTTTCCGTTGTGGTGTAATTCTTCTAGGCATTATTCAATGTCTTACTCGCATAATAGATGGATTGAAATATTTCCTTCTTCTGTTGGCCTAACACCGTGCCAACGGCATAGTCACTTGTTTCAATCTTAGCTCGGTCTACCTCAAGCCCTTTGGAAGAGACTCAATGACCTAACATGATCCCCTCTTTGACCATAAAGTGGCACTTCTCCCAATTGAGAACTAAATTTTTCTTCTCACATCGGTCAAGAACAAGTACCAAATTGTATAAGCAGTGATCAAAAGACGAACCGAAGACTGAAAAATCATCCATGAAGATTTCCATTTTCTCCTCCACCATATCCAAAAATATTTCCATCATACATTGTTGAAAAGTTGCCGATGCATTACAAAGGCCAAACGGCATACGTCTATAAGCGAATGTCCCATATGGGCATGTGAAAGTAGTCTTTTCTTGGTCTTCCGGTGCGATGACTATTTGATTATATCCTAAATAGTCATCAAGAAAGCAATAGTAATCATATCTAGCTAATCGATTAAGCATTTGGTCGATGAAAGGAAGAGGAAAATGATATTTCCTCGTCGCCTTGTTCAATCTTCTATAATCAATGCATACATGCCATCCCGTGATGGTTCGTGTAGGAGTAAGATCATCTTTATCATTCTTCACCACCGTCATGCCTCCTTTCTTGGGCACCGCTTGCACCAGGCTAACCCACTCGCTATTGGATATAACAAATATAATTCCCGCATTCAAGAGCTTCAACACCTCCGCTCTCACAACTTCTTTCATCACCGAATTTAGCCATCTTTGATGCTCAATGGATGGTTTTAACGAGTCTTCCATCAAGATATTATGCATGCAAATAGTAGGGCTAATTCCGTTGATGTCGAAGATAGGCCAAGCGAAGGCGAATCAATGATGCTTCAAACTTCTCAGCAACTTGCACTCATTTTCTTCCATCAAAGATGATGAAATTATAACTGGATTGGTTGAATTTTCTCCCAAAAAGATATACCGAAGATGCTCCAGTAATTGTTTGAGTATTAATCCACCGTGAGGCGGATTTGATTCCTCGGGAGAGTTTACAACTTCTTCAATCACGACCACATGAATAGGATCCTCTACATCTTTAGATTGAGCATCCAAAGTCAGCACGTTGTCCACAACTTCAAGTTCCGTCGTAGAGCCCTCCTTACTAAGATCCTTCATAAACAAGGAATTTGTGAGAGTATGCTTTAATGAATCCATCTCCACATTTGCAAGAAATAATTCCCTCACGCAAGAGTCCACAACATCAACTCGATTGCATTTGGGAAGTTCATCTGGAAAGTTCATTGTCTTGAAAATATTGAACTTTATCTCTTCATCATTCACCCTCAACGTAAGATTGTCATTATGTACGTCTATTAAGGCCTTTCCCATTGCAAGAAAAGTTCTTCCAAGGATGATCGGGATCTCCCTATCCTCCTCCATTTCTAACACAACAAAATCCATTGGAAAGATGAATTTGTCCACCTTTACCAACACGTCCTCAATGATTCCCTTCGGATAGGTTAACAAACGGTCCGCCATTTGGAGGGAAATCGTGGTCGGCTTTGCACTCCCAAGTCCCAACTTCCAGTAAACAGAAAAAGGTATCAAATTAATACTCGTTCCAAGATCACAGAGAGCCTTGTCAAAATGAGATTTCCGGATAGTACACAGAATTGTGAAACTACCCGGATCCTTCAATTTTTTAAGCAACTTCCTCTGTAGTATTGCACTACATTCCTCAGTCATCTTTGTCGTTTCGTACTCCTCCAACTTCTTCTTCTTTGTCATGATATCTTTCAAGAACTTGCCGTAGTTGGGCATTTGCTCCAATGCATCCGCAAAAGGAATGTTGATGTGAATTTTCTTGAAGATTTCTAGAAATTTTTTAAATTGTGAAACCAATTTCTTCTTTTGGAATCTTTGGGGATATGGAAACAGTATAGCTAGAATTGGTGGATTATTTGAAAATGTCACTCGTCCCGGTATTACCCTTTCATCTATTCTTCTCTCCTTGACTTTTTCTTATTTCTTCTCCTCATTTTTGTTCCCTATCTTGTCTTTATTCAGCTTCTCCTTTCTCTCATCAACTTTCTCTTCAACTTCCTCCTCCACAATTGTTCTTGGTTCATCATGTTGAAACTCATAAATTACCCCTAGCTCACCTTCCGTCGGCTTGCTTGGCTCCACCTCTTTCCCGCTTCTTAACTTTATCGCCTTGAATTCTCTCGGGTTAGTTTTCGTGTCGCTTGGAAACTTTCCCTTAGTTTGCTCTTGAATGGTTCAAGCAAGTTGCCCGATTTGAGTTTCTAATGATTTCACTCTGGCATTGGTGTTTGTACAAGTTGTATCAATTGAGTCAAGCCGTGTTTCATGCTTGTTCAGCCGATTGTGCATTTCATGCATAATAGTCTGAGTCTCCTTCATGAAAGAACCCAACACTTAATCTAAATTTGATTTTAGATTATGCATTGGGAGTTGTTGCATTTGACGATTTTGATGCATTGGAAATCCTTGAGCTTGAGTTCCATATCCAGTCGGTGGCCTCAACGTGTTCTGATTATTCGCATATGAAAGGTTTTCATGATTGCGAAGACTCGGATTGTAGTGAGTTGGAATATTTGTGGCGGGCCAAAAAGTATAGGCTCGATTGTTTACAAAATGGCATTCTTCAAAATCACTATCCAAACTGGGTTGAGAACCACTTGTAAAATTCTCGTTTCCACGACTTGACGAAGCACCATTAGTAGATAAGGCGACCAATTGTTCTGAGAGTTTGGTGACTTGGGCCGATAAGGTTGCGATGTGATCGGCCTCTTGAATTGTAGTGACCTTTCGTCCTGTATTCCTCTCATTAGGCCATTGATAATTATTGGCCGCCATCTCCTCCAACAATGCATTTTCTTTATTCGGAGTCTTTGATAACAATGATTCGCCCGAGGCAACATCAACTGTTGTTCTAGTCTGGCCGTCCAACCCATTGTGAAAGAGTTGGTTTTGAAGCCAATCTTGATATCCATGTTGGGGGCACTTTCACAACAATTCCTTAAACCTATCACACGCCTCAAAGAGTGGTTCGAAGTCTCGTTGGCAAACCTGCGCAATCTCGCTTCTCAACTGTGAGGTCTTCGATGACAGGAAAAATTTGTTAAGGAACCTTTGAGTAAGGTCCTCCTATGTACTGATACTACCCAGTTTGATTGATTGAAACCAACCCCTTGCTCGATCACGAAGAGAAAATAGAAATAGTCTCAACTGAATTATGTCCTCCGCAACTCCATTGATCTTTACTGTATCGTAAATCTCCAGAAAGGTGGCCAAATGGATGTTGGGGTCTTCATGAAGACTCTCTCCATATTGGTTTTGTTGAACCATGTTAATCAGGGTAGGCTTCAACTCGAAGTTATTAGCCTGAATCGGCTGCCTTCGAATTCCCGAATAATTATCCAGTATCATCAGCCGATAATAGTCTCTGAGGACTCGTTATTGATTCTCAGGCACCAAGGGCTACTGAGGTAATGCCTGTGGCACCGGCAGTTGTTGGGTATTTTCACCTCCAGCGGCCATAGTAGCAAGTTGATTTTCTCTCTTTGTCCGTATTATTTGACTACGCCGCATGCCCTGCTCAGTTACAATAATTAAATCAAATAAATAAATCAATTGAATGAAAATAAAACAAAAGAATTATCATGATTAATATTTAACCACTTGATCACAATATCAACCAAATCTAAAACACTCATCCCTGACAACGAATTTAAAAAACTTGTACGACGAGGATTATATCACTCGCGTATTAACTGCACTCGTAAGTGCACAAGGTCAAGTTTTAGAATAGTGATAGTGAGATCGAATATCATTCCACTGGGGATGTGTAACTTAATTGAATACTGTGATTTTCATAGTCCTATATTATCTCGACTTTTCATGAATTGTTTGTATTTTAATTACAACTAAGATAAATGACAACTATTAGGTTAGTTCTAATTACATTAATTATCTAGGTATTGATTTCTTTCACGTAATACATATTTGACTTCGTTTCATTAGCTATAAGATTGTTTATCTATTCTGACAATCTCAGTATCTACAACTCTTCTACTACCTCTCCCGAGTGTAAAACGGGGGATGACACGACTTCGTGTCAATGAAGAAGTCTTCCTCAATGCCTTAACGACCCTGGGTCACGTGAGTCTTGAGCCAACATCATGGATTGCACACGTTCTAATGCCCTCCCGAGTCGTTAGAACGTCACGTTACGTTTACCCTAATCCGAATCCGAGGTTACCTCTCCCGAGTGTCAAACCCCGTATTCTCGGTCTATTATAACAAGCATAATGTCAAGAATAAGGGTAAACACAATCGGATTTAGACAAACATCCATTAAAGTAATGTATATTCAATCAAACTAGCATTACATGACTTACAACAACACTTAAGTAATATTTGTCTAATACTACATGATTCTAGCCATACAACATACAAAACAAAAGTGGTTCAACAACATTAGATATGGAAAAGTAATTACAAAGATAAAAACAAGGGAAGAACGATCAAATCTGAAAGTGAAACGATCCACTGTCGCTAAGTATCACTCCGCAAATGCTTCGTCCTTGTCCAAATTATGAACCTCCTCCTTGATCTCTTAAGAATGGCTAAAGAACACTATATTAGGGCTAGGAACCTTCAACAACCTTTTTCAAACGTGGGAGAGTGATATTTATAGGTCTAAGGTTTCAAAAATATCTAAAAAAATCTTTTCTTGTGTGTAGAGCTGACCATTGTGGCAGTGGGAATCACCGCCGCGGTGGGGAGTAAGTCGATTTAACTTTTACCGCAGCGATGGCGGGGCTTTGCTCAATTTTTAGCACTCTCTGCATTCTCACCGCCGCGGCGGTGGCTTCTTCGTCGCAACGGTAGCTCTTGTGATCATAAAATTTTGTTTATTCGTCATTTCTTTACTATTTTCCCATCATTTTCACTCATTTATCGCATGTTTGCGTCCCTATACCTGAATTATATAAAAACTAACAAAAACACAATTAAATATAACTAATTCACTCGAAAACTATCAAATCCAGCTAAGAAGTAGATAGGTATTTTCTACCTATCAAAAGTATAATATTTTTCCTTAGGTTCCTCCTCTTGTTGGGACTCGTCAAGTACATTATCACTTTGTTTTTTATTATTTAAAATACCTGCGTCATCATCATCCAAAACTGCTTCAGCGCATAAGTAGGTTGGTAAGTGATTTTCATTAAGCATTGTTTTAGCCATCTCTTAAAATGTCCTGTTCTTCCTTTCCACTACACTATTTTGTTGCGGTGATCTTGGTACAGAGAAGTTATGAGCAGAACCATGCTCATTACAATAACTTACCACATCATCATTCTTAAACTCTTTTCCTCTATTACTATGAATGTTAATAATAGAGCATTACTTCTCATTTTGAACACGTTTACAAAATTTAGCAAGAACAGAAGAACCTCACTTTTCTTAGCAAGAAAATATACCTAGGTAAGTCTGAAATAATCATCAACTATAACAAATGCATAAAACTTACCACCAAAACTAGCAACAGAGTTAGGCCCAAACAAATTAAGATGCAATAATTCAAGACATCTAGACGTGGACGAGTGCATCTTTTTTTTAAATGATGATATAACCTACTTGCCTAATTGATATGCATCACATACTTTATCTTTCACAAATTTCAAATTAGGTAGGCCACGTACAAAACTCTTCTTAGATAAGTTAGAAATTAACTCCATACTAGCATGCCCTAGTCTTTTATGCCATAACCAACTATTTTCAGATAAAGCATTCAAATAAGATAAATTTTGAGAATTAAAATCGTAAAATGAGCAAGTATAAACATTCTCAAAACGTGATGCAACTAGCAAGATACTATTATCATGACTATCCTTAATATTGCACCTATCATGATCAAATATAACATTATAGCCCTTATCATATAGTTGACCAATACTAAGCAAATTATGTTTAAGTCCATCAACGGTAACACATCTTTAATAATAGTAGTACCATTACCGATATTACCTGTATCAATAATTTTACCCTTTGCGTTGTCTCCGAAAGTTACATGACCTCCATCTTTAGGTGTCAAAGATGTAAATTTTCGTTTATCTCCCGTAATGTGTTGAGAACAACCACTATCTAGGAACCATTTGTCCTTACTTATTGAAGCTTTTAGAATAACCTGGAAGGAGCACTTCAAATAGTTCCTAAGTAGTACGCAGCCTAAGTGGGTCCGATCTTGTTAGTCGGGACAATTTTAATTCCTTCTAGAACCCAAACTTGTCTACAGTTAGATATTTTATCAAAACATCTACGAATAGTATGCCCCACAACATTACATTTAAAACATCTAACAAGATCCTTAGTTTCATAAAATAATTTATGAAAGCATTTTTGTTTAATATTTTTCTGAAATCCAATACCGACTTTATCAAAAACTCCACGTGAACTTCCCAAAAATATTTTCAAGTTATTTTCACCGCCGGTGAATTTGAGAACAATTGATTGCAAATCCACCAATTTGGATTTCAATTCATTATTTTCAGATTCGTAATCCACCACTTGTTGTTTAATTTGTTGATTGTACTTTGAAAGGTATTTATTTTAGAACACTGATTTTTATAATCATGTAAAAGTTCTTGATAAACATCAAATAATTCATCAAAATCTAAAGGACAAGAACTTGAACATTTAGTTACCTCACCACTAGTGGCCATTAATGCAAACATGGACGTATCTTCACTATCTAATTTTTCCGAGCTACTTGAATCCGTATTATCCTAAGTAGCCTTCATCGATTTCTTCTTACTCTTCTTCGCTTTCTTCTTTTCTTTCTTCTTTTTTCCTTTTCCTTATCCTTTTTCTGTTCGAGACAATCATTTTGAAAATGACCTGTTTTGTGACAGTTGTAACATTTTACTTTAGTCATGTTGAGATTTCTTCTCCCATGGAACGTGTGCCGAGTCATTCTTCTAAAATTCTTTGTGAGAAGCGCTACATCTTTCTTTTCCACACTGTCAAGACTTTTATTATCACTATCATCATATTCTTCAATTTTCTGAGCTTTTAGCGCCAAGGATTTCCTCTTGCTATATCCATTATCATCCTCATATCCCGATTCATGAGTCATCAAGTTACCTATGAGATCAATAATTTCGTATTTGCCAAGATTCTTGACTTTCTCAATTGCCGTCACCTTTGACTTCTATTTTTTTGTTAAGGATGTTAAGACCTTTCGTACTCTATCCTCTATAGAGTATGGTTTTCCAAGTTGATTCAAGTTGCTACATATGTTGTTCAAGCAAGTATACATCTCATGAATCAGTTTATTTTCTTCCATTCTGAACAATTCAAATTTTCTCATAAGAGTGTTGATTTTTGACTACTTCACTTGACTGATCCTTTCGTAGGTAACTTGTAGCTTATCCCACATGTCCTTTGCAGATTTATAACCTGAAACTCTAGAATATTCATTAGTATCTAAAGAGAAAAATAGATTGCTAATAGCCTGATAGTTTATAGAGAGTTTTTGCTTATTAGAAGCAGTTAGCTGTTCCTTCTTCTTTTCAACTCTGTTTTCCATTGGAATAAACAGAGCATTCTTGATTGTTAGCCACACATCGTAATTTATAGCCTGAAGGAAGACAATCATTTTGTCTTTCTAGAATGAATAACTTTCACTTGCAAACAAAGGTGGTCGGTGCATAGACTATCCCCTCAGCTAGTGTGCCTAGTATGTGTGCCATGTGATCTTTGTTAGCTAAAAGTATTGAGCTAAATCAGCTCTGATACTAATTGTTGGCCTAGTAGAATACCCAAGAGGGGGGGTGAATTAGGTAATTAAAAATATCAAAGAGAAAATACTTCAATAAATCAAATAATTAATTTTAATCCTAAATTAATTATTATCTTTATATCACAATGGAATTATCAAATTAACTAAGTGCACACCAAACAACAAAAATAATATAAAGATTGTAGCACACCAAAAATTTATACTGGTTCACCAAATTACTCTTGGCTAATCCAGTCCTCCGAGCCTCACGGAGAGTCGCACCCACAAATACTCAAGATCCCTTTAAAGGTAGGAACTAAACCCTCACAACGATTCTTTTATAGGCTTAGAATCAACCTTTATAAAATCTTTTTTATAGGCTAAGGAAGAACCTCTACTTTTTACAAGTTAAAGAATAACCTAATTCTTTTTAACACAAAGACAAACGAATCAAAACTTCACCAACACTTTAAATATCCTTTTACCCTGTAAGGATTGAACCATTATAAAATTCATACAAATCAATTATATCTAGAAAGAATTAGTACCTCAATCTCTTTACAGGAAGAGACTGAAACCGGCTACCCTTTGATTAAATACCCCAATAGTATTTAATCCATCACACTACTCACCAATACAAATTGATAAGCAAATTATCTCACTCAGAGCCTCTACCACACCAGATAAATTAAAACTCGATTAATATCCCAAAACTAGTGATAGAAATATGAGATACTCAAAAATCTATTTTTAAACAAAAGATGGGTAGCACGTAATCAGATTCAAGAATTTGTTTATAAAATATTTTCTTCAATAAAAATCAGAAACAATTTCTAAAGATCAATTTTCAAAAATTAAATAAGCAATACAATATAGAAAGTAATTGGAAAAATCTCACCCGAAATCCACCGAAAAAAATAATTAGAGTGTAGTTGTTTCAGATTCTGTAATAGCAATTATCAACAGCCAATGATTATCAAGATTGTCTCTTAGAATAGCTCTCACAAAAACTCACTATGATATCCCTTAGAAAAACTCAATATGATCTCTTGATCTCTTAATCTCTCTTAGCCACTCTTAATGATATGAAAAACGCAGGTTTACATATTTGGGATATAAATGACCTCTCTAACGGCTAGTTCCCATATGTTATGACACGTAAATGCTCTCTTAGACCCCTTATATAATTATTGACTTCATTTTGGTTCAATTCACTTAATTATAGCTTTTAAATCTCTGAATTAAGTCTCCCAAATATTTCTCAATCTCAATTAAATAGAATAGAAACAATTTTATGTACCAAATTGAGAAACATTAGATCTTAATGAACCAAATTAATAGGAATTACATAATAGGTATAGCATATCTTAAATATTATAAAATTCCTAAAATCTCTCATAAATCCCAACAAAAACCAGCTATTTTTAGATATGAATTTGGAATCCTCAATATCTTGAAATTGTGCCATCAGTCGACCGCTCAATTCAGGATATAGCCAAGCCAAAGATTCTCTGCCCATCGGTTGACCTATTTGTCGACTTAGAGATTCAGAGAGTTTCATTTTCCTTCACCGGTCGACTTAGAGATTCAGAGAGTTTCATTTCTCTTCACCGGTCGACTTACCTGTTGATTGAGAGATACAAAAAATTTCATCTGTTTTGTCCAGTCGACTTACCAGTTGACTTATGCTTGCTGGATCTCTTTTCTAAATTCGTTTTTAATACATTCTCATTTACATTTTTGCTCCTTTAACCATTTTCTTTTCTTAATTAGCTCCACTAAATACTTAACTCTAATTTTAATCAATTATAAGTATTTATTTTTCAATTACAGATAGGAGCAAATAATTTAACTAATTAGGATCCTATTAAAAACACACATATTTATAAAAATCATTTAAAAATATTTTTGTGTCGTGTGTGATTCTAATTGGGATATTAAGAGTTGAAATTTAAACCTGATTTGTTTTCCCTATGTTCTTCAAATTCTTCAACCTCTTAATTCCTTCATCATCTTTATCATCAAATCTTTATCATTCAGAACTAATAAACTAAAACACTGAAACAAACCGTTAGTCCACAAATAACATCAACATTTAATTGTCCATCAAAATCTTAGGATCAATAAGTTTTATAAAATAAATTTTTAAAATATAAATTCTAACATTTAAAAATTAATATAACTCATCGAATTCAGTTATCTTTTATTGTCGTATAATAACTTAAGTGCCCCTTTCCTCTTTCCGACAACGATGTCAACAACCTTTCTGTTTTGTTATCCTCATAGGTTCAATTCATTTTGCTTTTTGACGTAACATCTATGGGTTAATAGCACTTTATCCCTTGTGGTTTGGCTCATTTTCACTTTACCCCTTGTAGTTTGAACTTCGGCATTTACCTCTTTGTAGTCTTGGAACTAAGTGCAAATCTAACATTTTCTGTCAAATTGGACAGAAGTACTGCTCACGCGCCATTTTTGAAGCTGGGCTTGATTTACGCATGATTTCTCTCTAAATCACAATTTTATCATTCTCATTTTACCCCTATTTCTCCCCTACCTAATATCCAAAACTTAAGGGTCAAATGTGTATTTTATGCACTATTCATTCTCTTCATCTTTGCTGCTCATCTCTCTGCAACTCCTTCACCGGAAAAAAAAAAACCTCTATGCAACTCTTCCCTACTTCTCTTTTGGGTATATAATATCAAGAGATTCAATATCAAAAAAAGTCTAAGACTCTAAATTTTAAACCATATATAATAATACTAATTTGATATATCTTCAACCACTTCGCATTGAGATTCCTCCAGTAGGCGGTTCTCCCCATCTTCAGCCTTGTCCACCATGGATTTGACGGTGGTTTGGCCAAATCCTTCTCCTTGAACACCTCGAACCCTACCTTCTTTGCACCCTTGGCGCCGGAATGAGCGGCAGTTGCAAGCATCGGGCCTCCAACGCCGTATCTGGCATCAAGAATGTTTGCCTCGGGATTAACACCGAGTAGATCCACTGCCATCTCCTCATGAACCTTGGTTGCATCGCAGGGTGATTTTCTGGGAATCGAATGGGAGAAGTGGAACGATTGACCCCATCCCTACTTGTAGATGTCCGTGATGAGATTATAGAACGTATCCACGAAGGCTTGGACTTTCTCAGTGGTCTCGATCTCCTTCGGACGGTGAAAGAACGACCAGCAATGAATGTACTTGTCCTGGACTTTCTCCATAACAATTAAACCGCCGGAGAGACAGACAGTATGATTCTCTTTCTGCTTAACCTAGCTGAGAACGTAGACGAACCAGCTGGAACGAGATTAGGATGAGAGTTAGAAATCTTCATGTCAACTGTATTTATCAGATTTGGACAAAACCTTCACAATCGAACCCAAATGGCCAATCAATGTGAACGACTTCACAGATCTGGAATGAGATTAGGGTGAGAGGTGATGAGTGAGAGGTGAACGATTTCTCAGATTTGGAACGGATCTGAGATGAGCTCTCGAATTTGAGAAACCCAAGAGCGAGAGTAATGAGCGTAAGATCTCCGATCCAAGAGAACACCGATGACGAACGACAACAATTTCGGTAGGCGGGGCAGTCATTGGTGCAAGATTGGAGAGGGAGCGAGAGCGACGTAAGGGACTGAGAATGAGATGAGAGAGAATTGGTTAAGGTTAATTATACTTTATACCCCAATAAAGAGATTGGCCCTCATGAAGCATTTAAGGTTAATTACACTTTATACCCCCAATAAGTGTGAATAATATAAAGAAGAGCAAAATCGACATTTCACGTTTTCCGTCAACCGAGTTAGCGTTGCACTTAGGTCCACAAACGATAGGGGTTAAGTGATGAAATTCAAACCACAAGAATAAAGTGCAAATAGACCAAACTACAAGGGGTAAAGTGCTATTAACCCTAACATCTATATATATAATATCAAACTACAAATAAATCACTGATTTTTAGCGATTGGTTAGTGTTTCAATTTTTCCCTTTCTTTCATATATATATATAAATGTGGTTTGAAAAAATGAAAATAAAATTTTAAGATAGAACAAAATTTCATTTTTATTTTGATTCCATAATTAAAGTAGGAATCAAATTGATTCTCTATGACTAACGACAATGATTTTCTAATTTATGTGTAAAGATAGTAAAAAAATTGTTCAATTAATACAAATGTAAAAGTTAAAAAATAAAAAATAAAATTTTATTTAGCTATCTTAAAAGTGGACGTGAGAAATTTTTGTGAGTTATTTTGGGATCACTATAACAAAAATTATATATTATGACAATATTTTTAAAAATAATTTGTAAACAGTGTCTTTTTAAATTTTTATTGAGACACTCAATCATAATATCTTTATAATATTTGTTTAATAAGACACATTTTAAAAAATATATAATAAAAAATGAAAAAATATCCTAAGAAATATAAAATAATGCGACAAAATAATTATCTTTATAAATTATTTGGAGAGACTTTCATGGGATAACTTTTAATTATTTTGTACTTAATACATCCCAAGATAGTATATGTTAAGGTATATTTAGTATTGTTAAAAGTGAATTTTGTTGTAGTGGATATGGTTTGTTAAAAATGTTATATATTATAAGATTTGTATGAATCTAAAATATTATTACTTGTAAAAAATTATTCATCACTAGGATGGCATGTGGAGGCATGAATGAAAAAAAAAAGATAATTGGACAATATTCTCAATTAGACGGTTTAATTCATAATTTATTTTATTTTATAGTAATTTCTTAATTTTATTTTACCTTGTATTTTAATCTGAGAATTAATATTTCTTTATATCTCCAACAATTTCATTTAAAGTTTGTATTGTCGGCTGCTAGCGTCACCCTTTGCCATCGGCCGCTGGTGTCCGCCATTGAATCTCAAGCCTCCGGTCACTGAAATCAAGCTTCTAGTTGTTTGATATTTTTTAATTACATTTAATTATTTTTTAATATATTTTTAATTACATGTAATTATTTTATTAATTTATTTTTTAAGTGTATTTTTAGTCTATTGAAAGGGCCTATTGACGCTTTGTGTTTTGTCCAAAACAGACATTTTTAAGAATCCAATTTTTGCCCTAATTTCTTTTCTCGATCTCTTCAATCCATTGGTGTTATCCAAAAAAAAAACTCTTCCTCGTCTTTGCACATACAGACTGAACACTGAAGCAGAATAGTTGCGACTTCTAGCAATGGAAAATCCCAAGGCTATTTTGATAACCACCTAACCTAAAAATTTTAAGTGCTCAATATAAGAATTTTTTTAATATTTTTAACTTTAAAAAAATATAAATTTTATTTCTAAAATAATTTTTACAACTTTATTTTTCTAATATATTATCTCTTTGCAAATTTCACTCTATTTTTTCAATTTAATATTTTCTCTTAATTATAAATTTTTGTATATAATTTTTTTTGTAAAATTTTATAGTATTGGTGTAAAATATTGGTTGTGCTAATTAAATATTTTATGGTATTAAGTGATAAATTAAGTGAATAACACATCACTTAAAATTTTGAACAATTTTTTAAGTGATATTTATTTTACAAGTGATTGTTTAATTTTATTATCAAACGCACTTAATTTAATAAGTAATTAATACATTCAATTTTAAATATTTAATTGTGTGATAAAAAGTGGCCTAAATCTGAAACGCTTGAATGTGTTTAAGAAAAATGTACGAATCTCCTGCTTTTCTTCCACCGTTAAACCTCGCCACGACAAACCTAATCCTAATCTCCTTATGGTCAAGCTGACGGTGTCCTCCTCGTTTTTGGATCAATCTTGAATATAGGGTTCTAAATAATATATCGTATTGGTGGGCATTTAGTGGTGACAATCGGTAGTATATTTGTGGCCATTTATAAATACGATATTAAAATTACTAGATTAACCCAATTGAATATTAAAAAAAATAAAAATTATATTAGCCGAATCTGTCCATATTAACATTATAAAAATAAAACTAGAAATAATTAAATCTCAAATCTAATTAAATATTTTTCCTTCCAGCACTTCAGCCTCAAAACTAGTAGTTTTTGAGACGTGATTTGAGAAGGATCTTCCAAGAATGACTGGACACAATCAAGAACAGGTACTGGAGAATGATTCTATAGAAGCACATAAGTGCATTACCTCAAATAGTATCCATACAGAAAACTTTAGAAACAATAGTTTTCTTGGTATTTCTATGGATGGATTCTAATCCCAAGAAACTAAAATAACTCGGATTTTAATTTAGGTGGTAGTAAGATTCAAATCAATAAATGCACATGGAAAACATAAATCTCAAGGCAAACAACAAGGCTTGGCCAAAATTCCATGAGGGCCGAGTTCTATAAGTATGGGCAGCCATGTGGTCATCCCTCCTTGTAAAATATATCAAGTGTTCAGAAGATTGGACCCCTTCTTTTGTATTTGTACTTTGACCGCCAAAAATTTAAAGTTCAACATCGCTACTCGTTCTTTTTTCAAGAATTTTTCTTACTTAAATTTCGTATTTGTGTGTGACCCATTAGGTTTGTACTGAAAGTTGGACATTGAATTAATTAATTAAATAACTTACTAAACAATTAATCAATTAAAAGTAGAACAATTTTAATTTTTCCCTTTTAGAAGAAAATACTTTTCATCTAAGGCATTTACTCCAACCGTGAGTCGTGTCTAACCACATATAACAGGCTATCTAGTTGATAGGAATTTCACCAAGAAAACCTTGTCAAGTATAATTTTCGTATTATACGATATCTCTATTCGTGTCCCAAAAAGGACCAACAGGATAGTCAAAACTCCTAATCCAATCATATATATTTTGATTGATTATGTAATTTCTCTTGTCCAAATCATCATACTGCTTTGGTCAAAGGCCAGGATGAATTATATTAAGTCAAATTACATAGGACACGCCTCCCTTGCTGAGAGTGATAAATCATTATTTCTTGCATCCTCGTATATATGTGTGTGTGTGTGTGTGTCATACTATATCCAATGAATACCTATGAAGTATCATAGATAGACTACAACACTTAGTATTATCAAAGCATAACAATTCATACATGTAACATATAGTACCTCAAGTCAAAAAATCACAAATATAATAACACTTCAGACATTCTATTTTGGTATTGAGCAAAGCATCTAGGATATCAAGAATTATCACGTTCGGTTTTCTATGCTCTAGTAAGTGCCATTTGTAGTTGTTCTAGCATCTCATATTAATGATTTGCGACTTACCACTTTCAAAGAGAAAAGAACAGAATAACCTAAGCTTAAATTGTTGAAGACTAGTTTACATCAATCCAATTCCGACTAAAGAACAATTAAGAATATTAACTTATCAAATATCTTTGATCTCTGCCTTTTAATCATATTAAAGAGTTAAGAAATATCAACTCAATATCCAAAGTTTACAACAACATTGATACGATAAAATAATAATATAAAAATACATTTTATTTATTTAGTTGATATTATTACTAAAAACAAACACGTGTAGGATTGTATATAGGAGTTATCCCCAACAATTTCATAGCATGTATCTAGTGTTATTTGTGGGCATTTGGAAAAGATATCCATGGAAGAATACAGTCTGGATGGTAGATATGCTTACAGGGCATTTTACGAGCTTTGGAGCCCAATTTCCTCCAATTTATCTCAACTCCTTCTTTTCCCTAATCTCCATTTCCCCCAATTTCTCTCATGACAAATCTATTTACCCTAATTTCTATACTTCTTCGCCCCAATCTCATCCTATGTGTTATAAACATCTGATGGTTTGCAAAGCGACGTTGACAAGAATTTATATGGAGAGAGGTCATTGTCGGGATCAAGATCTTTAAGTAGCGCGCAATCAATTATTTATCTTAGAGGCGATATTCTCCACATTAATCTCCAATACTTGGTGGGTCTACTAGCACAAAGAATGCTTAATGGCTTGTATGCTTACGATTTTTTTGTTTTTTGCATTTGTATATTTATAATAAAGTTAAAATTTCAATCAAATTAGAACAAAATGAGTAATTTCGTCTATTTTATCTAAAACATAGATGAAAATTTTAATTTCATTTATGTAGAAAAATACGAAAACATTAAAACAGAAGCGTACATTTTGGATTTGGAAGACTCGTTTACAATCCGTTCCTCATTTTTTCTCTCGTCGGCAAGAAAAATATTACTAGAGTACTTTCCAATAATATTCACACACTCACTAACCAAGGCCACTCACATTATCTGTAATATGATAGGGATAGACACCTTAGAGCTATCAACGCATATTTATAGAGAAAATCTCAAAAGATGTGTCTGTTCTAATGGGTACATACCGAAAGGGTATGTCCGTTCCAATAGGTGTCTATCGAAAAGATGCGATCCTTAAGATCAAGAGGTACACCCATTTACATGGTGACTCTCCATGAAACATTGGACCCATCTGGACACTCCACGAGTCGACCCGACCAGCTCCATAATCCAATATCTCCTACTCGGATACAATGGCCACCAAATGTGTTTCTCTCTTTAAACTCATGCATTATACTTTCTTCATACAGGTTAGTGGTGTGTGTGACGAACAAGTATCTTCAAATAATGTGGGAGCACTATATTAAGTTTCTATCAAACTAACATGGAAACATCCCGCTGCAAAATAAAAATACTTGTCCATGCCCCAGACCAATTCTATCATATTAAATTAAGCATTTTTAACAGCTCGAGAGTTTAAAACTCAGAACATACTTAATCTCCTTTGCAGTAGCGTGCTTATTTTCAAAAAATAATATATATATATATATATATATATATATATATATATATATATATATATATATATATATATATATATATAATTTTGAAAAAATAGCTTTATATGTGGTGGCCACCATTAAGCACCGTACACTGCAACTTTAACAAGATGTGTTACTAAATTATTTTTCTTTGATCCTCCTGTTACTAAACTTCTATTTGACTGTTTTCCTAGACATGTTTCTTTAGACCGCATCATTCATAGCCATAGGATAACAAGCTAAAGTAGCAACATCAAATTTCTGAATCGTCATATAGTTCTAAGTCATAAGGGCACAATTAAATCATTATTAATGATCTACATATATAGGGCTTATACAGTAAGAAAGCAGAGATCAATTTCTTACTCCCTATGTGGTCGTCTTAAAGCACATGTAGTATGATTTACATGCTACGGTATTATACTCATAAAAAATGAGGATGTCATTCTAAATTACCGTATGAATCTAACTCCAATCACTATATAAGTGATTGACTTGAGAACTTCAAGCTCGTATCTCTTCAAGTATCCACTTGAAATCTCACATTCGACTATTCTCAGACTACATGAAGTGTAGGAAACTTTCATATTAAGTTTTCATAAACCTCATCTTGGGTCATCCAAGGCGACATTGTAAAGAATTCTCTAACTCAATCTTCAAAATTCTAAAGTCTCATCTCGCACGCTATCTCAGTGTCGAGGCTGGTTGTTGTGTGAGTAGCCAACCATTTAGCCTAGTGACATCTACCATCATGGTAAAATGTGTGCTACATCAAATATCCTAAATCATTTATCATACTTTTAATAAATGAAAATAAAGTATGAAATTGTAAATGTGCATTGTGGTACAAATATATGATGTCAATAAATCAAGCATATCTTTTACAATCTACGAAGTCCCAAAGACCTTACATGAGATTGGAACAAATCTCTAGAAATAGGTTTGGTTAAGGGATCAACCACTATTTACTTGTAGAAATATGCTTGAGTACCACTTTTTAACCAAACATCTTATTGAACTATTGAAGCACAAACAACATATTCTTCTTCCATAGTGCACAGTGCTATGCAGGATTGCTTTTTGATAGACCACAAAATAGTACCGTTGCTGAGTATGTGTACCGCGAGCGTTTGTTACACGCTTGCGTATGGACTACTCGCAAGTGTACGAGGTCAAAATTTTAGTATAATGTGATCTTTAAGATTGGGTATCGTATCCACAGGCATTAGTTGTCGTTATTATCGAGTACTGTAATTGTCATGACCTAACTTTATCTAGACTAAAAAGAATGTATAAAATTTATATTAAACTAAACTAATTAACTAAAGTATCTATACTAATATAATGAGATGTTTTAGGGGAAAGAATTGTCTAGGGATTAACTCGGTTTACAAATACGTGTTCGATCTCGTTTGACTTACGTTTACGGTGTTCAACCTATTCGACAATCTCAGTTCATAAACTCCCTCGCCACCTCTCTCGAGTGTAAGACGAGGGAATACGGGACTTCATGTCAATGAAGAAGTCCCTCTCAACGTCTTAAGGACCCTAGGTCACGTGAGTCTCGCCCCAACGTTATTGCTTACATACAGTCTAACTCCCTTCTTGGTTATTGGATCGTCGCGTTATGTTTACCCTATCGACAATCTCAGCTTGTAAACTCCCTCGCCACCTCTCATGAGTGTAAGACGGGGGAATACGCGATTTCATGTTAACGAAGAAGTCCCCCTCAATGTCTTAACGACCTTAGGTCATGTGAGTCTTGACCCAACGTCATCGATTGCCCACAATCCAACTCCTTGTCCGGTTATTGGATCATAGCGTTGTTTACCCTAGTCTGAATCTGGGGTTACCTCTTCCGAGTGTCAAACCCTGAATTCTCAATATATCAATCTAAGCATAATAAACAAATAATAAGGCAAACACAATCAAACTTCGAAGAACAAACATAGACGAAACACAAAAATCGTACAAATCATATATTTATAAATATATTGTTAATCCCTAAACAATCCATGTTTACCTAATGGCCATAACCATATTTAAAATAAATCCCGAGCTAAACATGCTCACAAATTCCTAAGTTAAAGAAATAAATGAAGAAATCGAAGAACTTAGCCAAGTCCGAAGATTTGTTGCTAAGAACGTTCAACGATCGCTTCTCCGTCTTCTTCTTCTTCGGGATGTGAGCTCTCCCTATAAAACTCTTCAATCCACCCCTAGATATGTTCTAAGGGTGGTAGCATGCAAGAGAGACCGAAAATGAGAGATGAGAGGGGATTATATAGGCTAAATATCTCAAAAATATCCTAAAAAATATCTAAACTGTGCAGAGATCACTGCTGTGGTGGTGGGATTCACCGCTGCGGTGGTGGAGTATGTCGGTTAAGTAATTGCCGTAGCGGTGGAGACAGTGGTGGAATAGGTGACCATCTTGTTTTTTCACCGCCGTAGCGGTGGATTTCACCACTGCGGCGATGGATGTCCAACAAGAATTGGCCCTCTATGCATTTTCACTGCCGTGGCGGAGGTTTGACACTGCGGCGGTGGACTTCTTTTCAGAATCTTACCTCCGTGCTTGTTTTTCTATTGTTCTTCGATCGTTCTTGGTTCGATCTAATGGTTTATGCTTCGTTTTTATACATTTTCACCCCCTCACACCTGATTTATACAAAAAGAATAAAAACTAATTAAAATGTAATAAAAACACTATAAAAAATACTCTAAAGCTAACAAAACCTTTTTGGAAATATATAGGTAGATTACACCTATCAAATACCCCCAAACTTGGAATTTTGCTAGTCCTCAAGCAAAACACACACACGAAAATGAAAAACACAACTAAATTAAATAACAAACAACCTAAAAACAATATAAACGTAACGAAATGCTAGTTTTGAATTCTTCTAACGACCAAGTCATTTTTTCTCAACAACCGCCAGTCATATCGAGTTCAGGCGGTAAAACGCACCATGTGATGTTCTAGATTTTCGACATTCAATGATGGTGAATGCCATTCTAGATCCTGTAAACGTGTTTGTGCAAGACTCAATAATATAACTATACAACGACTAGATTGGATTATCCACCAAGGAAACTCACGACTCAGACCGTAAAGGACTAGGATATCCATATGCCTGATTGGAGTCCCCTCTCTACTAATGTAGGTTGAGTAGTTCATATTGATCAGAAGGACTTGGTTCGGTTTTGGAATAGTTGGCCAAGGGTATTTCGAAATAGAAAATGGGTTAACATCGTTAACTTAACATTACCCAAGGCTCAATGCTTGGCACATTCACTCTTGAACCCCCATAGAAAAATTGTAAACAATCCCGAACAACAATTTTAAGACCGACATACTCACTTGTCAAAAGAAATATAGATTTTTTATTTTTTTTCCACACCCCTAAACTTAATCGATTATTATGATTTCACGGGTGTGGTTAAAACGAAAGAAAAATGACAAGTGAGTACTCGAATACCGAAATAATTCAAAGTTCGCCCTAAACCCAACTGCTCACATCAAGTAACATTTGCAACTGCTAGCTTGATTCACTCAAATTTGTGTCTTCGGTTAAGCGATAAAGGTTTGGAAAAAGATCAATTGGCCAGGGTATTTGTTTATGTGTTCAGAATTGAAAAAGATTTTAGGCTTCGATAGGGTAACAAGGGATAATCATGTTACAAGGTAGGCTTAAAAAGGTTCAAGAGACAGAACGAATGCCTAAATCACGTCTCCTGAACTATCTCGCCTAGGATTTCGCCTCAAGCTTCCCCTTAATCAAGTTCTAGAATCCTTAATTTGTTATGAATTTGGCTAATCAATAATCATCTACAAATCAATTGAATATAAATACATTGAGTCTATGTGCTCGTGCAAATTAGGATCCACAATAATTTTTACCAAAATGCATTGTCAAGCACACAGTACATACATGCATGGGTATTACCCTTGACCTGAAAAACATCCAGGGGGTAATATCATCATTAGGTAATGACCCAGATGAACACAAAACTTAGCATGCAACAACAACAACACAATAACATTCTAAAATAAACAAGCATACAATACGGTAAAAACAAAACAGCATAAACTAACAATACTAAATACTACACATCACTTCCAAACTTAAAACGGACAGTGTTCTCAGTGCTCCCAATCATCAATCTCAACATATAAAATTAAAGCATGCTAATGAAGAGAGTTTAGAACACGTACCTGGGAGGTGAGAGAATCATGCCTCCGAATGAATTCGGCTGTGACGGATTCAATTTATTTTTTACCTTAGGTTGCCTTCCAAGAAGCACGTGATTTAATGTCCTCGGCCCGACATTTTCAGAATGCCCTAAAGATTGGTGAGATATTGCGTTGGATGGATCGATCGTTCAATGACATGCCTCACTGGTTTATGTGTGTGGCGCCAGCACTATTAACGGTTCAGACTCCCGTTGAACGGAATGCATCAATAATTGTCGATCTAACATCGCCAAGTACCATACATAGGAAATAAAAACAAAACTACAAAACAAAAATTATATACAAAAGAAATGTCTAAATCGGGTCATTTGCTTACAATATCAATAATAAACGACAAACATAATCCTCGGTAACGGCGCCAAAAACTTGGTAGCGATTGCCAGAAACTACATGTGACTAACAACCAATCCCCAACAACGATACTAAAAACTTGTACGATACGCATTTGTTACATGCTCGCGTATTGACTACTCGCAAGTGTACGAGATCAAAGTTTTAGTATAATGTGATCTTTAAGATCGGGTATCGTATCCATAGGGATTGGTTGTCGTTATTATTGAGTACCGTAATTGTCATGACCTAACTTTATCTAGGTTAAAAAGAATGTATAAAATTTATATTAAACTAAACTAATTAACTAAATTATCTATACTAATATAATGAGATGTTTTAGGGAAAATAATTGTCTAGGGAATAACTTGGCTTACAAATACGTGTTCAATCTCGTTTGACTTACGTTTATGGTGTTCAATCTATTTGACAATCTCAGTTCGTAAACTCCCTCACCACCTTTCTCGAGTACAAGACGAGGGAATACGTGACTTCGTGTCAACTAAGAAGTCCCCCTCAATGTCTTAATGACCTTAAGTCACGTGAGTCTCACCCCAACGTTATTGATTGCACACAATTTAACTCTCTCCCGAGTTATTGGATCGTTGCGTTGTGTTTACCCTATCGACAATCTCAATTCGTAAACTCCTCGGCCACCTTTCCTGAGTGTAAGATAGGAGAATACGCGACTTCGTGTCAATAAAGAAATGCCCCTCAACATCTTAACAACACTAGGTCACATGAGTCTTTCCCTAACGTCATCGATTGCCCACAATCCAACTCCCTCTCGGGTTATTGGATCATAGCGTTGTTTACCCTAGTCCGAATCTGGGGTTACCTCTTCCGAGTGTCAAACCCCAAATTCTCAATATATCAATCTAATCATAATAAACAAACAATACGGTAAACACAATCCAACTTCGAAGAACAAACATAAATGAAACACCGAAATCGTACGAATTACATTTTATAAATATGTTGTTAATCCCTAAGCAATTCATGTTTAACGAACGACCATAACCATATTTATAATAAAGCACGAGCTAAATATGCTCACAAATTCCTAAGTTAAAGAAATAAAGAAAGAAATCGAAGAACTCAGCCTAGTCCGAAGATTTGTTGTTAAGAACATTCAACGATCGCTTCGCCGTCTTTTTCTCTTTCAGGATGTGAGCTCTCTGTCTAAAACTCCTCAATCCACTGCTAGATATGTTCTAAGGGTGGTATCATGCAAGAGAGACCGAAAATGAGGGAGGAAAGGGGATTATATAGGCTAAATGTCTCAAAAATATCCTAAAAAATATCTAAATTGTGCAGAGGTCACCGCCGCGATGGTGGAGTATGTTGGTTAAGTGATCGCCGCAGCGGTGGAGACAACATTGGAATGGGTGACCATCCTACAGTTTCATCATCGCAGTGGTGGATTTCACTATTGCAGTGGTGGATGTCCAGCAAGAATTAGTCCTCTCTGTATTTTCACCGCCATGGCGGAGGTCTGACGCCGCGACGGTGGGCTATTTTTCAAAATCTTGCCTCCGTGCTTGTTTGTCCACCGTTCTTCGACCGTTCTTAGTTCGATCTGATCGTTTATGCTCTATTTTATACCTTTTCACCCCCCACACCTGATTTATACAAAAAGAATTAAAACTAATTAAAACATAATAAAAACGCTATAAAAAAATACTCTAAAACTAACAAAACCGGTTTGGAAATATATAGGTAGATCACACCTATCAGTATGAAAGCATATCTGATGTCGACTTACATTCATCCAAGTCACCACTCCAATCTGCATCACTATATCCTTGCAAACGTATTTCACCATGATAGCAAAGCATTTAGTATGCGGTTCCACGAAGGTACCACAAGATCCTTTTAACTGCTCTCTAATGAACAATTCCTGGATTACTCTGGAAACGACTAACTAACCTCACATCATAACATATGTCTGGTTGTGTACACATCATGACATACATTAGGCTTTCAATTGCACTTTCATATAGTATACAAGACATCTTTTTTTTTTTTTTTTTTTTTTTTTTTTTTTTTTTTTCAGCATTAGTTCTAGGACAAAGATCAAGACTCAAGGTATTACCATTCTCAACAGGAATGTCTATAAGCTTAACATTATGTATTCGAAATCATTTAAGTATCTTCCTAATACAAGTCTCTTGAGACAAAGTAAGAAGTTTCTTAGAACAGTCTCGAATAATTTTAACACCAAATACATAAATTGCTTCACCCATATCCTTCATATCAAAAGTAAAAGACAACCACTCTTTAGTGGAGACAATCATCCCTCTGTCATTTCTTACCAATAAATTGTTGTCTACATATAGAGTACGGATAATGAAATCATTTTCCGACCGATTTATGTAAACACAATGATCTTCCTAAATCATGATAAAGCCAAAAATAATTATGGCTTGATGAAATGTGAGGTACCATTGTCTAGATGATTGTTTTAGGCCATCAATAGAACGTTTTAGCTTACACACTTTGTGCTCTTGTCTCGTGGCCACAAAATCAATAGGTGATCCATGTAGATCTCTTCATCTAGTTCTCCATTAAGAAAAAATAGTCTCAACATCCATTTGAAAAATTTCTAGATCCAAATGGGTGACGATGGCTAGGATTAGGTGAATGGAGGCAAACCTAACAACAAGTGAAAAAGTTTCCTCGTAGTCCACACACTCTTTTTGAGTATAATCTTTTACCACGAGATGAGCTTTGTACCTATCAATAGATCCATCTACTTGGTGCTTAATCTTTAAAACCCATTTATTTCCCATAGATTTTCGTCAGGCGAAAGATAAACTAGTTCCGATACTTGATTATTTTGCATAGAACTAATCTCATCTTTCATTGCAAGCAGCAGGCGATGATAAGGCCTCTTAATAAGAGGAAGACTCATCTTCCTCTAGTGATGAACACATGAAAAATTCCTCATCAATCCCAAATAGACGTCGAGGAATATTTCCATGTTGACTTCTATGTAGCTGAAAAGTTTGAGAATTATTTTGTAGTATACTCCCACTATTTTCTAAATCTCTCCCACTATCCTCGGCGATCAGTGGCGTACTTATAGAAGGACTAGGATTAATTTATCTACCCTCATCGAGTGATGGTGTAGAGTTATCATTTGACTTATTCAGCTCATAAAGTTCTTTACTAACCCTTAGTTTACCTTTGCTTGGAAATTTATTTTTCATAAATTTGACATCGCGTAACTCAATATCTGTCAGTACGCCTTCAGAACATTTATGTAACATCATATATCCTTTGGAGTGATCAGGATATCCAACAAATGTGCACTTTTGAGCTCTAGGTCCCAATTTTCCACGTGCATGTGATGTAACATGAACATAACCTGCAGATCGCCATGGTCGCAAGTATTCTAATTCTGATTTGAAACCAGTCCATAACTCATATGGTGTAGATGGTACTAACTTGGAGGGCACTCTATTAAGGATATAGGTTGCTATTAATAAAACATCTCCCCAAAAATGTATTGGTAGATTAGCATGTGTCATCATTGACCTAACCATATCCAATAAAATTCGATTTCTACGCTCAACTACTTCTTTTTGTTGTGGAGTACCGGGAATTGTCAATTGTCTAATTATGCCTCTATTATCACATAAGTCCTCGAATTGTTAAGAAAAATACTCACATCCTCGGTCAATAAGCAAAATCTTAAGATTTTTACCTCTTTGATTCTCAACTAAATGAACAAATCTTTGGGAGCAATCCAATGCCTCTAATTTATGAGAAATGAGATAAATATGACCAAAACGTGAGTAATCATCAAGGAATGTGTTAAAATAATTCGCACCATGTCATGCCCTAATATTCATAGGTCTGCAATTGAAGAATGGACTAACTCTAAGGGAGATGTAGCCCTTCTAGCCTTACCAAAAGGCTTTCTTGTGGCCTTTCCAGCCAAACAAGATTCATAGACATGTAAGTTAACTCTAGAGAGTGGACCTAAAAATCATTCTTGAGCTAACCTTTTCATTCATTTTTTCCTAATATGACCAAGTCTTGGATGCCATGTAATAGATGTAGATGTAATAGAATCATTATTACTAGATGTTAAATATGTATCAAAATATAAAGAATCATCAACATCTAGTACATAAAATCCATCTACTATGTGTCCACTACCATAAAACACGGAGTCTAAATAAAATTGAAGAGAGTTTATAGTGAAACTAAAATAAAAACCTAGTTCGGCCATGGCTGCAACCGACATCAAGTTTCGTCGAACTCCAGGAGCATAGAGAATATCATAGAGAAGCACGATGTGTCCAGAACGCATCTTTAATTGATAGGTTTCAATTCCCATCACATCTTCGCTAGTGCTATTCCCCATGTAAGTACGTTGACTCCCAATTGGAATTCCACGATACTCAATGAACCCTACTAGATCTTTTGTGACGTGTCTTGTTGCTCCAGTATCTACAATCCAATCAACAAATGAATGAGCAACCAAGACATGACTGGACACATAGGCGTTATTTTGAAAGATAGAGTTAGTTTGTACCTTCTTTGGCTTAGTGCATTCATGAGCGAAGTGACCAAGTTTATCATAGTTGTAACACTTCAGCTTAGACTTGTCCTTATTTCCTCCACGCTTGCCTTTTTGATACTTTCTGTCCTTTCTCTTTTTATAAGCAGATCCTCCTATTCTTCCTTGTTGTGCTTTGTCTTGCTACTTTCTCTTAGACCCAAATGTCTAGCGATGGCTAGAATTAGAGACAAACATAGAAGTATTACCTTGTGCCTCCAATTCCAAATGAGGCTGTAATTAAGTAAAATTTTTTATATTTTCGTTATGCGTCATTGTGAACTTCATTTGCTCCCAAGAATTAGGTAAAAAGATAAGCACATCTAGGATTTGTTGCTCATCAGATAAGTTGTTACCAGCTGCTTTTAGGTCTCGTATCATAGCCGACATTTTTTGAAAATGCTCAACCATCTTTGCTTTGGGAGATATCTTATAAGTTTCAAACTTAAGTGTCAAGGCTTGCAACCTAGTTGCTGATGTACCGGTAAATGCTAACTTCAAGACATTACACATCTCTAATGCGGTGACATAACCTTTATAATCACCAATGAGATCATCATGCATATATCTTAACATAGTGAATCTTGCACTACGATTTTTCTTGGCCCAATTTTGATAGATTTCCATCTGACGCTAGTGTTGGGCAAAATTACCTTCGGGAGGTGATTCCATGCTATGTGTTTGTATTTCCAGAACTGCTCGCTCATTTAGGAGATACTGAATCTTACGATGCCAAATATCATAGTTATTCCCATTCAGTTTCTCAACTTTAGTAAAGTCTACTACTATATTCGTTAAAGCCATTTCACAACATTTTATGCACATTTAGGATATTAGCACACACTAATTATTTTGTCGCAATAATCAAATCTAAAAATAATACATATCTCTATAGTATAAGATTGAAAATTTCGCTATACTCATAATCATCTCTTGCATTTATAGATTTAAATATCATTTCTAGATACATTATGTGCAAAATAAAAAATGCGGAAAACATATTTCAACTCATCGTAGCCTACAATTTTAATTTTATGTTTTTCTAAATGAACAAGATATGTATATCAAATAAAATAAAATAAAATAATTTATATATAATTCATGCTTATAAATAAATAAAATCAATTTGCATAGCATAACATGGTATACAACTAAGCAAGATAATTGATGCCTTGCATAGCATAACATGGTATACAACTAAACAAGATAATTGATGCCTTGTGACTTAAACAATGTAAGTTATATATACAGTGAAGATGTCAACATATAGATTGTGTTGTCCAAGTGGATGTTAGGTGCAGCTCTATAGTCGGTGGTCCTAGGATCGAACTCCCTTAGGCGGTTTTTACATGAAACCAATAAAGTGAAAGGCATAGTATACAACTAAGCAAGATAATTGATGCCTTGCATAGTGTCACGGGCCGAGCCTTTTGAGGCTAGAAAGTGGACCGTGCGGCGCTAACTAGGGGATCGCCTAGTAGCAAGCCTGAAGATCAGAGGATCTTAAATAGCGGAAGCGGTTTCAATAGCAACGAGTTTCCCTACAATAACACATGCCGGCAATGTAGAGAAGAATACAATTACAATAACAACAACAATTGTATTAATATCAAAGGCTACAAGGTGTGAAAGGCTTGAATGACTTCAAGAGCATGTCCTCCCACATAATACTTTACGGAAAAAAATACAAGTGACCACAATAGACATCATTATACTCGAGGAGTCATAATGGTGTCTTTCTACAAGAAATGAAAGAAATAAACTAAACTAAGCTAATCTAAGCTAAACTAGTTTAGAAAACAAATGAAAAGGGTCACGGACAAGCGGCCATGTGCGAGAACAAGCACTGGACAAGCTAAGACCGTGACATTCTCCCCCACTTGAGCTGTCGACGTCCTCGTAGACTTCTTCTGATACTGCTTCTGATTTGGTCTGCGGTTGTAACGTCTTCTGCTGTCTTCCCGATATGTTGGCTTTGTAGAGCTTATCCACTGAATGAGGATACAGTGGCTGGTCTGCGACAATCTCACTAGATCCCAAGTTGACATCAAAACACTTGTGTAGATTGAAGCACGAATCAATACCCCTCGGAGCATTCCACGACTGAGTATCATGCTTGAGAACCTGCGCGGCGGTGTCCTTGGAATATTGGAATTGAAGTGCTGGATATAAGGCTATAGAACTCAATGCTTGATCCACCACTACAACAGTTGTACCTTTGTTCCCCGAATTTCCGACCCTCGGTACACAAAGTCGGTACTTCCGTCTTTCTGGATGTAGGTCCACCGAAAGCAAGTGGGTCTTCGCACTGTTGGCTGACATGAAAGCGGATTGGCCCAATGGGAACTTGTTATCTGTAGATTTTTCCCCATCCGGATAAGGGGGAAACTCCTCTGGAATTTCTCTTGGAGAAGCAATTCGAACATAGTCAAACAACCCTTTTGCTGGAATCAAAGGTGGCCCTTGTGGGTTAGTTTCTCCCCCACTAAGCATTAGAAGGTCGTCTTGATATTCCTCCATCTCAAGCTGCAGAGCCGAAACGGATCTGTCTTCAATTGAGTATTGCGTTGTAGGAATGATACACGATCGATCTCCCATCATACAAAGCGAATCTGCAAAAGGCATTGGGACCGCCTTAGTGTCCATAAAGAATTCCATCCCCAATACCACTTGAAAATCATCCATGGGAACAATGGTGAAGTTGAGGAACCCATCCCATGGAGTAATCTTCGTGTGTACCGTGTTGGCGACTCCAATCACGGGACTCGCTTCAGAATTCACGGCCTTCAATCTCCCTGAGTACTTTCCGACACGTAAGCCCAACCGATTAGCTTCCTTATCGGACATAAAATTGTGTGTAGCACCAGTGTCAACTAAAGCACAAGAATTCTGCCCATTAATTCGAAGGTCCACGAACATGAGATTCTTCTTCATGACCTTCTTCTTCGCGACCGGCTGTCGCTTCATGGCATTCAACAAACGAATTGTACTCATTTGATAAGCATCAGACTCGTCTGAAGTTTCCTCCTCCTGCTCTACAATATATTTTCCCCGACGTTCCTTTTCTTCCTGAATTGATGCTTGCAGCGCGGACAAAGCATGTTTATGTGGACAATCGGATACATCATGATTCTTGTTGCACAAAACGCAAGGAGTTGGATTTTTATGGGCCTGTCTGCCCCAGTGAGGCTTCTGGTTTGCCGAACCCAGTGATGCCCCTGAGTTGTTGAACGAATGGCCAGATCTTGAGTGCAGACCTCGGCGCGGACTCCTTGGAGGACTCCTTGAATTAGAATTTGAGTTGGGGTTGCTTCAACGTCTTGGTGGGCTTCCCCGAGATGATTGACCTCCACTTCCATCATGATGGGTAACATTCTTGTCTTTCCTCTTATCATGGTTAGTGGTAGGTTCAGGAGAGTAATCAGTTACTCTTTCTGCAGCAGCAATGGCAGCAGATAAATCAGCAGGACGTTGTCTTTGTATTTCCTGACGTACAAAATCTTTCAAGCCATCTAGGAACCAAAACAACTTATCCTCTTGGGACATTGTACGAATGTCCAGCATGAGAGCCATAAACTTCTTGACATAGTCTCGGACTTGTCCGGTCTGTTTCAACTCTCTCAGTCTTCGTCGAGTCGTGTACTCGACATTTTCAGGAAGGAATTGTACCTTAAGTTCACCTTTAAGGTCTTCCCAAGTATTGATAGTGCATCTTCCCTCCCGGATGTCTGCATATTTGGTTCGCCACCATAATTTAGCATCACCACAAAGATACATGGAAGCTGTTGTCAACTTTTCTTCCTCGGAGGTTACTCCGGTGCCCCGAAAGTATTGCTCCACATCAAAGAGGAAGTTTTCAAGCTCCTTGGCGTCTCTTGAACCGCCATAGGATTGAGGTTCAGGAAGGCGAACCCTCGAAGTAGGTTGCCTGGAGTCTCTAGCAAGAGCTCGGTACACAATATTCTTCAAGTCGTCCAGCTCACTTTGGAGATCAAGGACTGACTGTTCCATCTGAGCATGATGGCCAGCGGATGTCTCGGCAACAAGGCCCATCCGTTCGATCAGATGATCGATTTGGGGGTTCTGAGATGTCCCCTCCCCATTAGCATTGGGGCTTCGCAAAAGAGCTAGAGCAGCGTCAATGCGGGAAACGCTTTGTTCAAGCGCGTCGAGACGATCTTTCGTCGACATGGTATTTCACCAATGTAGTCAGGCAACGGATCGGTCCGTTGCTCTGATACCAACTGTCACGGGCCGAGCCTTTTGAGGCTAGAAAGTGGACCGTGCGGCGCTAACTAGGGGATCGCCTAGTAGCAAGCCTGAAGATCAGAGGATCTTAAATAGCGGAAGCGGTTTCAATAGCAACGAGTTTCCCTACAATAACACATGCCGGCAATGTAGAGAAGAATACAATTACAATAACAACAACAATTGTATTAATATCAAAGGCTACAAGGTGTGAAAGGCTTGAATGACTTCAAGAGCATGTCCTCCCACATAATACTTTACGGAAAAAAATACAAGTGACCACAATAGACATCATTATGCTCGAGGAGTCATAATGGTGTCTTTCTACAAGAAATGAAAGACATAAACTAAACTAAGCTAATCTAAGCTAAACTAGTTTAGAAAACAAATGAAAAGGGTCACGGACAAGCGGCCATATGCGAGAACAAGCAATGGACAAGCTAAGACCGTGACACATAGCATAACATGGTATACAACTAAGCAAGATAATTGATGCCTTGTGACTTAAACAATGTAAGTTATATATACAGTGAAGATGTCAACATATAGATTGTGTTGTCCAAGTGGATGTTAGGTGTAGCTCTATAGTTGGTGGTCCTAGGATCGAACTCCCTTAGGCGGTTTTTACATGAAACCAATAAAGTGAAAGGCCTCAATTCGAACCCGTGACCACCCTTCCAATTATTATCACGGTTACCACAGAACCAACACAATATTTCTATACAAGTGTGTGAATCAAAATTTAAAAAACAAACAACGCGCCGTTTCATTAAATAAATGAAACGATGTCATTTTGTGTTGTCTTCTTCACTGTTACAGAACCAGAACCAGAACCAAAAAAATAGCCGATAACAGTGCACGAGTTCTACATTTTCAATCTTTAGGAAAATCATATAAAATCAACCGTATGTCCAAATTTTATGAAATTTATATCGGTGAACTTGTAATGAAACGTATAATTTTTATGTATAAATATTTTCCAGAAATATCAAACCTTTCAAGGAAAATATTTTTCAGCCATGAACGAGAAAAAATAATTTTTCTTCCATGGACTACATGATTTGGCCAAACGAGTCTATAAGACTTCGATACCAATGTATAAAAATGAGAAAATATTAAAACGGAAGTGTACTTTTCGGATTCGGAAGACTCGTTTGCAATCCGTTCTTCGTTTCTTTTCTCGTTGTTAAGAAAAATACTACTAGTGTTTTTTCTGATAATATCTACACACTCACTAACCAAGGTCACTCAAATTATCTGTAATCTGATAGGGATAGAGACCTTCGATGTATCAATGCATATTTATAGAGAAAATTTTAAATGATGTGTCCATTCCAATGGGTATATACAGAAAGGGTATGTCCGTTCTAATAGGTATCTATCGAAAAGACGCGATCCTTAAGATCAAGAGGTGTACCCATTCACATAGTGACTCTCCAAGAAACATGGGACTCATGTGGACGCTCCACGAGTCGACTCGACCCGTTTCATAATCCAACAATCTATTTTTTATTATATTCTGTAAACTTAAAATGGAATATAGTGGTTTCCCACTTTACTTAAACTATGAGAAAATAAAATGTTAATTTTTAAAATGGACATAATGAAATGATATTATGTCAAAGTAAAAAAGGGGTTTTGTTTAAGAGACGATTTAGCTTTTCTAGACTCGTAGTTTAATGGATATCTCTCTCATCTCCTTTGTAAAAGGTCTAGAATTTAACCCTCCTTAATAAATGAAAAAAAAAAACGATATACTAAGAAAAAAAGAAAAAGAAAAAGTAGAAGCATTAACAATTGACTTTTGGAGAGGTTCTTTCCTCTTGCACAGCTACAATTGAGGTGGTCAATAACAGGATTTACCAAGAAAAAAGCGAATTTTTTTTTTTTTTATTTTTTATTTTTTATTTAGCATTGTACATTAGCTGAAATTGAGGTGCCAACTCCAACGCAAGAGTCAAATGGGTAACCAAATCTCTCAACTGTAATTTTAGCTAGCCAAAATGAAAAAAAAACCGATATCCAATGGAAGAACCATTTGGATAGCCAAAATGGTTAGAACCCTAAATAAGAGCCAAATTTGGTTGACCTCTCTTCACTAGCCAAAAGTAAAAATAGGGTACAAATTATCGTTGGGATTTCAAACGGTAAAAAATATTGTAAAAAGATTTCAAACAATACACTTCAAAATTAGTTATAAAATCTGAGATTTTTGAGAAAAGAACTCATCTCGTTTTTCTTTCTTCATTTCAGATTTGAGAGGTCCGATTCTCTTTTTTCTTGAGCTGCGGCGGTCCGATTCACTGTCCCTCTCCGATTTCTTGATGTAATTTGCTGCAGTTCCAAGTTCGTTGTTCTCCTCTTTTGTGGTTTGAAGTTCTTTGCTTTTCTCCTCTTCCTTGCTATCGTTTCACACTGCTGCAATTTTTGGAAGTAAATGTGCTAGGGTTTAGTTAATTAACTTAATGGGTAGTGGGCTTTCTGGTTGGGTTTTTAATTGGTAAATGAGTTTTTAATTAGATTGTTTGGTTGAGTTGTGAGAGTTTGGGTTGGGTAAATGGATTAAGGTTTTTAATTAGATTAGTAAATGGGTTGAGTATTTATAATTAAATGGGTTTGAATTTTTAATTAAATTAGTAAATAGGTTAAGTATTTATAATTAAATGAGTTTGGGTTTTTAAATAAAAATTAATAGATGAAAATGGCTAGTATAAATAGCTAGTTTGGTTGGAATGGATTATTGAATTTGAATAGGCAATCATTATTCAGCTAGCCATTTTTTGATTTGGCTGTCTAAGATGACTAGTATCCATAGGGACCGCTCTTATTAATCACCTTTTTATACCTCCACCTATTGAATGATGATTTCCACCTGAAAACTCAATTATTTGGTGCACTTTTTGCTAGTAAACTGTGAAGATGCAAAACGAACACTTTTTGGCCATTCTCCACCTACCGCCACCCCACGTTGAAAACTCGGTGAATACACTTCTAATTAAAATTTCTTCAATAATTTAATTTCAAATACAGTAAAACATCTCTTCACTTTTCTTCTCAAGGGCAATTCGACTCTGTCAAGTAACACTTCAAATATTAAATTTTGAATTAATCTGAATGTACCAGGCTAATGTAAAAAAATGCATTTTTAAAATCGTTCAAAAAAATGATTAGTCGAGATTCGTATAATCTAGTCTGGACACACGTAACTGTAAAATAAAATAAAAAAACACTAGAACCTCCTATCACAATAAATATGTACAGATCTTCAAAATTACTCTAACCAAATGAATCTCAAATATCACGCTATTTTTCCCAGCTTTAACCGTCAAATTTGAAAATATAATTGATAAGTAATAATGCATATTTACTATGTGGACAAAATATGGATTTAAACAAAATTAAACTAATTAATTTTCACAAATCGATAAAACATATAATTGAATTTAATATATTCTAATAATAAGAATCAGAACCTGATACGCTTATGGTTATAGTGACATCGGACCTGTACCATGATAATCGATCAACGTATTACCTCATTGGCAGCGCACAATACAAATCCATGTCAGCGTCTATCATGCTCATGACTACACGGCCACCTCCATGAGAAGACCCAATTATAATTAAAATCGTGAAAGTTACATCTATCATGTACCAATACTTCGATAAAAATACTATTTAAATTCGATAACTATAATTGAACATTAATCATCGTAAGTATTTTTTTATACCAAGTCCAATATAAAAAATAATGGTTAGGTATAATATAATCATGATCCCAGCATAGTAAAATAATTTTCACCTTTACGCCATAGTAAACATAATTACAGTAAACAATCATACGTGTCTAATTTTTTTCCCAAAAAAAAAAAAAATTATAAAAAAATCTTTACTGTTAGGGATAACCCTATAATCAATCTTAGTTCAAGTATCTTTTTGACTATTTTTGTGTACCATTTAATTGAGTAATTAATTAATCGAGAGACTTTATAGAGATAACTATTCTAGTGGTGGTGTTGTTGGATACATACTAAGTTGAGATATTTTAATTAGTCTTTTGAAGTAGTTAAAGCAACAAGATCAAAACATCTAAAATATTATGAGAAGTAAAATTATTAACTGGGTATGGTACGTAATTCAGATAATTGGCATTTTTGTTGGAGTGAATGGTCAATATCAAGCCAGTAATTTTTTACACTAAAATAACCATATGGATTATATATTTGCTAATCAAGAAAGAACACAATCTATTAGATACGTAGGGGAATTGGAAAAAATAAATAAATACTTAATTAACAACAAAAGTAAATAAATAAAACAGTTTTTGAAGTTCGAAGAACTAAGACAGGTTCGAGGAAAAAAATTAACATTAGGAAAGCATATGATCATTATGGAAGATAATTTTTTTAATTAATAGTATACCAAAAAAATAAGAGAACAATTGTAGGCAGATTGATCGAGGTTAAACTTAAGTTGCACTTACCAACCAGTCCTAAAAAATGGCTGAAACTACCAAATAAACTCGTTACTTTTTCTTTGAACTGAGTAATCCTTATGACATTTCCGTAACTAAAATACCCCAATTTAATTCACCACTTCATAAACATAATGTAATCACCTCCTCCTTGTGCGAAACTAAATTAAGTAACAAAAGACTAACTCTAGATGGAACAAAATGTTTGTTTTGATCTCAATCCGAACGTAAAACAATAACATTTTTACATAACAATTATGTTCGATTTGTTATTTTTAAAATGATATATCAATCACATTTTTTGGAATTATTTATCGTAACGAGTGTGAATGTTATCGTAATAAGTGTAACATTTAGTAACTACACCATGTTACATATAACATTAAAACCAAACTACACCATGCTACATGTAATATTCTTATAACATCAAATCTTACATGTAACATTAAAGCCAAACCAAACAAAATCCAAGATCAAAACCAAAAAAAGTTAGTATCTACACCATGTTACATATAACGTTCATGAAACATCAATGTTACGTGTCACATTACTGTATTCCTATATATATTTGTATGTTCAATGTAACTTCCAATCCAATCAAAACGATACCATAATGTCCACGTCGCATCTGATTATACCCCTTCGTTCTTTGCAAGTGGAATGTAACATTTCTTATGTTGAATCGTATTTCATGTAAATGTTACATTTAACATCTTATAGTTTGTAGAAAACTAAAAAATCTAGAAGTATCATGTGGAATATAACATGAATGTGAAAACTGAAACTAATGAAAAAAAATATAGTAAATTTGATATCGTTTTAAAGATCTTGTTTGGAAGAATCTGAATATATAATTATATTGTAAAAAAAATATGTACAACAATAGTTATTTTCATTTAATAAATGATTTTGTTCAATATAGAAACTCTCAATCCCTATTATACAATTTTCATTGCCGCATATAATGCAAGGACAAATTTGTCAACAAGAAGTGTACGGACGACAATTTTTGGATTGCACTGTCCATAGAAACTCTGATGAAGGACTCCCTTGTTCGGTAATTAATCAGTGGATTTTATTGGTAGATTACCGCTTAATGTGAGTTCAGCTGGTAATTTTCCCAATTAAGTTCTATACTCTTAAAGCATAATCGCGCTCCGACATAAGTGTTAATGGTTGAATAGACGTCTACCTTGGAAGGTACAATGATTACGAATTTATGATACAAACACTCCAAATCAAAAAATCAGGTAAACCTTCTATGTATGGAATCTGATAAATACTTTGTATGTCAAAGTGTGATTAGGGTAGGTGTAATAACCCGGTTTCCTAGGCCGCTACACAGTTTCTGCATTTGGAGAATTAATACTAAAATTGAATAACCAATACTTTATTTTATAAAAATCTAAGAAATTTTACAAATTACAGCAATAATTATAATTATCGATTTAGCGAGTCAATTTTACAACAATAATTAATAAATACAATTATTACAAATTAAACAAAAATTCAAATAAAACTTTATGCGCAATACCATTTTCATCACCCCTGTAATAAAAACTGTGGGGTTGTCAGCCAAAACTCATTAGAATTTTAACCCTTTTACTAGGTGCATTTAATCAATCTGCAAATGAACACATAGACATATTTTTCACATAATTTTCACATAATACGTGATCATAATATCTCATGTAAAACAACAATTATAATAGTAATAACATAAATCACATGGAGAGATTAAATACATATATATTAAAAGAATTAAAAATTCTATATGAAATCCGAAGCCAAAATCCGAACTGAAATCGATATTTTTCTCTCTAAAAAACATTCAATATATATAAACCTATACTTTTCTTAACATGCTTCATTTATATACATATTCACATGTGTTTAATATTATCTTATTACTTTTTGAGCATATATGTGTATTTTTATTATTATTATTATTATTATTATACAATACATACACCTGTTATTCATATATATATATATATATATATATATATATATATATATTAATGTGCTGTCTTCGTTACATGAAGACAACACATTTTAACATATATTATTATTTTTATTATTTACATTTTCTGTCCCTCTTAAAATAAAGAAAATAACATAATAGTCCCAAAACTTTTAAAAGTCAATTTAAAATTAATATTTAACCCCCAAAAATTATCAATATATATATATATATATATATATATATATATATATATATATATATATATATATATATATATATACCATAACTTTCCATAATATACAAAACTACTAAAAAAATATTACACTTATATAGAATAATATTTTTAAAATATAAATTTTCGGTGTATTACAATCTACTCCCTTAAATAAATTTCGTTCTCGAAATTTTATATGAAAACAAATAGTTTAGAATCGCACGATCAAATTAATTACATTCGATTCTAGAACAATTGTTCTCTATGCAAGGTCCCGTACCTGAAAGTCACCACCAATCTACATCCCACCAAAATTCATACTACGCGTCGCCATTTCTGCATTTGCGGTGGCCCATACCTTTTTAACACAATACAACATCACATGGTGCACTTTGGTCGGTAACTCCTAACACAGATAACCAATTATCGAATAATATTATATTTTTAACATTTCAAGCTAACATATTTGCAACAAACATGATAACTAGTAGATAGCCTAAATTCTTCGTGGATTGTCCCGTGAGACTAAAAATAGTCATTCCCAATATCCACATTAAAATCCCAATTTAATTTCATAATCTCATAAATTTTTCCTTAAAATTTCAACACAACCCAATCTTCAATTAACGGAAATTATGAGATACGTCTAAAAATACATACATACCTTTTAACTACATAAATATGTCTCGAGATACATAAATACACTTCAATCCACATAAATACATCTCAAACATATAAATATATCTCAAAAGTTTGAAACTCATGTAATATGTATAAAAATATTACATAAAATCCCCCCACTTGAATTTCTAAAATATCATTCAAGCTCAAGCTAAAAGTCTCAACAATTACCCTACACTCTGACCCTACCTATCGCTAGTAGTGGACCAATATCAATATACTGTTTTCATAATATAAAAGTAATATATGGATCAAGTATTTGTTTTTTTTTTTTTTTTTTTTATCAAAACCCATTTCCAACAAATACTACCATACTGGAAAATATCACAAGTCTGCAAATATCATAAAACGACCAAATTTTAATCAACAGATCAACTCATTTTTATATAATAAAATATCATACTTCCTTACTAATCATATGATCGTTTCACCTTACGATCAGGAGTTATTATATCAACTACCTGCAGGACTCACCTTCCTAAGAAGTCTCAACACAACATATTGATACTGAATTCCATATTCAACTTCTCTAGTCAAATCAACAACATCTTTTTATCACCTGCAAGGCTTGCCTCCTGTCAGGTTTAACAACTTATTCATAATCAATTCCATATTCAACTTCACCACATTATATTATCAATAACATATTCAACTCTACCATATTAATAATCAATATCATGTTCAACTCCACCATGTTGATAGTCAACAACACGTGGTAAAAACTATCATATCATATCAATAATCATCGTCAACAACACCACCATATATCAACTACCTGTAGGACTTTCCTTCTTGACAGGTCGCAACACAAAATCTTACAAGATATTCCTTCGTGTAAGGACCAACAATATCTCATAGGACATGCCATCCTAACAAGACAATTATGGCATAGTAGGATAATAAAATTCATTTTTCACCTTTAAAATTTCATTTGATCCATTTAACACCATAAAACAGTCTATTTTCATCAACATTTTTTTCAATTTAATATAATAATATAATTGGATAATTTACATAGAAGACAATAAACATTTTTCAAACTAATCCTTTTAATAACTTATCCAATGGTTAACGACTAACATGACACTTATCTAATCTTACTTAACTTACTATTGGTAATGGATATCATAACCCAAATCCAAGGTGTTTGCAAACCTAATCTCAATCGAGCTTTACTTGAAAAATAAAAAACAAAATCAAAAGACCAGATGTATCAATTTTCAAAATCCTCAGGGTCCATTTAAATACCTACCCTATACTTGACGGTCAAAAGATTATTTTTCCCAGTAAAATTCAATAATCATAAATCAAACTAATAAGGGTAATTATGGATATTTATCCTAAAATATACTGATGTCATTACCTTTTTAGGCCTTGGAGAGAGATTACTAATTTTAATAGAGGTCAATTTGATATTATCCCAAAACTCAGGTGGCACAAATAATATTGGAAAACTTATATTTTAAACCCTATAGGTATTGACACTTTTCTATATGGTTCCTCTCTATTTGCGCGTTTCATTTTAAATCCCCTACGTATTAGGATGTTTTTAAATGGTCATTCTGTCAAAAAATCGGTCAAATCTAACGGAATAGAGGGGTAAAATAGTCTTTTTACACATTTTTAATTTTTTAATGATTTTTTTTTCTTTTTTCTTTCCTAATCTCTCTCCCTCTCTCTCTCTCTCTCTCTCTTCTTCCCTCTCTCTCTCTTTCTCCTACTCAATTTTCTCTCTCTCTCTCCCTATGAAAACACCCTCTACGGGGGTGTTTTGGCGAATTATTACGTCGCCACTTTCACTGTAAGTGTACGGGTCAAGTTTTAGTATAGATGGGAAGGAGTAAGGGTTGCCGTATCCACAGGGATTGGTTGAGATTATTGTCGAGTACCGTGATTGTCATAACCTAATTTTATCTAGACGATAAAAAATGAAGTTTATAATTAAATATACTAATACTAATTTATCTAAATATACTATAATACTAATATGAGATGTTTAGGGGAAAAGATTATCTAGGGATTAACTTCATTTACTTAAATGTGTTTGATTTTGTTTAGTTTACAGTAACGTTGTTCGACCTATCCGACAATATCTGTATCGTAAACTCACTCACCACTTTTTCCGAGTGTAAAATGAGTGAATATGCGACTTCGTGTCAACGAAGAAGTCCTCATCAACGTCTTAACGACACTAGGTCACATGAGTCTTGCCCTAACGTCATGGATTGCATACTTTCTAACTCCTTCCCGGGTTATTAGATCATCGCATTGTGTTTACCCTAATTCGAATTCGGGGTTACCTCTCCCAAGTGTTAAACCTCGATTTCTCAATATATGTAAGTAAGAATATAATGGAAATACAAGAATGGTAAACACAATCGAATAGCGAAGAACAACCGTTAAAGAAACACAACTCAAACAAACGACATTTTCATAAATATTATTAATCCCTAGACAAAATTCGTTTAGCTCATGGCCATAACTATTTATACAATGCAAAACAAGCTAAACATGCTCAACAAACTATTGAATTTATGAAATGAAAGAAAAGAATGAAAGACTTAGCCGTTGTCCGAAGATTTGGCACTAAAATCATTCAACAATCGCTTCTCTTTCTTCGCAACGTGTTCTTCTCCTTCGGATTTGGTTGCGCACTCCCCAAAACACTCTAAAAATATTATAAACCCTTAGGGGTCTCTCTTGGACGAATGAAGAGGAGAGGAGAAGATATAGGGCTCAAAATATCTAAATAAATATCTAAAATCTGTGCAGAGTGACCGCCACAACGGTGGGCATGTTGGTTGTGTTCACAGCCGCGAAGGTGAATGCGGTGGTGGGAACAGAGACATCCTGTTCTTTCACCACGACAACGGTGGGTTTTTAGAGACTTTAGGGTCTTCTCTGCATCTTGACCGCCGCAGTGGTGGGCTGTAAGTTCTGAATTTTGCCCTTTTGCTTGTTTTCCCACTGTTCTTCCACTGTTCTTGATCCGATTTGATCGTTTATGATTCATTTTTATCTCTTTTTACCCCCACACACCTGATTTATAACAAAAATAATAGAAACGTAATAAAATGTAATAAACATACTCGAAAACTAATAAGTTTGATTTTGAAATAAATAGGTAAATTACACCTATAAAATACCCCCAAACTTGAAATTTTGCTAGTCCTCGAGCAAAACATCCACACAATATGAGAAAATATAACAACTAATTATGAAATTAAAAACTAAAAATAAAAAAAACTAAAAACAATAATGTTCAAGTTTTGAATATCATCTACCGGCCAAATTATTTTTCCTTCATCGGCCCCCAATCCTATCGAGTTCAAGAATAAAACACGCCATGTGGTGTTCTAGAATTTCAACATTCAATGATAGTAGACGTCATTCTAAATCTTGTCCAAAGTGTGCGTGTTAAAACTCAAGTATACAACTATCCGTCGATCGGATTGGATTATCCACCAAATAAGCTCATGACTAAAACCAGAAAGGTATAGGGAATCCATAAGCCTGACCTGGGTTCTATTCTCTACTAATGTAGGCTGAGTAGTTCATAATGATCAAAAGGACTTGGTTCGGTTTTGGAACATTTGGCTAAGCGTATATCGGAATAGAAAACGGGTTAACGTCGTTAACTTAACGTTACCCAAGGCTCAATGCTTGGCACACTCACTCTCAAACCCCCATAGATAAATTGGAAATAATCCCGAATAATCATTTAAGACCGACGTACTCACTTGTAAACAAGAAACAGAAATTGAACAATATTTGCATGTTTTTTTTCCCAACTTACCATACTCCCAAATTTATTTAATTTTTAGAATTTCATGGGTGTGGTTTAAACGAAATAAAAATGATAAGTCCTCGAATACCGAACCAATTAAAAGTTTGCCCAAAACCCAACCGCTCACTTCAAGTAGCATTTATAACTGCTAACTTGATTCACTCAAATTATGCTTTCGATTTAGCGATAAAGGTTTGGAAAAAGTTCAATTGGCTATGGTATTTGATACGTGTTCAGAATTGAAACGGCTCATAAGCTTCGATAGGGTAACGAGAGATAAATAATATTATATGGTAGGCTTAAAAGGCTCAAGCGATCAAATGAATGCCTAAATCATATCTCTCGAACTCCCTCGCCTAGGATTTCGCCTTGAATTTCCCCCAAATCAAGTTCTAAAATCCCTATTGTTATGAATTTGGGTGACGGATAATCATTTTCAAACCAATTGGACAGTTATACATTAAGTTTACATGCTCGTGCATTTAGGATCTACAATAACTTTTACTAAAATGATACGTCAAGCACACTGACCACACATGAATGAGCTTTAAGCTTGACCTCAATAAACAATCAAGGGACAGACTCATTATCCGGTAATAGCCCAGATGAAGTCAAAACTCAGCATACAACAACAACTAACCTAAACACATTTTACTCTAAATAAACATGCAAACAATAAAACAATTAAAACATACTAACATACTACATACTACACATCACTGCCAAACTTAAAATGGACAGTGTCCTCAATAACCCATTAGCAATTGCAATGAAAGCATAAAGCATGAAATTGAAGACGGGAGTTTAGAACATTTACCTGGGACGCGAGAGAATCTCGCCTCTGAATCAAGTCGGCTGTAACGTATCTAACTTATATTTTCCTTGGGTTGCCTCTCAAGAAGCGCCTGCTTTAGGGTTGTCGGCTTAACATGATGAAGGGCTCGTCAAAGAATGACTTCTGTCCATAGTGAGTGTCGTACAACACTACGTATGGGTCTTGATTGTTTATGCCCTCAAGCTTGGAGAGATTTAGCATTATATGGCCCGAGCTTTCAACAACATTCCTCACCGGCTCATGTACTTGGTGGGCATGAAAGGCCGTTGCTAATGGCGACGAAGGACAAGTAAGCAACATCGGATCCTCATAAATATGATTGTCTAGGATCAATGGTGGAATCACAATGTAGATCTTCAATGTTAAAGAATCACAATCGTTGATCCATGCTTGGGTTCCCGTCTCATTCGAGTAATCATATTTGAACTCTTCCAAGCTCCTTCCGCTCGTTTTCGATTCCTCACGATGGCTTTCAATGCATGTGGCATTTGTATCTCCCAGTGCTACCATGTCTGACTCGGCCTCAATTAAGCAGATAAGCTGATCAATTTGCATCTGAAAAGACGTTATGGTCGCATCGATATCAGCACAAACCATCTCAATATAATCAAGACGATCCTCGTGCTTGTTGAACCGGTTATTTGTTACCCTCCAAAAATCCTGAGTCTCTCCCATTATTGTAGCAAATATCTCTTTCAAGGCGGGGGAAGACTCCTTCTATTGGTTTCGGGATGTCAATCCATGGCTCCATAGCGGTGAAACTATCCCCCAAACTTTGATAACTTGGTGAATAATTTCAATACTGAATATCGAACTCCAACTTGTCTTCCAATAACCGATAGACTTTGTCCGCGGTTAATTGGTCAAAAGAGGTGGTACCGTTCCCTCCTTCAAACCAAATTCTGGTTGCGGTTAGTAACTGGTGGTGTGTAATTAACGCACACCACTTTCACTGCGAGTGTACAGGTTAAGTTTTAGTATAGATGGAGATAGTAAGAGTATCGTGTCCACAGGGAATGGTTGAGAATATTATCGAGTATCGCGATTATCATAACCTAATTTTATCTAGGAACAAAAAAATATGTTTATAATTAATAAACACTAATACTAAAATACTAATTAAACTATACTAATACTAATACGAGATGTTTAGGGAAAAGATTGCATAGGGATTAGCTTTGTTTATAAAAACGTGTTTGGTGTCGTTTTAGTTTACTTTAAGGGCATTCGACCTACCCGATAATCTCGATTCGTAAACACACTCACCATCTCTCCTGAGTGTAAGATGAGCGAATACATGACATCGCATCAACTAAGATGTCCCTCTCAACTTCTTAACGACACTAGGTCTCGTGAGTCTCGCCCCAACATCATTGATGGCACACTTTTCAACTACCTCCTCAGTTATTGGATCGTCGCGTTGTGTTTACCGTAGTCCGAATTCGGGGTTACCTCTCCCGAGTGTCAAACCTCGTATTCTCTAATTATCTAAATGAGCATAATACCAAACAATAATGGTAAACACAATCGAAATAGCGAAGAACAACCATAAACGAAACACAAACTCAAACAAACAACGTTTTCATAAAATATATTAATCTCTAGATAAAATCCGTTTAGCTCAAGGCCATAACCGTTTATACAATGGAAAAAGAGCTAAGCATGCTCAACAAACTATAGAAGTTAAGAAAATAAAGAAGAAATGAAAGAAATTTAACCGTAGTCCTAAGATTTAACTCTAAAAACGCTTCGGGATTGCTTCTCATTCTTCGCAACGTGTTCTTCTCCTTCGGAATTGGTTAAACACTCCCAAAACTCTCTCTAAAATATCTTAAGCCCTAAGGGGTCTCTTATGGCCAGATAACAAGAGAGGAGAAGAAATAGGGAACAAAAATATCCTAAAAAATATCTAAATATGGTGCACAGTGATCACTGTGACAGTGGATTCACCACCATGTGGGTGGGCATGTTGGTAGAGTCTTCGCCACAATGGTGGGATCAGGAACCTCTATACAGTTTCACCACCTCGGCGGTGAGCTTCCAGTAGTTTTAGGCACCTCTTTGTATATTCACCGCCGCAACGGTGGGCTGCTATTCTGAATATTGCCACCGTGCTTGTTTTCCTACCGTTCTTCCTCCGTTCTTGATCCAATTTGATCGTTATTGATCCGTTTTCATACATTTTCACCTCAAACACCTGATTTATACAAAAACAAATAAAAACGTATTAAAATATAATAAACGTACTCGAAAACTAATAAATTTGGTTTGGAAATAGATAAGTAATTTAAACCTATCAAATACCCCCAAACTCGAAATTTTTGTAGTCCTCAAGAAAAATACCCACACAATACAAGAAAATATAACAACTAATTACCAAATAATAACTAAAAACACTTAAACAAAATTGTGCAAGTTTTGATTATCATCTATTGGCCAAACAACTTTTTCCTCATCGGCCCCCAATCCTATCAAGTTCAAGCATAAATCACGCCATGTAGTGTTCTAGAATTTCAACGTTCAATAATAGTAAGTGCCATTCTAGATCCTGTCAGAGTGTGTGTGATTAAACTAAAATATACAACTATCCGTTGATTAAATGAGATTATCCATCAATAAAGTTCATGACTTAAACCATTAAGGTATAGGGAATCCATACGCCTGACCTGACTTCTATTCTCCACTAATGTAGGCTCGGAAGTTCATAAAGATTAATAGGTCTTGGTTCGGTTTTGGAAAAATGGCCTAGGGTAAATTGGAAGAGAAAACGGGTTAACGTTGTTAACATAACTTTACCCAAGGCACATTGCTTGGCACATTCACACTCGAAATTCCACAGATAAAATTGAAACAAGCCTGAACATATATTAAGACCGACGTACTCACTTGTAAAAAAGAAACTGGAATAAAACTATATTTACATAGTCTTTTTTTTTTCCCCTAAACAAACAACAAACACACCCCCAAACTCATTTGCATTGTACAATTTAAGGGCTGTGAAAATTGAACAAAAAATGATAAGTGAGTACTCGAATACTGAACCAATTAATAGCTCGCCCAAACCCAACCTCTCACATCAAGTAGCATAACGAATGCTAACTTGATTCCCTCTATTGTGCCTTTGGTTTAGCAATATAGGTTTGAAAAAAGTTTAATCGGCTATGGTATTAGTCAAGTGTTCAGAATTAAAACGGCTATTAGGTTTCGACAGGGTAACGAGGGATAATGATATATCAAGGTAAGCTTAAAAGGCTCAAGCAACAAAATGACTGTCTAAATCATATCTTCTGAACTACCTCGCCTAGGATTTCACCTCGAATTTCCCCCAAATCAAGTTCTAGAATCCCTATTGTCATGAATTTGGATGACAGATAATTGTTTGCAAATCAATTAGATAGTGCTATATTTAGTTTATGTGCTCGTGCATTTAGGATCTACAATAACTTTTACTAAAACTATACGTTAAGCACACAGAACACACATGAATGAGATTTACGCTCGACCTCAATAAACAATCAGAGGATAGACTCATTATCGGATAATGGCCCAGATGGAGTCAAAACTCAACACATAACAATAACTATCCTAAACAAACATGCATACAAGAAAAATAGTAAAACATAACTAACAACATAAACACAAGCTAAAACATACTACACATCACCATCAACTTAACACAGGAAATACCAAAACAACTCGTCAGCGATCCTAATGACATTATATAGCATGATAATGAAGACGGGGGCTTAAAACAAGTACTTGAGTGGCGAGAGAATCTCGCCTCCGAATCAAGTTGACAGAGATGGATCTAATTTTTTTTTCTTCCTTGGGTAGCCTTCTAAGAAGCGCTTGGTTTATGGTCGTCACCTTGACATGCTGAAGTGCTCGTCAAAGAGCAGTTTCCGCCCGTAGTACATATCAAATAACACCACATACGGGTCTTGGTTCAGTACGCCCTCAAGACTGGCGAGATTTGGCTCTGAATGGCTTGATCTTTCAACATCACACCTCACTGGCTCATGTACTTGGTGGGCATTAAAGAACGTTGCTAACGGTGGTGAAGGACAAGTGAGCCACATCGGATCCTTGTAGATGTGATCGTCTCGGATCGAATGCAGCGTCATGAGATGGAATTCAAACAGTGAAAATTCACAACGATTAATATGTGAATTTTCATCGCCGCTCCACACTTGGGTTTTCTATTTTTCAGCTTTATCAATGAACTCTCCCAATTTCCTCTTGCTCATTTCCGGTTCCTCGTGGTGGCTTTCTATGAATGTGGCTTGTGTATCTCCTAAGGTCACCACGTTTGACTCGGCCTCAATCCAGTAGATGAGCTGATCGATTTGCGTCTGAAGAGATGTTACAGTCATATCAATGTCGGCGTAGACTATCTCGATATAATCAAGACGATCCTCATGCTCGTTGATCTGGTCATTTGTTTCTCTCATACTCTCTGAGTTTTCCTCAAAACTATAGGGAACATGTCTTCTAAGGTAGGGAAAGACTTCTTATCTTGATTCGAAATGTCAATCTATGGCGCTGTAGTGTTAAAACTATGAAAATCGAAGGCCGTCATGTCATACCCCCACCCTGGGCCCCCACTGCCCAAGGCCTGGAGTGACGTCGACATGATGCTACCTGCCTAATCAACTAAATACATACATAAATATATATATATATGTACACGTACCACTACCCATTGTTTTTCCCAAAAATATATATTTATCCTTTCCAAAAATTTGGGAATACAACGGTCCCCAAATATTTACAACAAAAATCACAAAAATAAAAATAAAAATGAACCCTCCACGATTCGCATTCGACCGGCCCACCTCCAAAAGGACACTACCTCCAGACTTTTCCTAGTGCCAGTAGTGGACCCACTCCTAACTGCGACACCTGAAACCAAATAATTTATCAATGTACTATCTTCATAATATAAAAATATTTTATGGATCAAGCATAATTATTAAACGCAACGTTTCAAAATATCATAGCATATAATCGCATACCATGCAAGAATCAATTTCCACTGTCATTGAAGCAATAAAATAATATAATTAAGTTAACCAATCCCGATAGTTCATTGTATAGTAAAATACCGCACCCATCATTTCCTACTAGCCATAGGATCGTTTTATCTCACGATCGGGAGTTATGACGGTACCGTATCCTATACAACTGTGCCACCTAATATGACTATCAGTGTTAGGGCCATTTATTATCCCCAATGGTAGGGGTACTACCCGCAGGATTTGCATTCCTAATGGGTCAATCAACCACCCGCAAGACTAATCATCCTAACAGGTCATAATAATCAACCACCTGAAAAAGTAATCCTCCTGACAGGTCATAATATCAACAACCACCTGCAGGACTAATCCTCATAACAGGTCATAATATCAACAACTACCTGCAGGACTAATCCTCTTAACAGGTCATAATATAATCAACCACTTGTAGGATTGGCACTCCTGACAGGTCATAATATATCACAACATAATCAACCACCTGTAGGACGTGCCCTCCTAACATGTCAATATCATCCCGCAGGATATGCCCTCCTGACGGGATCAAACTATGGCATAGTCGGACAAAAATCACTTTCTACATTTAAAATCTACTTAATCCACATAAGTCATAAACTTAATAAACATTTTTTTTGCACAATTTATACAAAAATATAATTTGTAAATTTACATAGAAGAAAATACACTCATCTCGATTTTCGCACTGCGAAAATACCGTCGTCAAAAGACTACCAGGTCGGTGGCGCCTGTGAACTTAACAGCGATAGAGACTAAATTAATATTTTCTTTAAAATAACTCTAATATGAAATACGTGGCCCTAAAATGCACAATTTCCCATTCCCGAATTTTAATTATACAAAATTAATGTATACCCCAGTTCCCCATGTTAATATTAACTGTATAAAATTTATTACCGTAATGGTTACAAAATTACTGTTAATAATTTTTAATTGACGAAAAATAGTAACTAAATTTTAACCTGTTTAGAATCGTTCGCCTGCCGAGAGGTGGTTTTTTTTTTTTTTTTTTTTTTTTCAGCAGGCACACACTCACTCACTCACCGCCGGACAGCATCACATACCTAGCGCCAGCGTTCCAGTCCAACACACATACACACTCACAGTTGAACGGCAACACACACCCACCGATGATCACTCATACACTGTCAACGACCGACCACACACACACACACACACACACAATTGTCTGCACATACACCTACACGAAATCGACGACACACACACACACACACACAGTCACACCATCGAATGAATAAAACACACACACAAAATCGATCGAACAATACACACACATGCACGCCGGATCGAACGGAAGAACACATACACTGCTGGCGTTGAATACACACACATAGTCGACGACTGAATAACGATGATCACATACACACCTCTTTCGACGATCATCTGAACACACACATACACACTGCTGGCGATGAATATACACAGGTACGATAGGCAAACGGCGATGCCACACACACCCCACGCAATCGCTGGATGAACAGAACACCCCCCACATGTTGAACGGACGAGTAACACACACGCACATACACCGCCGAACGATCGACACCCACGTCGGACTGCACATTGCCGACCGAACGACCGACTACCAAAACCTACACCCACCGACTGAACATTACACTCCCTACAATGTGTGTATACACACACACACACACACACACACACACACACATAAGGGAATTAGGTCATTTCCTTCTTAATGAAGGAAATGATCTCATCCCATTATCCCACTTATTTATTTATTTTATTTAAATTACCAAATTCCCACTTAATTATCTTTAGGTTATTAGTTACAACCAAAATCTAAAATTAATATTTTTAAAATTGCTAATTAACCCCTAAATTTTTTAAAATAAATTTGATTTGACACAATTTACTTCATTATTTTCTAAATGTTCTGGAATGCAACTATAAATTATGCGTATGCAAAAATTCGGGTCTTACAACCTTTCCTGCCAAAAGGAAATTTCGTCTCGAAATTTTTCTTATATTGACTGAACAAATACGGATATTTATCTCTCATCTCATCTTCTTGCTCCCACGTCGCTTCCTCTATAGAATGACTATGCCAAAGGACTTTTACCAATGCAATTGATTTCGTCTGCAATACCTGATCTTTACAGTTCAGAATCAGGACCAACTCCTTAACGTATGTGAAATCCTCTTTCAATTCGATTGGTTGAGAAGTCAACATATGCGAAGGATCTGGCACATATGTCCTAAACATTGATACGTGGAAAACATCCTGTAATCTGGATAATTTTGGTGGTAGGGCAAGTCGATAATCCATCGCGCCAACCCGCTAACTAAACTCGCAGAGATATCAGCTCGGCATATAGATTAGTATGAACAACTTGAATATGTGCAACGAAACCCGCCGATTTTCGACTCAATGCATCTGCTACAATATTGACCTTTCCAAGATAATAGTGGATAGTACAATCATAGTCCTTGATTAATTCTATCCAATGTCTCTGCCTTAGATTTAGTTCCTTCCGAGTAAAAAAATATTTCAAACTCTGGTGGTCGTTGTATATTTCACAAGTCTCACTAGGTCATACCTCCAAATCTTCATGACAAACACAAACGCCGCCAACTCGAAATCATGCGTCGGGTAATTACGCTCATGATTCTTTAATTATCGGGAGGCATATGCAATCACATGACCATGTTGCATGAGTACACACCCTAACCCTTTGTGTGATGCATCACTGTAGATCGCAAAACCACTGTCTTCTGTAGGAAGGAAAAATATTGGCACAGATATCAGTCTACTCTTTAGCTCTTGGAAACTCTGGTCACATTGGTCAGTCCACTTGAATTTCAATTCCTTACGAGCCAATCGGGTCAACGGGCAGCTATACCCAAAAATTCCTACACAAACCGACGATAATAACTCGCCAATCCCAGAAAGTTTCAAACTTCAGTCACACTTTTTGGCCTTTCCCATTGGACAACGGCTTCGATTTTCTTTGGGTCAACTTGAATACCCTCCCCTGAGATAACATGCCCCAAGAACACAACTCTATCCAACCAAAATTCACATTTACTGAATTTCGCATACAATTACTTCTCTCTCAAAGTCTGCGACACAGTCTTGAGATGCTCTGCATATTTTTATTTATTTTTGGAATAGATCAATATATCATCAATGAACACGATAATAAACTGATCTAGATAGGGTTGGAAGATCTGATTCATTAGATTCATAAAAGCAACATGGGTATTCGTCAACCCGAATGGCATAATTAGAAATTCGTAATGTCCATACCTCGAACGAAATGCCATCTTCGCCACATCACTGTCCCTGACTTTCAGCTGATGCTATCCCTGACATCCTTTTTTTAATAAATTCCTAGCCTCCAAGACTGAAATCAAATTGATTGGGGTAATGATTCTGTCCCCCCAAAATACAAACTCTAGCTCGCCTGAGACTCGGAAAGTAATTTTTTTAAAAATAATCCATCGTAGCATGGTAGCCGGATAGAAAATCCGTACCCAGTATCACATCAAAATCATGAATATCTAGGGGTAATAGATCCGCTGACAATTATCCATCACCAATCCAAAGCAGACTGTCTTTATATGCACTAAATATCAACCCAGACTCACAGTTCTCGGTAGGTTCTTGCACATCATTCTATATTAATTTCGCTGTGTTTACTAATTCCGTATAACTTTTGATCTGCCTGCCCATCAACCTAGAACATATTTCTAAATCAAATTCTTTTTGGAATCGTTTACATTTCGTCTCTTTCGTTTTTACCCTATCACGAACAAATCAGGACAGGACATCGAATTTAATTTCGTACTACAGAACGATCATCTTTTCCTATTTTCAATAATATGAACTCCCTCTCCAATAAAATTACAAGGTCTTCTTAGTATTGCCTAGAAGGTAGTTTTATGCACACTCTTGGATGTTGTACGCTATGATAGAGTCCATGTATATCAAATAGTAGTGCAATGTGTTGTCCAGTCCTATAATACCAGTAAGGTGTTGTCTAATAATCCAATTAATAACTTAGCATTGGGTGAATCAAGTGTACTCTATCACACTATTGGTTTAACAACTAAAATATTAAGTACTACCTATAGTGAATCCAAATGTCAAGTAATACGAATATGAATTACTTATCAGTTATAACTTAGCATTTAAAACTACTAGCACCCATACAATCATAATCCATCCATCACCACTACCAACAACACCATCCAATCCACCAACTACTAGTATTACAATTTCATCGCACCACTAATCGCCAACTTTATAGTTATTCCCATTAATGAAAAACGAGACTAGGAAAAGAATGCAACAACTTTAACCAGTGGTCAGGCTCTCCTATTTATTTATTACGAATTTACTATGTATTAAGAGAGGGCCAACAACACAAAGAACAATGCATGATGCCAATGTACTATCTAATGTAATACAATGACTATCACTAACGTGCCGAACCGACCTATCGACACCCTATCTCATGGTCCACTACTGGTCAGACAATCTGATACGTCTACAGAACCTATAACCTATGTTCTGATACCAAAATGTTACACCCCCATCCTGGCCCCCCACTGCCCAAGGCCGGGAGTGACGTCGACATGACGCTACCTGCCTAATCAAATAAATATATGTATATATATATATATATATGTATATATATATATATATATATATGTATATATATATATATATGTATATATATATATATATGTATATATATATATATATATGTATACACGTACTGCTACCCATTTTTTTCCCAAAAATATATATTTATCCTTTCCAAAAAATTGGGAATACACTGGTCCCCAAATATTTACAACAAAAATCACAAAAACAAACTGAACCCTCTATGGTTTGCATACGACCGGCCTACCTCCAAAATGACACTACCTTCGGACTCTTCCTAGTGCGAGTAGTGGACCCACTTCTAGCTGCGACACCTGAAACCAAATAATTTATCAATGTACTATCTTCATAATATAAAAATATTTTATGGATCAAGCATAATTATTAAACACCACGTTTCAAAATATAATAGCATATAATCGCATACCATGGAGAAATCAATTTCTACTGTCATCGACGCAATAAAATAATATAATTAAGCCAACCAATTCAGACAGTTCATCGTATAGTAAAATACTGCACCCATAATTTCCTACTAGTCATAGGATCGTTTCACATTACGATCGGGAATTATGACGGTACTGTATCCTGTACAACTGTGCCACCTAACGTGACTATCAATGCTAGGGCCATTTAAAATCCCCAATGGTAGTGGTGCCACCCGTAGGATTTGCACTCCTGACGGGTCAATCAACCACCTACAGGACTAATCCTCCTGACAGGTTATAATAATCAACTACCTGCAGGACTAATTCTTCTGACTGGTCATAATATCAAGAACCACATGCAAGACTAATTCTCCCTACAAGTCATAATATAATCAACCACCTGTAGGACTGACACTCTTGACATGTCATAATATATCACAACATAATCAATCACCTGCAGCACGTGCCCTCCTAACAGGTCAATATCATCCCACAAGACATGCCCTCCTGACAGGATCAAACTATGGTATAGTCGGACAAAAATAACTTTTCACATTTAAAATCTACTTGATCCAAATAAGTCATAAAATCATCCAATTTTAATAAACATTTTTTGTTTTCACAATTTATACAAAAATATAATTTACAAATTTACATAGAAGATAATACAGTCATTACATTCTTCCGAACGAACGACTACCGAAACCCACACCCACCGACTGAACATTACACTCCCTCTAATGTGTACATATATATATATATGTATACACACAAGGGAATGAGGTCATTTCCTTCTCAATGAAGGAAATGATCTCTTCCCACTATCCCACTTATTTATTTATTTTATTTAAATTACACAAATCCCCCTTAATTATATTTAGGTTATTAGTTACACCCAAAATCTAAAATTAATATTTTTAAATTTGCTAATTAACCCCTAAAGTTTTTAAAATAAATTTAATTTGACACAATTTACCCCGTTATTTTCTAAATGTTCTAGAATGCAACTATAAATTATGCGTATGCAAAAATTTGGGTCTTACATGCCATGTCTTCCAACAACCAATAGGCTTCATCCGCTGTTAGTTGGTCGAAAGAGGTGGTACCATTACCTCTTTCAACCCACGTTCTGGTTGGGGCTTGTAACCCATCGAGGAAGTTCAATAGTTGAGACTCCCTCGGTAAACGATGGTTCAAAAATTGGAATAGAAATTTCTTGTAACGATCCGAAGCACTATAAAACGGCTAAGAAACCCATTGAAAGAAATGCAAAAACACTTGTGGATTTAACATTGTCAGGTACCCTACAGGAAAACAAAAACAAAAACTACAAAGAAACAATTATAAACACAAGAAATGCCTAAAGTAAAATTTGGTCATTTACTCATAATATCTATAATAATCTAAAAACCAATCCCTGATAACGGCGCCAAAAACTTGGTGGCGTATAATTAACGCACGCCACTTTCACCGTAAGTGTACAAGTCAAGTTTTAGTATAGATGGGGAGAGTAAGTATATCGTGTCCATAGGGAATGGTTGAGATTATTATCGAGTATCGCGATTATCATAACATAATTTTATCTAGGCGAAACAAATGTGTTTATAATTAATAAATACTAATACTAATATACTAATTAAACTATACTTATACTAATATGAGATGTTTAGGGAAAATATTGCCTAGGGATTAACTTTGTTTACAAAAAATGTGTTTGGTCCCATTTTAGTTTACGTTAACAGCGTTCCACTTATCCGACAATATCGGTTCGTAAACTCTCTCACTACCTCTCCTGAGTGTAAGATGAGTGAATACGTGATTTCGCGTCAATGAAGAGGTCCCCCTCAATGTCTTATCGACACTAGGTCATGTGAGTCTCACCCCAACGTCATTGATTGTACACTTTTCAACTCCCTCTCGGGTTATTGGATCGTCATGTTGTGTTTACCCTAGTCCGAATTCGGGATTACCTCTCCTGAGTGTCAAATCCCATATTCTCTAATTATCTAAATGAGTATAATATAAAAGAATAATGGTAAACACAAACGAAATAGCGAAGAACAACCATAAGCGAAACACAAACTCAAACAAACAACATTTTCATAAAATATATTAATCCTTAGACAAAATTCATTTAGCTCATGGACATAACCGTTTATACAATGGAAAAGGAGCTAAACTTTCTCAACTAACTACCAAAGTAAAGAAAATAAAGAAGAAACGAAAGAAACTTAGCCATTGTTTGAAGATTTGACTAAAAAACGCTCCGGGATTGCTTTTCCTTCTTCGCAATGTGTTCTTCTCTTTCGGAATTGGTTGAACACTCCCAAAACTCTCTCTAAAATATCCTCAGCCCTAAGGGGTCTCTTATGGATAGAGAAGAGTAGAGGAGAAGAAATAGGGAACAAAAATATCCAAAAAAAAATCTAAATCTGGTGTAGAGTGACCGTCGTGGTGGTGGAATCACCGTTGCAGTTGTGGGCATGTCGGCAAAGTCTTCATCGCAACAGTGGAGGTAGTGGTGGGATCCGGAACCTTTTTGCAGTTTCACCGCCTCAGCGGTGAGCTTCCAACAGTTTTAGGTGCCTCTCTTCCTATTCACCGCCGTGGCGGTGGGCTGTTATTCTGAATATTACCTCCGTGCTTATTTTTCCACCATTCTTTCGTCGTTCTTGATCCAATTTGATCATTATTGATCCGTTTTTATGCATTTTCATCTCAAACACCTAATTATACAAAAATGATTAAAAACATATTATAACGTAATAAACGTACTAAAAGACTAACAAGTTTGGTTTGGAAATAGATAGGTAATTTACACTTATCAGTAATCCATCGAGGAAGTTCAGTAGTTGACACTCCCTCGGGAAACAGTGGTTTAGAAACCGAAACAATAATTCTTTGTAACAATCCCAAGCACCATAAAATGACTCGGAATCCCATTGAAAGAAATGCAAAAGTACTTGTTGATCTAACATCATCAAGTACCCTGCAAGAAAACAAAAAACAAAACTACAAAGAAAATATTATAAACAAAATAAATTCCTAAATTAAAATCATAACATTTACTCACAATACCAACAATAATCTAAAACACAATCCCCAACAATGGCGCCAAAAACTTGGTGGTGGATTATTATGTTGCCACTTTCACCGTAAGTGTATGGGTCAAGTTTTAGTATAGATGGGAAGGAGTAAGGGTTGTCGTATCCATAAGGATTGGTTGAGATTATTATCGAGTACCGTGATTGTCATAACCTAATTTATCTAGGCGATAAAAAATGAAGTCTATAATTAAATATACTAATACTAAAATACTAATTTATCTAATTATACTATAATACTAATATGATATGTTTAGAGGAAAATATTTTCTAGGGATTAATTTATTTACTTAAATGTGCTTGATTCCATTCAGTTTACAATAATGGTGTTCGATCTATCCGACAATCTCTGTATCGTAAACTCACTCACCACCTCTCCCGAGTGTAAGATGAGTGAATATACGACTTCGCGTCAATGAAGAAATTCCCATCAACATCTTAACGACACTAGGTCACATGAGTCTTGCCCCAATGTCATGGATTGCACACTTTCTAACTCTCTCCCGGGTTATTAGATCGTCGCGTTGTGTTTACCCTAGTCCAAATTCGGGGTTACCTCTCTCGAGTGTCAAACCCCAATTTCTCAATATATTTAAACAAACATATAATGGAAATACAAGAATGATAAGCATAATCAAATAGCGAAGAACAACCATTAAAGAAACACAACTCAAACAAATGATTTTTTCATAAATATTATTAATCCCTAGGCAAAATCCGTTTAGCTCATGGCCATAATTATTTATACAATGAAAAACGAGATAAACATGCTCAACAAACTGCTGAAGTTAAGAAATGAAAGAAAGGAACAAAAGACTTAGCCGTTGTCTGAAGATTTGGCGCTAAAACCGTTGAACGATCACTTTTCCTTCTTTGCAACGTGTTCCTCTCCTTCGGATTTGGTTGAGCACTCCCCAAAACACTTTCAAAATATTATAAACCCTAAGGGATCTCTCTTGGATGAATGTATAGGAGAGGAGAAGATATAGGGCTCAAAATATCTAAATAAATATCTAAAAATTGTGTAGAGATACCACCGTGGCGGTGGGCATGTCGGCTGTGTTCAAGGCTGCGGCAGTGGATACGGCAGTGAGAGCAGAGACATCCTGTTCTTTCACCGCCGTGGTGGTGGATCTCACCACTGTGGTGATGGGTTTTCAGAGACTTTATTGCATTCTCTGTATCTTGACCGCTGCGGCAGTAGGCTGCAGGTTCTGAATTGTTTCCTTTTGCTTGTTTTCCCACCGTTCTTGATCCTATTTGATCGTTTATGATCTGTTTTCATCCCTTTTCACTCCACACACTTGATTTGTAACAAAAAGAGTAAAAACATATTAAAACATAATAAACATACTCGAAAACTAACAAATTCGATTTGAAAATAGATAGGTAAATTACACATATCAGAGGAAGATAGGAGAGGGAATTGAATGGGAAAGGGAGTTGAGCAGGAGAGAAAGAGAGAGTTAAGCGGGAGAAAGAGTGTGATAGAAATCAAAGAAGAAGAAAAGAAAAAGAAAAAATAATAAAAAATTGATTAAAAAATAAAAAAATATAAAATGACAAATTTGCCCTAAAAAATCAGTTAGTTTGGATGGAATTTCTGACGGAAGAACCAAATAAAAACATGTTTATACTTAGAGAGTTTTAAATGAAACGTCTAAACGGTAAGGGACCAATTAGAAAAGTATCGATACCTAGAGGGTTTAAAATGTAGTTTTCCCAATAATATTATCCCTATTTGGATTTGGCCACAAATACACAACTTCAAATGATAAAAGTGAACATTTCAACAATCAAAAAACATCACCACAAAGTTAAGTAGATAAAGTAAATAAACCTTAAAAAAAATAAAAAAATGAAAGAAACAAGATATATGGCCATGTTAACCATGAACAAAATCTCATTGCTTATTATTATTTTTAAATATTACTTCACTTATTGTAAGTGGTCGGTACCATAACCTAAGCTTAGGGTGGTCGTAACCTATGCTCCTATACTACTTTTAACGACACGATTTTCTAAGATTGCCATGCGATTTCTCCCCTCAGAGAATCAATACTAAAACTGAATAACCAATACTTTATTTTATAAAAATCTGAGAAATTTTACAAACTACGACAATAATTATTATTATTGATTTATCGAATCAATTTTACAACAGTAATTAATAAATACAATTATTACAAATTAAATAAAAATACAAATAAAACTTCATGCGCAACATCGTTTTCATCGGCCCTACAATAAAAAGTGTGGGGTTGTGAGCTAGAATTTTAACCCCTTTATTACATGTATTTAATCAATCCACAAATAAACATATAGATATTTTTCTCACATAATTTTCACAAAATATGTGATCATAATATCTCATGAAAACAACAATTATAACTGTAATAACATAAACCACACCATACATGGAGAGACAAAATACATATATTAAAAGAGTTAAAAATTCTATCTAAAATCCAAAACCAAAATTCGAACCAAAATCGACATTCAATATATATAAACCTGTAACTTTTCTTAATATGCTTTATATATATACATATTGATATGTGCGTAATATAACTTGATCACCTTTTGAGCTATATTTGTATATTATTATTATTATTATTATTATTATACAATACATACATGCGTTATATATATATATATATTAATGTGTTGTCTTCATTACATGAAGACAACACATTTTAACATATATTATTATTTTTATTATTTACATTTTTTATGTCTCTTAAAATAAAAAAAATAAAAATTAATTATATACAAAAACTCTTAAAATTCTATTTTAAATAACATAATAGTCCCAAAACTTTTAAAAGTCAATTTAAAATTAATATTTAACCTGGAAAAATTATCAATATATATATACCATAAATTTTCATAATATACAAAATAATTCAAAAATATTACACTTATATAAAATTATATTTTCAAAATATAAATTTTCGGGGTATTATAGTGAGAATAAGTGAAAATTATATATAGTGAAATAAAGATTAAAATCTCATATTTATACACCAATAGGTATCACATGAACTAATGCAATATATAAAAAACAAACAAAACCACAAAAAATGACCCGATAAATGGTCACCATCGTTCAGCAAGAGTACTGCTAGTTTTTATAAGCAGACTGGAAGAGAAGAGTTCCGACCACATTATTCCAGGTGATTAAACTAGATATTTTTTACTTTAATAATCCACACCATATTACTTCTTTTGAGAACACAAAGATAGAAATATTAAATACAGTGAAAATTATTGAAGAGATTCTTTTTATGAAGTTCATATTAATTGAATACAACTGTGATGTGTTGGTAGACTTCACGCATAGTTAATGAAAATTCCATAAAATAATTATTTTTTATGCGGAAAAAATAGAATTATTTGAATTTTAATTAGATGATAAAGTAGACGTGTTCAAGACAAGGCTTGTGGAGAAAGGATATACTCAATGTCAATGAGTTAAATATGAGAAGACATTTTGGTTAGTCATCATGTTAAAGTACATTAAGATTTTATTGTCTATTTAGTGTTGCATAACATGACTATGAAATCTGATAGATAGATATAAAGATGAACTTTCTCAATAAAAACATAGAGAAAGAGATTCAAATGAGTCAACTAGAGGATTTCATAGCCTAAGACAAACCAAAAGGTATGCAAATTACAAAGCCAATTTATGGACTTAAGAAAATTTCAAGAAGTTGGGACATTCGTTTTGATGAGGCTATCAAATAGTTTGGTTTACCTCCAAAATGTTAATTATCCACGTGTTTAAAAGAAACTGGATAGGAAAGCAATAAGTGTCCTTGTGTTGTATGTTAATGACACCCTATTGAATTGAAATAATACAGGGACGATGTCATAAACTAAAATAAGATTTTCTCAAACTTTCACCATAAAGGATTTGGAAGAACCATCCTATATACTAGGTATAAAAGTATATAGAGCTAGGTTAAAAAAAATAGTTGGATCCCAATCAGGCTACATAGATAAGGTGGTGGAGTGATTTATCATCACGAATTCCAAGAAAGGATTTCTTCCAGTTCAACACATAAATTATCTCTTTTATTAAAAATGAGTCCCAAAACTCCCTGGGATAAGGACACGATGTGTAGGATTCCATTTACTTCTGCAACTGAAAGTCTCATGTACATTACGCTATGTATGAGGCCCGATATAAGTTATGATGTAGGATTGACCAACATATATTAAGAGGTACCAAGTTTGGGACAATGGAAAACCATGAAAATCTATCCTCAAGTATTTGAGAAGAACCAAATACAAATTTCTTGTTTATGGATGAGGATAAGTAAGAGTTAGTGGTTATACACTAATTCGAATTTCCACTCTGATGTGTTTGATAGGAAGTCAACTTTCGGATATTTGTTTTTCCTTAATGAGGGGGTTGTTTGGGGGAAAGTCGTAAGCAAATTACAACTGTAAATTCTACTAGTGAGACTGAGTAAATTTTCGTGTTTGATGCAACTAAGGAGAGTGTCTGGATTAATAAGTTCATCACTATACTTGGTTTGGTTCTAACCATCAACAGAACTATAGCTCAAGCAAAAGAATCCAAATCTTAAAAAAAATTCAAACACACATGACTACATTTTATTTAATTCGAGAGATTGTGTAAAGAAATGATAGTGACTTTAAGAGAGAATACACATCACATAAGTAGTGGATCCACCCACTAAGATGATAACTTTGTAGTAGTTATATCAACATTTCAAAAAGATAGATATTAGATATTGTACCAATTTTTTTTTTATAATGCTAGTGGAAGATTATTGGATATAAACCCTATAGTCACTCATATTTTCATCATTTTGTGAATTTTTCAGTAATATTAAAATCTCAAGTATTATTTGATAAAAGGTGTTTTTGACATACTTCTTTATTATATCATGTTATTATAGAACCCTAGACAATAAACTAAAATGACTTACATTTTAATGTTAAAAAAAGAATGAGATCATAGACATTTTCGTAATTCATATCCTAAATATTCTCAGTCATATGCATAATTTTTAACAATTTGAACTAGTTCATAGGGTGTTTTCTCTTTGAGTATGGTAAGCTTCATAACCATTAGTAGGAAATAGTAGAACCATAAGGGGTATTACTAGTTTGGCTATAGAACAATAAAAAAATAAAAAAAATAAAAAAAAACTAAAAAAGAAACTTGTAGAAAAAAACAAAAGAGAAAAATAGAAAAAAGTGAACTAAAAAAATTACAAAACAAAAAAATGGGGCAAAAGAAGTTAAAAAGGGGTTAGGTCTCTAAAATGCCCAAACAGGGTTTGACTGGCGTAAAACTAAAGAGTTAGTGTCTCCCTAGTCATTATGACTTATAGGAAGAAACATAAATGAATTTGGATAAGCGCTTTCAAGAGGACATGGAATTTGAACACTTAAAGAAGTAAAAAAACGAATCGGGTGTCCAAAATGACCAAACGAGGTCCGATTAGTACAAAACTCAAGGGATAGAGCCACCTTGACCATTAAAACTTGTAGGAATCTTAGATAAATGAATTTATATAAGTAGTTTAGGATTTATGTGAAAACGTAGAATTTGAACACCTAGCGCTCGGTACACGGTATTTGAGACGAAATCGGAATGATCATGTGAATGGTCATTACATTCCTATGTTTGGTGTAATTAAATCTCATTCACATTACCAATGATTCCCTATCCCCACAAAACATGGGATTAACCACTACCAAGATAAATTTGGTACTAGTTAATCTCAATTACATGTGATTAGGTTTAAATCATTCATAGACTAAAAAACAAGAATAAATACTAGCCAATTATTTAAATTGGAATGAAATTTAATTAAATTAACTATTATACCATTTTAAAATTTAATTAAATTACTCTTATACCCTTTGAAAATTTAATTAAATTACTATTTTAATTTTTGATGTCATTCCAATATCACATGTAATCCCTTTTGTCACCAAGCATATCAATGCTAATGACCATTTCATTCCATTATCATACTAATTTCAATATTATTTTCTTTCCAATCCATTCCATTCCAGCGTACCAAATGCAACGTTAAAGAAGTTAAAAATGGGTCGGGTGTCTAAAACACCCAAACGAAGTTTGATTGGTGCGAAACTTGAGGTTTGGTACCAGATCGTTTATTAAGACTTGAAAAAAGAATCAGAAATGAATTTGGATAAACAGTTTAATTTATGAGAAAAAATAGAATTTGAACACTTAAATAAGTTAAAACGGGATCGGGTGTCCAAAATGCCCTAGTAGCATCCGATTTTCGCGAAACTCGAGAGTTAGAGTCTCCCTGCCCATTAAGAGTTGTATGAAGAAATGGAAGTAAATTTGGATAGGAAGTTTAGGATTTATGTGGTAACATAGAATTTGAACACTTAAAAAAGTTAAAAACGGGTCCGGTGGCTAAAACACCAAAATAGGGTCCAATTAGTGCAAAAATGGAGGGTTTAGCATCACCCCGACCATTAAATTTTTTTGGAAGAAATGAAAATAAATTTAGATAAACAATTTAGGATTTATGAAAAAAATAGAATTTGAACACTTAAAAATTTAAAAAAGGTTTAGGTGTCCAAATCGCCCAAATAGGGTTCGATTAGTGTGAAACAAGAGGGTTAGAGTTTCCTTGGCCGTTATGACTTTTAGGAAGAAATGAAAATAAATTTTGATAAGCAGTTTCGAATTTATGTGAAAACATAGAATTTGAATACTTAAAGAAGTTAAAAAGGATTCGGGTGTCCAAAACACCCAAACAGGGTCTGAATAGTGCGAAACTCGAGGGTTAGCATAGGTCTGTCCATTAAGACTTGTAGGAAGAAATAGAATTGAATATGGATAAGCAGTTTAGAATTTATGTGGAAAGTTAAAAAAGACCAAAAGTTAACAAAAAATTAACAAACCTGAACAAAAACTGTAGGGGAAAAAAAAATAGAGCGAAGAATATTAAAAAAAAAATGAACTGAAAAAAAATAAATAGAATCTTTAAAAACCAAAACAGATCATTTGAAAGGATAAACTGAAAATATTAAAATAAAATAAAATCTGAACACAATATTTAGAAAAACAGAACTTAAAAAACAAAACACAATATCCCAAAGACTGTCAGTTGGTATAAGGATCTTAAACACTAAATAATGGGTAGTTTGGTAGTGCCAATTGCGCTACCTTTGTAATTTCGGTAATTTGTTTTTAAAAATAATAATATTTGTTCAACTCTTCGGAGAAAATACGAGGAGTACGTTGTACGATGCCAAGGGATATTAGGATCTTAAACACTGCATAGGATATTCCTTGCCAAAGGTTGGCACTTGATATTTATGGCTTATTTGGTTTGACGGAATAGAACGAGAGTAGAATAAAATGAAAGAACTAATAGAATGAGAAAATGAATGCAATAGAATTGTGAATGAAATCATTATTCCATTCACTTATTTGGTTAATATGGAATGAGAGAGGAAATAAAGTAATACAATATAGTAAAATTTCTATTATGCCCTTATGAAATTATTATTCTGTTATCTTATTTAGTTGATATGAAATGAGTGAAGTAGTGAAATATAATAATATTTTCATAATGATCTTTCAGATTTCAATTTGAATATATATATATATATATATATATATATATATATATATATATATATATATATATATATATACTTATACTAAAACCAACTATTTTAAGTTCACCATATCGTCTCCAAATATTTCAACCATATGAAAACATTAACATTTACTTAACTAAACAATCAACCAAGAAAAACATATCATAAGCTTTCATTTAAAAGTAACTTTACCCATTTTTCGTTTTTAGTGTCACCAAGGAAGGGGAAAAGACTGGTTGTGAAAGGACTACCACATATTATATAACTGACTTTGTACTTCAATATCCATGAGGCCAACAAACTTCTATAGCTCCCCATTAATCTTCATTTGTTTCTCAATCAAATCAAATCCCACAACTTGGCTCAAGAGATTTGTAAACTCTTTCATTTGTGTAATAACAACTTAGGACACCTCTTTCATCCCATTTATAAGTGTATCATCAAAACATCATCTTATTTGATTTAGAAGTGATCGCACTGTATTTGTGAGATTTTATACCCCTTAATTTAGGTTTGTTAATCCTTCGAATAGGGTAGATTATTATAAATAAAGTAATTTTAGTTACTTTTGTATGTTTTTGAAAATGGATAAAAAAGGCGTTAAGTTGAGACAAATGGGATTAAAAACAATATAAAAAATTGATTTATTTCATATGGTTGTTTAGGTTTTTGAAAAAGGAACAAAATGACGTTGAGTTAGAGTGAATCGAATAAAAAACATTTAAACTATGGCAAGCCGAACAAAATACAAACAAATGAGACTCCTACAGTGCTGAGCCTGCTACAGTCCTGCCCTCTACTTGCACCCCTGATATTTTGATCCCTTTACGTTTTTACCCCTCTTAATTATGTTTTTGTCTATTTAACCCCCAAAATATCTTTTGCCTATAAATAAAGGGCTTGGGATCAATGTAAGGACACACAATTTTACAAGAAAATCACCACTTTGTAAATATTTTTATTTTTTCTTCTTTTATTTTTATAATTATTGTGGAGAAGAGGAAGCTTAGATCTTAAGGGTACAAAGTATAATAATTTTGTTTTTGTCCGTTTTTTCCGCAAAATATCTTTTTCCTATAAATAAGGGTTTTGGGATCAATGTAAGGACACACAATTTTACAAGAAAATCACCACTTTGTATTTTTTTTAAAAATTATTGTGGAGAAGAGGAAGTTTAGATTCTTAAGGGTACAAAGTGTAAAACGGTGTTTTTGAGGATTATTTTCAAAAAAATACTGCTTTATAGAACGATGAGCAGCTAACTTCATCTAATCAGGTTAGGATTGTGGTATTTTATTGTTAAAATTATGTAATATTATAATTTTAATTTAATTTTGGATTTGTTTAAACAATTATATGACGATGAAATTTTGATTCTAAAGTCAATTGTATCGTTAAATTTAGAACGTGACATCTAAAATTAATGGTCACGTAATATTTTTCACAGAGATTTATTATTAAACTTGATGGTCTATGCCTTGATTTTAATTCACCCTAGATTAGATTAATGTAGGAATTAAATATTGCAGATAGATCATGCTTGAAGAATGATAAATCCTATTTCTTTGAGGTTTCTGCCCTAAAGGTTCGGAATGCTCGTTTATAGAAATCCAAGTTAAAGGAATAAAATATGAAAATGACATAATCTTCGAAATACGAAACCCACAATTCCTAACCTGATTCCATATTTTTCTTAAACTAAGATTGAGGATAAAACCATGTGTAATTAACTGAGTTTTATGTTGTATTGATTCCAAACAAATTAAAATTCAACTTTTATGGTTTTCCAATTAAATAAATGATTTATCTTTTATATTATGTATCATTGATTGGTTAAACAAGAAACATATTTTGAATTTTGTATTTTCCATTAAATTGTATACAAATAATACATAAGAATTACTATTTTCTAAAGATCCAAACAAACCAACTTGAGATTTACATCGGTGGATTATGAAATCCTATTATTTTTCTATATTTTATCTAATTAATTTAATAATTTTACTATTTATTTAGTTTTTCATTTTTTTATTAAAAAGTACCCCAGTTGAACCTTCATCGAAACATAAAGATATTGGACCTTCCGTTTCTTTCAAGATCCTCCACCACATCTGCTAGAGCCTTAACATTTCTTCCAATAGCTCTATCTTTTCCAAAAATAATGCTCAAATCTTCATATAATGAAAATTTCGCATTCCTTAACATTTCAACATCTTTGTGAACCAATAATTTTAGAAATTCATTTAATTGACGTACACAATTCTATGATAAATTTACCACATAATAAGCATCATACTTTTTAAATAAAATAAGAAATATGATATTAACATTACTTTAACACACAATAGGCATCCCAAACTGGCTTGTTGTGACACTTTTTAATAGGATCCCTACCTAAACCACTTGTATTTTGCCCAGACAATAAATTGTATACAACAACAAACTTGGCTTTCAATGTTTTTATCCTTGATTTAACATGTGGCCTTTCCTTTAGACCATTGATAAGTCGATGTCTGATCATTATATCTTCATAATTAATTGCTAATCTTGAGTGATTTTTAGTGTTTTTATTGTTAGAGTCTAATTCTAGTCAGTTTTATTTTGTAGGAATCAGTTAAATGAAGAAAATGGATGAAAACAGAAAGATCAAAAAGAAAAAACCAAGCAGAAGCTTGGGGCCGCAAAGCCATTAAAACGGCACTACAACAGGGATTTTGTGTTGTATATTGGCACTGCAGTGCCAACCCCTTAGTGCTGCAGCATAAACCAGTACCGTCTTTTGGCGCTGCAGTACTGTCTTGCGCTGTTTGGCGCTGCAGCCTGGATGATTTGGTGCTGTAGTGCCGTTAATTCTACTCTAATCTTAAGTAAAAGCGGCGCTGCAACGGGGACGTGGGGCTGCATCACCAACTTACAAATCTGAAAGATGAAATGAAGGATTTTTGGCTGGTTGGAGGGAAGAGGGAGTCTTGAACGAGAATTAGATCTGAACATTTGGGGAGCCAAATTGAGGAATTTTAACTGGTGAGATTGCAACTTTGGAAGCGAGGAGATTGGAATAAAAATTGAAGATCTGAACTACTTCGTCAAATCTAGTTTTTCTTCTTCTCTTATCTCTTTACTTCCTGTTCATGTTAGATCTGAGATTTGTGATTGTTAGTTTATTACGAATTATAAGTTTACGTTTGAATAAAATTAAAGACAGGTTGATGAACGATATGATCACGCTCGGCTAATTCGTTTTTATCTAGGGGGTGTTAAATGATTTTGTAAATAACTATGTTTTGAAAATGTAAGACATTGTTAATTGGATTTCCTATTTTAATCATTTGTATTCTTTGTGCTTATTTGTTAATTTATGCGAGAGGTAAATTAGATATCCTAGATAGGTAAGATTAGGCATTCAAGAGGTGATAATCTTATATATTGAAATATGAGATATACAACCTTTATTGTATTGAGTACGAGAGGCTAATACAATCTAGGTAGCTATTTAATGGGTGAATCTTAAATATTGGATAATTAGTTGAGTTGAATAGAGATATTAACTCAAATAATTATACAAATTATGTCATTCGAGAGATGGAAGTTAGGTTAATTTAGACATTCACAGCTAATGATGGGACATAAATACAATTAGCAAACATAAGGATTAGCATAGTTCCGCAAAGTGATGTCAACCCCCTCTAGAGCTTTATTCTCATCAAAGATTCTATAAAAGTTCGTTAGTTAGTTAATTTCATCGTCAATCGTGACTCAATTATTAATCAAAATTCTCACCAAATTATTGTCGATCGCTGAAATAAAATTAGATCATTCTAACTGCAGTACTTAGTTAATTTTGTTTTACCAATCCTTGAGGGAACGATACTCACTCACACACTTTATTACTTGTTCAACCTCGTGCACTTGTGAGTAACGAATAGCAACTTGATTTTGCAACAACTACATCCAGGCAACTTGGACTGAAGTTTTGCTTCTATCTCAATGAATGTACCAGATTTGAAACCATTATCAACTTGGAAAGATCCACTGTTATGCAACTCAAGCAAGCACTCAACAAGCTTACCATCTTCTTCAAGAGTCCACTTCGTCTTATTTCTACTAGGACCTCAGGCTTGTGGCAAAGACAACATCCTAATATACACTAAAAAGTTAAAGCAAAATAAGAATATTTGATATTTAAAACATGAACCACAATAAGATTGCAATACCCAACATTTTTAGATCCTATACGTAATGAAAATATTTGATATTTCAAACATGAATCACAATAAGAATGCGATCTCTAACATTTTTAGATCTAAGACATAATGAAAATAGTCTAACATTTAAAATATAGAACTACAACTTCAAAAACTTGAAAATATATCCTACATAACTCATGTACTTTCTCTCCACTCATTATACATTTCATTAGCAAGGTTTGTTCGCCAAGTACTTTATTCACTAGAAGTCTCGATGACATGAGTTGATTCACCTTCTATATGTCCTTGCCCTTGTCCTTGATATTGATTAATTAAATGCTTAATCGGATTTGCTTCCATAACTTGTCTAATAAAATTATGGAGCAAACAACATACTATGATTATTCGATTTTGGGTCTTGCTTGGATAGAAAGAAGAACCTCTAAGTATTCCCTGTCGTATTTTGAGAAAGCCAAAACATTGCTCAATAACATTCCTAGCACTAGCATGTTTCATATTAAATAACTCTTCTAGGGTGTGTGGTTGGTGTCTTTCCCTCCACTCATTAAGATGGTAACATTGGCCACGAAGGGGACATGAAACCCTTCAAAATTTGTGTACCCAACATTGACAATGTTGATCCCGAGATTTTGAAGGACAATTAAGGGTTGATGTTTTTGGTGGAAGTAATATGTCTATTGAGTGTTTCAGTATAAGAGTTCCAATCAAAGATTGAATCATGAAGAAATTATCAAGAGTGCAAAGATGGACAATGAAGAAATAAAAAGTATTGAAGATTTTGAAGAAATTAGGTGAAAACAACTCAAATACTCTTATACTATTAATGTATCCCGAATTAGGATCACACACGACACTAATTGATGTGTTATATTTATGTGTGTTTGATTTAATGAAATGTACGATCATAATTAGTGTTCAAATATTTGCTGCTATGTGAAATTGAAAAATAAAAATTGACCAAAGTGAAAATAGTGTTTAAAATTGAATTTTACTGTTAATTGTGTTAACCGCGAAAAGAAATCGGTTAAGGGGATTAAACGATAAATTTTGGAGATAAAATAAGTGGAAAAAAGAGTATCCAACATTGATCGGTGAGCCGACCAATAGAGGTTCGATCAACCGATTGGTTTTGGGCTAGAAAGTATATATCTCTAAATCGATCGGTCAACTGGCCAGGAGAGATTGGTTAACCAATTAGCCAAGTAAAACTCTCTGAATCGATCGGTCAATCGACCGAGGTTTAATTTTGGCCTGGATTAGAAGCTGAATCGATCGATTAACCGACCATGGGGTATTCGGTCAATTGACTACCTTTTTTGGTTTGGTCTATGCTATATGCTAAATTGTTCAATCAACTGACAGGTAGGGGTTCGGTCAAACGACTGTGCTATTTTAGATTTCTAGGAAAGGTTTACTAGTCGTCTTTAGTAAATCTCAACTGATGTGAAGAGAAATATTTAGTTCTTAATTGGGAGAAGTGTCATTTCATGGTCAAGGAGGGAATCATCTTAGGCCATTGGGTCTCTTCCAAGGGGCTTGAGGTGGATCGGGCGAAGATTAATACAATCGAGAAACTTTCACCACCGATTAATTTGACGGGAGTAAGAAGTTTCCTAGGCCATTCCAGCTTCTCATAAAAGATTTTTCTAAAATGGAAAAGCCGTTGTTCCATTTACTTGAAAAGGACTTCCTATTCATATTTAATGATGCTTGTGTGGGAGCGTTCAATGCCATGAAGGAGAAATTAACCTCGGCTCCGATTATAGTCACCTCTGAATTGGAATGAGCAATTTGAGATCACGTGTGACACGAGAGATTATGTGGTTGGAGCTATTTTAGGCCAACACAAGGAGAAGATTTTCTGATCAATATACTATCTAAGCGAAATGCTAAATAATACACAGGAGAATTACACCACCACGGAAAAGTAGATGTTGGCGGTGGTCTTTGCTAGTGATAAGTTTCGTTCTTACATTATAGGGTCCAGGGTGATCATCTATATGGACCATACCGCCATCCAGTACTAATTTGCAAAGAAGGATTCCAAATCTCGTCTAATCCGGTGGATTCTCTTGCTTTAGGAATTTGATGCTGAGATTCGAGACAAGAAGGGAAGTGAGAATGTTGTAGCCAATCATTTCTCACGACTCGTGTTAGAAGATGTTGGTCATGATTCATGTATCACAGAAGTTTTCCTGGACGATCAATTGCTCAATGTTGAATTTAAACTTCCATGGTTTGCGGATATAATCAATTATCTCGCATGTAGGGTGTTGCTGCCGAACCCATCTAGTTCCCAAAGAAAGAAATTCCTATTTGATGTGATGCTTTATATATGGGATGACTCGATGTTGTTCAAGAAATGCCCTAATCAAGTCATCTGACAATGTGTTCCAGATGTGAAAATCTCAAGCATTTTATATCATTGCCAATTATCACCGTGTGGAGGGCATTTTGGAGCAACACGGATAGCCACTATGGTGCTTCAATCAGGTTTTTACTAGCCGATGTTTTTTTGTGATTCATATACGTTTGTAAAAACCTATGATCAATGCTAGAGGGTCGGTAACATCTTGAGGCGGCATGAATTTCCCTTAACATCCATTCCTGAGTTGGAGTTTTTTGACGTTTGGGGAATTGATTTTATGGGACCATTTCCTCCGTCCTTTGGTTAGGAGTATATCTTAATGGCAGTGGATTACGTGTTAAAATGGGTAGAGGTTGTGGCCATGCCGACCAATGATGCCGAAGTGGTTCTAAACGTTTTATAAAAGAACATAATGACAAGGTTCGGAACTCCTCAATCCATCATTAGTGATGAAGGAACCCACTTCTGCAAAAAAATGTTTAATACTCTACTGATAAAGTATGCAATTCGACATAAGGTGGCATTTATTTACCATCCCCAAACAAAGGGCCAAGCTGAAGTGTCCAATCGAGAAATCAAATAGATCTTGGAGAAGACGATTTACTCCAACCGTAAGGATTAGGTGGTGAAATTAAATGATGCATTATTGGCATACCGCTTGAGTTTTAAAACATCGATTGGAATATCTCCGTATTAGCTGGTGTTTGGGAAAGCTTGCCATTTTCCAGTTGAATTGGAGTACCATGCCTATTTGGTGAAAAAAAAGTATAATTTTGATCTTAATGCTTTGGGGAAGCAACGTCTCTTTCAGCTCAATAAGATGAAGGGATTTTGGAACGAGGCATATGAGAACTCCAAACCATATAAGGACAAAACAAAGAAATGGCATGACAAGCAAATCGTCAAGACAGAGTTCAGCCCAGAGCAACGAGTGCTACTTTTCAATTCTCAGCTGAAACTCTTTCCCAAGAAACTGAAGTCTAGGTAGTCCGACCATTCCGTATCAAGCAAGTATTTCCATTCGATTTTGTTGAATTGGAAGGTAATGACAGACGAATTTTCCGAGTCAAAGAGGAGTGAATCAAACATTACTATAGAAATGAAGAACGAGTTGTAGAGAGTATCTCTCTCGTTGACGACTGATGTGGATCGTTTCTAAATCTAGCTAGGGACGTTAAATTTAGTACCTTTTTTGATATACAACCCATGGGATTGGTTCTTGCCTATTTTTGCTAAAATAATTTTTTGGAGGTTGAAGTGATCATGAAGCTTGTTTGTTGAGTAAATGGAGGATCTAGTATGTTTGGGAAAGTTAAATGATCATGAATGAGAGGAAATAGCAGAACGAGAACGAAGCGGTGGCCGGTCGTTGGCAAAAATAGAGAAAAAACAGTAGAGATGCAGCAGGCCTGCACTCATTGCAGTGAGAAAAACATTTGCTGCAGTGACAACAAGGTAGAAGGGTCACTGCTATTTTCTCGCTGCAGTAAGAGCGCCTTTGTTTCGATAAATAGGGGAGCCTCTTCATGAACTCCCTATTTCAAAACCCTAACGCCCGAAATCTTCTCCAATTTTTCTCCCAAGCCATTTATAACCTCAAATCCATCCCCCCATCCTCAAAAATAAAGATCCCCACCACAAATCAACCACAAAATCACCATTCCAAACCCTAAATTCGGTGGTTGTAAGGGTTGGAGTTCAAAGTGGAGAGATCTTCATTTCAAACCATTGGGCACTCGAAAATTCGTCGAGTAAGTTGTTTACAAATCCCTTCTACTTGTGTGCTTTCAATTTGTTGTTGATTTGCTTGATTGGATTGGGTTTGGTTGTGAAATTGAATGTGGTTTGAAACCCTTGAGTTACCCCATGCGATTTTATGTGCAAATATGAATGTGGGTCGGTTTTTGGTAAAGAACACATTGTTTTGTGGTGGTTTGAGTGTTGGACTCAACTTTTTACTGTGAAATCTTTTGGATCTTGTTTTGAATTCTTGAATTGTTTGGGGGATTTTGTTTGTGTTCTTGAGGTTGTGGGTTCAAAAATCTAAAATTGTGAAGCCACATTGTGATTGGAAAGGGTTTTTGGTGTATTGATTCGAAGAATAACTATGCCAAAGAAAGATGTTGCAAAACGACAAAGGGGTGAGGCATTCGGTTCACGAGCCATCGATCCCGCATGGGATTACGATTCAAGCAGTTTCATTTCAAAACAAGCAGAGCAACATTTTAATCAGTTTGAGCACGAACGAAATCGCATTCATGAACGCGGCTTTCACTGAACTTGATGACCTTCTAGACAATATTGCGAATGTGATCCAAGAAAAAGGTTGGAAGTGCTTCTGTAGGTAACCAGGCCGTAGTGATGTTACCTTGGTTCATGAATTCTTCGCAAATGCTGTAGTTTGCGAGAACAACATGACTATGGTACAAAATCGTGTGGTGAAGTTTGATATTGAAACTATAACGAGCACCTGCGATTGCCTACTGAGGAACCAGATGAATATTCAGACGAAGACGAGATGAAAGAGGATTTGGACATAGTCACCAAGATGATTTGTTCAAGAAATGTGCGTTAGGTACATACGAGGCCAGATCTAGCTATTTTCCCATCGAAGCACTTGAATAATTTCTTGAAAATATGGTTCCACTTCATCTGTGCCAGACTACATCCGACAGCTCATTTGACTGATGTTACAAAAGACAGGGCCTTAACTCTATATTCTATTGAGACTAATCAGCCATTGAATTTCGGTTTTCTCGTCAATTCTACCATCTAGAACACCAAAATCGGCCTACCCTTCATCTCTTTTCTCACAAAGCTATTTCGAAAAGTGAGAGTTGCAATCTCTGACGATAACTTGTGCCACCCCAAAAGAGCTTTGGATATCCTATCCATAAAGCGAATGTAGAGCAACGAAGTTGAGGGTATAGATGAAAAACATGCAGGGTTGTCCATAGCCCAAAATTCTGGGGTTCCTGTTAGAGCGAAAATCACATTGGACAGTCTTCACCAACTAGTGGTGTACCGGGAGGAGCAACTTCAAGCTCTATGTGTTGACACCACCGCGATTTGAAATGAACAATACCAAATTCGAAATGAAAATGCTGAATTTCGAATGTACCAGGACCAGTACAACCAAATGATATATTAGGCTCTCCAGTACTTCGGAATGGCAGCATGCTATAATATGAGCGGCTATCTCCCGATGTACCCACTTTCTGTACATCTTCGGCAACTACCACACAATCCTTCCTATCACGACGACAGTGGGGACTACTGCCTAATGATGGTCAGCAGGAGGTGAGAATTCAATGTTTCACCTCCCAGGTACGTGTTCAAAACCCTTTTCGTCATCATGCTACATGCCTATTTTTGGGATCGATGTTGGGTCACTATGGACACTGAGCAGTCGAAGTTTGGGGGGATGTTTATGTTGTTTTGTATGCTTTATGTTTGTGTTTTGTATGCTTTATGTATTGTATGTTTTTCTTGTTTAATGACTTTTTGTTGGTTATGTAGTTTATGTGGTTATGTAGTTAAGTTTAAATAATTGTTGAACGTTATGTAGTTTAAGTTAAATTGTTTTTTAGTTTCATGCATGTTTGTTGTTAATTGTTGTGTTATGTAGTTTAATGGTTGTTTAGTGAACTTCAAGCATGTTTGTTTAATATTAGTGAAAGTATGTTTGTAGAAGTTGCTTTTGTGTGTTGAGTTTTGTAGTTCTTCTGGGCCATTACCTGATGATGATATTATCCCCTAGTTGTTTATCGAGGTCAAGGGTAATGTGCATTCATGTGTGTTCTGTGTGCTTGAAATCTCGTTTTAGAAAAAGTCATTGTGGATCCTAATTTGCACGAATACGTAGACTCAATGTACTAGCTCTATAATTGATTTGACGCCAATTATCCAGTAGCCAAGTTCATGATAATTTAAGGGATTCTAGAACCTCATTAAGGGAAACTCGAGGCGAAATCCTAGGCAAGGTAGTTCAGGAGATATGATTTAGGCATTCATTTTGGTCGCTTGAGCCGTTGAAGCCTTCCATGCAAAATATTTTACCCCTCGTTATCCTGTCGAAGCCTGTTTTCCATTTCAATTATGAACACGTATCAAATAACCTGGCCAATGAAATTATTTCCAAACCACTATCACAAAACCTAAGGCACGATTTGAGTTGAAATCAAATTAGCTTTTGTTTATGGTACTTGAAGTGAGCGATTAAGTTTTGGGCAAACTTTTGATTGGTTCGGTATTCGAGTACTCACTTGTTATTTTTCTATCGTAGTTCTACACTCGTAAAATTGTACAAATCAAATAAGTTTGGGGGTATGGTTGTAAAAAGAAAAAAAAAAACATGTATAAATATGGCTTTGTTTTTGTTTGTTTAGCTAATTGAGTACTACGTTTTAAAATGTAAGTTCGGGGTTGTTTCAAATTTGTCTTTGTGGGTAGGTATGTGTTTGAGTACCAAGCATAGTGCCTTGGGTATCGTTCATCTAAATATGTTATCCTATTGTATATTCCCATTTTACCTTTGGGCAGTTGATAAAAACCGAACCAAATCCTTTTGATCTTTTTGAATTGCTTAGCCTACACTAGTGGAGAGTGGAACCTAATCTTGCATATGGAAATGTTATACCTTATTGTAATAAGTCATATACTTTGTTGGTGGATAATCCAATTCGGTCTTTGGATGGTGGTATAATTAGAGTTTTCGCACACACACTTGGAAAGGATCTAGAATGACGTTTACCATTATTAAATGTTGAAATTCTCGAACACCACATGGTGTGATTTTATTCTTGAAGTCGATATGATTGCGGGCCATTGAGGGAAAACTTTTTGGAAGATTAGTTGAATTCAAAACTCACACGTTGTTATTTTTAGTTCGTTTGTGTTTTTCGTTTTTAGTATTTAAGTTTATTAATTAGTTGTGGTAGTTTATTTTATTGTGTCGGTGTTTTCCTCGAGGACTAGCAAAATTCTAAGTTTGGGGGTATTTTATAGATTGATTTCATTTATATATCTCTAATCCGATTTCAGTAGTTTTTGAGTGTTCTTGTAATGTTTTAATTTGTTTTTATGTAAATTAGGTGTTAGGGGCGAAAACGGTTGAAAATCAAGGTAATTGTTAGGACGTCGGTGAAGAAATATTGAATAATGAGCTAAAAAGACCATTCTGCAGCCCTCTCGCTGCAGCACCAGCAGCCAAGGGCCACTAGCCCTTGATCGCTGTAGCGATAAGTGGCTAGTGGCTATTCTGTTGGCTTCTCGCTACAACGATTAGCCACCAACTGACAACGCGTTATTAGGATAGTTTTAGGATATTTTGCATTTCTTTTATACCCTTTCTTTCTACCATTGCCAAGGACATTTTTAGAGTGCCCTTGATCAGACCTAGTAAGAGGAGAACAACATTCGATAAAAGAAAATGTTCTTGGAGCGGATTTTGCAGAAGTGGAACCATCCACTTTACAGATTTTCCATTTCTTCTTTGTTTCTCTCTTTGTTTCTAAACATTGTTGGTTGTATGATATTGTTTATCTCATGTATTGTTGAATATTCAATTATGATCATGAGTTGCTAAGCATTTATTATCTAGGGATTAATTAGTTCATGAATATACATGTTTGAGTGAATCTTTATTTTGTTAACGATTGTTCATCCATATTCGATTGTGTTTACCATTTTATTACATCCATATTATGATTTGTATGATATTATGGTTGGTTTGAGAATCCAGGGTTTGGTATTCGGGAGAGGTAACCCCGGATTCGAACTAGGGTTAAAACACAACACGATGTTCTAATGTTTCGGGAGATTATTAGAACGTGTGCAATCCGTGAAGTTGGGGCAAGACTCATGTAATCGTTCAGACGCTAGATAGGGATAGCAATGTTGACATTGTTGCATATTCACTCACTTTACACTTAGGATAGGTTGTGAGTAAGTTTTAGATACCTAGATTTTCGGATAGTTTAAATATCATTAATGTAAACTAGACTAAATCAAACACGTATAAGTGAACGAAGTTAATCCCTAGGTAATCCATTCTCATAGCATTAAATCCAAGTATTTGTCTTTAATTAGTTTTCAAATAGCGAACACATATCAATTTTCTAATTGTCTAGATAAAATTAAGTTATGTCAATTGTAGTACTTAACTAGTTTTAACGGCAAATCCTAATGGATGACACTCGATCTTCAGATCCACTTTATTACTTGTTGACCTCGTGTACTTGCGAGTAGAATCAAAGCGCATTTAAATATCGCAACAGGTACCCTAATGTTCTGGTTCTTGTCCTTTAAACATTGATGAATTATTTGATGTCTATTAAGAACTGTTATTATATAAAACATTGTTCTTCGTACAAAGTACATCTAACACACTAAGCAAACAAACGGTTAAATTTGAATAAAAAAACAATGAATTGAATTCAGAAATTTTGGACCTAAGTTTTGTTGTTCTCAGATTCATAGGTGATGACAATAACTTAAAAATTCTTTTGGGAAGTTCAAGAGGAGTATTCGCTAAAGCTAAAATTTGTTTTTAGAAAATATTAAGCAAAAGAGATTTATAAATTTCTCTTATGAAACTAAGAATCTTGTTAGATATTTTAATTGTAATATTATGAGGCATACCATAAGAAGCTATCTTTAAAGATTATTTAAAGATAAACAGGTATGTGTTTCTAAAGGAATGAACACTTAACCAGCTAATAAGATCGGACCCACATAGATTGGTACCACTTCGGAACTATTTGAGGTGCTCTTTGCAGGTTATTCTGAAAGTATATTTAAGTAAGAAAAAATGCTTCCTAGATAGTGGTTGTTCTTTGCACATGACAGGAGACAAATCTAAATTTATGTCTTTAACACCTAAAGGCAGAGGTCATGTGACATTTGGAGACAATACTAAGGGTGAGATCATCGGTAGAGGTAATATTAGTTTCCTCCTAAGAAGCACTTGGTGTAACGTCCTCAGCTTGATATGGAGAAGGGCTGGTCAAAGAGTAAATTTCGCCTATAATATGTGTCATACAACACAATAAATGGGTCTTGGTTATGACGCCCTCAAGCTTAGAGATATTGGGCAATATATGCCACGTACTCTCAACTCAACTCTGGTCCATCTTATGTGCTTAGGAAACTTGAACAAACAGTGCTAAAGGTAGAGGAAAAATGAGCCACATCAGATCCTCAGTGATATGATTGTCTTTGATTGGTGGTGGCATCATAGTTTCAATCTTAAATAGTGAAGATTCACAAGTGTTGTGTAATGATTGTTTATCCTCGATCCATTCTTGGGTTTTCTATTTATTTGAATCATAGTCATTAAACATACCAAAGTTCCACCCGCTCCTATTTGGTTCCTCAAGGTGCATTTCAGATATGGATGTGACATTTGTGTCTCTCAGTGCCACCTTTCCCAACTCGGACTCAATGTAGCTAACTAGTTGACCGATTTGCGTCTCAGGAGACTTTACGATCATGTCCATTTTAGCATAGGCCATCTCAATATTATCAAGACGGTCCTCATGCTTATTGAGATGGTCCTGCATTCCCCTCAAGAAAACCTAAGTTTTTCCCATGATTGCAGCAAACATTTTTTCCAGGGTAGGAGAAGACTCTACAAGTTGGTCCGGGGTGTCAATCCATGGCGCCAAAATATTGGAATTATCCCCCAGGTTTTGGTGACTTGTTGAAAAATTCCAACTCTGATAGTGCAACTCGGCTATGTCTTCCAACGATAAATAGGCTTTGTCCGCGGGTAGGTCGTAGAAAGAGGTGGTACCATTTTCTCCTTCCACCCACGTTCTTGTTGCGGCTTGTAACCCGTCGAGAAAGTTTAATAGTTGACAGTTATTCGGGAAACCATGACTGGGGAACCGAACGAGCAACTCCATGTATCTATCCCAAGCACAATAAAATAACTCAGAATCTTGTTCAGAAAATCGCAATAGCACTTATTGATAAGACATCTTCAAGTACCTCGCAAAATAAACAAAACTCAAAAAACAAAAATTAGAAATAAAAAAAAATATCTAAATGAAAATCAAATTACTTATTCACAATATTAACAACAATCTAAAAACGCTAAATCTCCAGCAACGCTTCCAAAAACTTGGCAGCAAATTATTTTGTCGCTATGATACCGCAAGTGTATGGGTCAAATTTTAATAGTACCCACAGCAATTGTTTTAAATTATCGTTAAGTACCATAATTATCGTAACTTAACCTTATTTAGGTGATCGAATTTTTGGATTTTTAAGCTAAAATAACTAAGACTAAAATATAAATACAAAAACAAAATATAATAATGATTATCTTTGCACTAATGTTCTAGGGGCTTCATTTCATCTCGTCATTCCCGTGTTATCCTATTAAGAAATTATTAGTTAATTCCGTTCATTCAACAATCGAGTTGTCTAAAACTCACTCACTACCTCTCCCGAGTATAGAGCCAGTGAATATGTAATCACTTCAAAACCTATATCCCTATCAAGAGTTTAGATGATTACATGTATCTTGCCTCAAACTTATGGATTGTACAAGTCCTAATAATCTCCCAAAACATTAGAACTTGTGTTGTGTTTAAACCTAGTCTTAATCTGGGGTTCTCTCTCTCGAGCGTCAAACCCCGTATTCTCAAATCAACCCCAATACCATATACAAGTATATAATTAAATCATTATAAAGATAACACAATTGAATTACGATTCTTATTGATAAATCTAGAACTCGATTACCTCCCGATTTCACAAGATCATAAATTCCCAACTCGAATACTTAGGTATTGATTTCCTCCCAGATTCACAACAACCTAAATTATGAACTCCTAATTCTGGTTACAAATTTAACCTCTCCCGAGTATAAAATTCTTATCCTAACATCATCTAACTCATTTCCACATGAATCAAACACATTAGGCCTAGGAGATGCATAAAATAGAATTAAATCTAACAATTAACAGACTAGTCTAACACGATTTAAACGAGATTACATCAAGACCTAGATCTAGATTATGAACAAAACATAGAACAATCCAAGACCAATATTTTCAATAAATTCATAGATGCAAAGATGTTCAATACAAGATTACAAATACGAAATTTAAATCACAAGATTAGGGAAAGAGAAAGGAAGAGAAAAGCTCATTGTGGGTTTTGAGCTCTGAATGTTCAAATCCAAGCCACCAATAATGTTTTCCTTGGTTGATATCACATCAAAATTCCATCAATTGGTGTTTTCTAGCCCAAAATTACCTCTTGTCGCTCCAAAAATTGCTTCTCCTCTTTTCCCATTCATTTCTCTCTATCCTTCCTTCAAAATGAACCTTAAAATATCTATTTAATGTGTTAGATTTGACTGTCAGTGCTGAGAAATATCTCTCTACGGTGAGCTAAGGGCAGAAATACTGCCATTTTCTTATTGCAGCGAGCAAAAACTCTTTGTAGTGCGCTCAAGGTAGCTACCGACACACCCTTCATATTTTGGACCTATCTTTCTCATAAGAACTCTGATTGAGTTTATGTAGAAACATATGGAAATATAAGACGTATATATATAGCTTTCATGATTTGAGATTTTCCAAAATTAAATTGCATCATTGTCAAAAATGGTCTTGAAGTTACTACACCTGAACCGATTTTTCTTCTTTTTTCCCATTTATTTATGAACCTACAAAAAAACACAAAAACATATTAAACTAAAAAAAATAATTGAAAAAACACAAATATTTGAATCTACAAGTACTTGATTTGTTGATAAATAAACCACTCATCAAATACCTCCAAACTCAAACGTTTGCTTGTCGTCAAGCAAAAGAAAAGAAAATAAAGAAAATACAAATCAAGTACTAAAATGCTAATGATAAAATTGTGAGTTTCGTATTGAATCAACAACCCTGCAATAATCTCTGCAACCACATGCTCCAAGCTCAAATGAAATGCGCACATAGAGATTATCTAGAATTTCAACTTTCAGTATCAATTTCAATCCACTCAAGACTCTATATGTGTCCGCGCGTGCACAATCACTCTCACCTAACCAAACGAGCCCGATTAAATATATGTGCTAAGGAGACATTGAACGATCTCTAAGTAGTATATGAAAGAACAATCATAAGTCCATTTTTCCTGTCACTTTCCATTAATTATGTAGGTACATATGTCAAAAGGATTTTAAAGGTTGTAATGTATGGTTAGGGTAAAAGGTAGATGAAAGTGTCATTTTTAGGCTCAAATCACCCTAGGCATGCATTACGACTCATGGATCTTGCACAATTTCCAAGAAAAAGAAAATTCACCGACTCTCTCTTTTCATCAAATGTTTTCTCTTAATTTGACCCACAATGTATTATTCACAAAACAAACTAAACCGCAATTTTTTGTTGGTGAGAACCGTACCCCCAAACTCAAAATCAATATTGTCCCTAATGTTGCAGGGAAAACAAAGGGACAAACGAGATACTCACCACTATACTACAATATTATTATTTTTTACATAAACAACACAAATATAACAGGAAACAAACTTCCTAATCCACAAATGATTTTCCAAATATAACTCGTGCTAGTCCTTACGCTCAATGAACCATGTAAACATGCCAATTAGATGCAGGTTTAGAAAGTGGAAAAATATGCGGTGGGTTGGATGCACAAATGTGGGTAGTAAAAAAATTAGGCAATTAGGCTTAATGGGGTTAACGAGGGGTAAACAATTTTCTCAGGGTTAGATTCAAAGTCACAAACAATCCGAAACAAATGCCTAAATCATCTCTCCAAAATCACATAACCTAGTATTTCACCTCACGTTTTACTCAAATGGGTTCTAGTGTTCATGAGATGTCAAATCCTACCTAAAGCACATAAAAGTTCTCCGAGTACGCAAAAGGCCAAGTGATTGTGATTCATGGTGCTCAAGTGTAACGAGTCCAGAGTGAATTTCAATTAACATAAGTCAAACACACAGACATCTCAATTCAATGCATTTCAAAAGACCTAAGAGAACATCACGTCTCTAAACTTATCATTAATTTCAAGTCATATCAACTCAACAAAACTCAAAATTTATTCAAACAAACTAACAAAAGGAAAAACAAACTAAAAACATGGGCAAAAGAACACAAGATATAGGGTAAAAATTACGCACATAATCATTTCCTAATCCAACACACAAACGCCAACATATGTCTCACCCTCACACTCAAAGTAAAAAATACAATCAAATTAAGAACAAGGGAATAGAACATGTATCGTGGAGGTGAGACATTATCGCCTCCGAGTACAGTCAGTGGTGATGCTTCAGGTAAGGTGACCTATATGGGGATTTCTCCCATAGTGTGCATCATCAGGCTCCATTATATGAAAACTTGGGTTGCCTCTTAAGAAGCACTTAGTCTAATGTCCTTGGCTTGATATGGAGAAGGGCTCGTCAAAAGTGAGTTTTTCCCATAATATCTGTCATATAACACAATAAATGGGTCTTGGTTATGGATGTCGTCAAGCTTGGCAAGATTTGGCAATGTATGGCGCGTACTCTCAACTTGACTCTGATCCGTCTTATGTGCTTGGGAAACTTGAACAAACAGTGCTAAAGGTAGAGTAGGAATAAGCCACATCAGATGCTCATAGATATGACCATCTTTGATCGGTGATGGCATCATAATTTAGATCTCATAGGGTGACGATTCACAAGTGACATGCTATGATTCTTCATTCTCGATCCATTCTTGGGTTTTCTCCTCATTCGAATCATTGTCATTAAACATACCCAAGTTCTACCCACTCGTATTCGGTTCCACATGGTGGATTTTAGTTATGGATGTGACGTTTGTATCTCTCAGTTCCACCATTCCTGACTCAGGCTCAATGTAGCTAACTAGTTGTCCGATATGCGTCTCAAGAGACCTTACGGTCATGTCAATTTCAGCACAGGCCGTCTCAATATTATCAAGATGGTCATCATGCTCATTGAGACGGTCACGAGTTCCCTTTAAGAAAACCTGAGTTTCCCTTATGATTGCAGCAAACATTTCTTCCAGGGTAGGGGAAGACTCCACAGGTTGGTCCGGGGTGTCAATCCATGGCGTCGAAATACAGGAATTATCCTCCAAGTTTTGGTGACTTATTGAAAAATTCCAACTCTGATAGTCCAACTCGGCCATGTCTTCCAACGAAAAATAGGCTTCGTCTACAGGTAGGTCGTAGAAAGAGGTGGTACTATTTCCTCTTTCCCCCCATTTTCTTATTGCGGCTTTGTAACCTGTCGAGGAAGTTCAATAGTTGACACTCCTTAGGGAAACCATGACTAGGGAACCGAATGAGCAACTCTTTGTATCTATCCCAAGCACAATAAAATGGCTCGGAATCTTGTTCAAAAAATCGCAATAGCACTTGTTGATTAGATATCTTCAAGTACCTCGCAGAACAAACAAAACTCAAAAAATAAAAATTAGAAATAAAAAATAAATGCCTTAATTAAAGTTAAATTACTTATTCACAATATTAACAACAATCTAAAAACGCCAAATCTCGGGCAACGACGCCAAAAACTTGGCAGCGAATTATTTCGTCGCTACGATACCGCAAGTGTACAGGTCAAGTTTTAATAGTATTAGAAGTGAGCGGTTGTCGTATCCATAGGGATTGGTTTAAATTATCATTAAGAACCATAGTTATCATAACTTTACTTTATTTAGGTTGTCAATATTTTTGATTTTTAAACTAAAATAACTAAAACTAAAATATAAATACAAAAACAAAATATAATATGGATTATCTATGCACTAATGTTCTAGGGGCTTGATTTCATCTTCTTATTCCTGTGTTATCCTATTAAGCAATTATTAGTTAATTCTATTCATTCAATAATCAAGTTCTCTAAAACTCACTCACTATCTCTCCCGAGTGTAAAGTGAGTGAATCTGTAATCACTTCAAAACCTATATCCCTATCAAGAGTTTAGATGATTACATGTGTCTTTCCCCAACCTTATGGATTGTACAAGTTCTAATAATCCCAAAACATTAGAACTTATGTTGTGTTAAAACATAGTCTGAATCTGGGATTACCTCTCTCGAGCGTGAAACCCCATATTCTTAAATCAACCGCAATACTATATACAAGCATACAATGGAAGCATTATAAAGATAAACACAATTGAATTGCAATTCTCATTGATAAATTTAAAACTTGATTACCTCCCGCTTTTATGAGATCTTAAAGTCTCAACTCGAATACTTAGGTGTTGATTTTCCACAGGGATTGGATTAGATTGTCGCTAAGTACCGCGATTGTCATAATCTAACTTTATGTTGGTGACTCAATTTATATTTTTGTTAATATAATAATATACAAATTTAATTAACTAATTAAACTAATATACCTAATATACTAATATTAACGTTTATGAGAATAAATTGTCTAGAGATTAATTTCGTTCACTTAAACGTGTAGTTTTAATCTAGTTTATATTAACGACATTCATCATATCCGAAAATCTTGGTATCAAAATCTCACTCCCCCCAACCTCACAGATTGCATACTTTTTAACACCGTCCTGGGTCATTAGATCGTCACGTTTTGTTTAAACCCTAATCCGAATCTGGGGTTACATTTCCCGAGTATCAACCCCCCGTATTCTCAAAATCAACCCTAATACCATAACAAGCATATTAAGATTCTAATAAAATGGTAAACAAAATTGGATAAACATGAACAACCAATAATGAAACATAGATTTATTCAAACGACGTTTTCATACACAAATCATTCCCTAGACAATAAATGTTTAGCTATATATGGCCATAACCAAATATACAACAATAAAAAAGCTAAACAAATATACAAAAATCAACTACACTAAGAAATAAAGAGAAAAACAAGGATACTAGCCGTTATCCGAATAATCGACGATAAAACCGCTCTAAGAAAGTTTCATCTTCTTGGTTTTGTGATCTTCTCTTGATTGTTCAGCCTTAAAGCTCTAAAGACACTCTTGAAAATGTTCCTTGTGTGTGGGGGAGAAGAGGGTATATATATAGGATTCAAAATATCTCAAAATATCCTAAAATATCCTAAAAGATCTGTTGTTGGACTGCTATAGCGGTGGCAAGTCAACAGCCTTCTACTGGATGACTACTGCAGCAGTGGAGCTGTCTGCATTTTAACCATTGTAGCGATGGTTTCATCACTACAATAGTGGAAAATTCGACAACTCTTTGTATTTTGACCGCTGCAGCGGTGGATGCAGGTTCCGAATATTTTATTGTTTTGTTCTTTTTCTCCATCGTTCTTCTATCGACTTGCTCATTTATAGACTATTTTCATCCATTGTCACCCCAAATACCTCATTTATACATAAACAAATAAAAACATATTAAAACATAATAAAACGCAATAAAAGTACTCGAAAACTACCAAAACCGGCTTGGGCATAAATAGATAAATTATACCTATCAACTATTCAGGATTATAATCGACGGATAACCGAAACCCACTTGGGTTAATAGCATACACTAACTTCATAGGTTAGGAGTCTAGTCAAAATGTAGTTCGACCATTGCTGTGCTATCTCAAATTGTCAACCATACCCACAAGGGCTTCGTACTTACCTCCGTATACTAATTGAGAGCACGACCTTGGCGACTTGACTTGTCCTTGAGAATACTTTATGGTTACTAGCCCCCTTCTTAAGAATTTTTTTAGGGTAAGGCTAGGTTCAAAGATTACTTTTCTCTTCCCATGGTTCCTTAAAAATGATGTCAACCAAAGTTTTCTTCATAGGTATTTTGGCTAAAGTTTTTCTTTGATTCTTCACAACTACCGAGTTGGAACATATATAACGATTCCATATCAGGGCTCTTAGGTTTTCTTTCTAACTTTCTCAAAGTTTTGTCAATATCTCACCATCTTTTGGATGAGATATAGGATTTCTATTTCTGCTTTTTGGATTATGTTCTAGTTTAGTCTTGAAGTTAAATTATCACTATTTAGATTATTCTTAGTACACTTGGTTTTTAACATGCAATTTGATTACTTGATAATTAAGAAAATAAGTGTTTAAGATTATTTGAGTTAAAATAACATGCATGTCATCAAAGTTTAAAGCCATTACAAACAAATCCCCTTGAGATTATATGGTTATCCTTGGCTTCTCTTTTCGCTACATATTTGGGAAGATTTCAAACACCCGTGCTAAGGAGGTCTTTGATTTTATGCCGTAGATGGTAACGTTGGTCAGCATGATGGACAACTCATCTAGAATAATATTTGTAGATGCTGTGGGGTTGAATTTTGAAGCCTAAAAGCTTTTTTGGTAGGGATGAATCAGGGCTAGAAACCTCTTTTAAGTAATCATGAAAGATTTAGTAGAGTGAAAAAGGGAGTGGGGTGAATCATTTTTGTTTTTTGTTTTTTCGAGTGGGTTCAATGGTTTGAGGAGAATACCTACATAGGAAAGGGGGGTAGGTTGTCTGTTAATTTAGGTATGGCTTGATCTTATCTGATGTGGTGGAGAATATAAAGCCTCTTGCTCTAAAGTTTGGTAAACAAAGGATACCTCCAGATCTTTTTGTTTTAATAGGGGTGCCACACATTCTATAGGCTTTTGTATTCCACCGGTCCTGTTGCCTTCTTCTACATATTGTCCTCTTAGAATCACATTAGAGAAAGGATGACTCAAGGTTCGAGTAAAGGTCCGTAATATGGATGCGGATGAGCACGTAGAAACATATGGACCATAGGGATTGGTTGAGATTATTATCGAGTACCCTGATTGTCATAACCTAACTTTATTTAGGTGATAAAAGTTGGTTTATAATTAATAAATACTAATCTAGTTAACTAATTAAACTAATTATACTATACTACTAGTATGAGATGTTTAGTAGAAAATATTATCTAGGGATTCACTTCATTTACTTAAATATGTTTGATTTCATTTAGTTTATACTAACTATGTTCATCCTATTGAATATACGACTTCGCGTCAATGAACAAGTCTCCCTCAATGTCTTAACGACACTGGGTCACATGAGTCTTGCCCCAACGTTATGGATTGCATACTTTCTAATTCCCTCTCGGGTTTTTGGATCGTCGCGTTGTGTTTACCCATGTCCGAATTCGGGGTTACGTCTCCCGAGTGTTAAACCCCTATTTCTGAATATATCTATACAAGTATATCAACAAGACAAACCGATAAACACAATTGAATTAGTGAAGAACAACCATTAAAGAAACACAACTCAAATAAACGACATTTTCACAAACTATATTAATCCCATAAAAATCCAAGTTTAGCTCATGGCCATAATCGTTTATACAATAATAAACGAGCTAGACATGCTTAAACCAACTACCAAAGTTAAGAAAATAAAGAAAGAAACGAATGAACATAGCCGTATTTTGAAGATCCGCCGCTAAAACCGCTCCGAGATCATTTCTCATTATTCGCTTTGTGTTCTTCCCCTTCATATTTGGTTGAGCACTCCCCAAAACTCTTTCTAAGCTGTCTAATCTATCTATGAGCTATTCTATCATAGAAAAAGATAAGAGAAGGAAGGAAATAGGGAACAAAATACTAAACATATCTAAAAAATATCTAAATCTGTGTAAAGTGACCGCCGCGGTAGTGGGTATGTTGGTAGTGGTCAGTATCACAGCGGTGGGAGCAGAGACATTCTTATCGCTATGGTGGTGGATTTTCAGAGAGTTTAGGCCCTTCTCTGTATTTTGCCGGCTACGGGGGTGTGCAACAGGTTCTGAAATTTGCACTCTTTGCTCTATTTCCACCATTTTTCCACTGCTCTTGATCCGATTTGATTGTTTATGATCCGTTTTTATCTTTTTTCCCCCTGATAGGTGTGATCTACCTATCTATTTCCGAACTAAACTAAGTTAGTTTTTGAGCATTTTTATAGTATTTTATATCGTTTTAATTAGGTTTTAGTTTTTTGGTATAAATCAAGTGTGTGGGGTAAAAAGGTAGAAAAACGGAGCATAAATGATCAGATCGAACAAAGAATGGTAAAAAACAAATAGAGAGGCAAGATTCTGAAAAGAAGCCCACTACCACGGTGGTGAAAATGCAAAGAGGGCTAATTCTTGATTGACATCTATTACTGCAGCGGTGAGATCCACCACCGTGACAGTAAAACTGAAGGATGGTCACCGAATCCACCACTATCTTCACCAACTAGGTGATCACTTAACTGACCTACTCACCTTTGAGGTCGTCACCTCTGCACCAGATTAGATATTTTTTTGAGATATTTTCTCTGTTTAATGCCCTCTCCTCTCATTTCCTTTGCTCAAGCCCGGCCATAGGAGACTTCTTAGGGTTCCTATGATTTTGAGAGTGTTTTGGGGAATGCTCCACCAAATCCGAAGGAGAAGTGAGAGGTGTCATCTACCTATATATTTTCAAACCAGTTTTGGTAGTTTTAGATTATTTTTTATAATGTTTTTATTATGGTTTAATTAGTTTTTATTCTTTTTTGTATAAATAAGGTGTGTGGGGTAAAAAAGTATGAAATTAGAGCATAAATGATCAGATCGAACTAAGAACGATTGAAGAATGGTGGAAAAACAAAGCACGTAGGCAATAATCAAAACAACAGTCCACCGCCTAGGCGTCCAGACCACCACCTAAGCGGTGAAAATGCAGAGAGGGCCTAAATCTGCTGGAAGCTCACCCCCTAGGCGGTAAAACTGTAGGATGGTCACCAAATCAACTACTGTCTTCACCACTGTGGTGATCACTAAACTGACATACCCACTGCCTAGGCGGCTACGTCTGCACATATTAGATATTTTTTAGATATTTAGCCTATATAATCCCCCCTCCTCTTTCATTTTCGGCCTCTCTTGTATGCTACCACCCTTAGAACATATCTAGGGGTAGATTGAGGAGTTTTAGAGGGAGATCTCACATCCCGAAGGAGAAAAAGATGACGAAGTGATCGTTGAACATTCTTAGAGACAAATCTTTGAACTAGGCTAAGTTCTTCGATTTCTTCATTTATTTCTTTAACTTTGGAATTTGTGAGCATGTTCAGCTCGTGATTTATTATAAATACGGTTATGGCCATTAGTTAAACAGGGATTGTTTAAGCATTAACAATATATTTATAAATATGTGATTCGTATGACTTCGGTGTTGCATTTATGTTTGTTCTTCGATGTTTGATTGTGATTACCATACTATTTGTTTATTATGATTAGATAGATATATTGAGAATCTGGGGTTTGAGACTCGAAAGAGGTAACCCCAGATTCGGATTGGGGTAAACAACGTGACGATCCAATAACCCGAGAGGGAGTTGGATTGGGGGAAATTGATGACGTTGGGGAAAGACCCACGTGACCTAGGGTCGTTAAGACGTTGAGGATGACTTCTTTATTGACACAAAGTCACATATTCCCTCATCTTCCACTCAGGAGAAGTGGCGGGAGAGTTTACGAACTGAGATTATTGATAGGGCGAACACAACGTGACGATCCAATAACCCGGGAGAGAGTTGGATTGTGTGCAATCAATGACGTTGGGATGAGACTCCCATGACCTAGGGTCATTAAGACGTTGAGGGGACTTATTTGTTGACACGAAGTCATGTATTCTCTAGTATTACACTCGGTAGAGGTAGCGTGTAGTTTACGAACTGAGATTATCAAATAGGTTGAACACCGTAAACGTAAGTCAAACGAGATCGAACAAGTATTTGTAAACGAAGTTAATCCCTAGACAATTATTTCCCCAAAAACATCTCATTATATTAGCATATATAATTTAGTTAATTAGTTTAGTTTAATATAAATTTTATACATTCTTTTTAGCCTAGATAAAGTTAGGTCATGACAATTATGGTACTCGATAATGACGACAACCAGTCCCTGTGGATACGATACCTGATCGTAAAGATCACATTATACTAAAATTTTGACCTTGTACACTTGCGAGTAGTCAATACGCGAGTGTGTAACAAACGTTCTCCGTACAAGAAGATTACAAAGCGAAGAAGGAGAAGCGATCTTGGAACGATTTTAACAGATAATGGTTTGAGCATGTTTCCCTCATTTATTTATTTATTTCTTAACTTTGGATTATGGTTTGAGCATGTTTAGCTCATTTATCATTGTATATACGATTATGGCTATTAGCTAAATGGATATTGTTAGGGATTAATAATATTTATAAATATGTGATTTTGAAATTGGTGTTTCGTTGATAGTCATTCTTCGTTATTTGATTATGTTTTCCATGTTTTCTATGATTATATGTTAGTTTAGATACATTGAGAATAAGGGGTTTGACACTTGGGAGAGGTAACCCCAGATTTAGACTAGGGTAAACACAATGCGAAGATCCAATAACCTGGGAGGAAGTTGGAAAGTATGCAATCAATGACGTTGGGGCGAGACTCACATGACCTAGGGTCGTTAAGATACTGAGGGGGACTTTTTCGTTGACACAAAGTCACGTGTTCCCCCGTCTTACAATCGGGAGTGGTGGCGAGGGGGTTTACGAACAAAGATTGTTAACGAGGTCGAATATCGTTAACGTAAGTCAGACGATTTCGAACACGTTTAAGTAAATATAATTAATCCCTAGTCAATCTACTCCTGTAAACAATCTAAATATAGTATTTATCGTATAGTTAATTTAATTAGTATTTTAGTTTAGTATTAGTATAAATTAAACACATTTTCATTGCCGAGAAAAAGTTAGGTTATGACAATCGCGGTACTCGATAGTAATCTCAACGAATCCCAATGGAAATGATAACCCTAAATTTCTCAATCTATGCTAAAACTTGATCCGTACACTTACGGTAAAAGTGACGACACGTAATTGCGGCCACCACACCCCAAACACCTGATTTATAACAAAAATAATAAAACCGTATTAAAACATAATAAACATACTCGAAAACAAACATGTTCAGTTTGGAAATAGATAGGTGCAAGTTTTGAATATCATCTACCAGCCAAACAATTTTTCCCTCATTGGCCCTCAATCCTATCATGTTCAAGAATAAAACATACCAAATAGTGTTCTAAAATTTCAACTTTAATGATAATAAGCATCATTCTAGATCCTATCAACGTGTGTGTGATAAAACTCAATTATACAACTATACATCGATCGGATTGGATTATCCATCAATAAAGCACATGACTAAAACCAAAAAGGTATAGGGAATCCATAAGTTTGACTGGGTTCTATTCTCTACTAATGTAGGCTAAGAAATTCAAAAAGATCAGTAGGACTTGGTTCAGTTTTGGAAAATGGCCAAGGGCATATCAGAAATAGAAAACAGCTTAACGTCGTTAACTTGACGATACCCGAGGTACATGCTTGGCATTCTTACACTCGAACCCCCATATATAAATTTAAAACAATCTTGAACATATATTTACAAATTTCGTACTCACTTGTAAAAACAAATGGTAAATAAAACTATATATACATGTTTTTCTCTTTTTTTTTTTCAACGAACCACACCCCCAAACTTATTCGATTATTACAATTTCACAAGTGTGGTTAAAACGAAAGAAAAATACAAGTGAGCACTCGAATACGGAACTACTATAAAATTTCACCCTAAACCCTACCGCTCACATCAAGTAGCATACACAAATGGTAACTTGATTCACTCAAATTTGTGCCTGCGGTTCAGCGATATAGGTTTGGAAAGAATTTAATTGGCCGTGGTATTAGTTTAGTGTTAAGAATTGAAATAGTTTTCAGCTTCGATAGGGTAACGAGGGATAAACATATAACAAGGTAAGCTTCAAAGGCTCAAGTGATCAAATGAATGCCTAAAATATATCTCCCGAACTACCTCGCCTAGGATTTCGCCTCAAATTTTCCCCAAATTAAGTTTTAGAATCCCTATTGTCATAAACTTGGCTAACAGATAATCGTTTTAAAATCAATTGGATAGTTATGCATTGAGTTTACGTGCTCATACAAGTAGGAGCTACAATAGTTTTTACTAAAATGATACGTCAAGCACACAGAACACACATGAATAAGCTTTACACTCGACCTCAATAAACAATCAGGGGACAGACTTATCATCGGGTAATAGCCCAAATGAAGTTAAAATTTAGCACAAAATAACAACTAACCTAAACAAACATGCACACAATAAAAACAAAACATTACTAACAACATAAACACATACAAATATACTACACATCACCACTGTACTTAAAAAGAGTAATATCCACAACAACCCATCAACGATCCCAATGACAGCATAAAGGATTATAATGAAGATAGGGGTTTAGAACACGTACCGAGGAGGCGAGAGAATCTCGCCTCCGAATCAAGTCAACAAAGATGGATCTAATTTATTTTTGACTTCGGTTGCCTCCCAAGAAGCTCTTGGGTTATTATCCTCGGCCTGATATGGAGAATGACTTGTCAAAGAGCGGCTTTCGCCTATAGTAAGTGTTATACAACACCACATATAGGTCTTGATTCAAAATTCCCTCAAGACTGGCGAGAATTGGCTATGTTCGACTCAACATCTCAATTAGACTCTTCACTGTCTCATGTGCTCGGTTGGCTTGGAAGTACATTGCAAATGGTGATGAAGGATAAGTGAGCCACATAAGATCCTTGTAGATGTGATAGTCTTCAATCGGTGGTAACATCACAATGTAGATCTCTAATGGCGAAGAATCATAATCTTCAATCGACGCTTGGATTTTCTCCTTAGTAACATAATCGTCAACGAACGCACCCAAGATCCTCTCATTCGTATCTGGTTCCTCCCGGTGGCTTTCATATTTGGATGAGATTTATTCACCTCTCAGTGCCACCATCTTTGACTTGGTCTCAATAAAACAGATAAGTAGACCGATTTGCGTCTGAATAAATGTTACGGTCGTGTTGATCCTAAGATTTTGATGAATAATTAAATGTTAATATTTTGGTGAAACTAATGTTTTAATTGAGTGTTTCAGTGATCTAAGTTCCAATGATGAAGATATTAAAGACAAATTAAATAGATGCTAAATGATAAAGTTGAAGAAATTGAACATATTGAAGATTTAAGAGTTTGAAGAAATTAGGAAAAACAACTTAGGTAAATTTCAACTCTTAATATCCCATTTAGAAACACACACGGCACACAATGAATTTTATCTTTTATGTGTGTTTTGGTTAAGTGTAATTATTTGCTCCTATGTGAATTGAAAAGAAATATTTTTGAATGACTAAAATGGAATGTTAGAAAATTAGTGGAGCTTATTTAAATATAAAAATGGATAAATGGGTAAAGTAGTAAAAGAAATAAAGTTAAAAATGAGATCAAAGAAGTGATCCAGAAGGGAGCAGTCAACTGAGGAGTCGACCGGAGAAAGAAGATGAAACATCCTGAATTGAAGAGTCGATCAACTGGTCGACCTGTGAAAACATTTGAACTCTCTGAATCTGCGAGTCGACTGAGCGATCGACTGGTGGAAACTTGACAAACTATCTGAATCGAAAAGTCAACCAGGCAAGTGCGCGAGCTACTTCCAGAATCTTCCAGTCGACTAGGCAGTTGACTAAACGCGCAGTTTCAGGATATTGTTTGATCCGAAATTATATCTGAAAGTAGTCATTTTTTGTTAGGATTGGAGAGAGATTTAAGGGATTTGGTGATATTTAATATATGGTTTATATATTGATTAAATCCTATTGATTTGATATATTAAATATTAATGTTTCTCAATTTGGTACATGAAATAATTTCTATTATTATTAATTGAGATTGAGAAATACTTTGGGGATTTAATTGAGTGATTTGAAAGTTGTTTTTAAATTAAATTGAACATAAATGGAGTCATTTTGGTATAAGGGGTCTATAAGTGCTATTAATTGTCATGACATATGTAAACTACCCGTTAGAAGGCTAATTTCATATTCCTTTAAATAGACCTGCGAATTTCATATTTCATTAAGTAGTAAAAAGAAGATAAATCATATCATTTCAAATTGTGAGCTTTTATAAGAGTTATCCATCTAAGATATTGTGAGCTATTCTTAGAGAAGGTTTTGAAGATCAATTGTTGTTTATCTTTTCTGCTACCGGATTTAAAGCTACATTGTTCTAATAATTATTTCTGTGGAATCCAGGTGAGATATTTCCATATTCATTATTTCTTGTTTATTATTTTATATTTGGAAGTTGATCTTAGAAATTATTTTTGATTTTTGAAGAAAATATTTTTTCAAACAATTTCTTGAATCTGATTACGTGCTCCAATTTGTTATCTATATTCTTGTTAAAATCATATTTTTGTATCTCATATATTTCTATCACTAGTTGGGATATTAATTGAGTTTTTGTTTGTCAAGGGTGGTAGAAGCTCCGAGTGAGATTTAATTATCAATTTGTGTATTGGTGAGTTGTGACGGATTAAATATCATTGGGGATATTTAATCAAGAGTTTAAGGTTTCAGTCTCTTTCTATAAAGAGATTGAGGTATTAATTCTTCCTTAATAGAATTAGTGTGAGTGAATTGTAAAGGTTTCATCTTTACTTGTGAAAATGATACTTGGAGTGTTTTGAGAGATTTTGATTCTTGAGCCATAGTGATAAAAAGAATTAAGTTAATCTTTAGCCTGTAAAAAGATAGGTTATTCTTGAGTCCTGAAAGAGTATAGGTTATTCCTGACCTTGAGAAAAGGAGGTTGTAAAGTTTATGCAGGTTTGGTTCCTACCTTTAAAGGGATCTTAGTTTTAGTGGGTGCGACCTCTGTGGAGCTCAGGGGATTGGATTAGCCAAGAGTAGCTTGGTGAATCAGTATAAATCTCTAGTGTGCTGTTTTCTTAATTTGTTTTATATTTGTTGTTTGGGTGTGCACTTAGACTTATTATAATTCTGCTGTGTTATAAAGATAATAATTAATTTAGGTATAAAATTAATTATTTGATTTGTTGAATTTTATTCTGATATATTTTTTAATTACCCAATTCACCCCCTCTTGGGTATTCTACTAGCCAACAGGTCGCATCAATATCGGTACAGACCATCTTGATATTGTCAAGACGATCCTCATGCTCATTGATCCAGACATTCATTTCCCTCAAGAATATATGAGTCTCCCCCATAACGGTAGCAAACATTTCCTCCAAGGCAGGAGAAGACTCTACATCTTGAACCGGAGTGTCAATCCATGGTACTGTGGTGTTGGAAAAATCTCCCAAGCTTTGGTGAGTAATTCCAACTCTGATAATCAAAGCCCACCATGTCCTCAAATGACCCAAAGGCTTCATCCGCGGTTATATCATAGAACAAGGTGCTAGCATTTCCTCCTTCCACCCATATTCTAATTGTGGCTTGTAACCCGTCGAGAAAATTCAAGAGTTGACACTCCCTCGGGAAACCATGATTTGGGAACTGGTATAATAAATCCTTGTAATGTTCCCAAGCACAATAGAACGGTTCGGAATCCCATTGGGAAAAATGTAAAAGTATTTGTTGATCTATTATCTTCAAGTACCCTGTTGGAAAAACAAAAACTACACACAAAAAATTATAAACAAAATAAATGCCTAAATTAAAATTAAGTTATTTACTCACAATATCAACAACAATCTAAAAACCAATCCTTGGAAACGGCTCCGAAAACTTGGTATCGCGTATTTATGTCGCTACTTTCACTGCAAGTGTACAGATCAAGTTTTAGTATAGATTAGAAGAGTAAGAGTTGTCGTATCCATAGGGATTGCTCGATATTATTATCGAGTACCGCAATGATCATAACCTAACTTTATCTAGGCGATAAAAATGCGTTTAAAATTAATTAATACTAAACTAAAATAATAATTTATCTAATTATACTATATTACTATATTGACATGTTTAGGGGAAAAGGTTATCTAGGGATTAACTTCATTTATTTAAATGTGTTTGATTTCGTTTAGTTTACAATAACGGTGTTTGTCCTATCCGACAATTCCTATATCGTAAACTCACTCACCACCTCTCTCAAGTGTAAGATGACTGAATATGCAACTTCGCATCAACGAAGAAGTACCCATCAACATCTTAACGACACTAGGTCACAGGTGTCTTTCCCCAACGTTATGGATTGCATACTTTATAACTCTCTCCTGGGTTATTAGATTGTCGCGTTGTGTTTACCTTAGTCTGAATTCGGGGTTACCTTTCTCGAGTGTCAAACCCTGATTTTTCAATATGTCTATACAAGCATATAAACATGAAAATAGGGAACAAAATATCTAAAAATATCTAAAACATATCTAAAATCTGTGCAGAGTGACTGCTGCGGCAGTGGATGCAGTGGTGGGAGCAAAGGCATTTTGTTGTTTCACTATCGTGGTGGTAGATCTCACCGCTGCATCAGTGGATTTGCAGAGTTTAGGCCCTTCTCTGTATTTTGACCACCGCGGCGGTGGGCTGTAAGTTTTGAAATTTAGCCTCTTTATTTTTTTTTCTACCGTTCTTCCACCGATCTTGATCTGATTTGATCGTTTATGATTCCTTTTCATCATTTTTCACCCCCAAAGACCTGATTTATAACAAAAGGAATAAAAACGTATTAAAATGTAATAAACATATTTGAACACTAACAGGTTCGATTTGGGAATAGATAGGTAAATTACTATACCTATCAACATGTAATGAGGGCAAACCAACAGAATGAGAAATTTGAGTCGTAGGAGTTAATTGTGTTTGCCAGGTTAGTTGAAGAAGCTTAGTTATTTGGTTAACATTAGCTCACCCATTTGATAAAATAGTTATAGAATCAAACTTATGAAGACCTGAGGCAATCTATAAGAAAATCCTTGGTGCACACTTTGACATTGGCCTTCAGGATACACTTAGCAGAGCCCTCGGTTCCCCGAGTGTAGAGATAAGTTAAGATAGGAAAAGTGAAAAACTCATTCAGGTCTAAGAGAAGACCTATCTTTGTGAGTAGAAAGAGAAAACAAGTTTTTTATTTTTTTACGGGAAGCCCTAGTCTAAGTAAAATAAAGAAAGGTAGGGTGAAAAAACAAAAATGTCTTGATATAGGTGCTTAGGCAAGTAACTATAAGTGAAAGAAGGGAAGTTAAGGAAATAAAAACACTTCAGGAGGACCTCGTGAGTTTTCCTTAATATTCTCCATTTGAGTGAGAAGGTGAACTTCGACGTATCTAGTTGCGGTGAAATTCCTTATGGGAGTGATTTTCTTGAATTTTGAACAAATCAGCTTTTAGTTTATTACATTTACTAAATCTAATTCATGAATTACATGGCCATTTTTTTGTATGTTGTGGCTGCAAAAAATGGGTATGCTTTTGAAAACATAAACCTTAATGGAGAAGTACTCACACTTAGATTAGGATAAACTTTTAAGCTTATTCCTATGTAGGACATTGACATAACTACTCCAGTGTGGGGGAAAGTGTTTTAAATTACAACCTTGATGGTATCCTCTTCCTACGTCTAAAAAGGAAGTCTGATTTCTACGTTAAAAGATTTTTGACTCATACGCAATGATATATTTTTGGATTTTCTTTTGACATTCTGACTGGAAAACCTTTAGAAGGATTTGGCTTACTTAAATAGTTTTGAATCAAGATTACTGAGATTGGATTTATGTACACTATTCCTTATGGTGTATGACTCATCGGGCTTAGTGGTAATACTTTGTTTCTCAAAAATTGATCATTTGTTCTTAGGATTTGATGACAAAATTTTGTTCCCTAAAAAATGGATCATTGTTCCTAGAACTTAATGACAAACTTATAGCTTACTTTTTTCTTTTCAAAGTAAGGATTGGTCTCCTAGACTTGTCTTTTTCCTTCCTCAGAAATGCATTACTGCTCTTAGGACCTAATGACAGTATTTTTCTACTTTCTCTGCAAACATAGATCATTTCTCCTAGGACCTAGTGATAGGATTTGTCCTTTTATTCCGCAAAAGGTGGATTATTACTCCTAGGACTCAACTAAGGGCTTAAAATATCTTTTGTGTCCATGATTTCTCTCTGATGGTGAATTTATTTTGATAGTCTGACTGGTGAGCATGAACTGGCTTCCTGTCGGAAAAATGTCTTGATCTGCTTAAGGCTTTCTGAGACTAAACAAAATCCCTTTGTAATGGTGCATAATTCCAACTGTATGAGAAAGGAACTATGCTTAGGATATGACATGCATTTTCTAGGGAAATGTGCCCTGGTGTATGTCTATTATTGTATCACACAATCTTGATTCGACTATGTGATGACACTCTTTTTTTATGTTTCGGTAAGATTGGCGTGATTTTGCACGATCGAAGTAGATTCTTCATATTGTCTTAGTGGGTGAACCTTAGACAACCTATGTTTAGCATATACTATTATTATTTGTTTATTTGAGATGGACATTTTGTTAATTTATTTAAAGACAAAGGTAATTTATAAAAGTAAGTGTTAAGTGGATTATTACGGATGCAATGGGTATTTATGATTTACCGTTTGTATTGGATGGTTTATTGTATTAAGTGAGATAAGGATTCTTGTTCTTTCCAGTAGCTTGCTTCGTATTCAGATTTTCAAAAACGTTTTTAGATGCCAACAAAGCAAGCAATGCATAGGATAGAGCAAGAATTCTTACACCAAATATTATGCCCCTACTTGTCCTAGAAGTTTTACTCTATCAAACTAACATAACAATTATAGAAACAACTGTATAGAAGATAAAAAAAAATCTCTCTCCAAGGTAAGTGTCCTAAATTAAATAGGGTTTTGGTTATTCTTCTATCCTAGGCTCACGATTTGTGGTTATGGCTTTTTTTCTTCAATTATTTATTTGTTTAATATTATTATTATCATCACCATCATCATCATCATCATTATTATTATTATTATTATTATTATTATTATTATTATTATTATTTATTTATTTATTTATTTATTCGTATGTTCATTATTTTATTATTATCTTATTATTTTATTTTATATTCTTGTTTTTATTAGTTTTAGTTTTTATATTTTTTTATTGAATTAATATTTGTTATTATTATTTTTTATTTATTACTATTATATTTTTGGAAGGGAATTAATTATGTTTTGAAACTCAAAGATGAAATTCTTGGGTTTTATTTAACTGTGAAAATTAACTTAGACTCCAACTAAGCTTCACTCTCTAATGGTTTCCCGCAGAGTCGCCAGAAATCGCACCCCAGATTTTGATAGCGGCATAATTAGAGATCTAGGTGAAGAGGAAATAAGTTTTATTCCTCCATCTCTAAGCCATCCAAATGCGTTTATTTTGAAAATGGTTGTTTTTCAATGGCTTTTTTGGAAGTCGGTTTTTAAAAAAATTTTAGGTCGAGATTTTATGTTGAAAACCGGAGTCATCACCTAACATGGGGTTAAATGGTGGATGTCAATTTTGAAAAACATAGACATATTTTTAAAGTTCGGGGGTTGATTATGCTTGGAGACGGTTTTACACACTCCAACACACTTGTTCATAAACGGTGCCTTAGTCTAAATTACTATTCACTGTTGAACAATATCTGAGTAATTTTGTTTGATTTATTTAAGCAAAATTCCCCTTTTTAAACCTTTACCTTTATTTTTTATTTTTTATTTTTTTTTAATTTTTTTTTTACATATTTTTGACATGATTAAAATTGGTAAATGGTTTAACAATCTATATCCAACTACAATTAAAGCAGACGTAAATGATATATATATATATTTTTTGACATATTGAGAGCAGTAAACTATACTAATCAACCCTATTCTAGGCAGCGACAACCCAATAGCAGTTTATAAGAAACAGAAATATAATTGATCGAACTTTATATAGGCTTCCTACATATTCTTGTTTGCATAGGAATCAGGTCAACTTGTAGTTCTAAGATACATGCCTTATTAAATGAAATGGTTTTATATTTTTAAGTGACTGAACCTTATATAGGTTGCCTACATATCCTTGTTTTCACAAGTAATCGGGTTGACATGTAATTACAACATGCAAACTAGAAAATATTGTTTCGATATGTGACCAAACCCCCACGTGGGTTGCCTATGTATCTTAGATTAATGAGAATATGTTATTTACACAATTTGTATATGTGAAGGTGAAAATTGGGTTGGTTTTAATTGATTTTACTTGGTTTTAGTTATTAAACAACATATGAACCACAACATGATATGGATATTATCTCTTTAATTTTTTCAAGAACACGAACTCTTTTGTTTTGACAAGTTAATGTTTAGTATTTGAGTTGTTAGTTGAAAATGAAAATAAATACCATATATTTATGCCACTCCTACTTGAACTAAGAAAAATATGAAGGTTTTTGAAGAAGAATCACACATATCCCTAAAGGAATAGAGGTCCTCCCTCTATCCCAAGTTTTTAGTCACAAGGGTCTGTTGGTGTAGTGTGTGTGTATATATATATGCATATGTGTGTGTGTGTGTGTGTGTGTGTGTGTGTGCCAGTCCACTAGTGATAGGTGTGAAAAACCTATCCATTTCTAAATCGTATTTATTAGTTTTCAAGCATTTTAGTTATGTTTAATTGTGTTTTAGTGTGTTATAGTGTAAAATAGGGAAAGGACATTAAAGGGCGATAAACAAGTGAAAACGGTGGAGAAACGGTAAACAAAATGTGCAAAACATGGTTTCGGTGAATGAAAACCATTGCCTAGGCGGAAGTTCCACCGCCTAGGCGGAAAAGATGAAGAATGTTGGAAGTGCTGAAGTGCTGAACCACCGCCTAGGCGAGAAAAGATCAGAATGTTGTGCCAGCAGCCACCGCCTAGGCGAAGTTACCGACAGAAGCTTAACTGACTTAAAGCCACCGCCTAAACGGTGAACCACCACTTAGGCGATGACACTCTGCACAGAAATATCAGTTTTCAAATATTTTGAAGATATTTCCAAACCTTACCTATTTAACGCCTTTCCCCACCAAACCTCAAGAACACTTAGACCCCTTAGATCCTTACCTTAGACGTGGGAGAGGGCTTGGTTGTTCTTGAGAGCTCTCTTCCACCTTAGTTAGATTAGATTAGTTTTAGGAAGTGTTCTTGGCCAACCCTTGAAGAGCTAGAAGAGGAAGTTCATCAACAGAGAAGAGGAAGCTCGGGAGGATTGTTCTTTGGCGAAAGTGGACTACTCCACTTTGAGATTTGGCTTTTCTTCCCTTGTTTCCATCTTTGTATTAAATTTTTATTGTTGATAATGATGATCTCCTCTTGATTTAATGTTGTATTGGCTAAGAACATGTTAGTGCAAATTAGAGATTAGTTAGGGAAATGTGTAGTTGTGTAAATACTCGTTTGGCTTAATATACGTTTTTTTAATGATTATTTCTTTTAAGCCCGATTGTGTTTATCATTTGATGATGATCTTAACATGCTTGTAATGGTATTAGGGTTGGATTTGAGAATCTAGGGTTTGACACTCGGGAGAGGTAACCCTGGATTCGGACTAGGGTAAACACATTGTTACGACCTAACGACCCAGGAGGGCGTTAGTTAGTGTGCAATCGATGATGTTGGATCAAGAATCATGCATCCTAGAGTCATTAAGACATTGAGGGGGACCTCTTCGTCGACACAAAGTCACATATTCCCTCGTCTTACACTCGAAAGAGATGGCGGAGGAGTTTATAAACCGAGATTGTCGGATACCTAAACTCCATTATTGTTAACTAAACAAAATCAAACATGTATTAAGTGAACGAAATCAATCCCTAATTAATCAACCTAGTTAAAATTAACTCACTAATTGTAGTTTATCTTAGTTTAATTTCAATTCATGTCTTCTATCGTCAGGATAATATGAGACTATGTCAATTGCGGTATTCAATTCAATTATTCACACTTTTCTCTATGGGAACGATATCCGATCTTCAAGATCCACTATATTAAAACTTTAGACCTCTTATACTTGCGAGTGTAAGTAGGCATGCACATTGTTGCGCCCCTACCAAGTTTTTGGCGCCGTTGCCGGGGATTAGTTTGAATTTTAATTGAATATTGCAAAAGAAACGCGGTAACAGCTCAGGACTTAAGTTTTAAATTGGAAAATAAATTGTATTGTATTCTAGTTCCATCAACGCACCATGTTTTTGGCGCTGTTGACGTGGGATTAGTGTGAATTTTAAGTTGATATTGCGACTAAGTAGTCTAGTGTTAATCCTGACATTTATTTTTGTTTTGTTTTTAATTTTTATTTTTGTTTCATTGTGTGAATGAGATCAAGTAGTGCGAGAAACGATGAAGAAAATTGGAATTCTTAATCTCAAGATTGAGCTTATTGCAAATGATAAGGACTGAGAGGAGAAGCCGACTTCAAGCTATGATCTTGATCTGACTAAGCATTTAAGCCCAAATTCCTTGTCCATGGGGAATTTTGGTGAAAATTACTTAGTGACACGAAAGTCCAGCTTGGGACGGTAAAACAAGTGCTATTCTTTTTGAAATGAAACTTAGGGTATCAAGGGTATCAAATTACCCGATTTTTGTTACTATTTATTTGATTATTTATTCTTTTTGGAAGCCGGCATGGCTTCGGAACTTTTTCGGAAGTGAATTTAGGAGTATGGACGTTTGGGAAAGTATTTTAAGTTTAAACATATCGAACAAGCAAAGTGAAAACATACGGGGTGGAGCCTATTTTAAAAAAATTGAGAAAAACATGAAAGTGGGAGCTGCAGGCCCACCGCCCAAGCGGTGAACCACCGCTTAGGCGGTAAAAATAAAGAGTGGGTGTTTTTCAGCAAAAATGGTCCACCGCTTAGGCGGTAAAAATATAGGATGCACCAAATTTTGAAAATACGCTCCATCGCCTAGGCAGAGAAAACACCGCCTAGGCAGATTAACAGCAGAACAAAATGTTTTCACACTGGTATAATTTCGCTTAGGCGGAAAAACCACTGCCTAGGAAAAATTTCGTCAGAAGGTTTGATTTTAACGAAAAGGGATCCACCGCGTAAGCGGTGGACCTTCTGCTGTTAAAACAGCCTGTTCGTTCAGAATTGAAATCGCAAGGTTCCCTCCCCAAATCCTCCACCTTCTCTCTAAAACCTCACTTCCAAACCATTCCAATACTCAAAAATCATTCTTCCATTACCAGAAGTAGTCATTTCCATCATGATTCAACCTCCCAGAATCAGATCTCCACCCCTATTTCCGAAAATTTAGGGTTTTGCGTGAAAGGTGCGATTTCTTCATTCTCTTTCGACTGGACCATTAATTCTCAACAAGTAAGTTTCTTTTACTTTACATTTAGTCTGGTTCTTGAAATTATTGGTTGGTTTTCATGATTATATCAAAAAAATCATTGGATTTTGAAATTTTGCCTAAAACCCCTTAACCCTATTTTTGCGATTTCGAAGTTTCCTGGGTTTTTGGTTTGATTCTTGGTGATGAGAATGTTTAATTGGATTGGTTGAGTATGTGAACGGAGATAGGATGTCATATTTGTGAAATTTGTTTGAAAAATTCAAATGGGTGTTCGTTTTGGGATGTATGTGTTCATGACAAAGTGATTAGGGAGGTTTATGTTTTTCAATTATTCATATATGATGAGGTTGTATCGGGTTTTTGTGATTGTGATTGTAGGAAATTCCAAAAAGAGTAGCAAAGAAGAGGGTGAGAGGAGAAGTGTCAAGTTCACACCCTGGGGTGCCGACCGACGTTGACTACGATGCCAGTCGCTTTGTGTCAAAACAAGCGGAGGAACACTTAAAAGAACACGGAAAATATCGTGCCTGCATACGTCAATGGGGTTTCGGTCCGATTGAGGATGTCCTGGTGGAATTTCAAAATGAAATCCGAAGCCACCATTGGGAGCAATTCTGTAAATTGCCACTCCCAGGCGAGATTGCTTTGGTCAAACAGTTTTATGCTAATGCTACAGAGGCCATTGACGACCAAGAAAGGGGTCAGAATCAACCTATCATCTTCAGCCCTGACTTTATCAACCATCTCTTTGGACTGTCGTTACCAGAGTCCCTTGAAAGCTAAGACCCTACTTTACATAGGGTCATGCAAAAGATCACATTTGGTGAAGTAAAGTGGAAACATCAAGGGTTGAACGTCGCTACCTTTTCGGTGAAATGCCTCAAGCCAATTCTAAAAATTTGGCACAACTTTATTTGCGGAAGCCTTCTACCGACGTCACATCTGTCAGACTTGTCAAAGGACAGGGCCTTTTTTATCTATAAAATTTAGATCGGACAACCAATCAATGTTGGATTTCTAATCTATTCATCGATCATACATACTACGAAGACGGTAAAGGTTGGGCTCTCATTTTCGTCACTATTGACCCATATTTTTAGATTAGCTGACATGACAGTATTCGGGAGAAGCTTGTGCAACCCTATCACTCCACTTAATCTGTCAGTGATAAACTGGCTATGGAAGACTGGGGCGCAAGAGGCAGCCGAGCCTGAGCCTGAGGAAGGGGAAGAGCAAACAGACGAGACGACTGGACCTTCTGGAGCCCGAGATGAAAACTCCCAAGAGATGATAAATAAAAAGCTTCAGACCGTCCTCCAGAACCAATATGAGATCACTTCTTTCCTGGACCAATTTTCGAGGCAACATGATCGAGTCCAACGAAAGATTTGGGATGGCCTTGGCCTTGAGATGGACGATTACCGTCCGATGCTATCTGTGCAGCCATATCTCCTCCAGAGACCACACTCTCCTTCCCAAAGTGATGACAATGATGATTTTTCTTCAGGTGAACAGTAGGGAATAAGTCTTATTTCCTAGGTATCTGTTCAACCCATTTTGTTTGCAAGCATGCTATATGTTTATTGGGTTCGCTGATATTGGAGCACTGCCATGTTCAGGCCTGGATGGTATGGAATAGATGATTGTTTAGTGGGTGTTCGTCCATTTTGTTTTTTTTGTTTTTGTAGAAAAGGATGAACAATTATTATTTTTTGTACAAAATGCAAAATTTTTGATGTACAAATTTATGTTTATGTATGTATTTTATTATAAATGTTTTAGTTTTTAAATTTTTAGTTTAGTTAGTTTAATTTTTGTTTTTGCATGTTTAGTGTTAGATTAATTTATGTATGTTAGTATTAGATTTAGTTTAGATTTGTGTATGTATAAAGTTGTGGTTGCATGTTTAGATGTGAGTTCATTTGGGCCAAGACCCAGTGATAAGAATTATCCCCTAATTGCATATTGAGGTCGGGGGTAATACCTTCCTTGTGTGTTTTGTGTTCTTAACATGTCGATGGGGTAAAAATTATCTCGATCCAAAAATTGCACGACATTTGAACTCAATGTATAATTATCTGAACGTTTAGACGTTGATTATTCGATATTAAGCTCATGATAGAAAATGAGAAAACTAGAACTTGATTTGGGGAAAACTTGAGGCGAAATCCTAGGTAAGGTAATTCCGGAGACGTGATTTAGGCCGTCAATTTTTCGCTTGAACCGTTGTAGCTAACCTGAAAATTTTTATTCCTTATTTTCCCTGTCGAAGCCGATAACATAATCAAATTCTGAAAACGTTAAAATACTCATTTCAATTAAATTTTTTCTAACCCAATGTCGCTAAGCCTAATTTTCAAAATTGAGTGAAATCAAGTGAGCGGTCGGGTTTTTGATAAAATTTTATTGATTCAGTATTAGTGTATTCACTTGTCACTTTCGTTTTTCTTTTTGCACGCTCCTGAAATAAGTTTGGGGGTGTGTTTCTATCATTTCTTTTTACATATTCCTAAAATTTTATAAATTCGAATAAGTTTGGGGGTGTGTTTCTCTAACTTCATTTTGCACTCTCCTAAAACTATAATCATTCGAATTAATTTAGGAGTATGTTAAAAAAAAAAAAAGAACCTCAATATAGTTTTCATTTTCTTTTCTTTCGACAAGTGAATACAAGGAATTTCATTTCTTATTCAGAGTTTTACTTTAAATGTGGGGGTCATGAGAGAGGATAGCGACAAACAATTTTACCACGGGTATCGGTCGATTAAAGCGAATTGCTATTTTTATTCCAGTGATACCCGTGGTCGTTCTCCAAAGCCAAACCAAGCCCTATTGATTTCTGTGAATATCCGAGCCTACATTAGTGGACAGTAGACTCCAATCAAGCGTATGGTTTTCCTGAATCCTTCAACGATTTAAGTTATGAGCTTAACTATTGAATAATCGAATCCGGTATTTGACTGGTTATACATTTGAGTTCTCACACATACACTTAAAATGGATCTAGAATGGTTTGTATTTATATTGATTGTTGAAATTCTAGAACACCACTTGGTGTGGGTTACTTCTCGAACTTAATCCGATTTAGGGATGTTGAGGGAGGAACAAATTGGTCATTTCGATTGAACTTTATATTTACATGCATATACTTCTTTCTTGTTATTTTAATTTTTCTTTTTTTTGTTGGTTAGTTCGTTAGTTAGTTTAGATTAGTGTTAGTGTTTTGCTCGAGGACTAGCAAAAATCTAAGTTTGGGGGTATTGATAGGTGTGAAAAACCTTTCTATTTCTAAACCATATTTGTTAGTTTTCAAGCGTTTTAGTTATGTTTAATTGTGTTTTAGTGTAAAATAGGGAAAGGACGATAAAAGGGCAATAAACAAGTGAAAACGGTGGAGAAATAGTGAACAAAATGTGCAAAACAGGGTTTCGGTGAATGAAGACCACCGCCTAGGCGGAAAAGAGGCAGAATGTTGGAAGTGCTGAAGGGTTGAACCACTGCCTAGGCGAGAAAAGATCAGAATGTTGTGCCAGCAGCCACTACCTAGGCGAAAAAACCACCGCTTAGGTGAAATTACCGACAGAAGCTTAACGGACTTAAAGCCACCGCCTAAGCGGTGAACCATCGCTGAGGCGGTGACACTCTGCAAAGAAATATCTGTTTTCAAATATTTTGAAGATATTTCCAAACCTTACCTATTTAACCCCTTTCTCCACCAAACCTCAAGAACACTTAGACCCCTTAGATCCTTACCTTAGACGTGGGAGAGGGCTTGGTTGTTCTTGAGAGCTCTCTTCCACCTTAGTTAGATTAGATTAGTTTTAGGAAGTGTTCTTGGCTAACCCTTGAAGAGCTAGAAGAGGAAGTTCATCAACGGAGAAGAGAAAACTCGGGAGGATTGTTGTTTGGCGAAAGTGGACTACTCCACTTTGAGATTTGGCTTTTCATCCCTTGTTTTCATCTTTGTATTAAATGTTTATTGTTGATAATGATGATCTCCTCTTGATTTAATATTGTATTGGCTAAGAACATGTTAGTGTAAATTAGAGATTAGTTAGGGAAATGTGTAGTTGTGTAAATACTCGTTTGGTTTAATATACGTTTCTTTAACGGTTGTTGCTTTTAAGTATGATTGTGTTTATCATTTGATGACGATCTTAATATTCTTGTAATTGTATTAGGGTTGGATTTGAGAATCGAGGGTTTGACACTCGGGAGAGGTAACCCTGGATTCGGACTAGGGTGAACACATCGTTACGACCTAACGACTCGGGAGGGCGTTAGTTAGTGTGCAATCGATGACATTGGGTCAAGACTCACACGGCCTAGAGTTGTTATGACAATGAGGGGGACCTCTTCATCGACACAAAGTCGCGTATTCTCCCGTCTTACACTCGGAAGAGGTGGCGGAGGAGTTTACGAACCGAGATTATCGGATACCTAAACTCCGTTATTGTTAACTTAACGAAATCAAACATGTATTAAGTGAACGAAATCAATCCCTAATTAATCAACCTATTTAGAATTAACTCACCAATTGTAGTTTATCTTAGTTTAATTTTAATTCATGCCTTCCATCGTCAGAATAACATGAGACTATGTCAATTACGGTATTCAATTCAATTATTCACACTTTTCTCTATGGGAACGATATCCGATCTTCAAGATCCACTTTATTAAAACATTAGACCTCTAATACTTGCGAGCATAAGTAGGCATACACATTTTTGTGCCCCTACCAACTAGCTTACCAGGCTGTGATCTTGATGTTTAGTAGAAAGTAAATCAATTTAATAAGGGTATATAGTTAGTATTAACTAATGGTGTGACAGTTGTTTTCTTCGAATCCTCGCATGTTCTTAACATGTTCTCGGCTGATTTGGGTGCTTACATGTTTTTAGCTTGTTCTCAGATATTCTTGATGTTCTTGAGATAATTTGTATGATTTAGACATGGTTTTGTGATTATAACAAAAACTTGGTGTTATTTGGTTAATGGTTTGTATGTGTTATATACAAGAAATTAGTGCTTAGATACTATATGATTATGATATGTACAAGTGAAGTATATGAAATTAAGAAAATATTGAAGGATGCTCAAGACACATACCTAGTTAGGGGAGTGGTCTTTCCCTAAACATATACATTCTTATCCTTCTTTGATTTTCTTGGTTTGAATTCGATTGATCACCGTCAACTTCTTGAGTTCTTGCTCTAAGAACCTCAAGCACACTCTTTGAGACCGAATTTCAGTAGAATAATGGTGTGTTATTCAATAGAAATTCTTGGGAATCCTAGGACCCCGGAGAGATACTCAAGTTTAGGGAGAGAAGCTAGGACTTAAAGAAGTGAAATTATGATAACCATGCCCTCCTATTTATAGGCCCAAGACCTTGCGCATTCACCCATGCATAGGGTACTTCAGAAGTTTCCTTAGGATTTGTTTAACCTAGGGTACATGCTCTTTTGATTTGGTTATGATCAGCTTTGGTCGAATTTTGAGTATAGTAGAAGATTCTTAAAGATTTGGTAATCATTACCAAACCTTTCCTAGATTTGGTAATGATTGTCAGTCATTGGTATTGATTGGCAATCATTACCAATCATTATACTTCCTTGAATCCCATTGGTTTTACATAGGTGCATTTATGACATGATGTTACACTTACGGTTCCGTTTAGGGTCTAAGTACCTGTTAATTGCCCTACTTTAATTTAGTTGTCATAAATGCTTCCAAGGTGCAATGAATTTAGTCTCAATTAGTCACTTGGAATTTAATTCTCTATGACGACTCATTACTTGGTGAGCACATATCTGGTTGGTTTTGAATTTAATTGGGTTGATTTGCTTTGTAATTGATAGTTGGATTTCAAGGATTCTTCTTAAACCTAAGATATTTTGATGAACATATATTGATATCTTGAGCCTACCCCTTCCATGTCATCCCAAAAAACAAATTCTTAATGGGATGTCCAATTAATGCATTGTCTATCTGGCAAACCGGATTGATTTTGTTTCGATAACAAGTAGTAACATTTCAGGGATTTTGGTTAAACCCAAGATTTTTTGCTCAAATACATTCCTTGAATGTGTCTCATCCATGTTATCCCAAGAATTTAATGTTTGATGGGATGGAATTTAATGCACATTTAATGCTTAACTTAGGTGGCGAACCGAATCGGTTTAGTTTTGATAACGGTTGGTTACCTCCTAAGTGTCGTGGTTTCTCCCTCAAATATTTTGTGTAGAGAATATCTAGTAGTTTCTTGCTAATGTCAATGCACTTTTGATGACCTTTTAATGATGTTCAGCCCCTTGATTCATTAGGTCTAGGGTGGTTTGTTAAGACAAATTGGATTAGTGTAAATTCAAACCAATCCCAAATACTTAATCACCTTGGTGATTTAGGGCTTGTCATTTCATTTCCAAGCCTTCATCATGATCTTCTGGATTGTTTCTAGATGGTTATTTAATGTAAAATGCACAATTGACACAATGGTTTTGGTGTTAAATCAACAAATCGACACAATGTATTGGCTAAGTTTTATTCATACTAAAGGTGTTTTAATGAAAATAAACATTTAATAATGTCATTTTGACTGCCCCGCCCCCCCTTAAATTATAGGATTTTCGAGGTTGACCCGAAACTTTTACTTAGCTGAAGTCAGTCTAATTTAACAGTTTTGTATTTTATCATATTTTTTTGGTATTATTATTCATTATACAGTGTGATCTAAGGTAGAAATTCATTCCCTTTAGACCTAAGTTTAAAGTTTATCTGAACTTGTACTTGATTCAACACTGACTAGACGAGACAAAATGTAGTGCCTACCCCAGAGTGGCATAGCCTAGTAGATAACTTGGATCTTCTTTGTCGGTTAAGACTTCATTGCAACTCGAGGATGCCTGAATAATTAGGAAATTTTGACACCTAGTAGTGTTTGTTAATGGGGACATAAACATTTGGAATTCGCTTTGTAAAGATCATTATAATCCTTGTTGTCTTTGGTATTCATTGAAATATTAGGCACTAGCGTTACATTCAAGGGGGCCTTCGCTGCAATTTTTTGTGGATGTTTACCCCAGTAATTCCCCTTTTGATACTGGGCTTGACAGTTGGCTAAATAATTATTTGTTTCTCTTTTATTTTGTCCTTATCTTTATTTTTTATCCTTCCTATATGTAAGAACCCAAGTTCTATATGAAATTTACGAGTTGTGATGTTCTCATAAAGGTTTGTTAGATAAACAAAAGACAATAAAATAAACTTAACAAACTTTCCAACAATAGAAATTTCGTCAGCGTCCTGGATGCCAATCTTAACTTTTCCAAATCCTCCGGGGTTCTTCAGACAACCGATTTATATAATTAATAAGCTAGTCTCAAGTTTGGGGAAGGACTTCCAAATCTTCAACATCATCTAGAGAAATAGAATATTTCTTCACTTACATTCAAGTTAAATAATAGTCTTTGTACAAAATTATTTTGGATCCTCCAGGGTTTTTGTGTCGACCAATTTATACAATTAATGAGTTTACTCTCAGATTCGAAAAAGGTCCTTTGAATCTTACCATCATTTGGCAGAATAAAAATTTCCTCTGATTCTATTCCCATTGAACCATATTCTAGCTCTAGTATTGAAATCATATCCTTTACTTTCTCACTTAGTTAAATTGCATATATCATATGCAAGAGATTTCAAGGAACCTAAAAGAGAAAACTTTTAAACATTTAGACCAATCATTTAGATAAAATAGTATTGCATTCATAGATAAATCCATTACAGAACAAATCATCTTCCATCCAAAAGGCTAGATAGATGGAAAGGTGAGCAAGAAGACATCCAAATTTAACCAAAACACCTAGTGGACCAAGAACGGATGAATATCTTAGTTTTTATAGTTTCTAAGGTTCTTTGAATCAAGTCACAGGTGCATGACGCGCCTCCACTTCCACCAATTTTTTGGCAAAGTTTAACTGTACCATTATTTTATAATGTAAGTATTGATATTTTTTGTGGAATTAATTATTTTATCGAGTGTTTCAGATTTATAGTTCTATGAATTTAATTAAGAAGGATATTTGATGAAGAAAACATCAAGGGTGCAAGATGGATATGAAGCAAATATGAAGAGTTTTGAGGACGCGAAAGAAAAATAGGTGAAAACAACTCTTTACTTATATACTCTTATTGAAACTGGAATTAGGATCACATACGATACTCAAAATGAGTTAAAAATGTCAAGTACACAAAAGAGTTCTTGAACAAGTATGGCTTGGATGGCGCTAAAGAGTACAACACTCTTATGGCAATAGCTACCAAAAATAAATGGATTATACGGGTAAAAACATCAATGATAAAAGGTATCGAGGTGCGATTGGTAGCTTGGTATATCTTAATGCCAGTAGACCTAACATAATTTTTAGTGTATGCTTGTGTGCTAGATTTAAGTCTTCACAATTGTAAAGCGAATCTTTTGATATTGGAAAGGGATAAGTGATCTAGTATTGTCCTAGGGGGAGTGAATTTACATTAACTTGTTATTTTGATGTTGATTTTGCAAGACACAAAGTTAACTGTAAAAGCACAAGTGGGTCATGTCACTTTTTAGGACATGCTTTGGTTTCTTAGTCTACTTAACAAAAGGATTAGCTTCTCAAAAAAGTCAATGGACTTCTTGGGAGATACGCCCTGATACAAGGCTTAGAGAATGTCATGATGCTGACCTTTCTCTGACTTCGACCAGACCCACTTCGGTATCTTATGTACCTTGGTGATCTACCAAGGATAGATCGAAGTGCAATCTACTGGAGATGATGGAATTTTGTTTAAGGTGACGACCTAACCTATAAAGGTTTCACGCATCCTAGTATTTACCAGGATTCAGGTTGACACCTAATTCCTTCTTAGTCATTTAAAGTTGATCTAATTTAATCTTGATTAATGGATGATCCATATATTTGGTACGGTTCCATCCCAATTGTCTGGGGGATTTTTATTATTGAGCGACCTTGTGGGGATTTTCAATATTTTATAATCGTGGTTAGATCCCAATTGGCATGGGATTTTTGTTAATGGTGACCAAACCAATATTATGGGTTGCCTACGTATCTCATATAACTGAAAATCTGGTCTGAACATAGTTTATCGCACACAGCGAGTTTAAGTTTTTCAATTGAACCCGTGACGGTTTCCTACATATCACGGGTATCACCGGGAATCAGGTTAACACGTAGTTTTTGGTCTTCAATTTGTTAACCAAACCCACAAGGACTTCCTACTTATCCCAGACATTGCTGGGAATTAGGTTGACATATGGTTCAATATCTTAAAACTGTTTACCAAACCCATAAGGGTTTCCCATGTATCTTGGACTTTACCAAGAATCAAGCTGACATGTAGTTCCTTCGTCTTTGGTTTGATGAAATTAATGAAGTTCATTATGATTCAAGCATCTCATTTGACGTCGTGAGATGAAATGAACACTGTTTACATCAGGATGACATGGATACGATAAAATGTGCCCCAATTGTAGACTGGGGCAGCGACTGGATATGTTACGTTGGGGAATCTAAACCAACACTTCCTATCATGTAATCAGTGATTATTAAGAGTGTAAAATATTCCCCGCTTGCGGGTTGGGAAGGAGAGTAATAAGCTACAAGGATTATGAAGCTAAATCAATTTGTCTCGCTATATATCGGGGTAATAAATTCCGAATTTTACTGATTTAAATCTTGGAATATACATCCATATGGGTTTATTATTATATTGTTGAAATGCTAAGCTAATATCATAGGAATTTTCCTATTGGTGTAATACCCTGGTCGTTTAATTGTTTATAATATCTAGACATGAGTTGATAAGAATGATTACCTGTATCGCCAAGGCTTGTAGATTGTTTGTTGTTTTTTAAAGAGTCTTGGATATCATCTTTCATTACATCGGATTGATCGTATAATGTAATTAGTTATCTCTTGAAATATCATGGTTTGCTCTTATGGTGGTATATTGGTTTAATATTTTAATGTTTATCCTAAGCGAGATGGCTTTGAAAATTTTAGTATATCACATTTTTAGGGACAAGAGTTTTGGACTTGGTTTTCTCGACTATACCTTAGTTTAAGGAATAAACAAACTCATACTTTAACTTAAATAAGGTAGAAGGATAATCGTTGTTTTCATAGAGGTAAACTCAATCTTTTGCCCTAATACTCGCTTAGTGATAAATCATTCAGAGATTAGTCACGGTCATTCATGATTGTTTTTACCGAAAAATGGTAGTGGTGAGTCCGACATATCTTCTAAAGTCACATCATAATCCTAGCGATTCCAACTTTTTACTCAAGTCGAAACACTAAGTATAAAATCTTTACCTTTTCTTTTTAGCCGATATTATGTCAGCCACAGGTTCTTCAGGTGATGGTGTCCGTTATTCTTCCCGCTCATGTGGGAACGAAAAATCCCCTGAGACCTCAATTAAAGGAAATGCGTTAAAGCACTCTCGAGGGTAACCGAAGACTTTGCCACACAGGAATTCTGATGACGTGCCTATCCTTTCCACTTATACTACTGAGGAGACCTTTAAAGCATCTAGAGTCAATGACTCTACGATGGCTAGTCCGTCAGACGCTCTTATGGATTAGGATTTTGCTGGCCCTTTCGATATAACTAATATGGTGGTGGATCCTAACTACGTCATTCTAGAGGATAAGATGCCCGTGTAGAGTATTCATGATGATTTACAAGGAGACAACCTTGATCCGGGAGATCCAATTCCTAGATATTTCGAGATAGATCCCTTACCTTCGATGCGGCACGACTTCATCTCATAGAGCTCGAGGATCAGATGTTAGTGGGCGATCTTCATGATCATCCTTCTATGTTCTTCCATCTTGCTCAGGTTTGCGATTAAAACCTTTCTTAATTTATCCTTATTTCTAAAAGATCAAGGTCGACCCCTATTACAATTGGAATTTCAGGGGGTCATGGTTGATCGTTTACACTCTCTACTCGAGGAGAGTTTACCCCAACAATCCCTTATTCCTCTAGGGATGTGGCTTTATTGATTTTTTCACAATTCAGGCCTCTCATATAGACCACGGGTATCATAATGCTCTGATTGAGCTTTGGTTATGGATGACGAATTATCATTGCTTTGTCTACGAAATGTTTGTGATAGTGCCCCTTGACTAGGCAATGATCACCAGAGTCAGGTTCTGAGGTTGAGTTGTTCCTTTGAGGGAGATATTGTGGGTAGAGGTAGAGAGGGTCCTAGGTAGGATACTAGTAGAGGCAAAAATTGGGGCACATATATGACACAGTAGCTTAGTGCACGAGTCGGTCTTTACATTCCCAACTTTGAAAGACCCGATATTGAGGGATTAGCACTATCAAGTCCTATTGCTCCTATTCCGTTGTAGGACTTTCATGGCTTCTTTCTTTAGAATTTTGGAAAATCTTTGTCTATGGATGGTCTTCCTTTCTTATCGAAAGATCCACCCTTAAGATAACTCTAAAGTGTGCCACACATGTCTCGTAATCGAAAACCAAACATTCTATGAAGCACGAGGGTTTTTTGGCTTCCCTTATTTTTAGTAAATTTGGATCACAGGATAATATTTCATAAGGCTTTATTGTTGATGGAGGGAATCATGGGAATTTGCGATGTCGTGTATAATTTGTTCAGTGATGACTTTAAGTGTAGCAATCTAGTTTTGAAATCAGCTATCATTTATCAGGACCGTAAGTTCTCGTGAAGGTACGATATTATGGTAGATACTTCGATTATTTGAAGTATCGGATGATATGGTAAAATCATTGACTGCTTAGGTTGGATAATATGTATTTCACCTGCCCGTGTGAGGCATGTATGTATTATTTATTTCTCCAACCAACTGAGGTAGGTAAGGACGTACTCTTCTAACTACTTAAGGTTGGACAATATGTTGGCATTTCCGACTAGGAGAGTATGTAAATTTTGCAACTACTTAAGGTAGGTCAGTAGGTATTCTTCTCCGACTAATTAAGGTAGGTAAGAAAGTTGATTTTTTTACCAATCAAGGTTGAGGAGTAGGTAAATTTTCAAACCACTTAAGGTTGAACAATATTTCTCTTACCTTTTCATTTATCCTATGTCATTTGTTCTCTCGACTATCTATTTGGAGATGATGGAATAATGTAGAAAATTATACGTCATAGCTTGCTATGTTGGTTTGCTCAATTCCTAGAAATTTTTGACCTTCGTTCTTTCTAATCTTGAAGCATGTTGAAGTACTAGTTGAATTCAGGATTTTCCAACCCGATTTCAGAATTATTGTCTTTGGGTGAACCTAATACCTTTCTTCGCAACCAAAATTGAGGGACTCTGATAGCGGAATATTGCGTCGCTACTTTTATCGCAAGTGTACGAGTCAAGTTTTATAGAATAGTAATTGAGTAGGGTTGTCGTATCCACAAGGATTGGATTAAATTGTCGTTAAGTACTATGATTGTTATAACCGAACATTATTTAGGATATTAAAATTAGGTTTTTAATTTTTAATATATATTAAAAACAATTAACAATGAATTAAACTATAATACTAAGTATATTATATGGGAATGGATTATCTAGGGATTAACTATGTTTAGTTATACGTGTCTGATCCAATCTAGTTTACATTAACGGTATTCAAACTGTCCGACAATCTAGGTATCGAAAACTCACTCATTACCTCTCCCGAGTGTAACGTGAATGAATATGTAATTTTGCGTTAATGCCAATATCCCTATTTAGCATCTAAACGACACTGATCATATGAGTCTTACCCCAACCTCACGGATTACATACTTTTTAATACTTTCCCGAGTCATTAGATCGCCACATTGTGTTTAAACCCTAATCTGAATTTGGGGTTGCCACTCCTGAGTGTCAAATGCCATTTTTTTAAACCAACCAATATATTATAATAAGCATATAATAGAAATAATAAAATGGTAAACACAACTGAATAGAGATGAACAACCGTTAACGAAACACGATTTACTCAAACAACATATATCATAGTAAACTATATCAATCCCATAGATTATCAACGTTTAACTCTTGGCTATAACCAAATATTCAATAATAATCAATATATACATGATCAAACAACCAAAAATGAGTTAAGAATAAAGAGAGAAATAAAGGGAATAGTCGTTATTTGAAGGATGACATCCGTAAAAACTGCTCCGATATTGTTTTCTCTTATCTAATTGTGTTCCTCCTCTTTGGTTGGTTGAGAGCTCTCAAAAACACTCCCAAAGTGTTCCAAGTGTGTTCAAAAAAATGTTGGGGATCAAGGGAAAAGGGAAAAATATCAGAATATCGAATAAAATATCTAAACAAAACTTTACAACTAGGATTTCGGCACTGCAGTGGTGGGATTTCGGTAGACTCATCGCTACAGTGTTGAGGGCCATCGCTATAGCATTGGTTTGGAAGAGAGTTTACTGACTATTCACCACCGCAGCGATGGGGATTACTGCTACAGTGGTGAGAGTACTTGTAATAAAATGGTAAACATAATAGGATAAAGATAAACAACCGATAACGAAACACGGATTCAAACAAACAACATTTTCATTAACTAATCAACCCCTAAATAACATATGTTTAGCTATACAAGATCATTACCAAATATTCAAGATTTGAAGAGAAAAATAACATTATACAACATGCAAAGTTAAGAACAAAGAGAGAAATAAAGAAAGGAAAGCAAATCTTAAGAGTGGGGTATTCCACTTCTACCAAAACCGTTCCGATCTTCTTTTCTACGTCATCAAAATGTGTTATCCTCTTTGGTCTTGATCAAGAAGCTCCAAAAATGTCCAAAATTATCTCCCAAAACGTTCTAGGGTGTTCAGAATAAGAGGAGATGATATGGGGATAAAATAGTATCACAAAATATCCCAAAATATCAATTTTTTTAGCTATCGGACTGCCGTAGAGATCGGATCACCGCTGCAGTGGTGGAAATGCAGAGAGTTTAGCAACTCTCTGTTGTTTGATAGCCACGGCGGTGGTGTCACCGCTACGACTGTGACACCCTTTGGTATTTTGGCTATAACTTTCTCGTCCGAACTCAATTGAGGTGATTCAAAAACTTATGGAAATCTAAGAAAAAGATCTATAACTTCCATGTTTAGTGTTTTTCCAAAATCAAATGGCATCATGTTCAAAATTGGCCTTGAAGTTACTACACATGTACCAACTTTAACTCTTTTCACCCATTTATTCAAAAACCTATAAAACCATACAAAAACACATTAAACTAACAAATGTGTTTGAAAACACACAAATATTTGAATCTAAAAGTACTTAACTTGTTGGTAAATAAACCACTCATAAACTACACAACTAACAACAAGAAAACATACTAAACATATTAAACATCTCCCCCAAACTTAAAACGGTCAGTGTCCACAATGACCCAATCATTGATCTCAACAATTGAAATATTGCATGCTGACGAAGGGGGCTTAGAACACGTAATTAGGAGGTGAGACAATCTCGCCTCTGAGTGAAGTCGGCAGTGATGCTCTGATTTATTTTGAAACTTGGGTTGCCTCCCAAGAAGCGCTTGGTTTAATGTCCTTGGCTTCACACAGAGAAGGGATTGTCAAATAGTGGCTTCCGCCCATAGTATGTGTCACACAAATCAACATATGGGTCTTGATTCTCAACACCCTCAAGATTGGTGAGATGTGGCAATAATTGGCTCGTATTTCAACTCGACTTTTCTCCGTTTCATGTGCTTGGTTAGCCTGAATGAATAGAGATAGAAGTGAGGGATGATAGGTGAGCCACATCGGATCCACATTGATGTGATCATCTTTGATCGATGGTGGCATCTCAAAGGGGATCAAATGGTGGATAATCACAAGTGTTATTTTGTGATTTTTCATCATCTTAGAACAAACCCAAGTTCCTCCCACTTGTGTTCAGTTCTTTACGGTGGATTTCAATGCATGTGGCGTGGGTGTCTCTCAGTGCCACCATTTCTGACTCAACCTTAACAAAGTAGATAAGCTGATCGATGTGCGTCTGAAGAGACATTACGGTCGCATCAATTTCAGCACAGGTCGTCGCAATATTGTTAACATGATCCTCATGCTCGCTGAGATGGTCATTCATTTTCCTCCAAAAAGCCTTAGTCTTCCCCATAAATTCAGTAAACATTTCTTCCAGGGTGGGGGAAGACTCTACATTTTGGTTCGGGTTGTCAATCTTTGGCGTCAGAACGGTGTAACTATTCCCCAAGCTTTGGTAGCTTGTTGAATAATTCTAACTCTAAAAATCATGCTTAGCAATGTCTTCCAACAACCAATAGGACTCATCCACAGTTAGTTGGTTGATAGGTGTAAAATACCTATCTAATTCTAAACCGAATTTGTCAGTTTTTGAGTGCTTTATTGAAGTTTTAATATTATTTTAGCTATTTTTATTAGTCAGGAGCAGAGAAGTAAACAATCGGCAAACCGAACGAAATGGTGCAAAAAGGGTAGCCAAAACGATGAAAAAATGAGGTTTCAAATAACAGAGCAATTCTGCCTAGGTGAAGTGTCCACCGCCTAGGCGAAAATTCAGCAGAAAGATGCAAAAACAAAACTGAAGATTTGAAATCTGCCTAGGCGAAGTTTCCACTGCCTAGGTAAAAATCCATCAGAAGGTTGCAAGGGCTGAAGTATTAAATCCGCCTAGGCAAAGTTTCCCCCTCCTAGGCGGAAATCCATTAAAATGCTGGATGAACTGAACTGCTGAATAGAGCTGCACTACTATAAATCCGCCTAGGCGAAGTAGCTACCGCCTAGGCGAAATTCCGTCAGAATGATAAGGAGCCGAGAAGTTAATCCTCCGCCTAAGCAAAGATTCTACCACTTAGGAGGAATTCTAACCGACTTAAACTCCGCTTAAGCGAAGTTTCTACCGCTTAGGCGGAAATCGCAGAATAGGTCAAAATATCTGTTTAGATATTTTTGAACCCCTAGGCCTATAAATACCCCTTGTCCATGTATGAAACTTGTGGTTGAGGAACCCTAACCCTAGAAAAGATATCTTAAGCTATATTTTGAAGATCAAGAAGGAGGTTCATCATTCGGATAAAAAAGGATAACTTGCAGATCTCTCATTAGTGACAGTGAACCGTTTCACTTCCAGATTTGATCGTTTCTCTCTTGTTTTATTCTTTGTAATCCCTTTTTCATATCTAAGAATGTTGAATCCCTCTTATTTTTCATGGTATATGGCTAAGATCGTGTAGTAGTAGTTAAATGTTACTTAGGAGTAGTCGAAATCATGTAACCGTTTAGTTGAGTAAATTTATGTTACTTTAATGTGTTGTTTGTCTAAATCCAATTGTGTTTATCGGTATTCTTGATATTATGCTTGTATTGATAAACCGAGAATATGGGGTTTGACACTCGGGAGAGGTAACCCCGAATACAGACTAGGGTAAATACAACATAATGTTCTAACGACCTGGAAGGGCGTTACAACTTATGCAACCCATGACGTTGGCTCAAAACTCACTCGACCTAGGGTCGTTAAGGCGTTGAAGGGGACTTCTTCATTGACACGAAGTCGTGTAATCCCTCGTTTTACACTCGAAAGAGGTAGCAGATGAGTTATTGATACAGTGCTTGTCGGATTAGATAAAAACTGTTATAGTTAACTAAATGAAATCGATTATGCATTATATGAAAGAGAGTTATGCCTAAGTAATTAGTATAATTAAAACTAACTTTATTGTTGTCATTTATCTTAGTATAGTAATTAGAAAACAAACAAAATTTGATTAGTCGAGATAATATGAAACTATTGAAAACGCAATACTCAACCGAATTACTGCGAGGAGAAAACATGGTGTGAATCTAAGCACATACATTGGTCGAAAGAGATGGTACCATTTCTGCCTTCCATCTAATGTTTTGTTGCGGCTAGTAACCCGTCGAGGAAATTCAGTAGTCGACGCTCTAGCGGGAAACCATGACTGGGGAACCAAACTAGAAACTTCTTGTATTGTTCCCAAGCACGATAAAATGGCTCAAAATCTTATTGAAAGATTTGCAATAGTACTTGTTGATGAGACATCATCAAGTACCCTGTAAGAAAAAGAAAAGTAAAAACAATTCAAAATAAAATAAATGTCTAAATTAAAATCAAGTTACTTACTCAAAATATCAGCAACAATCTAAAAACCAATCCTCGACAATGGCGCCAAAAACTTGATAGCGGAATATTACGTCGCTATTTTAACCGCAAGTGTACGGGTTAAGTTTTATAGAATAGTGAATGAGTACGGTTGTTGTATCCTCAGGGATTGGATTAAATTGTCATTAAGTACCGCGATTGTCATAACTGAACTTTATTTAGGCGATTAAAATTAGGGTTTTTATTTTTAATATATATTTGATAGGTTGAAAATACCTATTTACTTCTAAGCCGAATTTGGTAGTTTTCGAGTGTTTTAGTAATATTTTATGGAGTTTTTGATTGTTTTTATGTAAATTAGGTGTAGAGACATAATCGAGTGATAAATAAGTGAAGCGGTGGAAAAACGGTGAAAGAAACACGGTTTCAGGACAACAAACCCACGATGGTCAGGCCACCGCTGAGGCGGTAGAGATGTAGGGTAAATTGTGCAGAAGTCACTGCCGAGGTAGTGGAAGTACAAAGAGTTTATTTTTTTGGGTTAGCGGTGAAGTTAACCGGCTTAACTCACCGCCGCAGCGATGAACCACCGCCGACGAGGTCCCTCTGTGCAAAAAGTATCTAATTTTCTAAATATTTTTAAGCTTTCTATTTAAGCCCTTGTTTTCCCCATTTGTGAAGGACATTCCTAACATTAGATACATGATCTTACGCCTATTTTGAGACCTCAAAGAGGAGATTCACATATCAGAGAAGAGGAAACACTTTCAGATCGATCTTTGGCGACAATAGACTACTCCACTTTAAGTTTTGATCTTTCTTTCTTTGTTTCTATCTTTGTAACTTAACGTTTTTTTTGTGAATGTTGATGAATCCCTCTTGTTTTAATGTTCTAATGGCTAAGATCATGGTAGGCTAGATAAATATTATCTATGGATTATTGTAATTCATGTAAATCCATATTTGATTGAATATATGTTACTTTAACAATTGTTTGTCCAAATCCAGAGGTTGTCGGATTAGATAAAAACCATTATAGCTAACTAAATGAAATTGATTATGCATTATATGAAAGAGATTTATACCTAAGTAATTAGTGTAATTAAAACTAACTTTATAGTTTTCATTTATCGTAGTATAGTAATTAGAAAACAAACAAAATTTGATTAGTCGAGATAATATGAAACTATTGAAATCGTAATACTCAACCGAATTACCTACCCTTCCCAGTGGAACGATATCCGATCCTAAAAGATCCATTATATTAAAACTAGACCTCGTACACTTGCGAGTAGTCCAATTACCGTGAGGAGGAAACATGGTGTGAATCTAAGCGCATACAAGTTTTTGGCGTCGTTGCCGGGGATGCGGCAATGTGTTTTTCAATTAAGTTGATATTGTGATTAAGTAGTTGAATGTTAATCACGATAATTCTTTTGCTTTTAAATTTTATTAAATTCATTTATTTATTTTATTTATCTATTGAATTTGAGCAGTGCATGTGGCGTAGTCAACGTATTGCTAAACAAAAAGACGAAAAAGCTACAGCAATAGCCGACGGACGTGAGAATATTCCGCAACCACCAGAGGCGCAAGCACTCCAGCCTCTGGAGCATGAGAGGCCACAATGAGTCCTTCGGGACTATTATCGGCCCCTTATGTTGGACAATTATTCAGGGATCCGGAGGCAGCTGATCCAAGCTAATAACTTCGAGTTGAAGCCTGCCCTAATTAACATGGTTCAGCAAAACCAATATGGCGGGAACCTTCACGAAGATCCCAACGTACACTTGGCTACTTTTCTTGAAATCTGTGACACCATCAAGATCAATGGAGTCGCCAAAGATGTGATAAGGTTGAGGTTATTTCCATTCTCCTTATGAGACAAAGCAAGGGGATGGTTTCAATCGATTCAGTCGGGGAGCATTAACACTTGGGAGGACCTTGCACAAAGGTTCCTCACTAATTTCTTTCCACCCTCGAAAACTTCTCAACTCCAAGGCGACCCTAGGTAGCGTGTGTCTTGCCCAATGTCATCGATTGTCCACGATTCAAACCCTGACCCGGTTATAGAATTGTGGCATTTGTTTACCCTAATCCGAATCTGGGGTTTTGTTAAAACCCCGTATTCTCCATTTATCAATCCAAGAATAATAAACAAACAATACGATAAATGCAATCAAACTACGAAGAACAATCACAAACGAAATACCGAAATCATCCAAACAACGTATTTATAAATATTAGGTTAAGCCCTACTACAATCTATATTTAACTTGGGGCTATAGCCGCATATACAATGAAATAATAAGCTAAATATTCTCACATGCTCCTAAGATAAAGAAATAAGAAAAAACGATTGAAGAACTTAGCCTCGTCCGAAGATAAACCGCTAAGAACGCTCAACGATCGATTCGCCGTCTTCTCCACTTCCGTATGCGAGCTTGACACCTAAAATCCCTAACCCTTGGCTTAACTATAGCCTAAGGGGATAAAAAATGCAAGAGAGAGGAGAGAGATTTCAAGCCATTATTTGAGGCGTGGAAGAGATTTAAAGACTTATTGAGAAGGTGCCCCCAACACGGTTATCAAGATTGGTTTCAAACCCAATTATTTTATAATGGGTTGGATGGCTAGACAAGAACGATAGTCGATACAGCCTCTGGAGGATCATTGTTGTCCAAAACCGTAACCGAAGCAAATGCGTTATTGGAGGAGATGGCGGCTAATAACTATCAATGGCCGAATGAGAGGAACACGGGAAGACGGGTAGCTTCTATCCAAGAATCGGACCATATTTCGACGTTATCGACCCAAGTCTCTAAGCTCTCGGACCAATTAGTCGCCTTGTCTACAAAATGTGCTTTGTCGAGTCAAGGGAAAGAGATAGCGGCAAGTAGTTCTCAATCCAGATTGGAAAACGAGTTTGAGGAATGTTATTTTCTAAACAACCATGCCTACACTTTCAGGCCGGCTACCACTATTCCAACTCACTACAATCCTGAACTTCGTAATCATGAGAATTTCTCATATGCGAATAATCAGAACACTTTGCGACCACCTCTGAGGTATGGAAATTAATCTTCGGGATATCCAATGCAAGCCAATCGACAAATGCAACAACCGCCAATGCACAATCCAAAGTCAAATTTGGATGAAGTTCTGGGTTCATTTATGAAAGAGAAGTCGACTATAATGCGTGAGATGCATAATCGCCTGAATAAACATTAAACACAGCTGGACTCTATTGATACCACATGAACAAACACTAATGCCACAATGAAGGCTCTTGAGACTCAAATCGCGCAGCTTGCTAGGGCAATTTAAGAACAAACAAAAGGGAAAGTTTCCAAACAACATGGAAACCAACCCTTGGGATTCGGCAAGTCGAATGTGGAAGTGAGAAGGCCTATGGAAATCGAGTCGAATGTAAGTCGTGAGTTTCCGGATGATGAACCAAGAACTAGTGCGGAGGAGGAAGTTGAAGCAAAGTCCGATGAAGGAAATGAGAACCTGAGTGAAGACGTGAATAGGAGTAATAACAAGGAGAAAGTCGAGAAGAGAAGAGAAGATGAAAGGGTGATACCGGGAAGAGTAACATTTTCAGAGAATCTACTGATTCTAGTAACACCATTGCCATATCCTCAAAGGTTACAAAAGAGAAAGTTGGATGCTCAATTCGAAAAATTTCTTGAAATCTTCAAGAAAATCCACATCAACATACCTTTTGTGGATGCATTGGAATAAATGTCCAACTATGGCAAGTTCTTGAAGGATATCATGACAAAGAAGCAAAATTTGGAGGATTATAAAACGGTGAAGCTAATTGAAGAGTGTAGTGCAATACTACAAAAGAAGTTGCCTACCAAATTAAAGGATCTGGGTAGTTTCACGATTCCGTGTACTATCCGAAAATCTCAATTTGATAAGGTACTTTGTGATCTATGGGCAAGTATCAATTTGATGCCTTTTTCTGTTTATCGGAAGTTAGGACTCGGAAGTGCAAAGCCTACGACGATCTCTCTTCAAATGGCGGATCGTTCACTAACCTATCCAAAGGGGATCATTGAGGATGTGCTTGTGAAAGTTGACAAATTTATATTCCCAGTGGATTTCGTGGTTCTTGAGATGGAAGAAGACAGAGAGATCCCTCTCATCCTTGGAAGACCTTTCCTTGCAACGGGAAAGGCCTTAATTGATGTGCATGATGGCAATTTGACCTCAAGAGTGAATGATGAAGAAATAAGGTTCAACATTTTTAACACTATGAACTTTCTGGATGAATTTTCCAATTGCAATCGAGTTGATGTTTTGGACTCTTGTGCGTTGGAGTTCTTTCTTGCGAACATGGATATGGATTCCTTAGAGAGGATTCTCACAAGTTCCTTATCTATGGGGGATCTTGGTGAGGAAGGCTCTACCACGGACCTTGATGTTGTGGAATACGTGCTAGCTCTTGACACTCAACCGAAAGATGTAGATTATCCTATTCATGTGGCGGAGATTGAAGAAGTTGAAGACTCTCCCAAGAAATCAAATCCGCCTCACGGTGTGTTATTACTCAAGCAATTACCGGAACACCTTCGGTATATCTTTTTGGGAGAGAATTTGACCGATCCGGTTATAATTTCATCAACTTTGATGGAAGAAGAGGAGAGTAAGTTGCTGAGAATCTTGAAGAGGCACCGATCCGCTTTTGCTTGGTCTATTTCAGATGTCAAGGGAATTAGTCCGTCGGTGTGCATGCATAAGATTTTGATGGAGGATGAGTTCAAACCCTCCATTTAACATCAATGACGGCTAAATTCGGCTATGAAGGAAGTGGTGAGAGCGGAGGTGTTGAAGCTTTTAAATATGGGAATTATATACTCTATATCCGATAGTGAGTGGGTGAGCCCGGTGCAAGTGGTGCCAAAGAAATGAGGCATGACGGTAGTAAAGAATGAGAAGGATGACCTTATTCCGACACGGATCATCACAGGATGGCGTGTATGTATTGATTATAGGAGATTAAATAAGGCAACGAGGAAAGATCATTTTCCTCTTCCTTTCATTGACCAAATGCTAGATCGTTTAGCCGGTTATGAGTACTACTGCTTCCTTGATAGCTATTCCGGTTACAATCAAATAGCCATTGTACCGGAGGACCAAGAGAAGATGACTTTCACAAGCCCATATGGAACGTTTGCTTATCGACGTATGTCGTTTGGCCTTTGCAATGCACCGGCAACTTTCCAACGATGTATGATGGCGATATTTTCTGATATGGTGGAGGAGAAAATGGAAATCTTTATGGATGACTTCTCAGTCTTTGGATCGTCCTTTGATCACTGTCTCTACAATCTGGCGCTTGTTCTTGACCGATGTGAAGAAAAGAATTTGGTTCTAAATTAGGAGAAGTGCCACTTTATGGTTAAAGAGGGGATCGTCTTAGTTCATCGAATCTCTTCCAAGGGGCTTGAGGTGGACCGAGCAAAGGTAGAAATGATTGAGAAGCTTCCGCCACTAATAAATATGAAAGGAGTTCGAAGTTTCTTGGGGCATGCAGGCTTTTACCGGCACTTTATTAAGGACTTCTCGAAGACGGTGAAGCCATTATATCACCTTCTTGAGAAGGATACTTCGTTTGAATTCAATAAAGCTTGTATGGAGGCGTTTAAGGCGATAAAGGAGAAGTTGGTCACGGCTCCAATAATGGTCGCTCCGGATTGGGAAATGCCATTTGAGATAATGTGTGATATGAGTGACTATACTGTTGGCACGGTGTTAGGCCAACGGAAGGAAAAGATCTTCCGCTTGATCTATTATGCAAGCAAAACATTGAGTGACGCCCAGGAGAATTACACCACAACCGAGAAAGAAATGCTAGCGGTGGTCTTTGCTTGTGATAAGTTCTGTTCATATATCATTGGGTCAAAAGTGATCGTCTACATAGATCACGCGGCTATCCGGTACTAATTTGCAAAGAAAGATGCCAAGCCAAGGTTGATAAGGTGGATTTTCTTATTACAAGACTTTGATGCGGAGATAAAAGACAAAAATGGAAGTGAGAACGTTGTTGCCGACCATTTGTTGAGGTTGATTGAAGAAGACATTGGTGATGAGTCTAATATCACGGAAGTGTTCCCTGACGAACAACTCTTTTCAGTAGAAAATACACTTCCGTGGTATGCTGACATTGTTAATTATCTTGCATGTGGCGTGTTACCACCTGACTTGACGGGAGCCCAAAGGAAGAAATTTCTTTTTGATGGTAAGTATTATCTATGGGATGAGCCATTGCTATTCAAGAAATGTGCTGATCAGGTGATCCGGAGATGTGTTTCAGAAGAGGAAATGGCTAGTATTCTTTACCATTGCCATTCATCACCTCGTAGCGGCCATTTCGGTGCGACTCGGACAGCATCAAAAGTACTTCAATCAGGTTTTTACTGGCCTTCTTTGTTTAAAGATTCATATACATTTGTAAAAACCTGTGATAGATGTCAAAGGGTAGGCAACATATCAAGGAGGCATGAATTGCCACTGCCGTCAATTCTTGAGCTTGAGTTGTTTGACGTGTGGGGCTTGGATTTCATGGGACCATTTCTTCCCTCATTTGGGAATGAGTATATTCCGCTAGTGGTGGATTATATGTCCAAATGGGTCGAGGCCATAGCAACACCTAATAATGATGCCAAAGTGGTGTTAAAGTTCCTTTAACATAATGTCATGACACGGTTCGGGACACCTCGAGCCTTAATTAGTGATGAGGGGACCCACTTCTGTAACAAAATGCTCAATGCCTTGTTCGCAAAGTATGGAGTGAGGCACAAGGTGGCGCTACCATACCACCCACAGACAAATGGCCAAGCAGAAGTTTCAAACCGAGAAATCAAGCTAATTCTAGAAAAGACGGTTCATACAAATCGCAAGGATTGGGCGGTCAAGCTTGATGATGCTTTATGGGTGTATCGCACGGCTTTGAAAACACCGATCAGCATGTCACCGTATCAATTGGTGTTTGGGAAAGCTTTTCATTTTCCCATTGAATTGGAGCACCGTGCATTCTGGGTGATTAAGAAACTCAATTTTGACATAAAAGCTTCTGGTGCGCAACGTCTTCTCCAATTGAATGAAATGGAGGAATTTCGGCACGAGGCTTATGAGAATGACAAGCTCTATAAAGATAAAACAAAGAGGTGGCATGACAAAATGATAGTCCGGAGGGAGTTCAGTCCGGGCCAACAAGTCCTATTGTTTAACTCAAGGCTGAGGCTCTTTCCTGGAAAGTTGAAGTCTTGGTGGTCTGGACCATTCCAGATCAAGCATATCTATCCATTTGGAGCTATCGAGCTAGAAGCTGAAGACGGACGAACTTTCCGAGTCAACAGGGAGCGGATCAAGAATTACTTCAAGGATGAAGAGAGAGTTGTGGAGAACATCTCCCTCATTAAAGGATAGAGTCGGAATTCTTAAACGTCCATGCTAGGGACGTAAAACCAAGAAACATGTTTTGATATGACATCGAGGGTAACGAAAATTCCCAACTTTTGTATAAATACTATTTTGGAGATCGTATTGATCTCGTAATACTAGTTTTTTGTGGTGAATTGATGAGGTTAGATACTTTGGATTGATTTGCATGCTAAAACTAATTTGAGAATTGAAGAGGAAATAAGAGGTGTAGAGAAACAATGTGAAAACCTGAAGGAATCTTGCTTAGGTCCACACTGGCAGAAATTCGCCTAAGCGATAAACCCACCGCCTAGGCGAACATTGGACAAAAAGGCTGAGAAAACATTCTGGCGTAATTTCGCCCAGGCAGTAAAACCACCGCCTAGGCAAAAATTAGACAAAAAAAGTCAGCATTTTTACACTGCCGAAATTTCGCCCAGGCGGTAAAACCACCGCTTAGGCAGAAAATTGAAGAAAAGCTGAACATTCACACTGGTGTAAACTCGCCTCGGCAGAAACCCACCGCTTAAGCGGATTTACAACCAAATCAGGGTTTCACATTGGTGTAAACTCGCCCCGGCGGAAAAACCACCGCCTAAGCGGATTTACACCAGAGAGTTTTTAAAAAGAAAAAGGCGCTAATCTGCCTAAGTGATAAAACCACCGCCTAGGCGAATTTACGCGAACTCTGTTTTTAAAACGCACAGTCCACTTCGCAAACGGCATTTCCCTCCTAAAAATTTCAAGAAACCTCTCAATCTCACCATCCCAAATTCCTTCCTCCCGTTAAAGATTCATTCTATAGTGCTAAAAACTTGGATTTTCACCAAGAATCTTCATCTAAACGAGGAATTTCTCTGCCCATTTTCGAAAAATTATGGTTCGAAGGGTGAAACAGTGCGAAATCGCCATTCTCTACTGTTTTGATCAAATTTTTCAACAAGTGTCAATGATCCTATTTTTCATTTAGTTGTTGAATTATTTGCTTCATTTGCTCATTTATTTCAACAAAACAGTGGATTTGATTGGAACCCTAAACCCTTTTAAACCCTAAGTTGTGGTTTTCATGCTATTTGGGATTGAGGAATGCTAAATGATAAACCCTATCATATTTTTGTGTTGATATACAATGTGAATCATGTAGTTTCCACTACATTGCGACAAAAATGTGATTTAGTTATGGTTGGTGGGATATCTTGTGAGTTTTGTATTGATTGGCTTTAGTTCACTCACTAGGGTTTGAATTATTTGTTATATTGTTATTCTTGTGGTTGGTGTGGTGATTTTAATTTTCAGGGAAAATGGCAAAGCGTAGGGCTGCCAAGCACCCAAGAACGGACGAACCTCCGTCCGCTTCGGACTTCAATTCCGTTAAATTTGTTTCTGAGCAGTTGGAGGATCGGTATAAAGAGCATGAGAGTAAGCGGCCAGGCATTCGTCAAAGAGGATTTGGGCCTTTAAATAATCTTCCTAAAGAAATCAGAACTGTGATCGTACAAAGATGATGGGAACAGTTCTGTGCTCAACCTCCAACGGGAGAATTGGACCTTGTTTGAGAATTTTATGCAAACATCGCAAAGACCACAGGGTTTCAAACACGGGTTCGAAACATTCCCATCATCTTCAGTGCCGATCATTTTAATGAATTGCTAGGGTTGACGGTGCCTGAAGCTTCAAGAGATTTATCCGATGCCGCCTCACCGACAATGAGTGCGTTGATTCAAGCCTTGACGACAAGAAATGTACAGTGGACCAACACAAGGCAGGTCCAAGCAATCTTCAAGTCGTGGTTTTCTAAAACCGATCCCAAAGATTTGGTTTTCATTTATCTGCGCCAATCTCCTCCTGACGACCCATGTGTCTGACATGTCCAAGGAGAGAGCTTTCATACTCTACGGCGTCGATAAAGGGATGCCCGTAAATGTCGACTGGCACATTTATTCTTCCATACTTCATACTGCCAAGATGAAGAAGGGTGGCCTTCATTCCTCACCGCGCTCTTTCAACGAGCCAGAGTACGAATCACGTCCACAAGCACCTTTTCTTTTGTGAAGCCACTTGATCTAGCAATGATTAACAGGTTATGGAAAGGTGGACCAGGTAAAGGAGAGGAGGGTCAATAAGAGAAAGAAGTCGGTCCTTCGGAGCTGCCAACACCTATAAGATGTTAGTCAACTTCAAGCTAATTTGGCTCTGATGGAGAACTACATGGAGTCCTACATCTGGCAACAAGATCAAAACCAATGAGTTATATTTGAGCATCTTAGAATCGACATGGCGCGTTATACGCCGTTGCCGCCTTCCGAGCCGGATGAGCCGCCACCACCATCTCCTTCACAATGAACGGTAGGAGGTTAGACTTCTATGTCTTCCCTCCTAGGTATATGTCCGCCCCAGTTTCAATACATATTTTTCTATTCTGCTATTGGGTTCGCTGCTTAGGCAGTGGGGACACTACCTCATTTAAGTTTGGGGGGAGTATGACCTGCAATGCATGTAGTTTTTGTTTTTTGTCTTGGGTGGATAAGAAGGATGAAAAAAATTTGATGTAAAGGGGACAAAAATTCTTTTTGTGTACAAATTTATGTATTAATGTTAAATTTTTTGTAAATTTTGAAATTCTTTTTGTTATACATGTGTAATGTTTAGCTATACATGTGTAAGGATAATTAGCATAGGTAATATTAGTTTGTAGAAGTAGAATAGAATTGTTAATGAATTGAGTTGTACAAGCATGCTGAGTTTTTGAGTTCGTCCGAACCATGTCCTGATGATGAAAATCACCCCCTAATTTGTGTTTTAAGGTCGGGGGTAATTCCATTCACGTGTGTTTTGTGTGCTTAGCATGTCGATTATGTAAAAATTATTTTGATCCTAAAATCGCACAATTGCATAAACTCATTGTATAATTAATTGAACGATTGGACATTGATTATTCAGTAATAAGTTCATGACATAAATGAGGAATCTAGAACTTGATTGGGGGAGGCTTGAGGCGAAATTATAGGTAGGGTAATTCCGGAGGCATGATATAGGCCCTCGTTTTATCGCTTAAACCTTTTGAAACTAACCTGAAAAGTTATTCCCTCATTCTCCTGTCGAAGCCACAAAATTTTGTCACTTTTGAACTTGTTTCTATACTTTAACCAAGTAAATCTTTTAGAACCATTGTCACTAGGAATAAAAGTGAAAATTGAGTGAAAACAAGTAGTATTAGATTATGCTAACTTGAAGCGAGCAATCGGGGTTTCAGTATTTTTGGTTAAGTATATAAGAGTATTCACTTGTCTATCCAGTAGTTGTATCTAAACACCCCTAAAATTGTATAACATTGAATAATTTTGGGGGTGTACTTTAAAAAAAAAAAAAAAAAAAAAAAAAAAAAAAAAAAAAAACCCCTTATGTGAATATTGTGTTTAAATTTGATTGTTTTGACAAGTGAATATAAGTTTACTAAATCCTGTTCAAGGTAATATCTTCAAAGATAAGGGAGTCATGAGAGAGATTTAGCGACAAGAGTTTGTACCTCGGGTATCGTTAAAATTATAACGAGTTTCGATTTCTACGATACCCTTGGCCGTTATCCAAAGCCTGACCAAGCCCTATTGATCTCGGTGAATGTCCGAACCTACATTAGTGGATAGTTGAGCCCAGTCAAGCATATGGCTTCCCTAAATGTTTTAACAAGTTTAAGTCATGACCTTATTCATTGAATAATCCAATCTAACGTTTGATTTGTTATATATCTGAGTTCTCACACACACACATTTCAATAGGATCTAAAATGATTTGAACTGATATTGAGTGTTGAAATTCTGGAGCACCACGTGGTATGTGTTATTCCTTAACCGGATCTGATTACGGGTTGTTGAGGGAAGAAAAGCATGGTTTCTTTGACTAAACTTGTATCTCACAGGTGTGTACTTCTTAATTGTTAATGATGACGTATATGTAGTTTAGGATGTAGCTAATTAGTGTAGTTAGTGTTATTTAGCATTAGGGTGCTTTGCTCGAGGACTAGCAAAATTCCAAGTTTTGGGGTATTTGATAGGTGTAAAATACCTATCTAATTCTAAACCGAATTTGCCAGTTTTCGAGTACTTTATTGATGTTTGAATATTGTTTTAGCTATTTTTATTAGTCAGGAGCAGGGAAGTAAACAATCGGCAAATCGAGCGAAATGGTGCAAAAAGGGTAGCAAAAAAGATGAAAAAATGAGGTTTCAAATAACAGAGCAATTCCGCCTAGGCGAAGTTTCTACTACCTAGGCAGAAATTTAGCAGAAAGATGCAAAAAAAAACTGAAGATTTGAAATCCGCCTAGGCGAAGTTTCCACCACCTAGGCGGAAATCTGTCCGAAGGTTGCAAGGGCTGAAGTATTGAATCCTCTTAGGCGAAGTTTCCACCGCCTAGGCGGAAATCCATCAGAATACTGGATGAAATGAACTGCTGGATAAAGCTACACTGTTGTAAATCCGCCTAGGCAAAATAGCTACCGCCTAGGCGGAATTCCGTCAGAAAGATAAGGATCCAAGAAGTTAGTCCTCCGCCTAAGCGAAGATTCTACCGCTTAGGAGGAATTCTAAGCAACTTAAACTCTGCCTAAGCGAAGTTTCTACCGCTTAGGCGGAAATCGCAGAACAGGTCAAAATATCTGTTTAGATATTTTTGAACTACTAGGCCTATAAATACCCCTTGGCCACGTCTGAAAATTGTGGTTGAAGAACCTTAACCCTAAAAAAGAGCTCTTAAGCTATATTTTGAAGATCAAAAAGGAGGTTAATCATTCGGATAAAGAATGATAACTTGCAGATCAATCATTAGTGACAGTGAACCGTTTCACTTCCAGATTTAATCGTTTTTCTCTTGTTTTATTCTTTGTAATCACTTTTTCATATCTAAGAATGTTGAATCCCTCTTATTTTGCATGGTATGTGGCTAAGATCTTGTAGTAGTAGTTAAATGTTACTTAGGAGTAGTCGAAATCATATAACCATTTAGTTGAGTAAATTTATGTTACTTTAACGTGTTGTTTGTCTAAATTCGATTGTGTTTATTGGTATTATTGATATTATGCTTGTATTGATAAACCGAGAATACGGGGTTTGACACTCGGGAGAGGTAATCTCGGATTCAGACTAGGGTAAATACAAAGTGACGTTCTAACGACCCGAGAGGGCATTAGAATGTATGCAACCCATGACGTTGGCTCAAAACCCACGCGACCTAGGGTCGTTAAGGCGTTGAAGGGGACGTTTTCGTTGACCCAAAATCGTGTCATCCCTCGTTTTGCACTCGGAAGAGGTAGCGGAGGAGTTATTGATACGGAGGTTGTCGGATTAGATAAAAACCGTTATAGCTAACTAAATAAAATCGATTATGTATTATATGAAAGAGATTTATACCTAAGCAATTAGTGTAATTAAAACTAAATTTATAGTTGTCATTTATCTTAGTATAGTAATTTGAAAACAAACAAAATTTGATTAGTCGAGATAATATGAAACTATTGAAATCACAATACTCAACCGAATTACCTTCCCTTCCCAGTGGAACGATATCCGATCCTAAAAGATCCATTATATGAAAACTAGACCTCGTACACTTGCGAGTAGTCCAATTACCACGAGGAGGAAACATGGTGTGAATCTAAGCGCCTACATTGGTCGAAAGAGTTGGTACCATTTCTGCCTTCCATCCAATGTTTTGTTGCAGTTAGTAATCCGTTGAGGAAATTCAGTAGTCGACACTCCCACGGGAAACCATGAATCAGGAACCAAACTAAAAACTTCTTGTATTGATCCCAAGCACAATAAAATGGCTCAAAATCTCATTGAAAGATTTGCAATAATACTTGTTGATGAGACATCATGAAGTACCCTGTAAGAAAAAGAAAAGTAAAAACAATTGAAAATAAAATAAATGTCTAAATTAAAGTCAAGTTACTTACTCACAATATCAGCAACAATCTAAAAACCAATCCTCGACAATGGCGCCAAAAACTTGATAGCGGAATATTACGTCGCTATTTTAACCGCAAGTGTACGGGTTAAGTTTTATAGAATAGTGAATGAGTACAGTTGTTGTATCCTTAGGGATTGGATTAAATTGTCATTAAGTACCGCGATTGTCATAACTGAACTTTATTTGGACGATTAAAATTAGGGTTCTTATTTTTAATATATATTTGTTAGGTTGAAAATACCTATCTACTTTTAAGCCGAATTTGGTAGTTTTCGAGTGTTTTAGTAATATTTTATGGTGTTTTTGTTTGTTTTTATGTAAATTAGGTGTAGAGACATAATCGAGTGATAAACAAGTGAAGCGGTGGAAAAACGGTGAAAGAAACATGGTTTCAGGACAACAAACCCACGATAGTCAGGCCACCGCTGAGGCGGTAGAGATGTGGGGTAAATTGTGCAGAAGTCACTGCCGAGGTAGTGGAAGTACAAAGAGTTTAGGTTTTGGTTTTGCGGTGAAGTTAACCGTCTTAACTCACCACCGTAGCGATGAACCACCGCCGAGGCGGTCCCTTTGTGCAGAAAATATCTAATTTTCTAGATATTTTTAAGCCTTCTATTTATGCCCTTGTTTTCGCCATTTGTGAAGGACATTCCTAACATTAGATACATGATCTTAAGCCTATTTTGAGACCTCAAAGAGGAGATTCAAATATTAGAGAAGAGGAAACACTTTCAGATCGATCTTTGGCGATAATGGTCTACTCCACTTTAAGTTTTGATCTTTCTTTCTTTGTTTCTATCTTTGTAACTTAACGGTTTTTTTGTGAATGATGATGAATCCCTCTTGTTTTAATGTTCTAATGGCTAAGATCATGGTAGGCTAGATAAATATTATCTACGGATTATTGTAATTAATGTAAATCCATGTTTGATTGAATATATGTTACTTTAATAATTGTTTGTCTAAATTCGATTATGTTTACCATTTTTTTACAATTATAATATATTTGTTAATGTATTAGGGTTGGTTTTGAGAATACGGGGTTTGACACTCAGGAGAGTTAACCTCGAATTGGGACTTGGGTAAACACAGTGCAATAATCTAATAACCCAGAAGGGAGTTAGAAAGCATGTAATCCACAACGTTGGGGCAAGAATCATGTGACCTAGTGTCGTTAAGACGTTGAGGATGAATTTTTCATCGATGCAGAGTCGCATATTCACTCATCTTACAATCAGGAGAAGTGGTGAGTGAGTTTAAGATACCGAGATTATTGGATAGGATAAACACCATTATTGTTAACTAAACAAAGTCAAACTTGTATTCAGTGAATGAAATTAAACCTTAGGTAATCCATTTAATTAGAATTAACCCAATAGTTGTTAGTTTAACTTAGTCTTTAATTATTCAAACTCAAACATTTCCTGAACCGATGAGATAATATAAGACTATGAAAATCGCGGTATTCAATTAATCAAACACATTTCCCAGAGGACGATATTTCGATAAGGTCCACTATATTAAAACTTGACCTCGTGTACTTGCGAGTATATTAAGACGTGAAAAAGTAGCTTGCGTCCAATATTAAACTAAATTAACAATTAATTAAACTATAATACTAAGTATATTATGTGGGAATAGATTATCTAGGGATTAACTTCTTTTGCTTTTACGCGGTTGATCCAATCTAGTTTACATTAACGGTATTCAAACTATCTGACAATGTAGGTATTGAAAACTTACTCACTACCTCTCCCGAGTGTATAGTGAATGAATATGTGATTTCGCGTCAATGCCAATATCCCTATCTAGCATCTAAATGACACTAATTACATGAGTCATGCTCCAACCTCATGGATTGCATACTTTCTAATACTCTCCCGAGTTATTAGAACGTCATGTTGTGTTTAAATCCTAGTCCGAATTTGGGGTTACCTCTCCCAAGTGTCAAACCCGGATTTGTCAAACCAACCAATATATCATAACAAGCATATAATGGAAGTAATAAAATGGTAAACACAATCGAATAGAGATGAACAACATTTAACGAAACATGATTTACTAAAACAACATATATTAGTAAACTACATCAATCCCATAGATAACCAACGTTTAGCTCTTGGCCATAACAAAATATTCAACAATAATCAATATATACATGATTAAACAACCACAAAAAAGTTAATAATAAAGAGAGAAACAAAGGAGAATAGCCATTATTTGAAGGATGACGTCCGTAAAAATTGTTCCGATCTTGTTTTCTCTTCTCCAATTGTGTTCCTCCTCTTTGGTTGGTTGAGAGCTCTCAAAAACAATCAAAAGTGTTCCAAGTATGTTCTCAAAAATGTTGGGGATCAAGGGATAAGTGAAAAAGATCAAAATATCTAACAAAATATAGAAAAAAAACTTTACGGATGGGGTTTCGGCGATGCAGCGGTGGTTGGGCAAAGAGTTTACTAACTCTTTACTGCTGCAGCGATGGGGATCATCGCTGCAATGGTGAGGCTGATTTCTTATTCTTGGATATTTTTCAACGTTTCTCGACCAACTTCCTACCGATTTGCTCAATTTTCAACCGCTAACCCCTACTCTGAACAAAAATAAATAAAAACAAATTAAAACATTATAGGAATACTCGAAAACTACCAAATTTGGGTTGGAAATAGATAGATAAATTAAACCTATCAAAGTCCCTTTTCTATATTTGTTTGTCATTTCCACCCCTAGTACCTCTTAATAGAGAGTGACAATATGAACTTGGACCCCTACTATCTGGTGGAGAGCCTACAATAGACTTTATTAGTTCTATTCTATGTGTAATGATGGAAACTATAAGAATGTGCTTCTGCCCAACGGCTGAGGGTTCCAATAGTTGGATGACCAAACCTCAATAGGTTTCCTACATACCTTGGCAATGTTTTCAAGGATCAGGTCAAGCATAGCTCTGGTTTAGGTATTCCCTATTTGTTTGGATAGCAAGGAAAGCATCGAAGGATAGTTCTAGAGGTGCGCTCTCGTATAGAGTGGAGAGAATATCGTGAAGTCGATAACTCTCTTTAATTTTCATTTCAACCAAACCCACTTGGGTTTCCTACGTACCTTGGTAATCTACCAAGGATAAGTTCGAACATAGTTCCTGACTGGTGATCCTAAGAGTCACAACTACGGCCAGTAGTAATCTTGTTCTAGCCTGATGGATAGAGTTTCCTACATATTTATTGGTTAATTAATATTAATCGTTATCTTTTATTAGTAGTTTATTTTAAATATTTGAATTATACTGTGTTGTTTTAAGGCTACCCGATGTTTGGTATTTAGAGTACTTAAACAGTGTTAGAATTTATTCAATTCTAAGAAAATCCTATTGGATCCTAGAAAGGTCAATTTTCTAAAGACACTCTAATTCATCCTGATGTTTTACAATAATGGGCACGGTATATTATCAAGACACACCTTGTGTATGGTTGAGTTCTTGTCTAACTCCTTATTCGGTAGAAACCACTATTAGAGATAGAAAAGTGGTATGGTGACATGGTGAGGTCTTGATCCCATTACATGTACAAGGATTACCTACTAGCCTACTAGAGCTTCTAGATAAGGTGCATGGGTCCAAGTGTTTATACTGATAATAACTCATTGATGCCTTAGTTTTCCTCATGTATATGAAAGTTATGCTTGCCTAAGTGATTCGTGATGCATAGTGCATGTGTAGTATTTTTATACTGACTTATATATTGTATAACCTTTTGATGCCTAATTCAAGAATGTTTTCCTAGGGAATATGTTATATATCTAGAGACTCTAGTTTTCTCCTAGAATGTTTCCAAGAATGTTTTTCTCATGTAACCTTTTGCTATTAGCCATTTCCATGTCGTTTCTAATACAAAATGTTGATTAGTGCTTCTGAGAGGCTTTTTCTTCAAACAATCTCTTGGTTTTGGTTCTAAGATGGAAAGGTTCAAACAGGATTAGTAGAGGGTTAGTTTACGTCTTAGTTGGTTAAGCTTGTAATATCCCAGAATGGGAACATCTAGCTCGGAATAGAGATCACTGTTGATTTGGCTGGGGCTATAAATGAGTTTTGGGAGAGGGTTTGAATGAATGGTTTATTTAGTAAGGCTTATTATCTTCCTTTCTCGTATTTTTCCATTTTCATTTCTAATGTTTTAAGTATTCTACCAATATGTGCCATGTATACTTCCTTATTCAGGTTTGTGCAAGATTAATTTGACTCGAGCATACTTAAATAATCATATTTGAATATTCAATCATCTTAATGATCGTTGCAATTTTTACATCGGATTAATCTAAATTATGATGAACATAAGTTTAATAGTAATTTAGACCAAATATCCGTAGTTATTAGTTAACGAGGTTGTCTAGTTATAATTCTATCAAGTTCTAATATTGATATTTTCTGAGATTGTTATCAAGATTACCTAGGCCCTACATGTTACCCGAGGTTTCATCGATGGCTCTGCTTCAGTTCTTTTGTCTTCGACTAAGGGTAGACGAAGTGCGTCTTCAAGAGATGACTCAGAGGATGGAGAATAGAAGTGATAGAGAAATAATTGTTAGTTAATGACAACTAACAAATGTTATTTTATCCTGGTAGTGTTAAGAAAATCTTCTTTTTATTTTATTCACTCCAGCAAGTAGAGAGTCATACTTTATATATAATCCATGTAACGAGCTTTGGGTAATGATCCCGGTCCAGTTGGCCCAAGTCAATAGGTGTTGAGACACCCCTACGACTTAATACTTTGATTGTATAGAGAGCGTGATTCACCCGACCACTTTTGCGTGACCACTCAGTGTTTATAAACTTTATGAGACCACTCTTTATTTTATTATTTCCCTTAACATGTACTTTTAGGACTTCTACATTTTTTAGAGAATTAGGGTAATTTGAGTCAGTCTCAAGGTCTTTGTTAGTTTTAGCCTTATCCTAACTACTTTTCCTATTATCCGATATTAAATTATCAATAGCTTATCACTTTCTTCCAATATTAAATGTCTTTAATTCTTTGAGGTTCTTCTCATTTTATTTATTTTAATTAGGTTTTCATATGCCTCTAAATTGGTTATATCTAGATAAAGTCTTAGCTTATATTAGTCAATCTTCTTTTGTTCAGCTACCCGATCTTTCAAGAACTTTTCACAAATAGGCCTGGGCTCTAAGACTTTATCTATCATTTTAGACACCCCAAATCTTCTAGATATTTCTTTATTAATTCTGGTTAAGGATGTATTTTGTACTTCTTCAAGCTTACTTGGATATTCCCAGGTTGGAACATGTGTAGCGATTCCATAACCAGGGTTCCTAGGTTACTTTCTAACGTTCTCAATTTTTTTGTTAATATTTCACCATCATTTGCTTGAAGCAAAATACTTATTTTAACATTTTCCTATGGATAATGATCAAATTTTGTAACAAAATTATATTATCATAATTTTTAGATATTCACAGTGTCTAAATTGAGACAAGAAAATCAATTTTTTGATAGTTAGAGCATGAAGACCTCAGTCAACCTTAGATAAAATAAGCTTATGATCCCAATCTGGATGAGATCCTCTACACGGTTCTTGAGGTCCTGGTACTAATTGGTATGGTGACTAGTCATTCTGGGGTGATACCGACAGAAAGTACAATGATTAAACCTCAAGTCCTTAGGGTTTCCTTGGTTAGGGGAGTAAGTGCTAACAACTTATTCTTGAAGCAGTAGTTATAGACTTAAGAGAGTAGAATAGAGAATAACGCTAACCGTGTCCTCTATTCAGGTGCTTGGGTAGGCTTGAAGATTCGGTAAGGCAATTTCATTGAAGTTGGTAATTGACTGTGGTTTTGAAGATAATTGTTAAGATATGGAGTAGAGATGAAAAGTTGGTGTTCGGGTGGATAAGGGTCTAGATGACCTGTTTGATCTCATTAATAGATTGGCTCATGTAGTCTAACCGCTTCCATATCTTGGAATTATCCCCTAGAATAGGGTTTTCCTTAGGATAGAGGCTCTATTCCAAGCTGGGCAGATCTTAACTTGTGGCAGTAGCACATATGAAGTCTTTCGGCTCAGCAAAGCTGTTGTGATTTTAAGTAGCAATTCATTCTCCGTGAGAGAGCCTCTTGTTTCATAATTCATTCCAACATTTTATCATGCTAAGAGTTTCTCCTAGTAATGGTAATTGGTCCTCTTTTCTCTCTTCTTGGAATAACCAATATGGGTTTACCTGGCTTAGCATTTGTGTTAGGGAGGAAATGTTTTTTAGCATTGTTGGGATCTTGGAGTCATTTGGAATACTTCTAATAAATAGAGGGAATGGGTGCATCATATAATTTTTTATGAATAGATCTCAAATTGCTTTTAGCAAAAGTTACTTAAAGTAGATATTTCTAGATTTATTATGTAATTAACAACCTAGACCACTACTCATGAACTTTTAAGGATGCAAATTATCCTATCTTTATGTACGGTTATATTCTTGACAATAGATGAGTATGTCTACGTAGAAGATAATGTTCGTGTTGTAGCAGACAATGTTCAGATATGTTCTGGATAGACCTCGGCTTATATTTGGCTTTCGTAGAGCCAAGGTAACTTACAACTTTGGTTCATGTTCAAGCTAAAAAGTAACAATCATGTTAGGGCTATAGCGTGATTAACCTTTTATCCTAAAGATAGGGATAATTTTTCTAAGAATTATCACTTCTTTTATTTCTAAAGGTAGAGATATTTGCTCCTAGAACTTGGTGACAAACTCATTTTTCCTTACAAATTGATCACAGTTCTTTGGACTTAGTGATAAAATTGTCCTAGATTTTTCCTATGGGTCATTTGTATTAGGTCATAGCTCATAAGATTTAATAACAAAGTGATTCCTTCTTTTTTCTTTTCAAAGTTGGGATAATTGTTCCTAGGATTTGATGACAGACACATATTTTCTCCTCAGAAATGGATTATTGTTTTGGTAGGACCTAAAGGCCAAACTATCTTCTTTTTTTTTTTTTTTTCTTTCTCTTTCTCAAAAGTGAGTTCAAGATATCTACTGATGATGAATTTGACAACTTGACCAGTAAACCTTTACTGGCTTCCTATGAGAAAAGGTTTTGACCAGCTTATGACGTTTTGAACCTAAACTAAATGTCTTTCTTATGTTGCATAATTCCTAGTGTATAGGATTTATGAGAATGTGCACTATGCTTAGGACATAACATACATCTCCTAGGGAATGGTGACCCGAGATATGCTTGCTTACTAATTGTATCATACAACTCGGATTCAACTGTGTGATGACACTCTCTTATATTTTGGTAGTTTAACGTGATTTCGCATGATCGAACTAGATTATTTCATGTTGTCCTAGTGGGCGAACCTTAAACAACTTTGTTTAGCAAAGGATATGATTATTTATTTATTTGAGGTGGATCTTTTTTCTTTTATTTAAAGGAAAAGGTAGTTGTGATTTTATTAAAGTAAATCTTTTTCGAAATGAATTATTATTTATTAAACGGGCATTATCAATTTAATGTTTATATTTGAGGATGTAATGGGTTAAGTAAAATAAGGATTCTTGTTCTGTCTTGCAGCTTGCTCCGTATTCAAATTTTTTAAAACATTTTTCAGTGTTGGGTAAGCTAGCAATACGTGGGACAGAATAAGAACTCTTACACTAATTATTTCACCCCTATTTGTCGTACAGTGTTATTCTATATACCTAGTACAATAGTAATGTAAATAAATGTAAAAAAATTAAAAACGACATCTCTCTCCAAGACAAGTGCCCTAAGCAGAATAGGGTTTTGGTTATCCTCTATACTAGGTTCACTATATGTGGTTTGGTATTTTCTTCTGGCGCATCCTAAAAAAACTCAGTTCCTTGACCTTCAAACCTCTAACATCCTCCTCAGGAGAACATCCATTTTTGGTTGGTGGTCCGAGTGAGAAAACGCTCGTAGCCGAATCCCGTGGTGGGGTGGGGTGGGGTGGGGGGGGGGGGGGGGAGGGAAGGAACCCACCCAGCCTCGCTTCTAATAACTTCTACTTCTAACTAAAGGGTTTGAAGGCTTAGATTGGTGTCATGACCTCATGTTGGCAATCTTTTAATCACTTTGAATTACTCGCAAGTGCACGAGGTCATGTTTTAATAGTATAAAATGTGAGTAGGGTTGTCGTATCCATAGAGATTGGTTTATATCGTCATTAGGTACCGTAATTATCGTAACCTAGCTTTATTTAGGTGATCGAATTTTAAGTTTTTTATAAAAATAACTAAACTAAAGTAAGCTAATAACTACTTAAACTACAATACTAAGAATTAATTATATGGGAATAGATTATTTAGGGATTAAATTCATTCACTTATACATGCTTGATTTAATCTAATTTACACTAACAGTCATTAATCTATCCGACAATTTAGGTGTCTAAAACTCACTCACTACCTCTCCTGGGTAAAAAGTCAGTTTATACGCAATCACGTTAACACCGATATCCCTATCTAGCTTGTAAATGATTATATGAGTGTTACCCCAACCTCGCGGATTGCACACGTTCTAATAATGTCTCAAAACATTAGAATATCGTGTTGTGTTTAAACCTTAGTCCGAATCCAGGATTACCTCTCCCGAGTGTCAAATCCCGTATTCTAAAATCAACCACAATATATCATAACAAACATAAAATGGAAGTAATATAATGATAAACATAATCGAATAGGGATGAACAATTGTTAACGAAACAAAGATTTACTCAAACAATATACTCGTGAACTACATCAATCCCTAAGTAATAAACATTTAGCTCGTTGTTATAACCAAATATTCAACTAAAAATGATCTATATATGATCAAACAACCAATAAGATTTAAGAAATAAAGAGAGAAACAAGAGAGAATAACCGATATCTTAAGAATGAATGATTCCACGTCTGTAAAATCTACTTTGATCTTATTTCCTCTACTCCAATGGTGTGATCCTCTTCTTGGTCTGATCTTAGAGCTCCCAAAAATGCCTAAATACGTCCTAGATATGAGTGGGAATGAGATGATTCAAATAGGGGCTGAAAATATCCTAAAAATATCAAGAAAATTCGTTGTTAGCGGTTGCTTGATTGCTGCAGCGATGGGGAGTCAGTAGGGCCTCTTCCCTTTCATCGCTGTAATGATAAAAGGCATTACTGTAGCGAATGAGGGTTAGTAGCCCTCTCACCATTCATCCATGTAGCAAGCAATGTGCTTGCTACAATAATTAAGGGCTAGTGGCCTTGTGATGCTGGCGCTGCAGTGATGAATCTATCGCTACAGCGAATAGGCTGCAGGATCGCATTTATTTTTATCTTTTTTCAACGTTTTTCCACAAACGTCCTACTGATTAGCTCAATTTTCAACCGTTTTCGTTCCTCACATCTAATTTACATAAAAACAAATAAAAATAATTTAAAACACTACAAGAACACTAGAAAACTACAAAATTCAGCTATATAGATAAATTCAACCTATCAAAATACTCCCAAACTTAGAATTTTGTTAGTCCTTGAGTAAAACACCCTCATACTAAATTAAACTACCACAACTAATTGACAAACTTAAATACTGAAACTGAAAAAACACAAACGAACTAAAAGTAACGACCTATCAGTTTTGAATTCAAACTAATTAACTGAAAGGTTTTCCCTCAACGGCCCTAATCATATCGAGTTAAAGAATAAAGCTGCACTATGTGGTGTTATAGAATTTCAATATTCAATATTGATAAATGCCGTTCGAGATCCTTTCCAAGTGTTTGTGTGAATAGTCTAATTACACAACCATTCCAAAGACCTGATTGGTTTATCTACCAACAAAGTTCATGATTTAAAACTGACAAAGTATAGGATTTCCATAAGCCAAATTGGGTTCTACTCTCCACTAATGTAGGCTAAGAAATTCAAAAACATCAAAAGGACTTGGTTCGGTTTTTTATCAACTGGCCAAGGGTATATCGAGAATATAAAATAGGAAAACATCATTAACTCTATGATATCCAAGGAACAACACTTGTCACTCAATCACACGCATAAGCAGAAAGATCAATTTGAAACAACCCCAAATTATTTTTTATTTTTTTTTTAAATGTAGGACTCACTTATCTAAACAAACTTAAACAAAACCATATTTACACATTTTTTTTTAGCCACGCCTCCAAACTTATTTGATTTGTACAATTTCACCGGTGTGAAAATACGATAGAAAAATGACAAGTGAATACTTGAATACCGAACCAATCCAAAGTTCGCCCAAAACCCAACCGCTCACTTCAAGTAGCGTAAACAAATGCTCACTTGATTTCAACTCAAATCGTGCCTTAGGTTTAGCAACAGTGGTTTGGAAAAAATTTAATTGGCTAGGTTATTTGTTACATGTTCAAAATTAAAATGGCTAACAGGCTTCGACAGGGTAAAACAAGGGGTAAAACATATTGCATGGAAGGCTTCAACTACTCAAGCGATCAAAATGAATGCCTAAATCATATGTCCTGAACTATCTCGCTTAGGATTTTTCATTGAATTTCCCCCAATAAGGTTTTAGAATCCCTAAAATTATCATGAACTTAGCTATTGGATAATTGACATAAAATCGATTTGGATAGCTTGTACATTGAGTCTATGTGCTCATGAATATTAGGATCCATAATAACTTTTACCAAATCGAAATGTCAACCAAACTGAACACACATGAATGGGAACTACCCTTGACCTCGATAAACAACTTGGGGATAATTTCATTATCGTGTAATGGACCAGAAGAACTACAAAACCCAACACACAAAAATAACTAGTACAAACATAAACAAACTTACACCTATACTAAATAAAGGTTTATGAAAACAAGTTTACTTAAACTACACAACATATAACAACTATTAAACTTAACTACATAACTAACAAAAAGTCATTAAATAAGAAAACATACAAAACACCCCTCAAACTTAGAACGGGTAGTGTCCACAGTTTCTACCCATAGTATGTGTCATACAACACAATGAATGGGTCTTTGTCCAGAATGCCCTCAAGCTTGGTGAAATGTGGCATTAATTGGCACGTACTCTCAACGTGACTCGACTCTGTCTTATGTGCTTGGTGGGCTTGAATGAACGGTGCTAGAAGCGGTGGAGAACAAGTGAGCCACATCGGATCCTCATAGATGTGATCGTATAGGATCGATGGTGGCATCAAAATTTTAATCACAAATGGAGAAGAATCACAATTGTCATCAGGTGATTTTTCATCATCAATCCATTCTTGGGTTTTCTTCTCATTCGAATCATTATCGTTGGATGTTCCCAATTTTCTCCCGCTCGTTTTCAATTCCTCAGGGTGGCTTTCACATATAGATGTTGCTTATGCATCTCTTAGTGCCACCACTTTTGACTCAGCCTCAATAAGGCAAATAAGTTGACTGATTTATGTCTTGAGAGACTTTACGGTCACATCAACTTCAGTGCAGGTCGTTTCAATATTGTCAAGACAATCCTCATGCTCATTGAGACGATCATGAGTTTCTTACCCAAATGCTTGAGTTTCTCCCATAAATGTAGTGAACATCTCTCCCAGGGTAGGGCAATACTTCACATGTTGGTATGGGGTGTCAATCCATGGCGCCAAAATAGTGGACCTATCACCAAACTGTTTAGCTTGTTGAATAATTCCAACTCTGATAGTCAAACTTTACCATGTTTTCCAACAACCAATAGCCTTCGTCCGTAGTTAGTTGGTGGAAAGAGATGGTACCATTTTCTCGTTCCATCCAAGTTCTTGTTGCGGCTTGTAACCCATTGAGGAAGTTCAATAATTGACACTCGTTTAGGAAACGATGATTGGGGAACCAAAATACTAACACATTGTATCATTCCCTAGCACAATAGAACAACTCGGAATCCCATTGAGAAAATTGGAAAATGACCTATTGAGCATCAAGTAGCTCGCAATATAGACAAAACTAAAAACAAAAATCAAAAATAAAATTGATTGGTGTAAAATACCTATCTAATTCTAAACCGAATTTGCCAGTTTTCGAGCATTTTATTGAAGTTTAAATATCTTTTTAGCTGTTTTTATTAGTTAGGAGTAGGGACGTAAATAATCAGCAAACCGAGTAAAATGGTGGAGAATAGGGTAGCCAAAAAGATGAAAAAATGAGATTTCAAAGAACAACGCAATTCCGCCTAGGCGAAGTATCCATCGCCTAGGCGGAAATTCATCAGAAAGTTGCAAATGCTGAAAATTTGAAATTCGCCAAGGCGAAGTTTCCACCGCCTAGGCAGAAATCCATCAGAACGCTGGAAATGCTGAATTGCTGGAAGAGCTGTACTGCTGTAAATCCGCCTAGGCGAAGTAGCTACCGCTTAGGCGGAATTTCGTCAGAAAGAAAGGGGCCCAAGAAGTTAGTCCTCCGCCTAGGCGAAGAAACTATCGCCTAGGCAGAATTCTAATCGACTTAAACTCTACCTAGGCGAAGATTATACCGCTTAGGCAAAATTCGCAGAACAACCCAAAATATATGTTTAGATATTTTTGATCCCCTAGGCCTATATGTACCCCTTTCCCACATCTGAAACCAGTTGTTGAAGAACCGTAACCCTAGTAGAGAGCTCTTAAGCTATAGTTTGAAGATCAAGAAGGAGGTTTATCATTCGGACAAAGAAGGATCACTTGCGGATCGATCATTAGCGATAGTGAACCGCTTCACTTCCATATTTGATCGTTTCTCTCTTGTTTTTATCTTTGTAATCACTTTCTCATATTTAAGAATGTTGAATCCCTCTTATTTTGTATGGTATATAGCTAAGATCTTAGAGTATTAGTTAAATATTACTTAGGTATAGTTGAAATCATGTATTTGTTAAGTTGAATGAATTAATGTTACTTTAATGTGTTGTTTGTCTAAATATGATTGTGTTTACTATTATTCTTGATATTATGCATGTATTGATAAACCGAGAATACGGGGTTTGAGAATCGAGAGAGGTAACCCTGGATTCGGACTAGGGTAAATACAACGTGACATTCTAACAACCCGGTTGCAATCTATGACGTTGGCTAAAGACTCACGCGGCCTAGGGTTGTAAAGGCGATGAAGGGAAATTCTTTGTTGACACGGATTCGTATAATCCCCTGTCTTACACTCGGGAGAAGTAGCAGATGAGTTATCGATACATAGATTGTCGAAATAGATAGAAAACCATTATAGCTAACTTAATGACTTCGATTATGCATTATGTGAAAGAAATCAATACCTAAGTAATTAGTGTAATTAGAACTAACTTCATAGTTTTCGTTTATCTTAGTATATTAAATATAAAACAAACAAAATTTGATTAGTCGAGATAATATGAAAATATTGAAATCCCAATACTCAACCGAATTACTTGCCAGTCCCAGAGGAACGATATCCGATCTTTCAAGGTCCATTATATTAAAACTAGACCTTGTATATTTGCGAGTAGTCAATTACTGTGAGGAGGATGGTTGTGAATCATCGCGCGTACAAGTTTTTGGCGCCGTTGCTGGGGAACGGCAATGTGTTTTTCAATTAAGTTGATATTGTGATCAAGTAGTTGAATGTTGATCACAATAATTCTTTTGCTTTTAAATTTCATTCAATTCATTTATTTATTTGATTTATCTATTTGATTTGAGTAGTGCATGCAGTGTAGTTAGCGTATTGCTAAACAGAAAGAGGAAAAAGCTACCGCTATGGCCGGGGGACGTGAAAATTTTGCACAACCACCGGAGCCACACGCACTCCAGCCTCCAGAGCCGGAAAGGCCACAACGAGTCCTTAGGGACTATTATCGGCCACTCATGTTGGATAACTATTCAGGGATCCGGAGGCCGCCGATCCAGGCAAATAACTTCGAATTGAAGCCTGCCTTAATTAATATGGTTAAGCAAAACCAGGATGGCGAGAACCTTCATGAAGACCCCCATGTCCACTTGGAAACCTTTCTCGAGATCTGTGATACTGTCAAGATAAATGGAATTGCCGAAGATGTCATACGGTTGAGGTTATTTCCATTTTCTTTGCGAGATAGAGCAAGGGGTTGGTTTCAGTCGATTCAACCGGGGAGAATTAATACTTGGGAGGACCTTGCACAAAGGTTCCTCACTAAGTTCTTTCTACCTTCGAAGACTTCTCAACTCCGAGGCGAGATTGCTCAGTTTCGCTAGAGAAACTTTGAGCCGTTGTTTGAGGCATGGGAGAGATTCAAGGACCTATTGAGAAGGTACCCCCAACATGGGTATCAAGATTGGTGTCAAACCCAATTATTTTATAATGGGTTGGATGGACAGACTAGAACGATAGTGGATGCAGCCTCAGGGGGATCGTTCTTGTCCAAAACCCCTACCGAAGCAAATGCATTATTAGAATAAATGGCGACTAACAATTATCAATGGCCGAATGAGAGGAACACAGGAAGACGGGTCTCTTCTATCCAAGAATCTGACCATATTGCAATGTTGTCAGCCCAAGTGTCCAAGCTCTTGGATCAATTGGCCGCCTTGTCTATAAAATGAGCTTTATCGAGTTAAGTGGAGGAGATAGCAGCAAGTTGTTCTCAATCTGGATTGGATAACGAGTTCGAGGAATGACATTTTCTAAACAACTGTGCCTGCACTTTCAGGTCGGCTACCAATATTCTAACTCATTACAATCCCGGACTTCAAAACCATGAGAACTTCTCATATGCGAACAATTAGAATGCTTTGCGGCTACCTCTGGGTTATGGAAATCAAGCTTCGGGATATCCTATGCAATCCAATCGTCCAATGCAATAACCACCAATACATAATCCAAAGTCAAATTTGGATGAAGTTTTGGGTTCATTTATGAAGGAGACTCAGACTATGATGCGTGAGACGCATAATCGGCTGAACAAACATGAAACACAGCTGGTGGTAGTGCATAAATACGTCACTACTTACTCTCGCAAGTATATGAGATCTAAGTTTTAGTATAGTTTGATCGTAAAGATCGGTTTATCGTATCCATAGGGATTGTTGTCGTTACTATCGAATACCGTGTTTGTCATGACCTAACTTTATCTAGGCGAAAACAAATATATTTAATTACTTAAACTAATACTAATATATCCGAAATTAACTAAACTAATATGCTAATATGTTTTAGGATGAAGAATGGCATAGGGATTAACGTGTTTACAAATACGTGTTCGATTCTGATTTACTTATGTTTATGTTGTTCGACCTATTGGACAACCTCGGTACATAAACTCTACCGCCACCTCTTCCGAGTGTAAGATGGGAGAATACATGACTTTGAGTCAATGGAGAAGTCCCCCTCAACGTCTTAATGATCCTAAGTCACGTGAGTCTAGCCCAGCGTCATTGATTGCACACAATCCAACTCCCTCCCGGGTTATTGGATCGTTGCGTTGTATTTACCCTATTGACAATATCCATTCTAAAACTCCCTTTCCACCTCTTCCGAGTGTAAGACGAGGGATATAACGCAACTTTGAGCCAACGAACAGGTCCCCGTCAATGTCTTAACAACCCTAGGTAGCGTGTGTCTTGCCCAACGTCATCGATTGTCCACGATTTAAACCCCGACCAGGTCATAGGCGAGATTAACGTGTTTACAAATACGTGTTCGATTCTGATTTACTCGCGTTTACGTTGTTTGACCTATTTGACAACCTCGGTACGTAAACTCTACTGTCACCTCTTCTGAATGTAAGACGGGAGAATACATGACTTCGAGCCAACGAAGAAGTCCCCCTCAACGTCTTAACGACCCTAGATCATGTGAGTTTAGCCCAGCGTCATTGATTGCACAAAATCCAACTCCCTCCCGAGTTATTGGATTGTCGCGTTGTATTTACACTATCGACAATCTTAATCTCCGTTCTAAACCGCCCTCGCCACCTCTTCCGAGTGTAAGACAAGGGATATAACGCAACTTTGAGTCAACGAAGAGGTCCCCCTCAACATATTTATGACCCTAGGTAGCGTTTGTCTTGCCCAACGTCATCGATTGTCCATAATCCAACTTCCTCCCGGGTTATTGAGTCGTGGCGTCTGTTTACCCTAATCCGAATCCGGGGTTTTGTCAAAACCCCGTATTCTCCATTTATCAATGCAAGCATAATAAACAAAAAATATGATAAATACAATCAAACTATGAAGAACAATTACAAACGAAACCCCAAAATCACCCAAACAACGTATTTATAAATATCGTGTTAATCCTTACTACAATCCATATTTAACTTAGGGCCATAGCGGCATATATAAAAAAATAAGGAGCTAACTATGCTCACATGTTCCTAAGATAAAGAAATAAGGAAAAACAACCAAAGAACTTAGCCTCGTCCGAAGATAAACTGCTAAGAATGCTCAACGATCGATTCACCGTCTTCTCCACTTTGGGATGCAAGCTCCAACACTAAAATTCCTAACCCTTGGCTTAAATATAGCCTAAGGGTCGCGTAAATGCAAGAGATAGGAGAGAGATCCCGGCCAAGTAGGAGGAGAGGGGATATTTATAGCAAAAATATCCTAAAAATATCTAAAGGCTGTGCAGGGCAAATCTGCCTAGGCGGTGGAAATTGCACCTAGACGAAGTTAGGTCGGTTAAGTCTGATAGCCTGAGTGGTGAAGTAGGCGGTAGACTAGAGAACATTATATTGGATTTTTGTCTAGGCAGTAGAATTTCCGCCTAGGCGAACGGCTGTCAGTAGCCTTTCTTCGTCCTCTACTGGATTTCCGCCTAAGCGATAGAATTTCGGCTCAAGCGTTCGTCTGTCAGTAATATTTTGCTCTTCTTTGCATCTTCACCTTTTAGGTGGTGGTCTGGAAGCCTAAGCGGTGGGCCTGTTTCATCGTTTAGCCTCCGAGCTTGTTTATCCACAGTAACTTCGAACCGCTTTGGTTCGATCTCATTGTTTTAGCTCCAGTTTCCTATCTTTTTTACCCACACATTTACCCACACACCTGAGTTATACAAAAAATATGAAAACTAATTAAAACATAATAAAGATAACTATAAACCTATTCAAAAACTAACCAATTCGGATTGGATTTAGATAGGTTTTTCACACCTATCAGCTGGACTCGATCGATACCACTTGTATAAACACAAACGCCATGGTGAAGGATTTAGAGACTAAAATCGCGCAGCTTGCTAGGTCCATTCAAGAGAAACAAAAGGGAAAGTTTCCAAGTAACACGGAAACCAACCCTCGGGAATGCAAGGCGATTAAGTTGAGGAGCAGAAGAAACGTGGAAGTGAGCAGGCCTGTGGAAACCGAGTTGGGAGTGAGTCGTGAGTTTCCTCCTGATGAACCAAGAACAAGTGCGGAGGAGGAAGTTGAAGCAAAAACTGATGAAGGAAATGAGAAGTCGAGTGAAGACTTAAATGGGGATAAAAACCATGAAAAAGTAGATGAGAGAAGAAGAGATGAAATGGTGATACTAGGGCGAGTAACATTTTTAGAGAATCCACCGATTCTAGTAACCCCATTGCCATATCCTCAAAGATTGCAAAAGAGGAAATTGGATGCCCAATTTGAGAAATTTCTTGAAATTTTCAAGGAAATACACATCAACATACCTTTTGCGGATACATTGGAACAAATGCTGAACTATGGAAAGTTATTGAAAGACATCATGACAAAGAAGAGAAAGTTGGAGGATTACAAAACGGTAAAGCTAACTGAGGAGTGTAGTACAATACTACAAAGAAAGTTACCTACCAAATTGAAGGATCCCGGTAGTTTCACAATTCCATGTACTATCGGGAAATATCATTTTAATAAGGCACTTTGTGATCTTGGGGCGAGTATTAATTTGATGCCTTCTTCCGTTTATCGGAAGTTAGGACTTGGAAGTGCAAAGCCGACAACGATCTCTTTTCAAATGGCGGATCGTTCGTTAACCTATTCGAAACGTATCATTGAGGATGTGCTAGTGAAGGTAGACAAATTCATATTTCTGATGGATTTTTTTGTGCTTGAAATGGAAGAAGATAGAGAAATTTCGATCATCCTAGGAAGACCTTTCCTTGCAATGGGAAAGGCCTTGATTGATGTACATAACGGAAGTCTGACGTGAAGAGTCAATGATGAAGAGATAAGGTTCAACATTTTTAGAACTATGAACTTTCCGGATAAACCTCTCAATTGCAATCGAGTTGACGTTGTGAACTCTTGCGTAAGGAAGTTCTTTCTTGCAAATATGGAGATGGATTCATTAGAGTATACACTCACCAATTCCTTATCTATGGGGGATCTTGGTGAGGAAGGCTCTACCACGGAACTTGAGGTTATGGACTATGTGCTGACTTTGGATGCTCAATCTAAAGATGTAGAAGATCCTATCCATGTGGCGAAGATTGAAGAAGTTGAAAACTCTCCAAAGGAATTAAATCCACCTCACGGTGGATTATTACTCAAGCAATTACCGGAACACCTTCGGTATATCTTTTGGGGAGAGAATTTGACCGATCCGGTTATAATTTCATCAACTCTGACGGAAGAAGATAAGAGTAAGTTGCTGAGAATCTTGAAGAGGCACCGATCCGCTTTTGCTTGGTCTATTTCGGATATAAAATAAATTAGCCCCACGGTTTGTATCCATAAGATTTTGATAGAGGATGAGTTCAAACCCTCTATTGAACATCAACAACGGTTAAATCCAGCTATGAAGGAAGTGGTGAGAGCGGATGTGTTGAAGCTTCTTGAATGCAGGAATTATATATGCTATATCCGATAGTGAGTGGGTTAGCCCGGTGCAAGTGGTGCCCAAGAAAAGAGGTATGACGATGGTGAAGAATGATAAGGACGACCTTATTCCTACATGGACCATCACGGGATAGCGTGTATGCATTGATTATAGAAGATTGAATAAGGCGACGAGGAATGATCATTTTCTTCTTTCTTTCATTGACCAAATGCTAGATCGATTAGCTGGATATGAGTACTATTGCTTTCTTGATGGCTATTCAGGTTACAATCAAATATCCATTGCACTGGAGGACCAAGATAAGACTACTTTCACATGCCCGTATGTAATGTTAGCTTATCGACGTATGTAGTTTGGCCTTTGCAATACACCGGCAACTTTTCGATGGTGTATGATGGGGATATTTTCTGATATGGTGGAGGAGAAAATAGAAATCTTCATGGATGACTTCTCAGTCTTTGGGTCAGCCTTTGATCACTGTCTCTACAATCTGGCGCTTGTTCTTGACCGATGTGAGGAGAAGAATTTGGTTCTAAATTGGGAGAAGTGCCACTTTATGGTTAAAGAGGGGATCGTCTTGGGTCATCGAGTCTCTTCCAAGGGGCTTGAGGTGGACTGAGCAAAGATTGAAACGATTGAGAAGCTTCTGCCACCGATTAATGTGAAAGGAGTTCAAAGTTTCTTGGGGCATGCTGACTTTTACCGGTGCTTTATTAAGGACTTCTCAAAGACGGTGAAGCCGTTATGTCACCTTCTTAAGAAGGATACCTTATTTGAATTCAATGAGGCTTGCATGGAGGCTTTTAAGACGATAAAGGAGAAGTTGATCACGGCTCCAATAATGGTCGCTCCGAACCGGAAGATGCCATTTGAAATAATGTGTGATGCGAGTGACTATTCCGTTGGCGCAGTGTTAGGCCAAATGAAGGAGAAGATCTTCCACTCAATCTATTATGCAAGAAAGATATTGAATGATGCCCAGGAGAATTACACCACGACTGAGAAAGAAATGCTAGCGGTGGTCTTTGCTTGTGAAAAGTTCCGGTCTTATATCATTGGGTCAAAAGTGATCATCTACATGGATCACGCAGCTATCCGGTACTTATTTGCAAAGAAAGATGCCAAGTCAAGATTGATAAGGTAAATTCTTCTATTACAAGAGTTTGATGCTGAAATAAGGGATAAAAAGGGGAGTGTGAACGTTGTTGTCGACCATTTGTCAAGGTTGATTCAAGAAGATGTTGGTGAGGAGTCTAGCATCATGGAAGTGTTCCATGAAGAACAACTATTTTCAGTGGAAAATGCACTTCCTTGGTATGCGGACATTGTGAATTATCTTGCATGTAACGTGTTACCACCTGAGTTGATGGGAGCCCAAAGGAAGAAATTTCTTTTTGATGCAAAGTATTATCTGTAGGACGAGTCATTGCTATTCAAGAAATGTGTTGATCAGGTGATCCAGAGATGTATTCCGGAGGAGGAAATGGCTAGTATTCTCTACCATTGCCATTCATCACCTTGTGGCGGCCATTTTGATATGACTCAGACAGCATCAAAAGTACTTCAATCAGGTTTTTACTGGCCTTCTTTGTTTAAAGATTCATATATGTTTGTGAAAACTTGTGATAGATGTCAAAGGGTGGGTAACATATCGAGAAGGCATGAATTGCCACTGACGTCAATTCTTGAGCTTGAGTTATTTGATGTGTGGGGCGTAGATTTCATAGGTCCATTTTTGCCATCATTTGGCAAGAAGTATATTCTGTTAGCGGTGGATTATGTATCTAAATAGGTCGAGACTGTAGCAACACCTACCAATCATGCCAAAGTGGTTTTGAAGTTCCTTCAGCACAATGTCATGACACGGTTCAGAATACCTCGAGCGTTAATTAGTGATGAGGGAACCCACTTTTGTAACAAAATGCTAAGCGCTTTGTTGGCAAAGTATGGGGTTAGACACAAGGTGGCGCTACCATATCACCCACAGACAAATGGCCAAGCTAAAGTTTCAAACCAAGAAATCAAGCTAATTCTGGAGAAAATGGTTCATACTAATCGCAAGGATTGGGCGGCGAAACTTGACGATGCTTTATGGGCTTATCGCACGGCTTTTAAGACACTGATTGGTATGTCACCGTATTGATTGATATTTGGGAAAGCGTGTTATTTGCCCGTTGAATTAGAGCACCATGCATTCTGGGCGATTAAGAAACTCAATTTTAACATAAAAACTTCTGGTGCGCAACGTCTCCTCCATTGAATGAAATAGAGGAATTTCGACATGAAGCTTATGAGAATGCCAAGATTTATAAATATAAGATGAAGAGGTGGCATGATAAAATGATAGTCCGGAGGGAGTTTAGTCTGGGCAAACAAGTTTTATTGTTTAACTCAAGGCTGAGACTCATTCCCGGAAAGTTGAAGTCCCGGTGGTCTAGACCATTCCGGATCAAGCATATTTATCCATTTGGTGCTATCGAGCTAGAAGGCGAAGACGGACGAACTTTCCGAGTCAACGGGGAGTGGATCAAGCACTACTTTAAAGATGAAGAGCGAGTTGTGGAAAACATTTCCCTCGTTAAATGATAGAGCCGGAATTCATAAACGTCCATGCTAGGGACGTAAAACCAAGCAACATCTTTTGATATGTCATCGAGGGTAACGAACACTCCCAACTTTTGTATAAATTACTTTTTTGAGATCGTATTGATCTCGTAATACTATTTTTTGTGGTGAATTGATGAGGCTAGACACTTAGGATTGATTTGCATGCTAAAACTCATTTGAGGAATGAAGACGAAGTAAGAGGTGTAGAGAAAAAATGTGAAAACCTGAAGGAATCCAGCTAAAAGTCCAAACTAGCCTAAATTCGCCTAGGCGAAAAAAACCACCGCCCAGGCGAAAATTAGACAAATGGCTGAGAAAACATATTGCCGTAAATTCGCCTAGGCGGAAATACAAAGAAAAAGTCTGAATTTCTACACTGCCGTAACTTCGCCCAGGCGGTAAAATCACCGCCTAAGTGGAAAAATGAAGAAAAGTTGAGTTCCTACACTGGCATAAATTCGCCTAGGCGAAAAATCCACCGCCTAAGCGGATTTACAATGAAATCAAGGGTTTGATACTGGTGTAAACTTGCCAAGGCAGAAAAACCACTACCTAGGAAAATTAATGCCGGAAGGTTTTTAAAAAGAGAAAGGCGTTACTTCGCCTAGGCAGAAAAACTACCGCCTAGGCGAATTCATGCGAACCCTGTTTTAAAATGCAACAGTCCTCTTCACAAATGACACTTCCCTCTTGAAAATTTCAAGAAACCTTTCAACTTCACCATCCCAAATCCCTTTCTCCCGTTAAAGATTCATCCTATATTGCTAAAAACTTGGATTTTCTCCAAGAATCTTCGTCCTAACGTGGAATTCCTCTTCCCATTATCAAAAATTAGGGTTTGAACGGTGAAACAGTGCTAGATCTCCATTCTCCAGTGATTTGATCAAAACATTTCAACAAGTGTTAATGATCCTATTTTTCATTTAGTTCTTGAAATATTTGCTTCATTTGCTCATTTATTTCAAAAATCATTAGATTTGGTTAGAACCCTAAACCCCTTTAAACCCTAAGTTACGGTTTTCATGCTATTTGGGATTGAGGAATGATTAATGGTAAACCCTATCATGTTTTTGTGTTGATATACAATGTGAATAATTTATTTTACGCTATATTGCGACAAAAATGTGATTTGGTTATGGTTGGTGGGATATCTTGTGAAATTTGTATTGTTTGGCTTTGGTAAGCTTATGTTTGATGAAATAGGACATTGTGTGTTCGTTGACAAGGGTTTGAACTGCATATTCTATTGTTATTATTGTGGTTGGTGTTGTGATTTTGATTTACAAAGAAAATGGCAAAGCGCCGTGCAGCCAAGCAACCACGAACAGACGAACCTCCGCCTGCTTCGGATTACAATTCCCTTAAATTTGTCTCAAAGCAGGATGAGGACCATTACAAAGAGCATGAAAGTAAGCGTTCTGGCATTCATCAGAGGGGGTTCAAACCTTTGAATGAACTCCCTGAAGAAATCAAGACTGTTATTCTACAAAGACGATGGGAACAGTTCTGTGCTCCACCCGCACCAGGGGAGTTGGCCCTTGTACGAGAATTCTATGCGAACATTACGGAGGCCACGGGATTTCAGACAATGGTCCAAAACATTCCCGTTCAGTTCAGTGCAGACCATTTCAATGAAATGTTGGGATTGACGGGGCCGGAAGCCTCTAGAGATTTATCCAATGCTGCCACACCGACTATGAGTGCGGTGATTCAGACCCTGACAATGGGAAATGACCAATGGACGAACACATGGCAGGGTCATGCAATCTTTAAGTCTAGGTTTCTGAAACCGATCCCAAAGATTTGGCATTCATTTATCTGGGCTAATCTGCTCCCTACCACTCATGTGTCTGATATTTCCAAGGAGCGAGCGTTTATGCTCTACGGCATTGATAGAGGGACGCCTGTTAACGTTGGTTGGCATATTTATTCTTCAATAATTCATACTGCCAGGACGAAAAAGGGTGGCCTTCATTTTCCCTTCTTCCTCACCGCGCTCTTTCAACGAGCCGGAGTTCGTATCACGTCCACAAGCCCCTTTCCACCAATAAAGCCACTCGATCTTGCAATGATTAATAGGGTATGGAAAGGTAGACCAGGTGAAGGAAGAGAGGGCCAAGAAAAGGAAGAATCCGGTCTTTCGGAACCACCGACGCCCACAACCAGCCGCGGCCAACTCATCCAAATTTCACGAGATGTTCGTAGTCTCCAGTCCGATATGAGCTAACTTCAAGTTAATTTGGCTCATATGGAGAACTATATGGATTCCTAGATCTAGCAACAAGATAAAAACCAAAGAGTTATATTCGAACATCGCAGAATCGACATGGCGCGTTATACGCCCATGCCGCCTTCCGAGACTGATGAGCTGCCACCGCCATCTCCTCTACAATAAACGGTAGAAGGTTAGACTTTTATGTATTTCTTTCTAGGTATGTGTTCGCCTCAGTTTTCAATACGTATTTTTCTATTCTACTATTGGGTTTGCTGCTTAGGCAGTGAGGACACTGCCTCGTTCAAGTGTGGGGGTATATGATATGCAATGCAAGCATGTAGTTTTTTTTTTCTTTTTGGGGGGGGTATATGAAGGATGACAAATTTTAAGATGTAAAAAGGGACAAAAATTCTTTTTGTATACAAATTGTTGTTTATAACGATTTTAATATTAAATTTTTTTTAATTTTGGATTTTTTTTTTCATGCATGTGTAATGTTTAGCTATGCATGTGTAAGGATCATTAGCATAAGTAATGTTAGTTTGTAGAATTAGAGTAGATTTGTTAATGAATATAGTTGTACGTGCGTACTGAGTTTTTGAGTTCGTCCGAACCATGTCCCGATGATGAAAATTACCCCCAAAATTGCATATTGAGGTCAGGGGTAATGCCATTCACGTGTGTTTTGTGTGCTTAGCATGTCGATTAAGTGAAAATTATTTTGATCCTAAATCGCACGATCACATAAACTCATTGTATAACTAGTTGAACGATTTGACGCTGATCATTCAGTAATAAGTTCATGACAGAAATGAGTAATCTAGAACTTGACTGGGGGAGTCTTGAGGCGAAATTATAGGTAAGGTAATTATGGAGGCATGATATAGGCCTTCATTTTCATCGCTTGAACTGTTTGAAACTAACTTGAAAAGTTATTCCCTCGTTCTCCTGTCGAAGCCATAAAATTTTTTCACTTCTGAACTTGTTTCTACACTTTAACCTTGTTTCTATATTTTAACCAAGTAAATCTTTCAGAACCATTGTCGCTAGGAATAAAAGTGAAAATTTAGTGAAAACAAGTAGCATTAGATTCTGCTAACTTGAAGTGGACAATCGGGGTTTCAGTTTAAAATATTTTTGGTTAAGTATAAGAGTATTCACTTGTCAATCCTTTATTTGTATTTACATGCCCCTAAAATTGTACAAAATTGAATAAGTTTAGGGGTGTGTGTAAAAAGAAAAAAGAAACCTATTTGGATATAGTGTTTAATTTCGGCTGTTGTGACAAGTGAATACAAGTTTACTAAATCTTGTTCAGGGTAATATCTTCAAAGATAAGGGGGTCATGAGAGAGATTTAGCGAGGGTATTGTTAAAATTATAACAAGTTTCTATTTCTACGATACCCTTGGCCGTTCTCCAAAGCTAAACCAAGCCCTATTGATCTCGGTGAATTTTTCGAACCTACATTAGTGGATAGTTGAGCCTAGTCAAGCATATGGCTTTCCTGAATGTTTTAACAAGTTTAAGTCATGACGTTATTCATTAAATAATCTAATCCGGCATTTGATTAGTTATATATCCGAGTTCTCACACACATACATTTCAATAGGATCTGAAATGATTTTAAGTGATATTGAGTGTTGAAATTGTAGAACACCACGTCGTGTGTGTTATTCCTTAATCGGATCTGATTACGGGTTGTTGAGGGAAGAATAGCATGGTTTCTTTGACTAAACTTAAATCTCACAGGTGTGTACTTCTTATTTGTTAATGATTACTAATTTTTAGTTTAGAATGTAGCTAATTAGTGTAGTTAGTGTTATTTAACATTAGGCTGTTTTGCTCGAGGACTAGCAAAATTCCAAGTTTGGGGGTATTTGATAGGTATAAAATACCTATATAATTTTAAACCGAATTTGCCAGTTTTTGAGTATTTTATTGAAGTTTGAATATATTTTTAGCTGTTTTTATTAGTCAGGAGTAGGGACGTAAATAATCAGCAAATCGAACGAAATCGTAGAGAAAAGGTTAGCCAAAAAGATTAAAAAATGAGGTTTCAAAGAACAACGCAATTCCGCCTAGGCGAAGTATCCACCGCCTAGGCGTAAATTCATTAGAAAGTTGCAAATGCTGAAAAGTTGAAATCCGCCTAGGCGAAGTTTCCACCGCCTAGGCGGAAATCCATCAGAACGCTGGAAGTGTTGAACTGCTGGAAGAACTGTACTACTGTAAATCCGCCTAGGCGAAGTAGCTACCGCTTAGGTGGAATTTCGTCAGAAAGAAAGGGGCCCAAGTAGTTAGTACTCCGCCTAGGTGAAGAAACCATCGCTTAGGCAGAATTCTAACCGACTTAAACTCTGCTTAGGCAAAGATTCTACCGCTTAGGCGGAATTCGCAGAACAGCCCAAAATATATGTTTAGATATTTTTGATCCCCTAGGCCTATATATACCCCTTTCTTATGTCTGAAACTAGTTGTTGAAGAACCCTAACCCTAGTAGAGAACTCTTAGGCTATATTTTGAAGATCAAGAAGGAGGTTTATCATTCGGACAAAGAAGGATCACTTGCGGATCGATCATTAGCGACAGTAAACCATTTCACTTCCAGATTTGATCGTTTCTCTCTTGTTTTTATCTTTGCAATCACTTTCTCATATCTAAGAATGTTGAATACCTCTTATTTTGTATGGCATATGGCTAAGATCTTATAGTATTAGTTAAATGTTACTTAGGTGTAGTTGAAATCATGTAATTGTTAAGTTGAATGAATTAATGTTACTTTAATGTGTTGTTTGTCTAAATCCGATTGTGTTTACTATTATTCTTGATATTATTCTTGTATTGATAAACCAAGAATATAGGGTTTGACACTCTGGAGATGTAACCCTGGATTCGAATTAAGGTAAATATAACGTGACGTTCTAACAACCCGGGAGGGTGTTAGACTGTATGCAATCCATGACGTTGGCTAAAGACTCACGCGACCTATGGTCATAAAGGCGTTGAAGGGGACTTCTTCGTTGACACGGAGTTGTGTAATCCCCCGTCTTACACTTGAGAGAGGTAATAGAGGAGTTATCGATACAGAGATTGTCGGAATAGATAGAAAATCATTATAGCTAACTTAATGACTTCGGTTATGCATTATGTGAAAGAAATCAATACCTAAGTAATTAGTGTAATTAGAACTAACTTCATAGTTGTCGTTTATCTTAGTATATTAAATAGAAAACAAACAAAATTTGATTAGTCGAGATAATATGAAACTATTTAAATCGCAATACTCAACCGAATTACCTGCCAGTCCTAGTGGAACGATATCCGATCTTACAAGATCGATTATATTAAAACTAGACCTCATATACTTGAGAGTAGTCAATTACTGTGAGAACGATGGTTGTGAATCCTCACGCGTACAAAAATGAATGCCTAAATTAAAATCAAGTTGCTTATTCACAACATCAACAATAATCTAAAACACTAATCCTTGGCAATGGCGCCAAAAATTTGTTGGCGATATTTTAATCTCTTTGAATTACTCGCAACTGCACGAGATCAAGTTTTAATAATATAGAAAGTAAGTAGGGTTGTGGTATCCATAGGGATTGTTTTAAATCATTGTCAAGTACCGCGATTATCGTAATCTAAATTTATTTAGGCGACCGAATTTTAAGCTTTTTATAAAAATAACTAAACTAAACTAAACTAATAACTAATTAAACTACAATACTAGGAATTAATTATATGGGAATAGATTATCTACGGATTAAATTAGTTCACTTATACATAATTGATTTAATCTAGTTTACACTAACGGTCATTAATCTATCTGACAATCTAGGTGTCTAAAACTCACTCACTACCTTTCCTGAGTATAAAGTGAGTGAATCAACAATCACGTCAATACCGATATCATTATCTAGCATCTATATGATTACATGAGTCTTGCCCTAACCTCACGGATTGCGCACATGTTCTAATAATCTCCTGAAACATTAGTTTTTCTTTTTTTTTTTTTATCTTTCTTCAACGTTTCTCTATAGATGTCCTACCGATTAGCTCGATTTTCAACCGTTTTCATCCCTAACACTGGATTTACATAAAAACGAGTAAAAATGAATTAAAACATTACAAGAACACTAAAAAATACTGGATTTGGCTTGAAAATATATGGATAAATTAAATCTATTACCTCGCCCACTTCAGCCTCTACTATCTGCCTCTCTATCCCTAAGAGGGTTACAGCTTGGGTTTTCCATCAGTGATATGCAATGTAAAGTGAGTGCCCGTGCGTTAGATAGAGTATATAGTAATGTAAATGTAGAAATGTGAAGATAATATTTAAAAGCGGTACTTAAAGACAATATTGTAAATGCAGTAAATATGCATGTGGTAGGGGTGCGAGATGTGCACACCTACTTACGCTCACAAGTATACGAGGTCTAAAGTTTTAATATAGTGGATCTTTGAAGATCGGATATCTTTCCCACAGAAAAAAGTGTGAATAATTGAATTGAATACCGTAATTGACGTAGTCTCGTGTTATCTTGACAACGGAAGACATAAATTGAAATTAAACTAAGCTAAACTACAATCAGTGGGTTAATTCTAACTAAGTTGATTAATTAGGGATTGATTTCGTTCACTTAATACATTTAGTTAACAATAATGGAGTTTAGGTATCCGATAATCTCGGTTCGTAAACTTCTCCGCCACCTCTTTCGATTGTGAGACGAGGGAATATGTGACTTCATGTCAACGAAGAGGTCGACCTCAATGTCTTAACGACTCTAAGCCGCGTGAGTCTTGACCCAACGTCATCGATTGCACACTAACTAATGCCCTCCCGGGTCATTAGGTCGTAACAATGTGTTTACCCTAGTCCGAATCCAAGGTTACCTCTCCCGAGTGTCAAACCCTAGATTCTCAAATCCAACGCTAATACTGTTACAAGCATATTAAGATCATAATCAAATGATAAACACAATCGGACTTAAAACAACAACCGTTAAAGAAACGTATATTAAACCAAACGAGTATTTACACAACTACACATTTCCCTAACTAATCTCTAAATTACATTAACATGTTCTTAGCCATACAAAAATGGAAACAAGGGAAGAAAATCCAAATCTCAAAGTGGAGTAGTCCACTTTCGCCAACGAACAGTCCTCCCGGGCTTCCTCTTCTCTGTTGATGAACTTCCTCTTCTAGCTCTTCAAGGATTGGCCAAGAACACCTCCTAAACTAATCTAATCTACTTCCTAAATTACCGAAACCTAACTAAGGTGGAAAGAGAGCTCTCAAGATGTCAACCGGAGCCTCCTTTCACGTCTAAGGGTTTTTTGAGATTTGGTGGAGAAAAGGGTTAAATAGGTAAGGTTTGGAAATATCTTCAAAATATTTGAAAATAGATATTTCTATGTAGAGTGTCACCGCCTAAGCGGCGGTTCACCGCTTAGGCGGTGGACTTAAGTTGGTTAAGTTTCTGTCGGATCTTCGCCTAAGCGGTGGTTTCTCCGCCTAGGCAGTGGTTGCTGGCATATCATTCTGATATTTTCTCGCCTAGGCGGTGGTTCAGCCCTTTAGCACTCCAACATTTTGCCTCTTTTCCACCTAGGCGGTGATCTTCATTCACCGAAACCCTGTTTTGCACATTTTGTTCACCGTTTCTCCTCCTTTTTCACTTGTTTCTCGCCCTTTGACGTCATTTCCCTGTTCTACACTAAAACACACTAAAACATAATTAAATATAACTAAAACGATTGAAAACTAACAAATCCGGTTTAGAAATAGATAAGTTTTTCACACCTATCAATACCCCCAAACTTAGAATTTTGCTAGTCCTTGAGCAAAACACTAACACTAAACTAAACTAACTAATGAACTAACCAACTAAAAATGAAAAATTAAACTAGCACGAAAGAAGTATATGCATGTAAATATAAAGTTCAATCGAAATGACCAACTTGTTCCTCCCTCAACATTCCTAAATCGGATTAAGTTCGGGAAGTAACCCACACCAAGTGGTGTTCTAGAATTTCAACAATCAATATCAATAAAAACCATTCTAGATCCATTTGAAGTGTGTGTGTGAGAACTCAAATGTATAACTAGTCAAATACTGGATTCAATTATTTAATCGTTAAGCTCATAATTTAAACCGTTGAAGGATTTAGGAAAACTATACGCTTGATTGGAGTCTACTATCCACTAATGTAGGCTCGGATATACACAGAGATCAATAGGGCTTGGTTTGGCTTTGGAGAACGACCACGGGTATCATTGGAATAAAAATAGCAAATTGGTTTAATCGATCGATACCTAAGGTAAAATCGCTTGTCGCTATCTCCTCTCATGACCCCCACAAATTTAAAGTACAACTCTGAATAAGAAATAAAGAGCCTTGTATTCAATTGTTGAAAGAAAAGAAAATGAAAAACTATATTCAGGTTTTTTTTTTTTTCAACATATTCCTAATTTAATTTGAATGATTACAGTTGTAGGAGAGTGCAAAAAGAAGTTAGAGAAACACACCCCCAAACTTATTCGAATTTATAAAATTTTAGGAATATGTAAAAAGAAATGATAGAAACACAGCCCCAAACTTATTTTAGGAGCGTGCAAAAAGAAATACAAAAATGACAAGTGAATACACTAATATCGAATCAATAAACATTTATCAGAAACCCGACCGCTCACTTGATTTCACTCAATTTTTAAAATTAGGCTTAGCAACATTGGGTTAGGAAAAATTTGATTGAAAGGAGTATTTGAGTATTTGAACCTTTTCAGAATTGATTACGTTATCAGCTTTGACAAGGGAAATAAGGAATGAAAATTTTCAGGTTAGCTACAACGGTTCAAGCGAAAAATTGACGGCCTAAATCACGTCTCCAGAATTACCTTACCTAGGATTCTGCCTCAAGTTTTCCCCAAATCAAGTTCTAGTTTCCTCATTTTCTATCATGAGCTTAATATCAAATAATCAACGTCTAATCGTTCAGATAATTATACATTGAGTTCAAATGTCATGCGATTTTAGGATCGAGATAATTTTTACCCAATCGACATGTTAAGCACACAAAACACACAAAGAAGGTATTACCCCCGACCTCAATATGCAATTTTAGGATAATTCTCATCATTGCGTCTTGGCCCAAATGAACTCACATCTAAACATGCAAACACAACTTTATACATACACAAATCTAAACTTATTCGAATACTAACATACATAAATTAATCTAATACTAAACATGCAAAAACAACAATTAAACTAAACTAAACTAAAAATTTAAAAACTAAAACATTCAAATTAAAATACATACATAAACTTAAATTTGTACATCAAAAACTTTTCATTCTGTTCAAAACAATAATAATTGTTCATCATTTTCTACAAAAAAAATCAAAATAGATTAACACCCACTAAATTATCATCCATTCCATACCATCCAGGCCTGAAAATGGCAGTGTTCCAGCATCAGCGAACCCAATAAACATATAGAATGCTTGCATACAAAATGGGTTGAACACATACCTAGGGAATAAGACTTATTCCCTACTGTTCACCTGAAGATGAATCACCACCATCATCACTTTGGGAAGGAGAGTGAGGTCTCTGGAGGAGATATGGCGGCATAGATGGCATCGGAGGGTAATCGTCCATCTCAAGGCCAAGGCCCTCCTAAATCTTCCGTTGGACTCGATCTTGTTGCTCAAAAATTGGTCCAGGAAAGAAGCGATCTCATATTGGTTCTGGAGGATGGTCTAAAGCTTGTTATTTATCTTCTCTTGGGAGTTTTCATCTCAGGCTCCAGAAGGTCTAGCCGTCTCATCTACTTGCTCTTCCCCTTCCTCAGGCTCAAGCTCGACAGCCTCTTGCGCCCCAATCTTCCACAACCGGTTTATCGCTGACAGAGTAAGTGGAGTAATAGGGTCGCACATGCTTCCCCCGGATACAGTCACATCCGCTAATCTGAAAATATGGGTCAACAGTGACGGAAACGGGAGCCCATCCATTACCGCCTTCGTAGCATATATAATCGATGAATAGATCAGAAATACAACGTTGATTGGTTATTCGGTTTGAATTTTATAGATCAAAAAGGCCTTGTCCTTTGAGACGTCTGACAGATGTGACGTCGGTAGGAGGCTTCCGCAAATGAAGTGGTGCCGGATTTTTGAAATTGGCTTGAGGCATTGCACCAAAAAGGTAGAGACATTCGGCCCTTGGTGTTTCCACTTTACTTTTCCAGATGTGATATTTTGAATGACCCTATAAAAAGTAGGGTCCTGGCTTTCAAGGGACTCCGGTGCCGACAGTTCAAAGAGATGATTGATAAAGTCTGGGCTGAAGATGATAGGTTGATTCCGAACCCTTGCTAGGTCATCAATGGCTTCTGTAGCATTAGCATAAAACTCTTTGACCAAAGCAATCTCGCCTAGGGGTGACGATTTATAGAATTCCTCTCAGTGGCGGCTTCGGATTTTATTTTGAAATTCCACTGGAAGATCTTCAATCGGACCGAAACCCTATTGATGTATGCAGGGAAGATATTTTTCGTGTTCTTTAAAGTGCTCCTCCGCTTGTTTTGACACAAAGCGGGTGGCATCGTAGTTAACATCGGTCGGCACCCTAGGGTGTAAACTCGACCCTTCTCCTCTGGCCCTCTTCTTTGCTGATCTTTTTGGCAATTCCTACAATCACAATCACAAAAACCCAATACAACCTCATCATATATGAGGAATTGAAAAACATAAACCTCCCTAATTACTTTGTCAAGAACACATACATCCCAAAACAAATACGCATTTGAATTTTTCAAACAAATGTCCCAAATGTGACATCCTATATTAGTTCACACACTCAACCAATCCAATTAAACATGTCTATCACCAAGAATCAAACCAAAAACCCATGGAATTTCAAAATCGCGAAAATAAGGTTAAGGGGTTTTAGGCAAAATTTCAAAATCCATTGACTTCTTTGATAAAATCATATAAACCAACCAATAATTTCAACAACTAGACTAAATGTAATGTAAAATAAACTTACTTGTTGAGAATTAATGGTCCAATCAAAAGAGAATGAAGAAATCGCACCTTTCACGAAAAATCCTAAATTTTTGGAAATAGGGGTGGAGATCCGATTCGTGGTGGTTGAATCATGATGGAAATGATTACTTTTGGTAATGGAAGGATGATTTTTGAATGTTGGAACGGTTTGGAAGTAAGGTTCTAGAGAGAAGGTGGAGGATTTGGGGAGGGAACCTTGAATTTTTAATTTTGAACGAACGGGCTCTTTTTAACTGTAGAAGGTTTACCGCTTAGGCAGTGGATTCACCGCTTAAGCGGTGAAACTCTTTTATTTAAAATCAAACCTTTTGACAAAATTCCGCCTAGGCGGTGGTTTTTTCTGCCTAAGATAAATTACACCAGTGTGAAAACATTTTGTTCTGCTGTTAATCCGCCTAGGCAGTGGTTTCTCCGCCTAGGCGATGGAGTGTATTTTGAAAATTTGGTGCATCTTGTATTTTTACTGCCTAAGCGGTGGTTAACTGCTTGGGCGGTGGGCTGTTTTCACCCACTCTGTATCTTTACCGCCTAAACGGTGGTTTACCACTTGGGCGGTGGGCCTGAAGCTCCCACTTTCATGTTTTTCTCAAATTTTCAAAATACGGCTCCACCCCGTACGTTTTGACTTTGGTTGTTCAACGTGTTTAAACTTACAATACTTCCCCAAGTATCCACATTCCTAAATTCGCTCCAGAACACGTTCCGAAGCCATGTCGGCTTCCAAAAAGAATAAATAATCGAATAAATAGTAGCAAAAATTGGGTAATTTGATACCTTAAGTTTCATTTCAAAAAAAAATAGCGCTTGAGTTACCGTCCCCAGCTGGACTATCGTGTCACTAAGTATTTTTCACCAAAATTCCCCATAAACAAGGAATTTGGGCTCAAATGCTTAGTCGGATCAAGATCATGGCTTGAAGTCGACTTCTCCTCTCACTCCTTATCATTTGCAATAAGCTCAATCTTAGGATTGAAAATTAAGAATTTCAATCTTCTTCATTGTTTCTCGCACCGCTTGATCTCATGAACACAATGAAACAAAAATAAAAATTAAAAACAAAACAAAAATAAATGTCAGGATTAACACTCCACCACTTAGTCGCAATATCAACTTAGAATTCACACTAATCCCATGTCAACAACTCCAAAAACTTGGTGTGCTAACGGAACTAGGATACGATACATTTATTTTTCCTATATAAAACTTAAGTTTTGAGTTGTTACCGCGTTTCTTTTGCAATATTTAATTAAAATTCAAACTAATCCCTGGCAACGGCGCCAAAAACTTGGTAGGGGCACGAGATGTGCACGCCTACTTACGCTTACAAGTATACAAGGTCTAAAGTTTTAATATAGTGGATCTTTGAAGATCGGATATAGTTCCCACAGAGAAAAGTGTGAATAATTGAATTGAATACCGCAATTGACGTAGTCTCGTGTTATCCTGACGACGGAAGACATGAATTGGAATTAAACTAAGCTAAACTACAATTAGTGGGTTAATTGTAACTAAGTTGATTAATTAGGGATTGATTTCGTTCACTTAATACACGTTTGATTTCGTTTAGTTAACAATAACGGAGTTTAGGTATCTGACAATCTCGGTTTATAAACTCCTCCGCCACCTCTTTCGATTGTGAGACGACGAAATACGCAACTTCGTGTCGATGAAGAGGTCCACCTAAATGTCTTAACGACTCTAGGCCGCGTGAGTCTTGACCCAACGTCATCGATTGCACACTAACTAACACCCTCCCGGGTCGTTAGGTCGTAATAATGTGTTTACCCTAGTCCGAATCCAGGGTTACCTCTCCCGAGTGTCAAACCCTAGATTATCAAATCCAACCCTAATACCGTTACAAGCATATTATGATCTTCAACAAATGATAAACACAATCGGACTTAAAACAACAACCGTTAAAGAAACGTATATTAAACCAAACGAGTATTTACACAACTATACCTTTCCCTAACTAATCTCTAAATTACACTAACATGTTCTTAACCAATACAAAATTAAATCAAGAGGAGATCATCATTATCAATAATAAAGATTAAATACAAAGATGGAAACAAGGAAAGAAAAGCCAAATCTCAAAGTGGAGTAGTCTACTTTCGCCAAAGAACAGTCCTCTTGGGCTTCCTCTTCACTGTTGATGAAATTCCTCTTCTAGATCTTCAAGGATTGTCCAAGAGCACCTCCTAAACTATTCTAATCTACTTCCTCAATTACCTAAACCTAACTAAGATAGAAGAAGATCTCTCAAGATGTCAATCAGAGCCTTCTCCTCTCACGTCTAAAGGTTTTTTGAGGTTTGGTGGAGAAAAAGGGTTAAATAGGTATGGTTTGGAAATATCTTCAAAATATCTAAAAATAGATATTTCTGTGCAGAGTGTCACCGCCTAAGCGGTGGTTCACTGCTTAGGCGGTGGACTTAAGTCGGTTAAGTTTCTGTCGGATCTTTGCCTAGGCGGTGGTTGCTGGCATATTATTCTGATCTTTTATCACCTAAGCAGTGGTTTTCAAGCCTAGGCAGTGGTTCATCCCTTCAGCAGTCCAACATTTTGTCTCTTTTCCGCCTAGGCGATGATCTTCATTCACCAAAACCCTGTTTTGCACATTTTGTTCACCATTTCTCCACCTTTTTCACTTGTTTCTCACCCTTTGATGTCCTTTCCCTGTTCTACACTAAAACACACTGAAACATAATTAAATATAACTAAAACGCTTGAAAAGTAACAAATCCGATTTAGAAATAGATAGGTTTTTCACACCTATCAGCATGCATGCTGATATATACATATGAAGTGATATGCTTATTATTATTATTATTATTATTATTATTATTATTATTATTATTATTATTATTATTATTATTATTATTATTATTATTATTATTATTATTATTATTATTATTATTATTATTTTGTTGTTGTTGTAGGTGGTGGTGGTGGTGGTAGGGAATTGTTTACACTTAAATTCAAAGACATAATCTTTGGATGTCATTACACAATGAATATAACTTTAGACAAAAACTAGGCCTGACTCTCTTATGGTCCCCAGCGGAGTCGCCAACTGGTGCACTCCGGATTTTGATTGCAAAAGAAGTAGAGAATCAGGAAGAAGAGGAAAACAAGTTCCCATTCCTCATTCTCTAAGTCCCCCAAATCCGTTCATTTCGAAAATGGTTTTTCAATGGTTTTTCTAGGCGTCGGTTTTGAAAATTTTTTGGGCCAGGATTTTATGTTTAAATCGGAGTTGCCACCTAGCATAGGGTTAAATGGTGTGCCAGGTCACCCAGATTTTAGAAATTCATTTTTCCTTCGAAATCGCCTATGTTTTGACTTGCAAAGGTCTATGTACTAGAGATAATCTTTGGTCTAAATATTCACCGTGAGTCAGTTATACTTTGGGAATGTAACAGAACTTTGGTATAAATAGATATTCAGAATTAAACATATCCAAGCCGTTTTCTTTGATTATTTAAACAACAATAATTCTCATTTTTTAAACGCTTTCTCTTTTTATGAATTTTTTACATGATGCTATGGAAAGCATGTAAATACTACAACTATTACTAGTCAGTGACACCCAATAGCAGTATATATAGATAGAATTGTAAATATGCGAGCTATACAAAATGAAATACAGACTAAGACTAAATTGTTTCAATATGTGACCAAACACGCACGTGGGTTGCCTACATGTCTCTGATTAAAAAGGATCAAGTATTTAAGTAGTTCATTTCTGTTAGGATAAAGGATCTCGCTTATGTCATAGATGGATTAATAAGGATTAGGGGTCACCGTCGCGATAGTGGAAATCACTGCTGCGGCAATGGGCCTGTCGGCAAGGTCACCGCTGTGGTGGTGAGATTTCTTCATTCCATCTTGTTCACTGCCGCGGGGATGGATGCAGGCTTTTACATAATGCCTTTTTGCTCATTTTCCCAACGTTCTTCCACCGACCTTCTCTGATTAGCTTGATTTTCAATTGTTTTAGCTCTTTTTCACCCCAAACACCTGATTTACACAAAAGCACATAGAAATATATTAAAACATAATAAAACACAATAAAAATACTCGAAAACTACCAAAATCGGCTTGAAAATATATAGACAAATTACCCCTATCAAAAACCCCCACTTAGAATTTTGCTAGTGCTCGAGCAAAACACCCACACAATACGAGAATATTCACCAACTAATTATGAAATTAAAACTAAAAGCAAAAAACACTAAAAGAAATAATGTGAAAGTTTTAAATATCATCTACCAGCTAAACGATTCTTCTTTCATCGGCCTCCAATCCTATGAAGTTCGAGAATAAAACACACCATGTAGTGTTTTAGAATTTCAATATTCAATGATAGTAAGCACCATTCTAGATCCTATCAACATGTGTGTGATAAAACTCAATTATACAACTATCCGTCGATCGGATTGGATTATCCATCAATAAAGCTCATCAGTAAAACCAAAAAGGTATAAGGAATCTATAAGCCGGACTGGGTTCTATTGTCAACTAATGTAGGCTAAGTATTTCAAAAAGATCTGTTGGACTTGGTTCAGTTTTGGAAAATGGCCAAGGGTATATTGAAAATAGAAAACAGGTTAATGCCGTTAACTTGACGATACCCGAGGCACATGCTTGGCATTATCACACTCGAACCCCCATAGATAATTTGAAACAACCCTAAATAGATATTTATGAACTTCGTACTCACTTGCCAAAACAAACGGAAAAGAAAACCATATATACATGGGTTGTTTTTTTCAACGAACCACACCCTCAAACTTATTTGATTATTTCACGGGTGTGGTTAAAACGAAAGGAAAAAAAAAAGTGAGTACTCGAAAACCGAACTAATTAATAATTCACCCAAAACCTAACTGCTCACTTCATGTAGCGTAAACAATTGATTTCACTCAAAATTGTGCCTCGGGTTCAATGATATGGGTTTAGAAAAAATTCATTTGGCCAGGGTATTAGTTACATGTTCAAAAATGAAACGACTTTAAGTCTTCAACAAGTAACGAGGGATAAACATATAACAAGGTAAGCTTCAAAGGCTCAAGCGATAAAAAAGAATGCCTAAATTATATCTCCTGAATTACCTTGCCTAGGATTTTGCCTCAAATTTCCCCCAAATAAGGTTCTAGAATCCCTATTGTCATGAAGTTGACTAACAGATAATAGATTTCAAATCGATTGGATAGTTATATATTGAGTTTATGTGCTCGTGCAAGTACGATATACAATAACTTTTACTAAAACGATACGTCAAGCACAGAGGACACACATGAATGAGCTTTACGCTCGACCTCAATAAACAATCAGGGGACAGACTCATTATCGGGTAATGGCCTAAACAAATTGTTGATCCTAAGATTTTGATGAATAATTAAGTGTTGATGTTTTGGTGGAACTAATGGTTTGTTAAGTGTTTCAGTTAATTAAGTTCCAGTGATGAAAATGCAATAACAAATTATGAATGGATGCTAAATGATGATGTTAAATATGATGAAGAATTAAGAGTTTGAGGAAATTAAGGATAACAACTCAAATGAATTTCAACTCTTAATATCCCAATTAGGAACACACACGACACAAAAAGTTTTTATTGTTTATGTGTGTTTTGATAAGATGAAATTATTTGCTCCTATGTGTATTTGGAAATAAATATTTATAATTGAATAAAATGGAATTTAAGAAGTTAGTGGAGCTTATTTAGAAAAGAAAATGGTTGAAGGGGCAAAAATGTAAAGACGAATGAGTTAAAAATGTGTTTAGAAAAGAGATCTAGCATGTGTAAGTCAACTGGTAAATTGACCGGACCAAACAGGTAAAATTCTCTGTATCTCTAAGTCGACAGGTAAGTCGACCAATGAAGAGAATATGATCTCTCTGTATCTCTAAGTTGACAGCTAGGTCCGCCGGTGAAGGTAAATTAAATTCTCTGAATCTCCAAGTCGACAAATAGGTCGACTGATGAACGAAGCAGCTTTAGCTTGGCTACATCCTGAATCTAGCAGTCAACTGACCGGTCGACTAAGGGCGTTGTTTCAGGATAATGAGGATTCCGCATTCATAGCTAAAACTAGCCATTTTTTGTTGGGATTTGTTAAAGATTTAAGGGATCTTATGATATTTAAGAAATGCTTCACCTATTATTTCAATCCTATTAAGTTGATTCATTAAATTTTAATGTTTCTCAATTTGGTACATAAATTTGTTTCTATTCTATTTAATTGAGATTGAGAAATATTTGGAGGACTTAATTGAAAGATTTAGAAGTCATTTATTAAGTGAATTGATCCAAAATGAAGTCATAATGATATACGGGGTCTAAGAGAGCATTTAAATGTCATGACACAAGGGAACTAGCCATTAGAGAGCTTATTTATTTCTCATATATATAGACCTGCGTTTTTTATATATGATTAATCAAGAGAAGTGAGCTGAAATAGATAAGATCATATTGTGCTGTTATAAAAGTTATCTTTCTGAGATTTTATGAGAGCCATTCTAAGAGACGATCTTGAGAATCATTACTAGTAATCTTTGCTGCTACCAGATCTGAAGTATCATCGCTCTATTTTTATTTTTTTTGCCAATTTCGGGTGAGATCTTTCCAATTACTTTCTATTTGTGCATTGCTTGTTTAATTGTTGGAAATTGATCTTTAGAAATTATTTTTGATTTTTATTTAAGAAATTATTTATAAACAATTTCTTGAATCTGATTATGAGCTCAATTATTTGCTGCACGTATTTCGTTTAAAATCAAAATTTCAATCTCACACTTTTCTATCACTAGACTTGGGATATTAATCGAGTTATAATTTATCTGGAGTGGTAGAAGCTCCGAGTGAGATAATCTTCTTATCAATTTGTATTAGTGAGTAGTGTGACGGATTAAATACTGTTGGGGGTTATTTAATCAAAATGTAGCCGATTTTCAGTCTCTTCTTGTAAAGAGATTGAGGTAGTAATGCTTCCTAGATAGAATTTTTTTGAGTGAATTTTGTAATGGTTCAATCGTTATCGGCTAAAAGGATATTTGGAGTGTAGGTGAGATTTTGATTCTTTTGCCTTAATGTTAAAAAGAATTAGGTTATTCTTTAGCCTGTAAAAAGTAGAAGTTCTTCCTTAGCCTGTGAAAATGATTTTGTAAATGTTGATTATAAGTCTGTAAAAGAATCATTGTGAGGATTTGGCTCCTACCTTTAAAGGGATCTTGAGAATTAGTGGGAGAAATCTCTGTGGGGTTCGGGGACTGGATTACCCAAGAGTAGCTTTGTGAACCAGTATAAATCTCTGGTGTGCTGTAATATTTAATTTGTTAATTTTTCCTGTTTGGTGTGCACCTAGTTGATTATATAATTCCGTTGTGATATAAAGATAATAATTAATTTAATATTAAAATTAGTTATTTTGATTTATTGAAGTATTATTCAGATAATATTTAATTACCCAATTCACCCTCCCTCTTGGGTAGTCCACTAGGCCAACACAAACTAATCCTAGACAAACAAGCATACATAGAAAACAATAAAATATAACTAACAACATAAAACACATACTGAACATACTACACATCACCCCCGACTTAAAATGGGTAATGTCCACAATGACCTATCAGCGATCCCAATGATAGCATAAAGCATTATAATAAAGACAGGGGTTTAGAACATGTACCTGGGAGGTGAGAGAATCTCGCCTCCGAATCAAGTCGGAAGAGATGAACCTAACTTATTTTTGCCTTGGGTTGCCTCCCAAGAAGTGTCTGATTTAAGGTTGTTGGCTTGACACGGCGAAGGGCTCATCAAAGAGTGGCTTCTTCCAATAGTACGCGTCAAATAACACCACGTACGGGTCTTGATTTAGAATGCCCTCATGACTGGTGAGATGTTGCAATGTATGGCTCGATCTTTCAACTTGACTTAGCTCTAGATTTTGTGCTTGGTTGGTATGAATGTACTGAACTGGAAATGGGGTAGGATAGGTGAGCCACATCGGATCCTTATAGATATGATCGTCATGGCTCGGTGGTGGCATCACTAACTAGAATTCAAACGATGAAAAATCACAACTATCAACATGTGATTTTTCTTCATCAATCCACACATGGGTTGTAGCATTTTCATGATCATCTTCCATCTCACCCAAGTACCTTCTGCTTGCTTCCGGTTGCTCATGATAGTTTTACATTCGGATGTGATATGTTCGCCTCTTAGTGGCGTTATGTCTGACTCGACCTCAACAAAGCAAATATGCTGATCAGTTTGCGCTCGCAAAGACGTTATGGTCACATCAATGTCGGCATAGAACGTCTCAATATAATCAAGACGATCCTTATGCTCGTTGAGTCGATCATGCATTTTCCTCAAGAATATATGAGTCTCCCCCATAACGATAGCAAACATTTCCTCCAAGGCAGGGGAAGACCCCACATCTTGAATCGGAGTGTCAATCCATGGCACCGTGGTGTTAGAAAAATTCCCCAAGCTTTGGTGACTTGGTGAATAATTCCAACTTTGATAATCGAAGTCTAACAATTCTTCCACCAAATCTTGTTGAAAGAAATGCATCAATACTTGTTGATCTAGCATGTTCAAGTACCCTGAATGAGAAATAAAAAACAAAACTACAAACAAAAAATTATACACAAAAGAAATGACTAAATTAAAATCCGGTCATTTATTCACAATATTAACAATAATCTAAAACAAATCCCTGGCAACGGAGCTAAAAACTTGGTAGCACGTAGATACGTCGTTAATTTCACTGCAAGTGTACAGGTCAAGTTTTAGTATAAAGTAGGAAGAGTAAGGGTTGTCGTATCCACATGGATTGGGTGAGATTATCGTTGAGTACCATAATTATCATAACCTAACTTTATCTAGGCGACATAAATTATAAATTTATAGTAAATAATAAACTTAACTAATTAACTAATTAAACTAATTATACTATAATACTATATTGAGACGTTTAAGGGAATAGATTATCTAGGGATTAACTTCGTTTACAAAAACATGTTTGGTTTCATTTAGTTATCAATAACGGTATTCGTCCTATCCGATAATCTTTATATCATAAACTCATTCACTCCATCTCACGAGTGACAAGTGAATTAATATGTGACTTCGCGTTAATGCCGAAGTCTCTTTCTTGAAGTTTTTAGAACACATAGTCAAATTAGTCTTGCCCCAACGTCATGGATTGCATACTTTCTAACTCTCTCCCTAGTTATTAGATCGTTGCGTTGTGTTTAAACCCTAGTCCGAATTTAGGGTTGCCTCTCCTAAGTGTCAAACCCCGATTTCTCAATATACCTAAACAAGCATATAATAGAAATACCAGAACGGCAAACACAATTGAATAGCAAAGAACAACGTTAAAGAAAGATAATTTAAAGAAACAACAATTTCATTTAAATTATATTAATCCCTAGACAATACATATTAAGCTAACGGCCATAACCGTATATATAACGATAAACGAGATAAACATTCTCAAACCAACTACCAAAGTTAAGAAAATAAAGAAATAAATAAAGGAACTTAGCCACCGAATCGGTTTAGTTTCGATAACGGTTGGTCACACCCTAAGTGTCTTAGTTCCCTTCCTTATCCATTTTGTAGGAAAATTATAGGAAGCTTCCTTGAAAATTTCAAGGAATCTTTTGTGGGACTTTAATGATAGATATACCCTTAATCCATTGGTCCTAGGGTAGTTTGTCAAGACAACTTAAGTTTAGTGTAATTCCAAATCATGCCCAACTCCTTAATCACCCTTGTGATTTGGGGCTTGTCATTACCTTTCCAATCCTTTATTAAGGCCTATAGAATTATTTATTGGTGGTAATTTATGTAATACACATAAAATAAAGAAATATTTTTGGTGTTAAACCGACAAGATTCAGTGAAAGTAAACGTTACATTTTCAAGGTAGGTAACCAGAGTAATTTGTTCGAAATAACCTATAATTTAAGGGTAACAACCAATTTTTATCTATAATATTTAATGAAAATAAAACATTAATAAATTTATTTTACACCCCCTTAAATTTTGAGAATTTCTAGGTTGACCCGACACGTTTACTTAACTGTATTTTGTCAAATTTAATAGTTTTTGTGTTTTTCTAAAGTTTTTGGTTATTTTGTATAGTATAAAGTATGATCTTAGGTATAAATTCATTCACTTTAAGCCCAAATTTAACGTTTATCTTAACTTCTACTCGATCCGACACTGACTAAGAAGGACAAAATACGGTGTCTACAATTATAGCTCTGACATGGGTAATTTTGGCATGAATCATGAGGAGGTGCTGGTAAATGGGTACTTGGTATTGCGAGTAAGTTTGATGGTAGTGCTGTAGTGGTAGGTTTGGTAAAAATGAGGGTGTGTTTTGGTATTGTATGGGAGGTTGAGGGAGCACGGGTGATTCAAAGAGTGATAAATTTGGTTATGGAGGTTTTGGGAATTTTGGCCATTATTTAAGTGAGGGTTGGCATTTCGATGGATGATAATCTCAGTTGACGAGGAGGAGTTATAACAGATTGATCATCATACAAAATAATAATAATAATAATAATAATAATAATAAAAAAAAAGAACATAAATCTGTTAACTTGAAAAAGAAAAAAAAAAGTATAAAAACTTCTTTGATAAAATCGGGGCTGAGTGGGTAGCATCAATTCGACCCAAGAGAAGGAAGAAAACCTAGCCCTTCAGAATCTGAATTAGAATGGTTGAAGTTATGCCCTTCGTATTGGTTGATATTGAGGACCAACTTTCAGATCTTTGCCTTATTCTCCTTGTTTTTCTCCCATAGTTTATCTGGATTCTTTTTCATGGAATCAACATACTTCTTATGGAAGTACAAATGACCCGATAGCTCACACACCTCCCTATCTGACTTCTTCAATCGGTCCCTGAGTTCTTGGAGCTTCAAGATAGCACAAAAGTGAGCAGCCTATCCTTACTGAATATTTACCGCCGTGGCGCGAGACCCACAGTAGTGGCGCTGGAGAGGCAGGATGTCAACCTAATCCACTGCCTTCTTCACCACTGAGGTGATCAACCGACCTACTTACTATCGCGACAGTGACTTCTGTACAAATTTAGATATTTTCCCTACAAATACCCTCTTATCTCATCTCCTCTCCTTTAAGCTCTATCCGTCCATTATATCCCTTAGGGCTTAGTATAGAATATAGAAAGAGTATGGAGAGTGCTAAAACACATCCGAAGGAGAATATTACCACACGGAGAACGAGAATCAATTGGTGGATGATTTTAGCGACTAATCTTCGGATATCGGCTAAGTTCATCTATTTTTCCTTTTATTTCTTAACTTCTTTGTTTATTTGAGCATGTTTAGCTCGATTTCAATGTTTATATGGTTATGCCCATGAGTTAAACATGGATTATGCATGGGATTAATATTATTTTTGAAAACGTAGTTTTGGTTGAGTTGTGTTTCTTTGATGATTGTTCTTCGTAGTTTGATTGTGTTTATTGTATTATTTTGTTTATCCTGATTAGATAGATATATCAAGAATACAGGGTTTAATACTCGAAAGAGGTAACCCCGGATTCGGACTAAGGTAAACATAACGCCAATCAATGACGTTAGGGCAAGACTCACATGACCTAGGGTCGTTAATACATTGAGGGAGACTTATTTGTTGACTCAAAGTCATGTATTCCCCCATCTTACACTCAGGATAGATGGAGGTAGAGTTGTAGAACTGAGATTGTCGATAGGGTAAACACAACGCGACAATCCAATGACCCGATCGGGAGTTGAATTGTATGCAATCAATGACGTTGTGGCAAGACTCACGTGACCTATGATCATTAAGACGTTGAGAGAGACTACTTCGTTGACATCCCTCGTCTTACACTCGGGAGAGGTGGCGCGGGAGTTTACGAACTGAGATTGTCAAAAATAGGTCAAACACCGTTATTGTAAACTAAACGAAATCAAACACGTTTAAGTCAATAAAGTTAATCCCTAGTTAATCCATTCTCTAACTATCTCGTATTAGTATAATTAGCATAGATTAAATTAGGTTATATTAGTATTAATTAATTAAATACATTTGTTTTTAGCCTAGATAAAGTTAGGTCATGATAAACATGGTAGTCGATAATAGCACAACACCAATCCCTGTGGATATGATACCCGATCTTAACGATCACACTATACTAAAACTTTAAAGTCGTACACTTGTGAATAGTTAATACATGTGCACATAACAAACGCTCACCATACAAGGTTTTGGTGCCATTGCAGGGGATTGGTTGTTTGTCATATGCAACTTTCCAACAATCGCCACCAAGTTTTTAGTGCCGTTTTCGGGGATTGGTTGTTTGTCATATGTAATTTCTGGCAATCGCCACTAAGTTTTTGTCACCGTTTCTGGGGATAGGTTGTTGATTTATTATTGATATTGTGAGTAAATGACCAAATTTTACTTTAGGCATTTATTTTGTATATACTTTTTGTTTGTAGTTTTGGTTTTATTTCTTATGCAGGGTACTTGTCAATGTTAGATCGACAGGTATTAATGCATTCATTTCAATGAGATTCCAAGCCATTTTACTATGCATGGCCACGCACATAAGCCAATGAGGAGTGTCATTAAAAGATCGAGTCGAACAGAGCAACAAGATTGAGGGCGTTCTGAAAATATTGGGCCGAGGACATTAAACCACGCACTTCTTGGGAGGCAACCCAAGGTTAAAAATAAATTAAATCCGGCACAACTGAATTTATTCGAAGGCGAGATTCTCTTCCCTCCCAGGTACGTGTTCTAAACCCCCTTCGTCAGCATGCTTATATGTCAATATATTTAGATTGATGATTGGGATCGCTGAGGACACTATCCGTTTTAATTTCAGAAGTGATGTATGGTATTTAGTATTATTAGTTTGTGTTTTATTGTTTTCTCATATTGCATGTTTGTTTAGGTTAGAATGTGTTTATGTTTTTGTGTGCATGTCGAGTTTTGCGTTCATCTGGGCCGTTACCCCGATGATGATATTACCCCTAATTGTTTTTGCGGTTAAGGGTAATACCTATGCATGTGTGTTCTGTGTGCTTGACCATGCTTTTTGGTAAAAGTTATTGTAGACCCTAATTTGCTCGAGCACATAGACTCAATGTATTTCTATTTAATTGATTTGTGGATAATTATCGATTAGCCGAACTCATGACACTTTAAGGATTCTAGAACCTGATTGAGAGGAAGCTTGAGGCAAAATCCTAGGCGAGGTAGTTCAGGAGACGTGATTTAGGCAGTCGTTTTGAGCCTTTTTAAGCTACCTTGTAACATGATTATCCCTTGTTACCCTATCGAAACCTAAGAACTTTTTCAATTTTGAACACTAAACAAATACCCTGGCCAATTGAACTTTTTCCAAACCTTTATCACTTAACCGAAGGCACAATTTGAATGAATCAAGTTAGCAGTTGCAAATGTTTCTTGATGTGAGTGGTTGGGTTTAGGGAAAACTTTGGATTGGTTTGGTATTCGAGTACTCACTTGTCGTTTTTCTTTCGTTTTAGCCACACCCGTGAGCCTTGGGTAACGTTAACCCAGTTTCTAATCCTAATTACCCGTGGCCAAATATTCCATAACTGATCCAAGTCCTTCTGATCTCTATGAACTTCCGAACCTACATTAGTGGAGAGTGGACCCCAATCGGGCATATGGAAATCCTAGTCCTATACAGTTTAAGTCATGAATTTCGTTGGTGGATAATCCAATCCGGCCGTTGTGTAGTTATATTATTGAGTCTCGCACTAACACGTTTACAGGATCTAGAATGGCATTCACCATTATTGCATGTCGAAAATCAAGAACATCACATGATGTGTTTTACCGCCTGAACTCAATATGACTCACGGCTATTTAGGGAAAACATGACTTAGTCGTTAGAAGAATGTAAAACTCGTATGTCGTTATGTTTAGATTGTTTTAGGTTGTTAGCTTTTTCATTTAGGTTGTTTTTTTCGTATCCAAAGATTAGCCGCTAAAATAGTCCACTGATCGATTATCCTTCTTCGCGTGATAATCTTCTCCTTTGAATTTGTTTGAGCACTTCCCATACTCTCTCTATATTTTATACTAAGCCCTAAGGGATCTAATGGCGGGAGAGAGCTCAAAGAAGAGGATAGAAGAGGGTATTTATGGGGAAAATATCTAAAAAAGTAATTAAATCTCTGTAGAGGTCATTGCCACGGCGGTGGATTAGGTTGACATCCTACATCTCTAGCGTCACAGCTATGGCTCTCGCGCCGCGGCAGTAAATGTTCAGCAAAGATAGGCTACTCACTTCCGTACCATCTTGAAGTTCCAAGAACTCAGGGACCAGTTGAAGAAGTCAAATAGGGAGGTGTGTGAGCTATTACGTCACTTGTACTTCCATAAGAAGTATGCTGATTCCGTGAAAAAGAAGCAAGATAACTGTGGGAGAAGAACAAGGAGAAGAAGGCAAAGATCTGAGAGTTGGTCCTCAAGATCAACCAATACAAAGATCATAACTTCTACCATTCTAATTCAGATTCTAAAGGGCTAAGTCCGCTCCCTTCTCTTTGGTTGAATTGATGCCACCCACTCAGCCTCGATTTTATCAAACAAGTTTTTGTACTTCTCTTTTTTTCTTTTTTGAAGTAAATAGATTTATTTATTTATTTATTTATTTATTGTATAATGAACAGTCTGTTGTTCTCTTTTTATTTTTTATTTTGTAATGGTGTACCCCCAATTTCTTTTTGTTAATACAAAAAAAAATGAGTTATGGTATTTGCGTTGTTGCTGTGTTGTCTGTTTGTTCTTCTTCTGCCTGCCCTTTTTCAAAACTTGGAAGTATACGAAGCTAGTAATGAACCAACCTAGGCTTTTGGCCTGAATAAACTAGGTGTTTGAACACAAACTTATATTCACAGTAAGAAAAGTCATAAAAACAAAATAAATCAGATTTTACCATCATAGGAATCCTTTCAATTAGAATTTCTGTTTCGTCTTGTTCTAAAACATCCTTCTCAAAATATTGCTATTTTCCAGTCTTGAAATTATCACTCCTTGCCATGAAGTCATTGTAATAGTTTATTTGGTGATTAATAAGTCCGTTCTAGTTACACTTAGTTCTGAACACTAAATATATCAATTAGTAAACTGATCTACTTAGGTCAGTTACACTTAGCCTCAGTTACTAGATGTTACATGGGTAAGTCGATCTGTTTTACTTCGTAAGTGAGGTTATCTACTCTGCTTTATTAGTGAGTTGGTCTGCTCTGCTCTGTGAGTGGGCGGAACTGCTTTGCTCTGTGAGTGGGTTGAACTGCTCTGCTCCATTTTAATTTACACTTGGTTTTTTTCTGTACTAAATGTTGTTGTAAGTGAGCTACTCTGCTTGAGTTATTTTAACTGAGTGAGCTGATCTGCTTTGCTCTTGTCTAAGTTGATCTGCTTAGTTCATTTATACTTAGTAAGTGAGCTGGTCTGCTCTACTCACTTCTGATTCACACTTAGTTTCCATATACAAAATGTTTTATAAGTAAGATGATTTACTCTACTCATTGTTGAATGAGTGAGCTGATTTACCATGCTCTTATATGAGCTGATCTGCTCAGTTAATTTACACTCAATTTTAACACCAAATGTTTTTTACATTGATATTAAATCATAATATAACAAAATAAGTGTTTGCAATGGTTAGAATGAAAAGAAAACTTTATTTATTTACTTCATTCAACAAATTTCTTCCATAGAGATGAATAACAAGAAATTTCAAAATTCATTGAAAAATATGAAATTTAGAAAGACAAGACACCTCATAAGAAATACTTTCGCAAGTGTGAGATGTTCCACAGCCTTGGTATTACGGTGTGTTGGGCCCAATGGAATACCCAAGAGGGGGGTAAATTGGGTAATTAAAAAATTATCAAAATAATAACTTCAATAAATCGAATAATTAATTTTAATCCTAAATTAATTATTATCTTTATATCATAGCAGAATTATCAAATCAACTAAGTGCAACCAAACAACAATAACAAAATAAATATTGTAGCACATCAGAAATTTATACTGGTTCACCAAGCTACTCTTGGCTAATCCCATCATCCGAGCCCTACGGAGAGTTACATCCACTAATACTCAAGATCTCTTTAAAGGTAGGAACCAAACCCTCACAATGATTATATTACAGGCTCATAATCAACCTTTAGAAAATCCTTTTTATAGGCTAAGGAAGAACCCTAGCTTTTTACAAGCTATAAAATAACCTAATTCTTTTTAACACAAAAGAAAAAGAATCAAAACCTCACCATCACTCCAAATATCATTTCACTCGGTAAGGATTGAACTATTATAAAATTCACACAAATCAGTTCTATCCTGGAAGAATTACTACCTCAATCTCTTTACAGGAAGAGACAGAAACCAGCTACCCTTTAATTAAATACCCCAACAGTATTTAATTTGTCACACTACTTACCAATAAGCAAATTATCTCACTAAGAGTTCTACTACCCCAAATAAATTAAAGTTCAATTAATATTCCTAAACTAGTGATAGAAATATGTGAGATAGTCAAAATCTGATTTTTAACAAAAGATGGGTAGCACGTAATTTAGTAGGTAATTAGATTCAAGAAATTGTTTATTAAATATTTTCTTCAATAAAAATCAGAAACAATTTCTAAATATCGATTTTCCAAAATTAAACAAGCAATGCAAAATAGAAAGTAATTGGAAAGATCCCACCCGGAATCCACAGAAAAATAATTAGAATGTAGTTACTTCAGATCCAGTAGCAGCAAAGATTAATAGCCAATGATTGTCTTTTAGAATAACTCTAAAAAAAATCTCAGTATGATATCTCTTAGAAAAGCTCAATATGTTCTCTTGATCTCTTAATCTCTTTTTAGCCACTATACATGATATGAAAAACGCTAGTCTATATACATGAGATTTAAATCACCTCTCTAATGGCTAGTTCTCATATGTCATAACACTTAAATGCTCTCTTAGACCCCTTATATCATTATGACTTCATTTTGGTTCAATTCAATTAAATATATATTTTAAATCTCTCAATTAAGTCTCCTAAATATTTCTTAATCTTAATTAGATAGAATATAAACAATTTTATGTACCAAATTGAGAAATATTAAAATTTAATGAACCAAATTAATAGGAATTAAATAATACGTGTAGCATATCTTAAATATCATAAAATCCCTAAAATATCGCACAAATCACAACAAAAAATGGCTACTTTTAGATATGAATTCGGAATCCTCAATATCCTGAAACTGCACCATTAGTCAACCGACTAGTCGACCACTTGATTTAGGAGGTAGCCAAGACAAAGATTTTGTGCCCATTGGTCGACCTATCTGTCGACTTAGAGATTCAGAGAGTTCAATTTTAATTCACCGGTCGACCTACCTATCGACTTAGAGATACAAAGAGTTTCACCTATTTTGTTCGATCGACTTACCAGTTGACTTATGCATGTTGGATCTCTTTTCTAAACTCATTTTTAACACATTCTTATTTACGTTTTTGCCCCTTTAACCATTTTTCTTTTCTTAATTAGTTCCACTAAAAACTTAACTTCAATTTTAATCATTATAAATATTTTTTTTAAACACACATATGAGCAAATAATTTAACTAATTAGGATCCTATTAAAAACACATATATTTATGAAAATCATTTTAATTTTTTTTTGTGTCGTGTGTGATCCTAATTGGGATATTAAATGTTAAAATTTAAACCTAAATTGTTTTTCCTAGGTTTTTCAAATTCTTCAACCTCTTAATTCCTTCATCATCTTTATCATCAAATCTTCATTTTTCAGAACTAATAAACTGAAACACTTAAACAAACCATTAGTTCCACCAAAATTATGAATGTCTAATTATTCATCAAAATCTTTGGATCAATACTACGCCATTCAGATCTTCTAACTAATAGGTCCCTGGCCTGTTTACTTTAGTTACTAGGTAGGGTCCTTCCCAGTTGGGGGCTAGTTTTCCAAAACAAGGCTCTAGGCGGTGTGGTATCACTCTTTTGAGTGCCAACTCCCCTACCGCAAAGTGCCATGGATGTACTGCATGGTTGAACATCCTTGCTACTCTTGACTTGTAGGACGCTATTCTTATCACTGCCTTGTCACATCTCTCTTCCAATGGGTCCATCTCTTGTCGCACAGATTTTTCATTCTCCACAAGGTTGATTGTGTTATCTCTTTTTTAAGGCAGCTCAATCTCCATCCAAACTACAACTTTAGTTCTATGCAACCTTGTGGGGCTTAATGTCCGATGCTAAATTTTTAGTTTTTCGTACGTCCTTGCAACCTTGCTGATAATGACTGGAGTTTCGTTATCGGATATCAATATCACTAGAATACCGAAACAACAGATCATATTTCTCCAATTGAAGTTATTCACTTCGTTTTCTCCGACTGTCACAAAATTTTTAGCTTCAACTCACATGGTGAAGTAGTGGATCACTACCATTAAGTACTTCTTATTCCCTGGTACTACAATGAATGGTCCTAGTACATCCATCCATTATTGAGAAAAATGCCATGGGCTGGTTATTGGTATCTGCTCTTAAGCTGGGATTTTGATGTCAGTGGAGAACCGTTGGCGCTTGTTGCATTTCTTGACATATTCTCGCGTATCGCAACGCATTGTTGGCCAATAGTAGCCGATTTTTAGTACCTTTTGCACCAAGGTTCTTCCTCCTTGATGATTTCTGCAAACCCTTTCATGGATTGCTTGCAGGATATAGGTGGCTTCCTTTGGTCCTACACAAAGCAATAGAGGTTAGGAAAAAAGATCTCCTATACAATTTATCATTAGCCAACACATATCTTGACACTTTGTACAATATTTTTCTAGATAATTCCTTGTTGTTTGGCAGAGTTCTTTTTTTTAGGTACTGAACTAAAAGGATTCTCTAGTCTTCTTCCTAATCTAGTTCGCCTATGCATGCACAAAGGTTGACTGGTGCTGCTATTGACGATTACTCAAGGAAATCCACTATTTCAGACAGTTTATCTAGTCTGAAATGAAGACGCCAGAACAGATGGTATGTCAGCTTTGTCATTTTTAGCTCTTAGGACAACTTTAAACTTGCAGCTTTGAAGTGAGAAGGTTAGTGTTGATCCTTAGATTTTGATGGACAATTAAAGGTTGATGTTTTTGGAGGAACTAACGGTTTGATTAAGTGTTTCAGTTTATTAGTTCCAAATGATGAAGATACGATCATACAGATGATGAAGGAATAAGAGGTTAAAGAATTTGAAGAATCTAGGAAAAACAACTCCGGTTAAATTTCAACTCTTAATATCCCAATTAGGATCACACACTACACAAATAGAGTTTTAAATTATTTTTTTATAAATATGTGTGTTTTTTAGGATCCTAATTAGCCAAATTATTTGTTCCTATGTGTAATTGAAAAAAGAAATATTAATAATTGATTAAAATTGAATTTAAGTATTTAGTGGAGCTAACGAGAAAATAAATCGGTTAAAGGGGCAAAAACGTCAATGAAAATGGATAAAAACTAATTGAGAGAAGTGTTCCAACATCTATAAGTCAACAAGTAAGTCAACCGGAGCATAGAAAGAAAAGTCTCTATATTTCTCGGTCGATAGGTAGGTTGATCTGTGCTTAAATATGAACTCTCTGTATCTATAAGTCAAAAGAACGATTGACCTGTGTAGAGAAATGTAACTCTCTAAATCTCTTAGGTCGACCGATGGGCACACAATCTTTATCTTGGCTACATCCTGAATCGATCGATCGACAGTTGATCTTGGTTGGTCGACTTATGGTTCTGTTTTAGGATAATATGGAATTCTAGATTTTATTCTAAAAGTAGCCATTACTTGCCGTTTTTTGGTTAGGATTCATGAGAGATTTTAAGGATTTAATATTATTTGAGATATGCAACACATATTATGATATCCTTCATTAAGTTTGAATATTAATCAATTTGGTACATATAATTGTTTTTATTCTATTTAATTTTGATTGAGAAATATTTAGGGGACTTAATTGAGAAGTTTAAAAGCTATAATTAAGTGATTTGAACTACAATGAAGTCTTAATGATATAAGGTGTCTAGAAGAGCAATAAGGTGTCATAACAAATGGGAACTAGCCGTTAAGGAGCTTATTTTAATCCCATTTATATAGACTTGCTTTTTTTATATTAGTAAGAGAGATTAGGAGAGATACAGAGTATTATACTTAACTTTTCTAAGAGAAATAATATTGATAATTCTGAGAGCTTTTCTAAGAGTCGTTCTTGAGAATTTTTTGTTGTGAATCATTGTTGCTACTAAATCCGAAGTAACATCACTATAATTATTCTTTCGGTGGATTCCATGTGAGATATTTCCAAATTACTTTTTATTTAGTATTACTTGATTATTTTTTGGAATTTGATCTTTATAAAAAAAATTCTGATTTTTTATTGCAAAATATTTTTTAAACAATTTCTTAAATCAATCTGATGACTTACTCAATTACGTGCTACTCATTTTTGTTTAAAATCAGATTTTGAATATCTCACTTTTCCATCACTAGTTTTGGGATATTAATTGAGTTTTAATTTATCTGGGGTGGTAGAAGCTCTAAGTGAGAAAAATCACTTGTTAATTTTTAATTGGTGAGTTGAGTGACGGATTAAATACTATTGGGAGTATTTAATCTAAGGTCAGCTGGTTTCAGTCTTTTCTTGTAAAGAGATTGAGGTAGTAATTCTTCATGAATTGAATTATTTTGTGAGTTATTTTGTAACGGTTAAATCCTTAGCGGGTAAAAGGACATTTGGAGTGTTTGAGAGGTTTTGATTCTTTAGCCTTAGTTTTAAAAAGAATTAGGTTATTCTTGAGCCTATAAAAAGTAGAGGTTATTCCTAAGCTTGTGAAAAGGAATTTGTAAAGGTTGATTATGAGCATGTAAAGGAATCTTTGTGAGGGTTTGGTTTCAACCTTGAAAGGGATTTTGAGTTTAGTGGGTGTGACTCTCCGTGGGGTTCAGAGGACTGAATTAGGTAAGAGTAGTTTTGTGAACCAGTATAAATTTCTGGTATGCTACTATCTCTACATTATTTATTTTTTGCTCTTTATTGTGCACCTAGTTGATTTTATATTTCTGCTGTGATATAAAGATAATAATTAATTTAGGATTAAAATTAATTATTTAGGTTATTAAAGTACTTTTTCTCTGATAATTTTTTAACTACCCAATTCACCCCCCCTTCTTGTGTATTTCACTAAGCCAACAGTTAGCTCTTTTAGCTTCTCTAGGTAAAGACATAACCTTTCTTCATTCACCATGTACAATCCGTTTAACTGATTGACCAGCAATTGTAAGTCTAATCTCACCTCTAGATGTTGGGATCCTAATCATTTGGAAAGGGTAAGCCCAATGATTACTACTCCATACTCTACTTCGTTATTGGAGGTCCGAAAACTAAGCTGCACTATACTTTGGAGTTGATCCCGTTCAGGTGTTTCTAGGACTATACGTACATGTATGGCGAATGTTTGTTACACTCTTGTGTATCGACTACTCTCAAGTGTACGAGATTAAAATTTTACTATAATGTGATCTTGAAAGATTGAGTATCGTACCCATAGGGATTGGTTGTCATTGTTATAGAGTACCGTAATTGTCATGACCTAACTTTATCTATGCTAAAAAGAATGTATAAAATTTATATTAAACTAAACTAATTAACTAAATTATCTATACTAATATAATGAGATGTTTTAGTAGAAAGAATTGTCTACGGATTAACTCGGTTTACAAATACATATTCGATCTCGATTGACTTACGTTTATGGTGTTCGACCTATTTAACAATCTTAGTTCTAAAACTCCACCGCCACCTGTCCCGAGTGTAAGACAGGGGAATAAATGACTTCGAGTCAAGGAAGAAGTCCCCCTCAATGTCTTAACGACCCTAGGTCACGTGAGTCTTGTCCCAACGTCATCGATTGGCGTTATGTTTATTTTAGTCCGAATTCGAGGTTACCTCTCCTGAGTGTCAAATCCCGTATTCTCGATATATCATTCTAATCATAATAAACAAACAATACGAGAAACACACTCAAACTATGAAGAACAAACATAAACGTAACACATATATCATAGGAATGATATATTTATAAATTTAGTGTTAATCCCTATACAATCCATGTTTAACTAACGGTTATAACCGTATTTACCAGAAAGCATGAGCTAAACATGCTCACAAAATCCTAAGTTAAAGAAATAAAGGAATAAATCGAAGAACTTAGCCTCGTTCAAAGTTTAGCTGCTAAGAACGTTCAACGATCGTTTTGTCGTCTTCCTCCCCCTCGGGATATGAGCTCTCCCTTTAAAACTCCTATACCCAACCCTAGATATGTTCTAAGGGTGGTAGCATCCAAGAGAGGCCAAAAATGATAGAGGAGAGGGGATTATATAGGCTAAATATCAAAAAAGAAATATCTAATCTATGCAGAGGTCACTGCCACGGCGGTGAGTAGGCTAGTTAGTTGATCGCCTAGGCGGTGAATACAGTGGTGGACTTGGTGACCATCCTGTAGGTTCACCGTCACAGCCGTGGACGTTCAGTAAGAAATGGGTGCGCTCTACATTTTCACTACTGCGGCGGAGGTCTGGACGCCACCGTGGTAGGCTTCTTTCTGAATATTACCCTCGAGCTTGTTTCCTACCGTTCTGGATATGATTTGATTGTTTATGCTCCATTTTCCTACCTTTTCACCCCACATATCTATTTTAATACAAAAAGAATAAAATCATATTAAAATATATTAAAAAAGTAATAAACGTACTCAAAAACTAACAATTTCAGTTTGAAAATAGATAGGTAGATCACACCTATCAGTACGCCACACCTTTTCATGTTTAAGGATCCATCAACCCATAGCTTCGACACTGTAACGTACTGATTAGGATATTCTCCAACTTCAGTTATAACTTTACCTAGAGGAGTTAGCTCAGTAATGAATCCACCAGAATATGCCCTTTAATTGCAGTTATGGGCTTGTACTTGTTGAAGAACTCACCAACTTCTACGACCAAGTTCATGAGATGTTTAGAGAACTCTGGTATGTGCATCATTTCTCTAAGGGGATAAGAGGTCAGTACACTGATCTGATGTGCTTGAAAGTATGGCCACAACTTCTGAGCTGAAGTTACCAGAGCTAGGGCGAGCTTTTCTAGTTTAGTATTGCAAGTCTCCGCTGGCACCAGCAATTTTCTTATGTAATAAACATGTCTTTGCCCTCCTGGGAGATCTTTTACCAGAGCTGCACTTATTGCGACTAAGGTCATCACCAAGCACAAGTAGAGCTCATCTCTTGGGTTTACTTTGGCTAGTATTTCAACTAAACCAAAGTTGTCTTTGATGTACTGCAACACCCGTTCACAGTTATCATCCCACTAAACGTTTATGTTTCCTTTCAAGATTTTGAAGAAAGGAGAACATCTATTAGTAAACTTGAAGATGAATCTGTTTAGGGCTGTCAACCTTCTTGTCAGTACTTGGACCTCTCAGATAGTTGTGGGGGACTTTATATTTCAGACGGCCTCTATCTGTCCTGAATCCATGATGATTCTCGACTAGTTTACCATGAAGCCTAGAAACTTTCCTAACGCTACATCGAAAGTCCATTTTTTTTGGTTTAGCTTCACATTGAACTTTCTCAGTATAGTGAAAGCTTCTTCCAGATGTCTTAGGTGGTCTTCCTCATATATTTTAATTATCATGTCATCTTTGTAGACCTCCATGGTTGCCCCAATTTGCTATCCGAACATGTGCCATTACTTTATAATAGTATGTACCTCTTGGAATGATGGACAACATTATTTTCTCATTCTTCTTATCTATTCAAATTTGATTACAGGTTGAGTAAGCATCCATCATGGTCTTCCATTCATGCCCTACTGCTGTATCCACCACTTGGTCAATCCTTGGCATCGGGTAGCAGTCTTTTGGGTATGTTTGGTTGAGGTTAGTGAAGTCTACGCATATTCTCCACTTCCCATTGCTTTTTTTTTTTTTTTTTTGACAAGAATAGGGTTGTCTAACTATTTTGGGTATATCACCTCCCTTATGTGGCCAATTACAAGTAACCTCTACATCTCTTATTTTTTAGGGCTAAATGTCATTTTCTTCTGCCTGACTGGTAGGTAAGTGTAAGACCCTGATTTTTATTTAAGTTGTATTTCAAAATATTTCAAAATACCGGGGTGGATTGCGATATTAATTGTGTGAATTAAAATTTTAGGGGTCACATTGTAATTTACGTAAATATTAAAATTGAGAATGGGTTTAATTAATATCCTAACTAAAAAAAGGGGGGGCTTAGGGTAATTAGATATTATATATATATATATATATATATATATATATATAAACACATATATGTTTATACAGTGCGATCAAACACAAAATTGAAAAGAAGAAGGGAAAAAGATCGAGATCCGATCAACGTGGAAAGCTAGGATCAAATTGATCCACCCAAATCATGCATATAAATACCCCATGCAAACATCATGATCTCAATTCTAAAAAGAAGAATTAAATCTAAAAAAAGAAGGAGAAATCTGAAAACAGAGAAAGAAGAAAGAAATAGTATGTCCGACGGTGTAGGTTTGGAGTGACGGCGCTGTTCGGGCGTGGGTGTGTGTCTGTCGTCATTGGTGAGTGTGTGTGTGTGTGTGTGTTGTTCGTATGTTCTGTGCAGGTCGACGTTGCATGGGTTTGTGTGAAATCGCCGTTATTCCTCCGGCGATTCTGTGGGATCGTTGTTTGTCCGGTGGTGGCGGTGATCGTGAGTGTGTGTTTCGTGTGAGTGTGCTCTGATTCATGTTTGTGTCTTCTGGGTGTGTTGGGTGTCCAATTTCTATATGTGTGTGTGTTGTTCCGGTCATAGGTAAGTCGCCGGAGTTCGCCAGCAGTAAGTTAGAGAGAGAGAAGGTAGGTTCAGCCTTGTGTATGTGTTCTGTTTTGAGCTACTGTGTAGGATGTGTTCAACGTTGGGTGCACGTATGTTCAGCCGTATGTATGCGTGCATGTGTGAGTGTGTGTTTCGAAGTATGTGTGTGTATCGTCGTCGGTTAAATGGACCGATGGTAAGTGAGAGATAGAAAGAGAAAGAAGTGGGTATGTGTGTGTATGTGCTGTCCGTCCGTCCGACGGTGTGGTTGTTACTTTGATGAGTGTGTCTATGCTCTGTTTTTTATTTGTTCATGTGTGTGTGCTCTGTTCTGTTTCATCGTTGTGCGGGTGTATGTTGCCGTGTGTATGTGTGTGTTTTGCGTGTCATCGGTGTGTGTCGTGGCATGTGTGTGTGTTTGTTGTTTGGTCCGATGGTGGGGCAGTGGTGTGAGTTGGGCATGGATGTTGGGTGTGTGTGTGTGTTTTGGTACTAGGAGTGTATGTGTGCCATTGATTTCATGTGGGTGTATGGGCAGATGACTATGTGCATGTGTGCATGTGTTCATTGTATGTACGTTGTTGTGTATGTGTTTGTGTGGTCGGTTGTTCGGTTACCGGAGGAGGGTGTGTCGTCGTCAAATTTTAGAAGAGATAGAGAAGTGGGTTGTCGTTCGTGGGGGTTGCAGCGCCGACCGTGTATGTGTTGTTGTTGCTTTGCGTGTATGTGTGTTGTTGTGTATGGGTACTCCGATCGTTAAGGAATGGTGGCAAGGGAGATCGCCGGAGTTGGGAAGAGAAGAAGAGAGACGTCAGTCGAGAGCACAAATAGGAAAGCAGAAACAGGGGAAAGACAAACAGAAAAAGTAAAAGGAAAAAGAAGGGAAAAGAGAAAAACAAAAGAAAATTACACAAACCACCCCAACGAAAAACAAAATACTCATCTTGCGGCAAATGGAAAATCCGGAAAAGGTAGAATTCTTGTCAATCTTAATATATGCATTTAATTGTATTTAACTGTCTCGTGGGTGATTATGAAATTATTTAGTATATTGTTGGGATATTTTTATCTGTCGAAATTATGTGATATATGTTGGACGATTCGGGATTTATGCGATGAGCATGCTTATGTGGTTTATGTTAAAATTATGTGACGAGCATGATTACGTGGTTTTATGTGTTTAATTAAATTCACATATTAGAGGGGTTGGAGTTCTACTGAGCGTAAGCTCACAACCTCACAATGTTTGGATTGTAGGGTCGGCTGGGACGAAACGAGAGAAGAGTTGTTGTAGAATTTTTATTGTAAAAATTGTAATTATTATTTATTTTTGTAATTGGTGAAAACGGTGATATTGATTATCGCAATTGTTGTAATAATTATTGAATATTCGGTTTTATATAAAATGGTGGTGTTGAGATAATCGGATAATAAATTGTTTGGTTAAAATATGAAGAAAAATTGGGATTTAAATTGTAAACAGGAGACTTTTAAATTGATCGTTGGGTAGTGCTGAAAATGAGTGGATTAAATATAAAATAGATGAATGGTTTTAATTGGTGATATATGAATGGTGACTATGTGATTTAATATTTGTCGTCGTAAAATTGATAATAAGAAATTAACGCTATCGTTCAATAAATTTACTGAATATTGTATATTGGGAAGTTGACGAGTCAATTTTTGGCTAGGAAATTCTCTAGCGGAGAAACCATAGTAGCGGCCCTAGGAAACCGGGACGGGTCGTTACAGCAAGACCTAGAGACGTAACGATGGTAGACTGCCACAGCAGGGCTGATGCCCTTCAATTCTTCTAGAGCCTAGGTAAAGACATTTAGTTTTTCCTTTAGTAGCTTCCTAATCTTCTCTACCTCAGTGTAGCTTAGGAATTCCCCTATCATCAGCTTCTGAGCTTCTTGTTTAAAGGTAATCTCCCGTACTTGAACAACAAGTTGGAGAACACTAGGGTGCTCTTTAAAATCATAGATCTCTTGAGTTGAGCAATTCGATAGAGCTTCTTTCTACTTCGACTTTAATTGTTATAAGGTCTTCTTCTTTCCCTTCAAAGTTATTGTGAAGCACTACCTAGATGCCACCTAGTTTCCACGTATCACTACCATTGAGCCATCTTTTGTATACTTGATGCATTGGTGGTACGTCGATGCCATAGCTTTCATTGTATGTGGCCATGATCGTCTGAATATTGAATTATAGGAAAATGAGGATTCCATCCTCATGAACTCTAGGGCCTTTGTGTACCCATTTTCTGCTTTTTTAGCTGTGACTAACAAGGTGATCTTCCATTGAAGAGAGCTTAGGTCTCCATTAAATCTTACTGCGCTTGTTTGAGTTGAGCTCACATTAGAGCTATGTACTCCCATCTGCTTCACTGTGTTCACAAAGATGATGTTGGCAAAACTGCCTATATTAACCAAGATTCGTCTTACCTCAAAACCAGAAATCCTAAGGGTTATGACCAGGGCATCTTCGTAGGGGTGTACTATCCCGTTCCAATCCTCGTTAGTGAATACGATGATTGGTCCTAGCTTCACGGTTACGAAAATTGCTTCTCCGTAGCTGCGATGAACGCTACCTCACGAATTTTCCTCTTCCATTCACGGTTAGTTTCTCTAATGGTAGGTCCAATAGTGTTTATCATATAAATGACTTCACGATTGTTATTAGAACCGTCATATTTATGCTCCTTGTCACAACCTTCGTGACGACTTTTGCTTCTAGATCTCTTACTGTCCCTTGAATGGTTCTGCAAGTAGCCACGTAACTGACTAATGCCAATTAGTTGTTTGATCTCTTTTTTGAGCTCCCAGTAGTTATTTGTGTCATGGCTATAGTCCTTATGGAAATCACAATACTTTGACTTGTTCTTTTTTTTTTAGACCATGTATTTGTATTGGGAGGCCGTTGAACCACCTTAAACGACTGGATTTCATACAAAATCTAAGAGATTGGCATTCGTAGACTTGGAAGATTTGGTTATTGATGTGTATCTAGTCTTGAACTTGATTAACTGGGATGATCTTTATGTCTGTCTAAGTTGTTTCCTTTTGTTCTGTTGTGTCCTTCTCGCTTTCCCTAGGGTGATCTTTGGTTGATCCTCTTCCTTCTCTTTCAAGTTTAACATCCTATAGCTACATGTAGGGCTTAGCTCTCTCCATTAGCTTAAACATACTCTTTAGGTTATGCTTGGTGAGAGAGTCATAGAATCTGTCATTGCATAACCCCGAAGTAACCGCATTAATAATGAGGTTAGTGTTGTAATCCTCATTACTCATTAGCTCTTCGTTGAAGTGGTTAATGTACTAGCACAAGGACTCCCCTTTCTTTTGCAACGCCAGCAGATAATTAGGTCCCTTCATTAACCTTTGGAAAGTTATTAAGCAATTGATGAACATCTTCGCACAGTCCATAAATGATGAGATGGAGTTAGGCAGTCATGTGTAAGCACTTCATGGAAGATCCCTTAATGGTTGTGGTAAAAGCTCTGCATAACGCAGAGTCGCCTGTTTCATACAAGGCAATGACATGCCTGAATTAGAGGATCTAGTTAACAAGGTTTGTTTTCCCATCATACTTCTCAAACTTTGTGGAACCGAACTTCTTCAAGAGTGGTACCTCCAAGATATTTGAGATAAATGGTATCTTAGTGTCCTTTAGCAGTGTTTTCATTTCATCTAGGGGCAGATCTCTCTACTCTTTGTTTTTGGGCTGCTAATGAGAATTAACAAACTCAATTTTGCTAAGAACCCTCCTTTATGGTGCTAAGAACCCTCATCTATGGTGGTTAGTCGCTAGCATCTCCATGAATAGCCCTTTTTCCCTGTGACTACGTTTTTGAAGATCCTAGAGACTTCGTTTCTTATCCAAAATTGTTATTAATAGGAGGGGGTTGTGGTATGTTGTTGGCGATCTGCTGTGCCATCCAATTGATCACGTCCACCATCTATGATATTTTCCCCGTCAGAGCGTCGATTTTTTAATCAGTGCTTTACATCTCTAGTGGAGGGTTAGCACATACCTCTCCCGATGTTTCTATAGGAACTTCATTGTTATCTGGTGCTGGAATGTTGCTGCTATGACTTGGTTTTGCTCAGCTTGCTCGTGGTTGCCTCATTTCTACGATGATAAGCTTTTCCTTTATTTTCCCACAGATGACACCAAATGATGTTACCAAAAAGTCCTAGCACGTGTAATCAGCTTCCTACAAGCCAAAAACTATTACAACCAAAACTTTGAAATAATTATCCTTATTTCAAATGATTATCCTTATCATTCAGAAAAAAACATTTACAACCAAAAACTTTGAAATAAGATATGTTCGAAGTCTTACCATTCCATATTTCGTAGGGGGGTTTGTTAAAACCTCTACGAATAGATAATCGATTTACCACGTGGCAAACGATACTTACTGCTTTGGCCCAGAAATAAGTCAGTAAACGATTTTCATTTAGTATTGTTCTGGCCATCTCCTGAAGCATTTAGTTCTTCTTTTCCACAACACCATTTTGTTGTGGTGATCTCGGAGCAGAGAAATTGTGAGTATATCTATGCCCATCACAATAACTTATTACCTCATCATTTTTTAACTCTCTACCTCTATGACTATGGATATTAATAATAGAACATTCCTTCTCATTTTAAACACGATTACAAAATTTAGAAAACACAAAAGCAACTTCACTCTTCTTAGGGAGGAAGTAAGTCTAGAATAATGATCAACAATCACAAATACATAAAATTTACCTGCTAGACTAGCAATAGCATTTAGACCAAATAAATCAAGATGCAACATTTTAAGACATCTAGAAGTGGACATGTACATCTCTTCCTTAAATGGTGATCTAGACTATTTACCTAATTGAAATGCACTACATACTTTATCTTTCACAAATTTCAAATCAGATAGGCCACGTATGAGACTTTTCTTAGATAAATTAAATAATAATTCTATATTACCATGCCCAAGTCTCCTATACCATAACCAACTATTTCTAGATAAAACATTTAGACATGATAAATTTTGAAAAGTAAAATCATCAAATGAACACGTATAAACATTCCCAAAACGTCATGCAACAAGTAAGATGCTACTATTATGCCTATTCTTAATTATGCATCTATCATGATCAAACATAGCATTACAACCTTTGTCACATAATTGACTTATACTAAGCAAGTTTAAAACGATCAACTAGTAAAACATTTTTAATAATAGTAGTACCATTATCGATATTACCTATATCGATAATTTTACCCTTAGCATTGTCTCCAAATGTAACATGACCTCCCTTTTTAGGTGTCAAAGATGTAAATTTTGATTTATCTCCCGTCATGTGCCGAGAAATATGACTGTCCAGGAACCATTTGTCCTTGCCTATCGATGCTTTCAAAATAACCTACAAGAAGTACCTCAAATAGTTCATGAGTGGTACCCAGTTTACGTGGGTGCGATCTTGTTAGTCGGGATAATTTTAGTTCTTTTTGGAACCCAAACTTGTTTACAGTTAGATATTTTAGAAAAGCATCTATAAATAGTATGCCCCATAATATTACATTTAAAACATCGAATAAGATCCATAGTTTCAAAAAAGACTTTATGAAAATGTTTTTGCTTAAGATTTTTCTAAAACCTAATACCGGCTTAATCAAATATAACTCCGGAACTTCCAAAAAGTATTTTCAAATTATTCTCATTGCCAATGAATTTGAGAACTATTGAATGTAAATCTGGCATCTTGGATTTTAATTCAATTGTTTTTCGATTTATAATCCATCACTTGTTTGTTTAATGTGTTAATTGTACTTTGAAGGGCATTAATTTTAGAACACTGGATTTTATAATTATGAGTAAGTTCTTGATAAAAATAAAATAAATCATAAAAATCTGAAGGACAAGAACTTGAACATTTAGGTACCTCATCACTAATGGCCATTAAAGCAAGCATGGATGATCCTGCACTTCTAGATTTTTCTGAGCTACTCGATGTGAAATAATCCCAGGTAGCTTTTATTAATTTCTTTCTGCTCTTCTTGTCCTTTTTTTTTTCTTTTATTTTTCCTTATCTTTCTTTGGTTCAGGGCAATCGGTTTGGAATTGTCCAGTCTTGTGATAGTAGTAACATTCCACATTTGTCATGTTGAAATTATTTTTGTTGCTCACTGTCAAAACTCACATCATCACTGTCATTATTTTCCTTCTTTTTCTAAACATTCAATGCCAAGGATTTCTTTTTGATATTTCTCGTATCTTCCTTATATCCTCGAATTGTCGTCTTATGCTTCATTAGGTTGCCGATGAGGTCATCAATTTCATACTTTGCAAGATCATTTGCTTCCTCAATTGTAGTCACCTTTGGCTCCCACACTTGGGTTATTGATCTCAAGATCATTCGAACTTTGTCCTCGGTAGTGTAGGGCTTTCCGAGTTGATTCAAATTATTGTAGATATTGTTGAATCTTGTGTACATCTCTTCAATCGATTATGCTTCACCCATTCTAAATATTTCGAATTGAAGGATTAGGGCATTTATCTTTGATTGTTTCACCTTACTAGTCCTTTCGTGGGTGATTTGCAATTTTTCCTACATTTCTTTTTCCGATGCACAACTTGAGGCCCTGGAATATTCGTTAGCATCTAGAAAACAAAACAGAATATTAATATCTTGTGAGTTAATAGAAAGTTTTCGTTTGTCAGATGTCGTCAACTGCTCTTTTTTCTTGGTAACTCCATTTTCGATTCGGACAAATAGAGCATCCTCAATCGCTAACCACATATCATAATTTGTGTTCGGAAGGAAAACAATTATTCTTTCAATCCAGAATGGATAATTTTAACCTACAAACAAAGGAGGTCGGTGCATAGACTGCCCCTTACCTACTGTGCTAATCGGGTGTGCCATGTGGTCTTTGTTAGCTAGTATTTTAAGCTAATTTAAGCCAAACAAGCTCTAGTACTAATTGTTAGTCCAGTGAGCTACCCAAAAGGGGGGTGAATTGGGTAGTAATAAAAATTTAAACAAATTTAAATCTTTAAACATTCAATTAATCAAATAATCAATTTTATCTTCAATCAATTATTATCTTGTTATGCAACGGATAACTATTTAAACTACGTGCACAACCAAACAAAATATAAACAATGCAAAATGCAAAGATATAATCCTGGTTCACCAAGTTACTCTTGGCTAATCCAGTCCCCTGAGCTCTACGGAGATTCACACCTACTAAAACCCATATTTCTTTACAGGTACGAACCAAACCCTCAAAATGATTCTTATCACAGGCTCATAATGAACCTTGACGATTCCCTTTTCATAGGCTAGGGAAGAACCTTATCTTTTGGTAGGCTAAAGACTAACCTAATTCTATTACAGGAAGAATCACAACCTAATTGTTTTACCAAGCTAAGAATCAAACCTCACCAACACTGCAAGTATCATTTTCGCCGGTAAGGATGAACCGTTATAATTCACTAAAAATGAACTCTATTCAGGAAGAATTCATACCTAATTATTTTCAAAGGAAATAAATAACCTAATATTTTAATCCACTAGGTAAAGATCAAACATCAATCTTTTTTTCGAAAAAGATTGAAACCATAGCTACCCTGATTAGATACAATCTAACGGTATCCAAATTGCACAAACTCACCAATAACAAAAATTACTTTGTTTCTACTCACTTAGAGATTCTACCACCTCAAACCAATTAAACTCAATCAATGTCCCGATAATTACTACGTGATACAATTATGTAAGGAATTCAATATATGATTATAATATGTATAGGTAGCACAGAATTAAACACGTAATCAAATAATCACAAAATCGTTTAAAAACAAATATGCTCTTTAAAGTTCAAAATCGTTTTTCTGAGATCTTATCAACCAAGCAAATAATAATATAATTTCACAATAAAGAATAATAGCTTGGAAAAATCCCACTAGGAAAACAACAAAAAATTGGAATCAAAATAGCAAGACAGTACAGATCGGTGACGCCAACTCAATTAGCGCTTTAACTCAAGAACTTTGCACACAATTGATCCCACAAATGATCCATCGAATATATTGTAGAATTAAAACACTTAAAAAGCTCAGGAACTTTGATAGTTCTTGATTAATGTGTTATCTTGATATGAAATTCGCAGTTCTATTTAAGCTGATTAAAAGGAAGCCCTCTGACAGTTAGTTTCCTCAAGATATGACATTTAAATGAACTTATAGACCCCATATATCATAACCATTCATTCCTGGTATAATTCACTCAGATATGGCTTTAAAATCTTTTAATAAAGTCCTAAAATTAATTTTCAATTTCAAATCGAATAGATAGGAAGTATGAAATGTACCAAATTGAGAAACACATCAATTTTATATACCATATCTATAGGAATATCAAAATAAGTGTGATATATCTCAAATATATTCAAATACCAAGAATATCTTAACTAAATATGCCAAAAACATCTAGTTAACGACTAGTTTTGATTTAACCCTTAAAATCTTACAAATTCTATCCAAACAATTGGTTTCTCGATTTCTAGTCATCAGTTGACCGATACATACAGGTTACAACCCAAGCCAGGCAGTTGATTAACCGACCCATGCATTTTCGGTTGATCGATCATTACAGGATGCAATTTTAGGCCAATTTTAAGCCCTCATTAGTTGACCAATCCCCTATGGTCAGTTGACAAATCGATACAGAGAGTTTCACTTTCGCCAATCTGTTGACCGATCATCCTTGGTCGATTAACCGATCGATTAAGAGACTTTCCAATTTCTAGCCTACTCCAATTGGTTGATCGAACCTTCTATGGTCAGTTGACCGAACACTGCTGGAACACTCATTCTCAATTTATTTTAACTCGAAACTTCATCTTTTTAAACCCTTTAACTGATTTATTTTCTCGGTTAACTTAATTAAAACTAATATTCAATTTTAAACACTAATCTTACTCTTGTCAATTTTCATTTTTCAATTTCACATTAAAGCAAATAATTTAACACTAATTAGCATCTTAATTTTATCAAATTAGGCACACATAAATATAACTCATTAATTTGTGTCATGTGTGATTCTAATCGCGATACACTAAGAGTAAAAGTGGTTTGAATTATTTTCACCTAATTTCTTCAGAATCTTCAACACTCTTCATCTCTTTAATGTGCATATCTGTATCTTCAATAATTACTTCATGATGTGATCTTTAATGGAACTCTTAAACTAAAATACTCAACAAACATGTTAGTTCCACCAAAAATATCAATCCTTAATTGTCCATCAAAATCTCGAGATCAACATGACCTATTCTTGGCCTTGTTACCGTGGGTTTTGATAACCTATTGTTGGGCCTGCTTGCGAGGCCAACTTTGTTTATGTATCCAACTGTTAAAGCCTCTTCCCCAATGGGCTAGTGTATTCAGCCCAGAATGATTATCGGGTCATATCTTTTAGGTCGGGTTATTGACCCGATCTGACCCATCAAACCTTTCAAGCCTTTAATAGTTATGGGCAAGAGTTTCTCCCATATCAAAGTACAATATATATATATATATATATATATATATATATATATATATATATATATATACCCATCCGTACCAATTGTTTAAGTAAAAAAATTAATAATAAATAGTAAAAGTAAAGATCATAACACTTACTTTGTAAACTTGAGACTTGAGAGATTGTAGAGAGAGAGAGAGAGAAAGCAAATAATTACTAAAATTAAAGAAGAAAAAGAAATAAATTAAATCCCACATATATTTGTTGACAAATTCCACCACCATTCTCTATGATTTTTTTTTGGCTCGCCAATTGTTGCCATGTGTCACTCCCATGATTCTTTTCAGTAACTAATCAACTACATTTTACATGCACCATCCTCTTGAATCTTTAAATATCAATTTAAGTCCAAAACTTAAGATTAATATTTTAAAATTTCAATAGGCCCCTCAATTTGTTTTTGAAAAACAAAAAATCAAATTAAATTAAGCTATTAATCCAAAATTTTTAAAATATCATAATGCCCCCCAAAAATTGTAAAGTGAAATTTTAAAATAACACACTAAATCCAATTTTCATAAATATTATGAAATGAGACTAAAAAAATGCATATGCAGAATTGTCATACGTTACTAGTCCTAGAGATCTATTTTGTATGGTTTTAGGGTAAAATATATACTGACAAAAAATATATAAAGCAAGATAAAATGACTCTCTCAAAGATAGTGTCCTAAATGAAAAAGGGTTTGGGTATGATTCTATCATAGGTTCACTATATAAGATTCACGTCTTTTCTACTAACGCATCCAATAAGGGTTTGGCTCACAAATCTTCAAACCTTAGGTGTCCTCCTCAGGAGAACATCAATTGTTGGTTGGTGATCTAAGCGAAGCAAATATCAAAGTCGGATCCTGAAAGATATACCATATGGACTTGCTTCTACTGACTCTTCTTTCTAAATCCTAAAATGTTTTGAGGCTTAGATCGGCTTGATGAAATCGCACGATTTATGCCCCTCCTATCGCACTCCTAATGAGGTCCACAACTTTTAGTTTCTCTCATGATATGCAAATGCAATGTAGTGCTCATGCCTTTGGGAGAGCTTACAGAAAATAAAACGTGGAAATATAAAGACTATAAAATAAAAATATAAGAAACTAAAGACGTGAAATAAATACAAGAAAAATGCAGTGTACAAAAAATCATGCAAGCAGTAAAACAAAAAAATATATCCACTCACACACATATCCATAGCAATTTAAAAAAAGAAAAAACATTTTATTATATTTTTTAGATAAAATGAACTTATTATGTTTAAAACTTATGATGTATTTCTTGGACTTTATTTGGACATGAAGATAGATTTAAACTCCAACTAGACTTGACCCTCAAAACTACTCAGTAGAGTCACCAGTTGATGCACTAAGGATTTCGTAAAAAATATAAGAAGCGAGAAGAGGAAAGCGCGATTCGGTTTTCTCCCTCTCAAGATATGTTCATTTTAGAAAACACAGTTTCAACGGGCTTTTCTAGATACTAGTTTTGAAAACATTGTTTGGGCTGAGATTTGTTTAAAAAATGTAGTTGCCACCTAGTATTGATTAAATGGTATGCTAGGCCACCAAAATTTGAAAATCAATTTTACTTTAGAAATGGCCCAAGTTTTGACTCGAAAAATGGTTGGTCTTTACTAGAGATTTCTTTAAAGTTGGGGGGTCGGTTATGCTCTGAGAAGTTGTTAGTCACCCCAAGACACCCGTTCGAAGACGGTACCTAAGTTTAAATAAATCTTTAAGTTTAAACTAGTCCAAGTAATTTTCATCGTTTTGGGTTAACACACTAATTCCCATTTTTAATATTTTTGTCCTTTTAGGTATTTTTTTTTCCTTGTAAATATGAATGAAAAAAATTTAAGGAAAAAAAAACAACAACATATAAAATAGAAAATAAATATAGAACAAATGTCCTGTTTTTAGACCACTTATCGATTATGGAAGAATCAAATTTGGAAAATTATTTTTTAAGGACATTTAAATTTAGATGAATATGTAAAAGATATTATGTTTAAGAAGAATTAATTTTTAAAGACCTTCTATTTTTAAAGAAGAAAATTAAAAATCATTTATTTTTTTTAAAAAACTAAAATCTATTTCTTTACAGTAGAACACAAAGTCTCTTTCATGAAAAACAAAAATTGTACAACTCCTTTTTCTCTTTTTTCTTTTTCATTTTTTTTCAAGAAAAGTAAGAACAAGACACGATATGGAAGATAACAATATGCACTTTTATTTTGTGTTGTTCTTAGCACAAGAAAAATATAATTTGTACACACCACCAAAGAAAACAAAAAGACAAACACAAGAGAGGTTTAATAAAACTTACCTACCTTAGAGGAGTGGTCTTTTTCTAAATATATTACCTTCATAACCACCTTTCTCTTCTTCTTCTTCTTTACCTAGTTGTTCTTGTGAGGATTCTAGAACTCTTTCCAAAAGAGTGTCAGGATGACCCTTTGATGGATTTTTGGAAGATTTTTGGCACTGTGTCAGAGATGGAAAGCTTGGGATTGTGGAAGCCCAAGAGGGAACTCATCCTCTGTCGGTTAAGAAAAGTAGCCCCATTTTATAGGCAAATTGATGGCATTTAATTCCATTTGATTGATGCCGAGGCTACTCTATTAGGTTGTAATAATGATATTCTCTAGCTAATGGTGATATTCTCTAGCTGAGGATGATATTCTATGGAGAAAATTTTTCTATAAGATTTCTTAATTAGTGCTTGACATTAATGGCCAAATTAAATGCTATTGAATGCTTAAGATTGATGGAGGTCTACCAAGCTACGTTTAGGTAATGATGATATTCTCTATTATTAAGATTTATGGAGCAAAATCTTTCAATGAGATTTCACAATTAATGATTGACATTAATGGCCACATTAAATGCTATTGAATGGATAAGATTGGTAGGGGTCACCAATCTAGGTTTAGGCAATGATGATATACAGTGCAAAATCTTTCCATAAGATTTATCAATTAATGCTTAACATTAATGAAAATCTTCATTGGAAAGCTCCCAATTTATCTAGGGGCAATCCTCTAGAAGAATCTTATGCTTTCTCTTAGGCTTGTATGGTGTACTCGTAGCAGAGTACACGTTTTGTGCACCCCATTTGCCTAATCAATACTTTATTGCTTGACTTTTCGAAGCTAAACACAAACATGAAATTAAACTAAATATTTTTTACCATCAATTTGACAAAATCGATGAAAACCAAAGTTTCAGAAATCAAAACGTAAAGTAATTGTAATTGGTGAAATTTCTTCAAATTAAAGGGTAGAAACTAATTTAAACAAATTAAAAAGCGATATGTATATAGAAATTACTTTTAATTTTTTTCATTTTAGTCCCCATTAACTTTTAGAAATTTTTAAATTGACCTGACACTTTTGTTTGTACCAAAGATTATTCCCACAAAACCTTGGTTTAAAGTTTGTTAGAATTTGCGTTTTAGATCGATACCTATTAAAATTAAAATGAGCAGGACAAAATACGGTACTTACAGCTGCCCATTTTTGTCATGCAAGTTTACTTGTAAAAACTAAAATAGGAGACACACACCAATTTTGTGCCTCCATGGAATGAATGCTTAAAATCAACACTTACCTAGGAATGGACCCGTTTTGTTACAAACTTGAAAATTTTGGCGAAAATATAACCGAACACTTTAGGATTGCCTATGTAACTTGGGGAAGGTTAAATGTAGTTTGAGGTTTGCTATTCTCAAGGCTTGAATGCCTTCTCATGATGAACATTGTTCATTTAAAGACAACTTAATTGCCAATGAATCACTCACGAAGAACGAGGTTTATTTAGAGGAACAAGGATAACACATGGCAAACAATATTCATTTAGAGAAAAGAACAACAACTCATAACGAACAAAGTTCATTTAGAGGAAGGAAAGATAGAAGAAAAGGAAAACACTTTAACGATCCTCTTAGCGAACAATTATCGTTTAAAGGATCGCTTACTGAAAGGAAAATAAGAAAGACACTTTAATGATCCCCTAATGAACAATTATAATTTAGAGGTTCGCGTAGTGAGGGAATTAAGAAAGTCACTTTCATTGTCTCCTGACAAACGATTATTGTTTAGAGGATCGCTTAGTGAGAGGAACTAAGTAAGACACTTTAACGATCTCCAGATGAACAATCATCATTTAGAGGATTGTTTAGGATGAAAATTAAGGATAACACTTTAACGATCTCCTGATGAACAATTATCATTTAGAGGATCGCTTAGTAAGGGGAATCAAGGAAGACACTTTAACGATCTCTTGATGAGCAATAATCATTTAGAGGATCGCTAAGTAAGGAAAATCGAGGAAGTCACTTTATTGATCCTGATGAATAATTATCATTTGGAGGATCGCTTAGTGAGGGGAAATAAAGAATAAACTTTTACGATCTCTTGATGAACAATAATTATTTAGAGGATCACTTAGGAAGAAAATTAAAAATGCCACTTTAACTATCTCCTAACGAACAATCATCGTTTAGGAAAAAAATTAAGGAAGACACTTTAACGATCTCAAAACAAAAAATCATATTTACTTTCCTTGTTTACCAAACAATAGAGGAGGCTTAAGCTAGAAATTTACTTGACTTGATTCTTGGCCATCTACCAAGGTATGTAGGAAACCTTTTGAGGTTCGGTCGTCCAACTGTAGGAACCCTAACAATGGGATAGAGTGCATTTTCATAGTTTTCATCATCATACAGAGATTAGATTTGTTAAAGTCCAATGTACGCGCTCTACCAAGTGGTAAGGGTCTAAGTTCACATGTTAATCCCTATTAAAGGGTGCAGGAGTTAAAAATGACCTCAAATAAATAAATATGAGGCATTCAAAATTGGTTGATTTGTCATAACCTAAGGAGGTTCTTAGGTTTACCTAAAGGCAACAATTCCAAAATTGGGCTAAGAAATACAAATAAAATTCGACTAGTAATTCAGAATTCTTCAGGATTAAAAGGAATGAAGGTAAAACATTTGTTAGAAATCTAGCAAACTTGTATAGCAAACTAGGACTTCCGATTATCTACATTCTTCTTTCTTGGCTAAAACATCTCCGGATAGATAGTCGAGAGAACAAACAGCATAAGGAAAAGGGAGATGTAATAAAAGTACAATCCAACCATAAGTGGCCAAAAATTTACCAACTGTCTAACCTCAAGTGCTCGGAGGAAAATACCAACTGTCCTACCTTAAGTGGTCGAAAAATCTACGTACCATCCAATTTGGAAAGTCCAATATATTACCCAACCAAAAAGCCGTTAAAGATTCTACCATGCCATCCTACTTTAAGTGGTCAAAGGATTTACCACATCATCGTACCTTCTTGATAACTTATGATTTTGATAAACGATAGCCAATTTCGAAACCGATTTGGAATGCCTCATGTCGTCATCAAACCAACAATGCATGAAACAACAAAATAATGCAACCAATTAAACAACAATACATCAAGAGCCTCATTAAATCCTATCCTGTGATCCAAATTCATCAAAAGGCTATAGACCCAGAAAAACCATTACGCACCATAGAATACTTGGTTTTCGATTTCGAGACAAATGTGGTACACTTTAGAGTTACCTTAAGGATGGAATCCATCTTTTGACATGAGTAAAAGACTATCGATAAATGAAGAATTGTTAACTTCAGAAGAGAAAAGTTGGCATACACCGTTTAGGCGACAAGACAAAGGAACGTAGATAGGGGTTCATTTTCTTCTGACAACAGTTTGACTGTAAAAAATGCAACAAATGGACACAGGTTGCCTATATGCTAACATTCAAATCAAAACATCTCAAGCAAAAACGACTAAATAGAAAATAGGAGGTTCACCATCCCAAATCCAAGAAACAATTTGTAAGCCCTGGCAATACAAGTAATTAACTTTATCAATTCATGTCTAGACATCATAAACAATTTTCATGGCTCATATGTTACACCAATGGGCAAAATCCTAAAAGATTAACTTCACATCTCAAAAACATATATAACAATAAACATATCAGCAACTGTATTTGGGGATTTAAATCAACAATCCTGAATTAATTTTTATCACCTCTGACAAATAGCAAGACGAACAGATTTAGCTTCTCAATTTGATAATCTTTCCAACTGGCGAGTAACCCAATGTCGGATAAGAGTTTGTGGAAAAAATTTACCCAATCTGACATCACCAAATTATGGGATTAAAGGAAAACTGGAATATATGAAAAAAAAAAAAAAAAAATTATTGGAAAATGAAGAACCATATTTTAACTAATAAAACATAACAAAAAAAAAAAAAAAACAATTTTAAGTAGAAAACAAAGTATTTAGAAACATTTATTTATGAAAAATATTTTTTAAAAAACAAAAAGATCTCAAGAATATTCTTTGGTGAAAAATCTTTAAAACACATTTTTTAGAAGAAATAAGTTAGAAATTTAAAAATATTTCAACTAATAAAACAAAATTTGGTGAAAAAAAAAATCCGAAGTAAAGTTTTCGAAGTGTCATTTTTTGAAGAATGTTTTTTAAGAAAGAACTTCTTGAAAAGAAAAACATTTTTGTTCAAACTTCCAAAAGGATTTTCAAAATAAAGGATTTAGAGAAGCGTTCTTTCAAAAAACATAACATCTTTTTAAAAGAGCTTGTTTTAAGATAACTTTAAACATTACTTTAAAAGAAAAACTTTCCTTTTCAAGAACAATTTAGAAACATATTTTATGAAACAAAGTAAATAGGGTTTTTTGGATAAACTTGTTAAAAACATCTCTCTAGAAAATGACAGAATAACTCTCTACAAAAAGTCATTTTAAATGAAAAACATGGCTTTAAAAAAGTCAACATGAAAAATAGCTTTAAGAAAACAAATCTGGGATTTTTTTTTAAGGACATTTAAATTTAGAAGAATACATCAAAGACATTATGGTTAGGAAGAATTACTTTTTAAAGACCTTCCCTTTTTAAAGAAGAAACTTAAAAGTCGTTCTTTTTTTAAAAAAATAAAATCTATTTTTTAGAGTATAATGCAAAGTCTTGTTCATGAAAAACAAAAATCGTAGAACTCATTTTCCCATTTTTCTTCATTTTCTTTTAAAGAAAAGTCAGAACAAAACAAGATATGAAAGATAACGATATGCACTTTTGATTTGTGATTTTCTTAGCACAAGAAAAATATAATATGTACACACAACCAAAGAAAACAAAAAGACAAAGACAATAGAAGTTTAAGAAAACTTAACTAACTTAGAGGAGTGGTAGTTTTCCAAATATATTACCTTCATCTCCTCATTTATCTTTTTTTTCTTCTTTACTTAGTTGTTCTTGTGAGCATTCTGGACCACTTTGCAAAAGAGTGTCAGGACGATCCTTTGAAGGATTTTTGGAAGATTTTTGGCATTGTTTGAGAAATGAAAAGCTTAGGGATTGTGGAAGTGATAGGTGTAAAAAACCTATCTATTTCGAAATCGAATTTGTTAGTTTTCAAGCGTATTAGTTATATTTAATTGCGTTTTAGTTTGTTTTAGTGTAAAACAGGTGAAGGGACATTAACGGGCGATAAACAAGTGAAAACAGTGGAGAAACGGTGAACAAAATGTGAAGAAATGGGTTTCGGTGCATGAAGACCACCGCCTAGGCGGAAGTTCCACCGCCTAGGTGGAAAAGAGGCAGAATGTTGGAGTGCTGAAGTGCTGAACCACCACCTAGGTGAGAAAATGTGAGAATGTTGTGCTAGCAGCCACCGCCTAGGCAGAGAAACCACCGATTAGGCGAACATCTGACAGAAGCTTAACCGACTCAAGCCACCTCCTAAGCGTTGAACCACCGCCTAAGCGGTGACACACTGTGCAAAAATATCTGTTTTCAGATATTTTGAAGATATTTTCCCAAACCTTCTTTTTAACCCCTTTCTCCACCAATTGTTAAAGAGGCTAAGAGGAGCCCGATTGATATTTGGAGAGCTCCTTCCACCTTAGTTAGGTTTAGATAATTTAGGAAGTAGATTAGATTAGTTTTAGGAAGTGTTCTTGGCCATTTCTTGAAGAGCTAGAAGTGGAAGTTCATCAATGGAGAAGAGGAAGCTCAAGAGGATTGTTCTTTGGCGAAAGTGGACTACTCCACTTTGAGATTTGATTTTTCTTCCCTTGTTTCATTCTTTTTACTTAATGTGTATTGTTGATATTGATGATCTCCTCTTGATTTAATATTGTACTGGCTAAAAACATGTTAGGATAATTAAAGATTAGTTTGGGATAGATATAGTTGTGTAAATACTCGTTTTGGTTTAATGTACGTTTCTTTAATGGTTGTTGCTATTAAATCCGATTGTGTTTACCATTTGACGACGATCTTAGTTTTCTTGTAATGGTATTACGGTTGGATTTGAGAAACTAGGGTTTGACAGTCCGGAGAGGTAACCTTGGATTCGGATTAGGATAAACATATCATTATGACCTAACGACCCGGGAGGGCATTAGTTAGTGTGCAATCGATGACGTTAGGTCAAGACTCACATGGCATAGAGTCGTTAAGACATTTAGGGGGACCTCTTCGTGGACACGAAGTCGCGTATTCCCTCGTCTTATACTCGGAAGTGGTGGCGGAGGAGTTTACGAACCGAGATTATCAGATACCTAAACTCTGTTATTGTTAACTAAACAAAATCAAACATGTATTAAGTGAACGAAATCAATCCCTAATTAATAAACTTAGTTAAGATTAACCCACTAATTGTAGTTTAGCTTAGTTTAATTTTAAATCATGTCTTTAATCGTCAGGATAATATGAGACTACCTAAATTGCGATATTCAATTATTCACACTTTTCTTTGTGGGAACGATATCCGATCTTGAAGATCCACTATATTAAAACTTAGACCTCGTATACTTGCGAGAGTAAGTAGCAGTGTATTTTACGCCCTATCAAGTTTTTGGCGCCGTTGCCGGGGACTAGTGTGAATTTTATTGAATATTACCGAAGATACACCGTAACGGCTTAGGACTTAAGTTTTAGATAGAAGAAGCAAATGTATCATATTCTAGTCCTGTCAACATACCAAGTTTTTGGCGCCGTTGTCGGGGATTAGTGTGAATTTTAAGTTGATATTGCAACTAAGTGGTCGATTGTTAATCTTGACATTTATTTTGTTTGGTTTTTAATTTTAATTTTTGTTTTATTGTGTTAGTGTGATTAAGCCGTGCGAGAAACGATGAAGAAGATTTGAATTCTTAATTCTCAATCCCGAGATCGAGCTTATATTGAAAATGATAAGGACTAAGAGGCGAAGCCAACTTCAAGCCATGATCTTGATCCAACTAAGCATTTAAGCCCAAATTCCTTGTCTATGGGGAACTTTGGTGAAAAATACTTAGTGACACAAAATTCCAGAGGGGGATGGTAAAGCAAGCACAATTATTTTTTAAAATAAAACTCAAGGTATCAAATTACCCAATTTTTGTTACTATTTATTTGATTATTTATTCTTTTTGGAAGCCGACATGGATTCGGAATGTGTTCAGAAGTGAATTTAGGAATGTGGACACTTGGGGAAGTGTTTCACGTTTAACCATGTTGAATAAGTGAAGTGAGAACGTGTGGGGTGGAGCCGTATTTTGAAAATTTAAGAAAAACATGAAAATGTGAGCTGCAGGCCCACCGCCTAGGCAGTAAAAATACAGGTTTTGTGTTTTTCTGCAAAAACGGCCCACCTCCTAAGCAGTAAATCCACCGCCTAGGTGGTAAAATTACAGGATGCAACAAATTTTCAAAACGCGCTCCATTGCCTAGGCGAAAATAGTGCAGTTGGCTGAGTTTTCACACTGGTGTAACTTCACCTAGGTGAAAAAACCACCGCCTAGGCGAATAAACGTCAGAAAGGTTTTCTTTTTAAAAAAAGGCTCCACCGCCTAAGCGATGAATCCACCGCCTAAGCGGTGGACCTTCTGCAGTTAAAACAGCCCGTTCGTTCAAAATTGAAAATCGCAAGGCTCCTTCCCCAAAAACCTCCACTTTCTCTCTAAAACCTCACTTCCAAACCATTCCAATACTCAAAAATCATCATTCCATTACAAAATTTGTGTTTTCCACTCCAAATCATCCACCACAAATCAATTTTCAACCCCATTTTCACAATTTTCTTTATCACTTTGGGATTTTAGTTTGATTTTTGGTGATAACTTAGCTTATATGGATTGTTAAATTGTGTGAAACAAAATTGTATGCTATATTGTTCATATTTTGTTGAAACGTTGTGATTATTGTGTGCGTCAGATCAAATCCACAGGTTCATGTGCAACCGCTTCGGCATTGCCGCCGTACTTTTTGCAACTACCACAATTTCCATTCCGACATGATAGTAGTGTAGAGGAATTTCCTATCAGGTGAATAGTAGGGAATAAGTCTTATTCCCTAGGTATGTGTTCAACCCATTTTGTATGCATTTTTGCTATATGTTTATTGGGTTCGTTGACAGTGAAATACTTCGTTTGTTCAAGCATGTATTGGGATGGAATGGATGTTAGTTTAGTGGATGTTCATCCATTTTGATTTGTTTTGTAGAGAAGGATGAACCATTATTATTTTTTTGAACAGAATGCAAATTTTTTTTATGTACAAATCTATGTTTATGTATGTATTTTATTATTTTAATGAATGTTTTAGTTTTTAAATTTTTAGTTTAGTTTAGTTGAATTTTTGTTTTTGCCTGTGTAGTGTTAGATTAATTTATATATGGTAGTATTAGATTTAGTTTAGAATTGTGTATGTCTAAAGTTGTATTTGCATGTTTAGTTGTTGAGTTTATTTGGACCAAGACCCAATGATGAGAATTATTCCCTAATTGCATAGTGAGGTCGGGGGTAATACCTTCCTTGTGTGTTTTGTGTGCTTAACATGTCGACTGGGTAAAAATTATCTCGATCCTAAAATCGCACGACATTTGAACTCAATGTATAATTATCTGAACGATTAGACACTGATTGTTCAATATTAAGCTCATGATAAAAAATGAGGAGACTAGAACTTGATTTGGGGGAAACTTGAGGTGGAATCCTACGTAAGGTAATTTCGGAGATGTGATTTAGGCTGTCATTTTTTCGCTTGAACCGTTGTAGCTAAGCTGAAAATTTGTGTTCCTTATTTCCCTTGTTGAAGCAGATAACGTAATCAATTCTGAAAACGTTCAAATACTCCTTTTCATTTAAATTTTTCCTAAACCAATGTCGCTAAGCCTAATTTTCATAATTGAGAGAAAACAAGTGAGCGGTAGGGTTTCTGATAAATTTTTATTGATTCGGTATTATTATATTCACTTGTCACTTTCGTATTTTTTTTTTCACGCTCCTAAAATAAGTTTGGGGTTGTGTTTCTATCAATTCTTTTTACATATTCCTAAAATTTTATAAATTTGAATAAGTTTGGGGGTGTATTTCTCTAACTTCTTTTTGCATGCTCCTAAAACTGTAATAATTCGAATTAATTTGGGAATATGTTTAAAAAAAAAATAAAAAAAAAATAAAATAATGTGTGAATTTACTTTTCATTTTCTTTTCTTTCGACAAGTGAATACAAGGGTCTTCGTTTCTTATTCAGAGTTGTACTTTAAATGTGTGGGGTCATGAGAGAGGATAGCGACAAGCGATTTTACCTCGGGTATCATTCAATTCAAATGATTATCTATTTTAAATTCCAATGATACCTGTGGTCGTTCTCCAAAGCCAAACTAAACCCTACTGATTTCTGTGAATATTCGAGCCTACATTAGTGGATAGTAGACTCCAATCAAGCGTATGGTTTTCCTAAATCCTTCAACGATTTAAGTTATGAGCTTAACGATTGAATAATCGAATCCGGTATTTGAATAGTTACACATTTGAGTTCTCACACACACACTTCAAATGGATCTAAAATGGTTTTTATTGTTATTGATCGTTGAAATTCTAGAACACCACTTGGTGTGGGTTACTTCCCGAACTTGATCAGATTTAGGGATGTTGAGGGAGGAGCAAATTGGTCCTTTTGATTGAATTTTATATTTACATTCATATACTTCTTTCGTGTTAGTTTAGTTTTTAATTTTTAGTTGGTTAGTTCATTAGTTAGTTTAATTTAGTGTTAGTGTTTTTCTCGAGGACTAGCAAAATTCTAAGTTTGGGGGTATTGATAGGTGTAAAAAAACTATCTATTTCAAAACCGAATTTGTTAGTTTTCACGCATATTAGTTATATTTAATTGCGTTTTAGTTTGTTTTAGTGTCAAATAGGTAAAGGGACATTAATGGGCGATAAACAAGCGAAAACGGTGGAGAAACGGTGAACAAAACGTGAAGAAATGGGTTTCGGTGCATGAAGACCACCACTTTGGTGGAAGTTCCACCACCTAGGCAAAAAAGAAGCAGAATGTTGGAGTGCTGAAGTGCTGAACCACCACCTAGGCGAGAAAACATCAGAATATTGTGCTAGCAGCCACTACCTAGGCGAAGAATCCAACAGAAGCTTAACCGACTCAAGCCACCGCCTAAGCATTGAACCACCGCCTAGGCGGTGACACTCTGCGCAGAAATATCTATTTTCAGATATTTTGAAGATATTTTCCCAAACCTTCTTTTTAACCTCTTTCTCCACCAATTGTTAAAGAGGCTAAGAAGAGCCCATTTAATATTTGGAGAGCTCCTTCCACATTAGTTAGGTTTAGATAATTTTGGAAGTAGATTAGACTAGTTTTAGGAAGTGTTCTTGGCCATTTGTTGAAGAGCTAGAAGTGGAAGTTCATCAATGGAGAAGAGGAAGCTCGGGATGATTGTTCTTTGGCGAAAGTGGACTACTCCACTTTGAGATTTGATTTTTCTTCCCTTGTTTCCTTCTTTGTACTTAATGTTTATTGTTGATACTGATGATCTCCTCTTGATTTAATATTGTATTGGCTAAGAACATGCTAGTTTAATTAAAGATTAGTTAGGGATAAATGTAGTTGTATAAATACTCGTTTGGTTTAATGTATGTTTCTTTAATGGTTGTTGCTTTTAAATGCGATTGTGTTTATCATTTGATGACGATCTTAGTTTTCTTGTAATGGTATTAGGGTTGGATTCAATAAACTAGGGTTTGACACTCAGGAGAAGTAACCTTGGACTTGGATTAGGATAAACACATTGTTATGACCTAACGACCCGAGCAGGCGTTAGTTAGTGTGCAATCGATGACGTTGGGTCAAGACTCACGTGGCCTAGAGTCTTTAAGACATTGAGGGGGAGCTCTTCATCGACACGAAATCCCGTATTCCCTCGTCTTACACTCGGAAGAGGTGGCGGAGGAGTTTATGAACCGAGATTGTCGGATACCTAAACTCCGTTATTGTTAACTAAACAAAATCAAACATGTATTAAGTGAACGAAATCAATCCCTAATTAATAAACTTAGTTAATATTAACCCACTAATTGTGGTTTAGCTTAGTTTAATTTTAAATCATGTCTTTAATCGTCAAGATAATATGAGACTACGTAAATTGCGGTATTCAATTATTCACACTTTTCTTTGTGGGAACGATATCCAATCTTCAAGATCCACTATATTAAAACTTAGGCCTCGTATACTTGCGAGAGTAAGTAGCGGTGTATTTTACGCCCTACCAGGAAGCCCAAGAGGGAATTTAAGCTTAGTAAAAGAGAGAGTCTTGATCCTCCTACTCTATAGTTTGAGGCTTGCTATTCTCAACGCCAAAAAGTTTTCTTATGGTGAACAATATTAAAAAAAAAGACAACTTAATGGCCAACGAATCACTCACGAAGAACAAGGTTTATTTAGATGAACAAGGATAAAATGTGACAAACAATATTCATTTACAGAAAAGAACAATAACTCATAACGAACAAAGTTTGTTCAGAGGAAGGAAAGATAAAAGAAAAATAGGATACTTTAACGATTCTCCTAGTGAACAATTATCGTTTAGAAGATCGCTTAGTGATGGGAATTAAGGAAGACACTTTAACAATCTCCAGATGAACAATCATTTTTTAGAGGATCGTTTAGGATGAAAATTAAAGATAACACTTTAACGATCTCCTGACGAACAATTATCATTTAGAGGATTGCTTAGTAAAGGGAATCAAGGAAGACACTTTAATGATTTCCTAACGAACAATAATCGTTTAGAGGATTGCTTAGTAAGGAAAATCAAAGAAGTCATTTTCACAATCCTAATGAACGATTATCGTTTAGAGGATCGCTTAGTGAGTGGAATTAAGGAATACACTTTTACAATCCCCTGTCAAATAATTATCATTCAGAATATCACTTAGGAAGAAAATTAAGAATGACACTTTAACTATGTCCTGATGAACAATCATCGTTTAGAGGATCGTTTAGGAGCAAAATTAAAGAAGAGACTTTAACGATCTCAAAACAAAAATTCATATTTACTCTTCTTATTTAGAAAATAGTAGAGGAGGCTTAAGCTAGAAATTTGCTTGACCTGATTCTTGGCAGTCTACCAAGGTATATAGGAAACCCCCAACCATGGGCTACAGTGCGTTTTCACAGTTGTCATTATTATACGGAGATCAGAGTTGTTAAAGTCCATTGTACACACTCCACTAAGTGGTAGGGGTCTAAGTTTACAATGTTAATCCTTATTAAAGGCTGCTGGAGGTAAAAATGACATCAAATAAAAACAAATGATGCATTCAATTTTGGTTTATTTATCATCACCTAAGGAGGTTCTTAGGTTCATCTAAAGGAAACAATTCCAAATTTGGGCTAGGAAATAAAGATAAAATTCGACTAGTAATTCAAAATTCTTCAGGATTAAAAGGAATGAAGGTAAAAAATTGTTAGATATCTAGCAAACTTGTATAGCAAACTTGTATGGCAAACTATGGCTTCTGATTATCTACATTCTTCTTTGATGGCTAAAACATATCTGGGTAGATATTCGAGAGAACAAACATCATAACAAAAAGGGGGAGTTAAGGAAAGTACTATCCAACCATAAGTGGTCAGAAAATTTTCCTACTGTCCAACCTCAAGTGCTTGGAGGAAAATACCTACTGTCCTACCTTAAGTGGTCAAAGAATCTACTTACTATCCTAGTTAGGGACTCCAACATATTGTCCAACCTAAAAGTCGTTAAATATTCTACTATGCCATCCTTCTTTAAGTGGTCGAGGGTTTTAACATACCATCATACCTTCATGATAACTCATGATTTCGATAAACAAAAACCAATTTCAAAACCAATTTGGAACACCTATAGTCATCATCAAATCAACAATGCATGAAACATCAAAATAATACCACCAATCAAACGACAATATATCAAGAGTCTCATTAAATCTAATCCTGTTATCCAAATTCATCTAAATGTTGTAGACCCAAAAAAACCCATTGTGCACCATAGTACTTGGTTTTCGATTTCGAGACAAGTGTGGTACACTTTAGGATAACCTTAGGGATGGATCTTTTGACAAGAGAAGAATACCATCAACAAATAAAGAATTGTTAACTTCTGAAGAGAGAAACCAGAGTGCAGCGTTCAGGCGACAGGACCAAGGAATGGAGATAGGGGTTGATTTTCTTCTGACGACACTTTGACTATAAAAAATACAACAAATAGACAAAGGTTGTCTACATGCTAACATTCAAAGAAAAACATCTGACGCAAAAAGGAATAAATGGAAAATAGGAAGTTCACCATCCCAATTCCAACAAACAATTTGCAAGCCGTGGCGATACAGGTAATCCATTTTATCAATTCTTGTCTAGATATCATAAACAATTTTCTTGGCTTGTATGTTACACCAACGGGAAAAATCCTAAAAGATTACCTTAACATCTCAAAAAAAAATACATAATAATAAACACATCAGTATGTATATTTGGGGCTTTAAATCAACAATCCCGAATTAATTTTTCATCACCTCCGACAAATAGCGAGAAGAACCTATTCAGCTTCTCAATTCTGTAATTTTTCAACTGGCGAAAAAACCCAATGTCGAGTAAGAGTTTGTGGATTTTTTTTACCCAATCTGACATGACCAAATGAAAGGATTAAGGAAAATTGGAATATGAAAAATATCTTATTGGAAAATGAAAAACCATATTTTAACTAATGAAAACGTAACAAAAAAAGAAAAGAAAAAGAGACCACATTTAACTACAAAACAAAGTATTTACAAATATTTATTTATGCAAAGTAATTTTTAAAAAACAAAAAAATCTCAAGAATCTTCTTTCATGAAAAATATTTAAAACACATTTTTTTGAAGAAATAAGTTAGAAATTTAAAAATTTTAACTAATAAAACAAAATTTGAAAGAATAAAAAAAGTTTTCGAAGTGACTTTTTTTCAAGAATGTTTTTTAGAAAGAACTTCTTGGAAATAAAAACATTTTTGTTAAAAGTTCTGAAAAGATTTTTTAAATCAATGATTTAGAAAAGCGTTCGTTTAAAATACATTACAAGAGCTTGTTTTAAGAAAACTTTAAAAGCTATTTTAAAAGAAAAATCATCATTTTCAAGAATAATTTAGAAACATATTTTATGAAACAAAGTAAATAGGGTTTTTGGAAAAACATGTTAAAAACATCTATCTAGAAAACGACAGAATAACTCTCTACAAAAAATCATTTTAAAGAAAAACACGTGGTTTTAAAAAAGACAACATAAAATATAGCTTAAGAAAACAAATTTGGAAAATTATTTTTTAAGGACATTTAAATTTAGAAGAATACATCAAAGACGATATGTTTAAGAAGAATTACATTTTAAAAACCTTCCATTTTTAAAGAAGAAACTTAAAAATAATTTATTTTTAAAAATAAAACTAAAATCTATTCTTTAGAGTAGAATACAAAGTCTCTTTCATGAAAAAAATAAATTCGTAGAACTCATTTTCCCTTTTTTCTTTTTCATTTTTTTTTAAAAGAAAAGTAAGAACAAAACAAGATAGGAAAGATAACAATGTGCACCTTTGATTTGTGTTGTTCTTAGCACAAGAAAAATATAATATGTGCACACAACCAATGAAAATGAAAAGACAAACACAAGAGAGGTTTAAGAAAACTTATCTAACTTAGAGGAGTGGTCTTTTTCTAAATATATTACCTTCATCTCCTTCTTTCTCTTATTCTTCTTCTTTACTTAGTTGTTCTTGTGAGGATTCTGGAATGCTTTCCAAAAGAGTGTCAAGATGACCCTTTTAAGGAATTTTTTGATGATTTTTGGCGTTGTTTGAGAGTTAAAAAGCTTAGGGATTGTGGAAGCCCACGAGGGAATTTGAGCTTAGAGAAAGAGAGAGAGTCTTGATCATCCTCCTCTGTCTGTTAAGAAAAGTATCCCCATTTTATAGGCAAATTGATGGCATTTAACTCCATTTGATTGATGCGGGGGCCACTCTGTTAGGTTGTAATAATGACAATCTGTAGCTAGTGGTGATATTCTCTAGTTGATGATGATATTCTATGGAGAATTTTTTTTATAAGATTTCTTAATTAATGCTTGACATTAATGGCCAAATTAAATGCTATTGAATGCTTAAGATTGTTAGAGGTCTACCAAGCTATGTTTAGGCAATGATGATATTCTCTATTGTTAAGATTTATGGAGCAAAATCTTTCAATGAGATTTCAAAATTATTGCTTATCATTAATGGACACATTAAATACTATTGAATACGTAAGATTGGTGGTGGTCACCAAGCTAGGTTTAGGCAATGATGATATTTGATGGAGCAAAATAGTTCCATAATATATATCAATTAATGGTTAACGTTAATGCAAATTTTCCTTGGAAAACTCCCAATTTGTCTAGGGGCACTCCTCTAGAAGAATCCTATGCTTTCTCTTAGGCTTGGAGATTATGCTCTTAGCAAACTAGGTGTTTTGGGCACCCCATTTACCTAATCAAGGCTTTATTGCAAGATTTTTGAAAACTAAAGACAAACTTGAATTTAAACTAAATATGTTTAACTGTCAATTTGACAAAATCGGTGAAAATGAAAGTTTCAGAAATCAAAACATAAAGTTATTGTAATTGGTGAAATTTCCTCAAATTAAAAGGTAGAAACTAATTTAAACAAATTAAAAAAGGTATCATTATAAAACTTACTTTTAATTCTGTCATTTTAGTCCCCATTAGCTTTAATTAATTTCCAAGTTGACCCGAAACTTTTGTTTATACCAAAGATTTACTCCCACCAAACCTTGGTTTAAAGTTTGTCAGAAATGCGCTATAGACCGACACTTATCAAAACTAAAATAAGTGGGACAAAATGCAGTGCCTACAACTACCATTTTTTGTCATGCGAGTTTAATTGTAAAAACTAAAAAATTAGAGATGCACAATTTTTGTGCCACTGTGGAATGAATTCTTAAAAGCAACACTTACCTGGGAATGGACCCGTCTTGTTATAAACTTGAAAATTTGGGCGAATATATGACTAAACCCTTGTGGATTGCCTATATAGCTTGGGGAAATTCAAATGTAGTTTGAGGCTTCCTATTCTCAAGGCCAGAAAGTTTCTCATGATAAATAGTGTTTATTTAAAGACAACTTAATGGCCAACGAATTACTCATGAAGAACAAGGTTTATTTGGAAGAACAAAGATAGCATATGACAAACAATATTCATTTAGAGAAAAGAACAATAACTCATAACGAACAAAGTTCAATTAGAGGAAGGAAAGATAAAAGAAAAAAAAAAAAAAAAGACACTTTAAAGATTCTCCTAGCGAACAATCATTGTTTAGAGGATCGCTTAATGAAGGGAAATAAGAAAGACACTTTAACGATCTCCTGATGAACAATCACCATTTAGAGGATCGCATAGTGAGGGAATTCAAAAATTCAATTTAATGATCTCTTGACAAACAATTATCATTTAGAGGATCGCTTGGTGAGGGGAATTAAGGAAAACACTTTAACGATCTCCGGATGAACAATCATCGTTTAGAGGATCGCTTACGATGAAAATTAAGGATAACAATTTAACGATTTTCTAATGAACAATCATCATTTAGAAGATCACTTAATTAGGGGAATTAAGGAAGACACTTTAACAATCTCCTAACAAACAATAATCTTTTAGAGGATCGCTTAGTAAGGAAAATCATGGAAGTCACTTTAACGATCCGGATGAACGATTATCGTTTAGAGGATCGCTTAGTGAGGGGAATTAAGAAAAACAATTTTATGATCTCCTGACGAACAATCATCATTTAGAGGATCACTTAGGAAGAAAATTAAGGATGCCACTTTAACTATTTCCTAACGAACAATCATCGTTTAGAGGATCATTTAGGAAGAAAATTAAGGAAGACACTTTAACGATCGCAAAAGAAAAAAATCATATTGACTCTCCTTGTTTACCAAACAATAGAGGAGGCTTAAGTAAGAAATTTGCTTGACCTAATCCTTGACAATCTGCCATTGTATGTAGGAAACCTATTGAGGTTCGATCATCCAACTGTAGGAACCCCTAACCATGGGCTAGAGTGCATTTTCACAATTTTCATCATCATATGGAGTTTGGAGTTGTTAAAGTCCATTGTACATGCTCCACCAAGTGGTAGGAGTCTAAGTTCACAATGTTAAACCCTATTAAAGTGTGTTGGAGGTAAAAATGACCTCAAATAAAGAAAACAATGGCATTCAATTTTGGTTGATTTGTCATCACCTAAAGAGGTTATTAGGCATATCTAAAGGAAAAAATTCCAAAATTGGGTTGAGAAATAAAGATAAATTTCGACTAGTAATTTAGAATTTTTCAGGATTAAAATAAATGAATGTTAAAAATTGTTAGAAATCTAGCAAACCTGTATAGAAAACTATAACTTTCGATTATCTACGTTCTTCTTTCATGGATAAAACATATCTAGGTAGATAGTTGAGATAACAAACACTATAAGGAAAAGGGAGAGGTAAGAAAAGTATTGTCCAACCATAAGTGGTCAAAAATTTTACCTACTGTCCAACTGATAGGTAGAATTTAACTATATATTTTCAAGTTGATTTTGGTAGTTTTCAGGTCTTATTGTAATGTTTTAATATATTTTAATTCGTTTTTATTTGTTTTGGTATAAATAAGGTATTTGGATGAAAAGGGATGAAAACGGTCCAAAATAGAGCAAATCGGTAGGATGTCAGTAGAGAAATGGTTGAAAAGATGAAAAAAGTCAAGTTCAAAAAATGCAGCCTCACCGCAGCAGCTATGAAACAAACATAATGTTTCTACTTAACCACCACTGCAACGGTGAATTCTACTGCTGCAGTGATGGTCTCCACTGCTGAAGCAGTCAATGATCAGTAGTCTACTGACTTCTCCAACACTGCAGCGGTGCTTCCTACTGTTGTAGCGGTCTGACACCACCTAACAAAGATATTTTCTTGATATTTTACTCCCCAACTTAAAACCACTCATTCTCCCTCATACCTAGCATGTTTGTGGGTATGTTTTGAGAGTTACAAGATCATATAAAAGGGAGGAGAACACAAATCCAAGAAGAGGAAACAAGATCAGAGCAGAAATCATGGACGCGGAACTGTTAATTGTTTAGATAATGGCTATTCTCCTTGTTTATCTCTTTATTTCTGAAACCTTGATTACCATTTGATGTTTTTTAACTTGTTTACAGTTGAATATTAGGGGCTATATCCATGTGTAGCTAAACATATATTGTCTAGGGTTTCATGTAGTCCATGAAAACATTGTTTGAATAAATCGATGTTTTGTTAACGGTTGTTTATTTTTATCCGATTGTGTTTACCATTTTATTACCTCCATGGTATGCTTATTACGATATTGTAGTTGATTTCATAATATGGGTGTTGACCCTAAGATTTTGATGGACAATTAAAGGATGATATTTTTGGTAGAACTAACGGTTTGATTAAGTGTTTAAGTTTATTAGTTCCAAATAATGAAGATATGATGATAAAGATGATTAAGGATTAAGAGGTTTAAGAATTTTAACAACCTAGGGAAAACAACTCACATTAAATTTCAACTCTTGATATCCCAATTAAGATCACACATGACACAAAAATATTTTTAAATGATTTTTATAAATATGTGTGTTTTTTATAGGATCCTAATTAGATAAATTATTTTCTCTTGTGTATAATTGAAAAATAAATATTTATAATTGATTATAATTGAATTTAAGTATTCAGTTAAACTAATCAGGAAACGAAATCAGTTAAAGAGGTAAAAACGTCAATGAGAATGAGTTAAAAATGAGCATAGAATAGGTTCTAGCATCTATAAGTCCACAGGTAAATCGAATGGAACAAAGAAGAAAAACTTTATATATCTCTCAGTCGACAGGTAGGTCGACCTGTGCTTAAATTTGAACTCTCTGTATCTATAAGTAAACAGAGCGGTCGACTTGTGAAGAGAAATAAAACTCTCTGAATCTTAGGGTCGACAGATAGGTCGACTGATGGGCACATAATCTTTGGCTTGGCTACATCTTGAATCGAGCAATCGATTACTGATCTTGGTCGGTCGACTTATGTGTCTGTTTTAGGATATTATGGAATTCCGGGTTTTAATCTGAAAGTAGCCATTACTAGCCATTTTTTGGTTAGGATTCATAAGAGATTGGAGGGATTTAATATTATTTGAGATATGCAACACATATTATGTTATCCTTATAGATTTGGTTCATTAAGTTTGAATATTTCTCAATTTGGTACATATAATTGTTTCTATTCTATTTAATTGTGATTGAGAAATATTTGGGGGCCTTAATTAAGAAGTTTAAAAGATATAACTAAGTTAATTGAACCAAAATGAAGTCTTAATGATATAAGGGGTCTATAAGAGCAATTAAGTGTCTTAAAAAATACGAACTAGCCGTTAGAGAGCTGATTTTAATCCCATTTATATAGAATTGCGTTTTTCATATATTTAATAGAGATTAAGAGAGATAAAGAGATATTAATGAGCTTTTCTAAGAGATATTCTTGAGAATTATTTGTTAAGAATCATTGCTGCTACCAAATCTGAAGTAATATCGCTCTAATTATATTTTCAGTGGATTCTGGATGAGAACTTTCCAAATTGCTTTCTATATTGTATTGCTTGATTAATTTTTGGAATTCGATCTTTAGAAATTGTTTTCTAATTTTTATTGAAAAATATTTTTTAAAAATAATTTCTATATCATTACATGCTCAATTACGTGCTACGCATTTTTGTTTTAAATCAAATTTTAAATATCTCACTTTCTATCACTAGTTTTGGGATATCAATCGAGTTTTAATTTATCTGGGTTGGTAGAAAATCTGAGTGAGAAAATCACTTGTCAATTTTTAATTGGAAAGTTGAGTGGCAAATTAAATACTGTTGGGAGTATCTAATCTAAGGGTAGCTGGTTTCAGTCTCTTCCTGTAAAGAGATTGAGGTAGTAATTTTTCTTGAATTGAATTATTTTGTGAGAATTTTGTAATGGTTCAATCCTTACTGGGTAAAATGATATTTGGAGTGTTTGTGACATTTTGATTCTTTAGCCTTTGTTTTAAAAAGAATTAGGTTATTCTTGAGCTTATAAAAGTAGAGGTTATTCCTTAGCCTATGAAAAGGAAATTTTGTAAAGGTTGATTCCGAGCCTGTAAAAGAATCTTTGTGAGGGTTTGGTTCCTTCCTTTAAAGGAATCTTGAGTTTAGTGTGTGCGACTCTCCGTGGGGCTCGGAGGACTAGATTAGCTAAGAGTAACTTGGTGAACCAGTATAAATTTCTGGTGTACTACAATCTTTACTTTATTTATTTTTTTTATTTGGTGTGCACCTAGTTGATTTTATATTTCCACTGTGATATAAAAATAATAATTAATTTAGGATTAAAATTTATTATTTGAGTTATTAAAGTATTTTTTCTCCGATATTTTTTAATTACCCAATTCACCCCCCTCTTGAGTATTTCATTGGGCCAACAATTGGCATCAGAGCTGGTTTAGCTCGACACACTTAGCTAACAAATATCAAATGACACACATAATAGGCACACTAGCTGAGGGGCAGTATAGGCACCAACCACCTTTGTTTGCTGGTGAAAGTTATTCATTCTGGAAAGGTAGAATGATAATCTTCCTTCAGGCTACAAACTACGACGTGTGGCTAACAATCAAGGATGGTTCGTTTATTCCAATGGAAAACATTGTTGAGAAGAAGAAGGAACAACTAACTACTTCTGATAAGCATAAACTCTTCATAAACTCTCAGACTATTAACATTTTGTTTTGCTCTTTAGATGTTAATGAATGTTCTAGAGTTTCCGGTTGTAAATCTACAAAGGAGATATAGGATAAGCTACAAGTTACTCACGGATGGACAAGTCAAGTGAAGTAATCAAAAATCAACGCTCTTATGAGAAAATTCGAGTTGTTCAGAATGGAAGAAAATGAATCAATTCATGAGATGTATACTCGCTTCAACAACATCTGCAATAACTTAAGTCAACTTGGAAAGCCATACTCCATGGATGATAGAGTTTGAAAGGTCCTAAGATCCTTAACAAAAATATGGGAGTCAAAGGTGACAACAATTGAGGAAGCCAAGGATTTTGGCAAATACGAAATTGATAATCTCATGGGCAACTTAATGACTCATGAATCAACGATTAAAGAAAATGAAGATGATACCGAAAATAGAAAGAGGAAATCCTTGGCATTAAAAGCTCAGAAAATTGAAGAAGATGATGACAGTGATGATAAAAGTATTGACAATTAGCAAGAGAAAGATATGGCGCTTCTCACAAAGAGTTTCACAAGAATAACTCGGTGCACATTCTGCGGGAGAAGAAACCTCAACATGAATAAAGTGGAATGTTACAACTGTCACACGACCGATCACTTTCAAAATGATTGTCCCGAACCGAAAAAAGATAAAGAAAAGAAGAAAGCAAATAAGAGTAAGAAGAAATCCATGAGGGCTACTTGGGATAATATTGATTCAAGTAGCTTGGAAAAATAAGATAGTGAAGATATGTCCATGTTTACATTGATGGCCACTGGTGGTGAGGTAACTAAATGTTCAAGTTCTTGTCCATTAGATTTTGATGAATTATTTGATATTTATCAAGAACTTTCTCATGATTATAAAAACTAGTGTTCTAAAATAAATTTCCTTCAAAGTACAATTAATACATTAAACACGTAAGTGATGGACTACAAATATGAAAACAATGAATTGAAATAAAAGTTAATGGATTTGCAATTAATTATTCTCAAATTCACCGGCGATGAAAATAACTTGAAAATGCTTTTGGGAAGTTCACATGGAGTTTTTGATAAAGCTGTATTGGATTTCAGAAAAATCTTAAACAAAAACGTTTTCACAAATTATTTTCTGAAACCAAGGATCTTGTTAGATGTTTTAAATGTAATGTTGTGGGGCATACTATTCATGGATGTTTTGGTAAACAAAATCAGACCTACTTAAGCTAGGTACCACTTAGGAACTATTTGAGGTGCTCCTTGTATGTTCTTCTAAAAGCTTCAATAAGCATAGACAAATGGTTCCTGGATAGTGGTTGTTCTCGACACATGACAGGAGACAATGGAAAATTTACATCTTTGACACTTAAAGATGGAGGTCATGTGACTTTTGGAGATAACGTAAAAGGGTAAAATTATCGGTATAGGTAATATCGGTAATGGTACTACTATTATTAAAGATGTGTTACTAGTTGATGGACTTAAACATAATTTGCTCAGTATTAGTCAACTTTGTGACAAGGGCTATAATGTTATATTTGATTATGATAGGTGCATTATTAAGAATAATCATGATGGTAGTATCTTGTTAGTTGCATCACGTTTTGAGAATGTTTATACTTCCTCATTTGATGATTTTAATTCTCAAAATTTATTTTATTTGAATGCTTTATCTGAAAATAGTTGGTTGTGGCATAGAAAACTTGGGCATGCTAGTATGGAGTTAATCTCTAACTTACCTAAGAAGAGTATCGTATGTGCCTACCTGATTTGAAATTTGTGAAAGATAAAGTATGTGATGCATGTCAATTTGGCAAGTAGATTAGATCATCATTTAAGAAAAAGATACACACATCCACGTTAAGATGTTTTAAATTATTACATCTTGATTTGTTTTGGCCTAACTCTGTTGCTAGTTATGGTGGTAAGTTTTATACGTTTGTTATAGTTGATGATTATTCCAGACTTACCTGGGTATTTTTTCTTGCTAAGAAAAGTAAGGTTGCTTCTGTTCTTGCTAAATTTAGTAAACGTGTTCAAAATGAAAAGCAATGTTCCATTATTAATATTTGAAGTGACAGAGGAAGGGAGTTTAAGAATGATGATGTGGTAGGTTACTGTGATGAGCATGGTTATGTTCATAACCATGCTCATAACTTTTCTGCACCAAGATCACCGCAACAAAATGGTGTAATGGAAAGGAAGAACAGAATGCTTCAAGAGATGGCCAGAACGATACTTAATGAAAATTGCTTACCAACCTACTTTTAGGCCGAAGCAGTAAGTACAGCTTTCCACGTAGTGAATCGAGTATCGATTCGTCGAGGGTTTAACAAAACCCCATATGAAATCTGGAATGGTTAAACTCCTAATATTTTCTATTTTAAAGTATTTGGTTGTAAGTGTTTTATTTTGAATAACAAGGATAATCTTGGTAAATTTGATGCTAAATTAGATTATGGCATTTTCATTGGATATGCTACTAACAGTAAGGCTTATAGAGTTTATAATAAACGTACGTTAGCAGTAGAAGAAGCTATGCATGTTGTTTTTTAGGAAGCTAATCCATTCTTAATGAGAAAGATTTTGGATGATGATGATTAAGGTATTTCAAATAATCAAAACCAAAATGGTAATGTACCTAAGAAGTCCCAACAAGAGGAGGAACCTAAGGATTTGACTCTACCACGAGCTATAAAGACAGTACCGGGACATTCGATAAAAGAAATCATCGGTAATTTCGAAAGAGGTGTATGTACTCGTTCTTCTCTTAGAGATTTAATTAATCTTACTTTCTTATCTCAAATTGAGCCTCAAAATATAGATGAGGCATTAACTAATGAATCTTGGTTTTTCGCAATGCAAGATGAGTTAGTTCAATTTGAGCGGAACAAAGCATGGTGTCTTGTTCTGAGACTGGATTTTCATCCAATTATTGGTACTAAATGGGTTTTTAGAAATAAAAGAATGAATCTGGTATAGTAATTAGAAATAAAGTAAGATTAGTAGCACAGGGCTATAATCAAGAGGAAAGAATTGATTATGATGAAACCTATACTCCTATTACTAGACTAGAAATAATTAGAATGCTACTCGCTTTTGCATGTTCACGTAATTTTAAGTTATATCAAATGGATGTAAAGAGTTCATTTCTAAATGGCTTTCTAGCAGAAGAAGTTTACGTGAAACAACCCCCGGGATTTGAAAGTGATAAATTTTCCGATCACGTATTTAAACTTCGCAAGGCTTTGTATAGGCTCAAACAAACTCCTAGAGCTTGGTATGAGAGACTTAGCCGATATTTGATCGAAAATGGTTTTTGAATGAGTATTTGTGATATAACACTGTTTGTGAAGTAAACTGATTCTGATATCCTATTAGTACAAGTGTATGTTGATGATATTATTTTTGGATATACTAATGAGGATCTTTGCCAAGAGTTTTCTAAGATAATGCAAGTTGAATTTGAAATGAGCATGATAGGAGAGTTGAATTTATTTCTTGGATTGCAAATTAAGTAAACCAAAGAAGGAATATTTATAACCTAAGCTAAATACACCAAGGAGTTGTTAAAGAAATTTGGCTTGGAAGGCGCTAATGAGTATAAAACTCCCATGGAAATGGATACGAAGATAGACAAAGATGATACGGGCAAAAGTGTTAATGAAAAAATTTATCGAGGTATGATTTGTAGTCTGTTGTATTTAACAGTTAGTAGACCTGACATTATATATAGTGTTTGTCTTTGTGCTAGATTTCAGTCTTGTCCTAAAGAATCGTACTTGACTACGGTTAAGTGAATTTTTTGATACTTAAATGGGACTACTATCGTAGGATCATGGTATCCTAAGGGGAGTGATTTTAAATTGGTAAGTTACTCTGACACTGATTTCGCCGGTTGCAAAGTTGAGCGAAAAAACACAAGTGAGTCATGTCAATAGCCTTATCCACTACTGAGGCTGAATAAATGACAATTGGTAACGGTTGTACTCAAATTTTATATATTAAGTAATAGTTAAATGACTTTGGAACTTGCATGGAGGAGGTCCCTATCTTTTTAGTGATAATAAAAGTGCTATTTGTCTAAGTAAGAATCCTACACAACACTCACGAACTAAGTACATAGAGATTCGACATCACTTTATTCGTGATCATATTCAGAAAAAGGGACATTGTTGTTGAGTATATTAATACCTCGGACTATCTTGCTGATGTTTTTATCAAACCACTAACGGAAGATCAGTTTGTGAAAATCATTCGCGATTTGGGTATGGCTAGGCATAATGATATCTACCTAGAGTAGAGTTCTTATGTTTCTCCTTTCCCTAATTTTTTTTTGAGATGACAAAGGGGGAGAATTAATTGATGTTTTATTGAATATCCTAAGGGGGAGTTTATTTTTATATTTGTGCCTTATTGATTTTTTTATTTTGTTTTTTAATATCTTCATTCTTATACTTAAATGAGTTATAAAACCTATCCTCGGATTCAGGAGGAGTGTGGTTATATCATTATTTTGAAGAAAATATCAAAGTTAATTGTCATCATAAAAAATGGGGAGATTATTGATCCTAAGATTTTGATTGACAATTAAATGTTGATATTTTTGGTGAAACCAACGGTTTGATTAACTATTTCAGTTTATTAGTTCCAAATGATGAAGATATGATGATAAATATGATGAAGGATTAAGACGTTGAAGAATTTGAAGAAACTAGAGAAAAGAACTCAGATTAAATTTAAACTCTTAATATCCCAATTAGGATCATACACGACACAAAAATATTTTTAAATGATTTTTATAAATATTTGTGTTTTTAATAAGATCCTAATTAGACAAATTATTTGCTCTTGTGTATAATTGAAAAAGAAAAAATTATAATTGAATTTAAGTATTTAGTAGAGCTAATCAAGAAAAGAAATTGGTTAAAGGGGCGAAAATGTCAATGAGAATGAGTTAACAATGAGTTTAGAAGAGGTTCCAACATCTATAAGTCGACAGGTAAGTCGACCAGAACAAAGAAAAAAAATTCTTTGTATCTTTTGGTCGATAGGTAGGTTGACCTATGCTTAAATATGAACTCATTGTATCTATAAGTCGATAGAGCAGTCGACCTGTGAAGAGAAATGAAATTCTTGGAATCTCTAGGTCAATAGATAGGTCAACCGATAGGCACAGAATCTTTGGCTTGGATACGTCTTGAATTGAGCGGTCGACTGCTGATCTTGGTCAGTCAACTTATGTGTCTATTTCAGGATATTATGGAATCCCGGGTTTTAATCGGAAAGTAGCCGTTACTAGACGTTTTTTGGTTAGGATTCATGAGAGATTTTAGGGATTTAATATTATTTGAGATATACAACATATATTATGTTATTCCTATACATTTGGTTCATTAAATTTGAATATTTCTCAATTTGGTACATATAATTGTTTATATTCTATTTAATTATGATTGAGAAATATTTAGGGAACTTAATTGAGAAGTTTAAAATCTATAATTAAATGAATTGAACCAGAATAAAGTCTTAATGATATAAGGGGTCTATAAAAGCAATTAAGTGTCAAAAACAATGGGAACTAGTTGTTAGAGAGCTGATTTTAATCTAATTTATACAGACCTGCATTGTTCATATCTTTAAAAGAGATTAAGAAAGATCAATAGATATTACTGAGGTTTTCTAAGAGAAATCATATTGAGATTTGTGAGAGTTTTTCTAAGAGACATTCTTGAGAATCATTTGTTGAGAATTATTGATGCTACCGAATCTAAAGTAATATCACTCTAATTATTTTTTTTTGTGGATTCTGAGTGAGATCTTTCCAAATTACTTTGTATATGGTATTGCTTGATTAATTTTTATAATTTGATCTTTAGAAATTGTTTTCTTATTTTTACTGAAAAATATTTTTTAAAAACAATTTCTTAAGTTAATCTGATTACGTGCTCAATTACGTGCCATGCATTTTTGTTAAAAATTAGATTTTGAATATCTTACTTTTCTATCACTAGTTTTGGGATATTCATCGAGTTTTAATTTATCTGGAGTGGTAGAAACTCCGAGTGAGAAAAATCACTTGTCAATTTTTAATTGATAAGTTGAATGATAGATTAAATACTGTTGGGAGTATTTAATCTAAGGGTAGCTGGTTTCAATCTCTTCCGGTAAAGAGATTGAGGTAGTAATTCTTCCTTAATTGAATTGTTTTGTAAGAATTTTGTAACAGTTCAATCCTTACAGGGTAAAAGGATATTTGGATTGTTTAAGAGGTTTTGATTCTTTAGCCTTTGTTTTAAAAATAATTAAGTTATTTTTGAGCTTGTAAAAAGTAGAGGTTATTCCTTAGCCTGTGAAAAGGAAATTTTGTAAATGTTGATTCTGAGCCTGTAATAGAATCTTTGTGAGGGTTTGGTTCCTACCTTTAAATTAATCTTAAGTATAGTGGGTACGACTCTCCATGGGGCTCAGAGGACTAGATTAGCCAAGAGTAGCTTGGTGAACCAGTATAAATTTCTAGTGTGCTACAATCTTTAATTTATTTATTTTTGTTGTTTGGTGTACACCTAGTTGATTTTATATTTTCGTTGTGATATAAAAATAATAATTAATTTAGGATTAAAATTAATTATTTGAGTTATTAAAGTATTTTTTTCTCTGATTCTTTTTAATTACCCAATTCACCCTCCCTCTTGGGTATTTGACTAGACAACAAATGGGGCTTGACACTCGGGAGAGGTAACTTTGGATTCAGACTAGGGTTTAACCACAACACGACGATCTAATGACTCGGGAGAGTATTAAAAAGTGTGCAATCCATGAGGTTGGGGCTAAACTCATGTGATTAGTGTCGTTAGATGCTAGATGGGGATATCGGCGTTGACACGAAATTGTATATTCATTCACTTTAGACTTAGGAAAGGTATTAAGTGAGTTTTCAATACCTAAATTGTTGGATAGTTTAAATACCATTAATGTAAACGAGATTGAAACAAACAAGTTTAAGTGAACAAAGTTAATCCCTAGACAATATATTCTCATTAACGTCACTATTAGTATTGTAATCTAATTAGTTATTATTTTAGTTTAATTTATTATAAAACCCAAAAACCCTAATTTAATCGCCGAAATGAAGTTTGGTTATGATAATCGTGGTACTTAGCAACAATTTAATCCGAACCCTATGGATACGACAACCCTTACTCTTCTCTATTCTGTATAACTTGACCTGTACACTTGTGGTGAAAGTAGCGACGTAATATTCCGCTACCAAGTTTTTGGCGCCGTTGTCGGGGATTGGCTTTTAGATTATTGTTGATATTATGAGTAAGTAACTTGATTTCAATTTAGGAATTTATTTAATTTTTAATTTTTGTTTTTAATTTTAATATATTTTACTAGGTGCTTGGAGATGTTGCATCAACAAGTCCTCTTGAATTTTTCTCAGCGGAATTCTGAGCCATTTTATTATAATTGGGATCGATATAAGGAGTTGCTAATTCGGTTTCCATATCATCATTTCCCGAGGGAGTGTCAACTACTGAACTTCCTCAATGGGTTACAAGCCGCAATAAGAAATAGCATTAAAAGTGGAAACGGTACCACCTCTTTTAACCAACTAACCGCGGACGAAGCCTATTGGGTACTGGAAGACATAGCGGAGCTTGATTTTTAGAGTTGGAATTATTCAACAACCTACCAAAGATTGGAGGATAGTTCCACCATTTTGGCACCATGGATTCACATCCCAAACCAACATGAGGAGTCTTTTCCCACTCTGGAAGAAATGTTAACTAAATTTATGGGGGAAACTCAAGTTTTTTGGAGGGAAACAAATGACCTTCTCAACGAGCATGAGGATCGTCTTGAAAATATTGAGACGACCTACGCTAAAATTGATGCAACCATGATGTCTCTTCAAATGAAAATCGATCAGTTATATGCTTTATTGAGGTCGAGTCAGAAACAGTGGTAGTGAAAGACATAAATGCCACATACATTGAAAGCCACAGCGAAGAACTGAATGTAAATGGGAGGATATTGGGTTTGATTATTGATGAAGATCCTAATGACAAGGAGACCCAAAAATTGAGCAACGATGAAGAATCACAAGATAATACTTGTGATTATCTATCGTTTGATATCCACGTTGTCATTCCGACACCGATCAAAGACGAACATTTCTATGAGGATCCAATGTGGCTTCCTTGTCCTCCACCACTTCCAACTCCGTACATCCACACCTACCAAGCACAAAATTCAAAGAAGAATCATGTTGAGAATACAAGCCCATCAATGCCAAATATCGCCAATCTTGAGTGTGTTCTAAACTAAGACTCGTATGTTGTGTTGTATGACACATACTACGAGCGGAAGCTACTGTTTGACGAGCCCTTCTCCATGTCTGGCTGAGGACATTAAAAGAAGTATTTCTTGGGAGGTAACCCAAGTTTCAGAACCAATTAATCCATCACCGCTGACTTCATTCGGAGGCCAAATTGTCTCGCCTCCCAAGTACGTGTTCTAAACCCCCTTCGTTGTCATGCTTTATTTCTATTATTAAGTTCTATGTTAGGTCATTGTGGACACTGATCGCTTTAAGTTTGGGGGTGACATGTAGTATGCTATTATGTTTTTTTGTTATTAGTTATGTAGTTTAAGTTTAAATGCTTTATTGTTTAATTGCATTCACGTTTCTTAGGTATTAGTATCAATATGTTTATGTATGAAGTAGTAATTATGTGTTGAGTTGTTGAGTTCTTTTGGGCTATTACCTGATGAGGAAAATTATTCCCTTGTTGTATATTAAGGTCAGGAGTATTGTCCACTCCTGTGCTCTATGTGCATGGCATGTCGATTAGGTAAAAGTCATTTTTGATCCTAAATTCAACGATCACTTATACTCATTGTATATCTATTCAAACGATTTTACACTAATTATTCAGTAGCAGGCTCATGATAATTTTAAGGCATCTAGAGCTTGATTGGGGGTGGTAGCGCATAAATTCGTCGCTACTTTCATCACAAGTGTACGGGTCTAGTTTTCGTATAGATTGGGAAGAGTGAGGGTTGTCGTATCCACAGGGATTGGATTAGAATTACAGTTAAGAACCGCGATTATCATAACCTAATTTTATCTAGGCTACTTAAATTTATATTTTTGTTATAAATACTCTACCAATCTAATTAACTAATTATACTAATATACTATAATACTAATATGACGTTTAAGGGATATTATTTCCTAGGGATTAACTTCGTTCACTTAAACGTGTTCGTTTCAATCTAGTTTATATTAACAACATTTATCCTATCCAACAATCTAGGTATCGAAATCTTATTCACTACCTCTCCCGAGTGTAAAGTGAATGAATATGTGATTTCGCATCAATGCCGAAATCTTTCTCGAGCATCTATACGACACTTAGTCACATGAGTCTCGCCCCAACATCATGGATTGCATAATTTCTAACGCCCTTCCAGGTCATTAGATCGTCTTGTTGTGTTTAAACCATAGTCCGAATTCGGGGTTACCTCTCCTGAGTGTCAAACCCCGTATTCTCAATATATCATAACAAGTTTATAAACGTGGAATAAAGGCAAACAAACATAATTGGATAAACATGAACAACTGTTTAAAAAAAACATTGATTTTATATAAACAACGTTTACATGAAGTCAATTAAGCCCTAGACAATATATGTTTAGCCACACATGGCCATAACCCTGTATACAATTGGAATCAAGCTAAACATATTCAAAACCTTCAACTAAACTAGGAGAAAAATAGAGAAACGAGGAGACTAGCCATTATCTGAAGATCCGACGCTAAAACCGCTTTGAGAACGCTTCCTCTTCTTGGCCTTGATAATCTTCTCTTGGTTGAATGGCCTTGGAGCTCTCAAGACTCCCAAAAATGTTAACTTTTCTTGGTTGAATGGCCTTGGATCTCTCAAGACTCCTAAAAATGTTAACTGCAGTTGTGGGATCACCGCTACAGCGGTGGAGCTCTATGCATTTTAACGGCTACAGCGGTGCTTTCACCACTGCAGTAGTGGAGAATCAGCAACTCTCTGTATTTTCACCGCTACAGTGGTGGATGCAAGTTCAGGATATTAATATTTTTGCCCTTTTCTCCACCGTTCTTCCTCCAACTTGCTCCTTTATGGACCTTTTTAGTCCATTTTCACCCCAAATACCTTATTTATATAAAAATAAATAAAAACATATTAAAACGCTATAAAAAAACTCGAAAACTATCAAAACCGGCTTAAAAATAAATAGATAAATTACACCTATCAAATACCCTCAAACTGAATTTCGCTTAGTCTTCAAGCAAAACACTTACACTAAAATAAAAAACACAACTAAATTAACTAACACAAAAACTAAACAACGAATAAAAACAAAAACTACCTAAACATAATGATATGCGAGTTTTGAATTCAACTAACGACCGAAACATTTTTCCCTCAACAAACCCCAATCATATCAAGTTCCGGAGTAAAATGCACCATGTGATGTTCTAGAATTTTGGCATTCAATAATGGTAAAAACTATTCTAGATCCTTTCAACGTATGTATGCGAAACTCAATAATATAACTATCCAACAACTGGATTGGATTAACCACTAACGAAGCTCACAACTTAAATAGTAAAGGATTAGGATATCCATATGCTTGATTGGGTTCCACTCTCTACTAATGTAGGCTAAGCAGTTCATAAAGATCAAAAGGACTTGGCTTGGTTTAGAACATGGGAAAGGGTATATTAGGAATATAAAAGAGGTTAACGTTGTTAACTTAACGATACCCAAGGCACAACCCTTAGCACAAAATCACTCTCGAACCCCCCATAGATAAATTGGATATAACCATGAACAATTATTTAAGAATAACGTACTAACTTGTCGAATTAAATAAAAATGCTACTATATTTATATATGTTTCTTTTAACAACTACCACACCCCCAAACTTATTCAATTATAACAATTTCATGGGTACGATTAAAATGAAAGAAAAATGACAAGTGAGAACTCAAATACCGAACCAATCAAAAGTTCACTCTAAACCTAACTGCTTACTTCAAGTAGCATACACGAATGCTAACTTGATTCAATCAAATTGTGCCTTTGGTTCAGCGATATAGGTTTAGAAATAATTCAATTGGCCAGGGTATTTGTTATGTGTTCAGAATTGAAATGAAAAATTGGTTTCGACAAGGTAACGAGGGATAAACATTTTATAAGATAAGATTCAAAGGCTCAAGCGAATCAAATGAAGGCCTAAATCACATTTTTGAACTACCTCGCCTAGGATTTCGCCTCAAGTTTTCCCCAAATCAGGTTCTAGAATCCCTTAAATTTTCATGAATTTGGCTAATGGATAATTGGCCTCTAATCAATTGAATAGCTATATATTGAGTCTACGTGCTCGTGCAAATTAGGATCTACAACAACTTTCACCAAAACGACATGCCAAGCACACAAGACACACATGAATGAGCATTACCCTTGACCTCAACAAACAACCAAGGGATAGTATCATCATCAGGTAATGGCCCAGATGAACGCAAAATTCAGTACACAACAACAACAACTACAAACATAAACACATTATACACTAAACAAACATGTATACAATAAACAATAAAATATAATAACTTAATACACATCACCCCCAAACTTAACACGGGTAGTGTCCACAGTTACCCAATCATCGTTCTCAACATTTGAAATTAAGCATGCCGACGAAAGGAGTTTAGAACACGTACCTGGGAGGCGAGACAATATCGCCTCCGAATGAAGTCGGCAGTGATAGATCTAATTTATTTTGAACTTGGGTTACCTCCCAAGAAGCGCTTGGTTTATTGTCCTTCGCCTAACACAGACAAGTGCTCGTCAAAGAGCGGCTTTTACCCATAGTATGTGACATACAACGCCACATACGGGTCTTGATTCAGTATGCACTCAAGATTGGTGAGATTTTGAATTGATTGGTCCTTACTTTCAACATGACTCGTTGCTGGCTCATATCCTTGGTTGTCATAAATGAACAGAGAAAATGGCAGCGAAAGAAAAGTGAGCCACATCGAATCCTCGTAGATATGATCATTTGGATCAGTGGTGGCATCATAATATGGATCTCCAATGGTGAAAAATCACAATCGTCAATCCATGCCTGGGTTCCCATCTCATTCGAATAATCATCATAAAATGCTTTCAAACTCCTTCCGCTCATATCCGGTTCCTTGTGGTGGCTTTTAATGTATGTGGTGTTTGTGTCTTTAGTGCTACCACTTTTGTCTCAGCCTCAATAAAGCAGATAAGCTAACTAATTTGTGTCTGAGGAGATGTTACAATCGCATCGATTTCGGCACAGATGGTAGCGCATAGATATGTCTCTATTTTGATCGCAAGTGTACGAGTCAAGTTTTAGTATAGATGGGGCAGAGTAAGGGCTGTCGTATCCACTGGGATTGGTGTGGATTATCATTGAGTACCGTAATTATCATAACCTATCTTTATTTAGGTGATAAAAATGTATTTTTTATAATAAAATATACTGACCTAAGTTAATTAAACTAATTATACTAATATAGTGCTATAATGTTTAAGAGAAATTATTGCTTAGGGTTTAACTTCGTCCACTAAAACGTGTTCATTTCAATCTAGTTTACATTAACGTTGTTCATCCTATTTGACAATCTCGATATCGAAATCTCCTAAATTACCTCTCCCTAGTGTAAAGTGAATGAATATGTGACTTCGTATCAACGTCGAAGTCCCTCTCGATCGTCTATACGATACTTGGTCACATGAGTCTTGCTCCAACCTCATGGATTGCACACTTTCTAACTCTCTCCCGGGTTATTAGATCATCTCGTTAGTCCGAATCCGATGTTACCTTTCCCCGAGTGTTAAACCCTGGATTCTCAATATATCTAAACAAGCACATAAATGTGAAATAATGGTAAACATAATCTGATAAACATGAACAACCATTAACAAAACATCGATTTGTTCGAACATCGTTTTCGTGAAGTACATTGATCCCTAGACAATATATGTTTTGCTACACATAGTGGTATCCCTATATACAACTAGAAATGAGATAAAAATATTTAAACAAACAACCAATCTAAGAGAGAAGGAGAGAAACAAGGAGACTAGCCGTTATCCAAAAATCCGTCGCTAAAATCGCTCTGAGAACGCTTCCTCCTTCTTCGCATGTGATCTTCTATTGGTCGAATGGCCTTGGAGCTCTCAAGACTCCCTAAAATTTCTAGCTCTTGTTTAGGGAGAATAGGAACGATATTTATAGGTCGGTGGGATTTTTGGCGGTTGATTGCTGCAACGGTGGCTTCACTACTGCTGCGATAGAGCTCTTTGTATTTTGGCTGCTGTAGTGGTAGTGCTTCAGCAAACTCTCTATATTTTCACTACTGCAGTAGTGGATGCAGGCTTTGGATTTGTCCGTTTGCTCTTTTTCCCCATCTTTCTTCCTTCGCTTGGATCGTTAATAGACTATTTTAATCCATTTTCACCCCGAATACCTAATTTAAGATAAAACAAATAAAAACATATTAAAACCTAATAAAATGCTATAAAAATACTCTAAAACTACCAAAACTAACTTGGGAATAAATAGATAGATTACACCTATCAGCAGACCGTCTCAATATTGTCAAAACGATCCTCGTGCTCATTAAGCCGGTCATTCATTTTTCTCCAGAAAGCTTGAGTTTCCCCCACAATTTCAATGAAAATTTCCTCAAAGGTAGGGGAACAGTCCTTCGGTTGGTTCGGGATGTCAATCCATAGCGCCGAAATGGTAAAATTATCCCCAAAACTTTAGTAGCTTGTTGAATAATTCCAACAAGGCAAATCATACTCTGCCATGTCTTCCCGTACCCAATAGGATTCCTCCATGGTTAGTTGGTCAAAAGAGGTGGTACTGTTTCCTCCTTAAACCCGCATTCTAGTTGCGGCTAGTAACCCATCGAGCAAGTTCAGTAGTTGATTGGTATGATCTACCTATATATTTTCAAATCAGTTTTGTTAGTTTTATAGTATTGTTTTATAGCATGTTTATTATATTTTAATTAGTTTTTATTCTTTTTGTATAAATCAGGTGTGGGGGGTGAAAAGGTATGAAATCAAAGTGTAAATGATCAATTCGGACCAAGAACGGTCGGAGAACGGTGAAAAAACAAGCACGGTGGCAATAATCAGATCAGCAACCACCGCCGTGGTGTCAGACCTCCATTACGGTAGTGAAAATATAGAGAAGGGCAAAGTCTTGTTGGATATCTACCGCCTCAGAGTTAACATCTACCGCCGTAGTGGTGAAACTGTAGGATCGTCCCTAAATCCACCGCCTTCTCTACCACTATGGAGAACATTAAACTGATATACCCACCACTGCGGTGGTGAATCCCACCACCGCGACGGTCAGCTCTACACCAAATTAGATATTTGCTTAGATATTTTCTCTATTTAAACCCTTCCACTCCTCATCTCTTCAGATGGAATCACTCGCTAAGGCCCTTGGAATATATTTAGGGTGAGTTTGAGATATTGTTTAGGGAGATTTCTCAATCTGAGGAAGAAGATGAAATAGGAAGTGATTGTTCAACGGTTTTAGCGCCTAATCTTTGGATATCAGCTAAGTGATTTCATTTCTTTTCTTTATTTTCTCACTTTTGGTAGTTGTTGACGATGTTTGGTCCATTTTATATTGTATATATGGTTATTTCCATTGGCTAAACATAGATTGTTTAGGAATTAACACTATATTTATGAATATGATGTTTGATTGAGTTTATGTTTCATTAGCGATTGTTCTTCATTATTTTGATTGTGTTTATTGGTTTGACATGATTATATGCTTAGATAGATATATTGAGAATACGGGGTTTGACACTCGGGAGAGGTAACCCTGGATTCGGACTGGTTAAACACAATACAACGATCCAATAACCCGGGAGGGAGTTGGAGAGTGTGTAATCGATGATGTTGGGGAAAGAATCACATGACCTAGGGTGTGTAATCGATGATGTTGGGGAAAGAATCACATGACCTAGGGTCGATAAGATGTTGAGGGAGACTTATTCATTGACAACAAGTCACGTATTCCCTCGTCTTACACTCGGGAGAGGTGGCAGGAGAGTTTATGAATTGAGATTATCGGATAAGTCGAACGCCGTTAACGTGAACTTCAACGAGATTGAACACGTATTCGTAAATGAAGTTAATCCCTAAATAATCCATTCCCTCAAAACTATCTCAATATAGTATTAGTATAGTTAAATTAGTATTTAATTTTATATTCCATTTTTTGCACCTACATAAAATTAGGTTATGATAATCGTGGTAATCAATAATAATCCCAACCAATCCCTACGGACACGATAACCCTGAATCTCCCGATCTATACTAAAAGTTGATTGGTACACTTGCGGTGAAAGTGCCGATGCATAATTGCGGCCACCAAGTTTTTGGCGCTATTGCTAGAGATTGTATTTGTCGTTTATTATTGATATTGTGAGTAAATGAGCCAATTTTACTTTAGACATTTCTTTTGTATATAATTTTTTCCTTGTAGTTTTGTTTTTATTTCTTATGCAGGTTACTTGGAGATGTTAGATCGACAGGTATTGATTCATTACTTTCAACGGGATTTCGAGCTGTTTTTAGTGCGTGGCCACGCACATAAGCTGATGTGGTGTGTCGTTGAAAGATTGAGCCGAACAAAGCGAAACCTCACCAACCTTCAGGGTGTTCTGAATATGTTGGGCCGAGAACATTAAACCATACGGTTCTTGGGAGGCAACCCAAGGTCAAAAATAAATTAAATCCGTCACAACCGAATTTATTCAGAGGCAAGATTCTCTCGCCTCCCATGTACGTGTTCTAAACCCCCTTTGTCAGCATGCTTTGATTTCCTATATGTAGACATTGATGATTGGGATCGCTAAGAACACTGTCCGTTTTAAGTTCGGAAGTGATGTCTAGTATAGTATGTTAAATGTTATTGTTTTATAGTATTGCATGTTTGTTTAGTGTAGAATGTTTTAGTATTGTTGTTGTCTGCCTGTTAAGTTTTGCGTTCATCTAGGCTGTTACCCGATGATGATATTACCCCTAGTTGTTTTCGAGGTCAAGGGTAATACCCATGCATGTGCGTTCTGTGTGCTTGACAATAAGTTTTAGTGAAAATTATTGTAGATCCTAATTTACACGACCACATAAACTTAATGTATTTATATTCAATTGATTTAAGGACAATTATTGATTATCCAAACTCATGACAATTTAAGAATTCTAGAACCTGATTGAGGGGAAGCTTGAGGCGAAATCCTAGGCAAGTTAGTTCAGGAGATATAATGTAGGCATTCATTTTTATTGCTTGAACCTTTCGAAGATAACCTGAAAATTTTATCCCTCGCTACCCAGTCGAAGCTAATAATCTTTTCAATTCTGAACACGTATCAATACTCTATCCAATTAAATTTTTCGAAACCATTGTCGCTAAGCCTAAATTTTAAATTGACTGAAATCAAGTTAGCATTAATTTATGCTACTTCAAGTGAGCGGTCGGGTTTCAAATGAATTTTTATTAATTCGGTATTAGTATATTAACCTGTCATTTTCTTAATCCTTTTTGCACACTCCTAAAATTGTAGAAATTCGAATAAGTTTGGGTGTATGCTACTTAATCATTTTTGCATACTCCTAAAATTTTAGAAAGTCAAATTAGTTTGGGGGTGTGTTATGAAAAAATAAAAATAAAAATTTATGTTTCTTTCAACAAGTGAATACAAGGCCCTTCAATTCTTGTTCAGGGTTATGTTTATGTGGGGTTACAAGAGAGAGATAGCGACAAGCATTTGTGCCTCTGGTATTGTTCAATTTTAATGATTTTCTATTTCTATTCCTATGATACCATTACCCAAATAAATCAAAATGAACCAAGTCCTTCTGATCTCTATGAACTAATCAACCTATATTAGTGGAGAGTAGACCCCAATCAGGAATATGGATATCCTAGTCCTTTATGGTCTAAAACATGAATTTCGTTGGTGGATAATCCAATCCGATCATGGATAGTTATATTATTGAGTCTCACACAAATACGTTTACAGGATCTAGAATGGTATTAACCATTATTTGCATGTCGAAATTCTAGAACACCACATTATGTGTTTTATAGCCTGAACTCAATATGACAGGCAATTGTTGAGGGAAAATGATTTAGCCGTTAGAAGAATGTAAAACTCGCATATCGTTATATTTAGATTGTTTTTAGGTTGTTTGTTTTTTCATTTCGTTGTGTTTTTCATTTTCGTGTGTATGTTTTGCTCAAGGACTAGCAAAATTTCAAGTTTGGTGGTATTTGAAAGGTTTGATCTATCTACATATTTCCAAACCGGTTTTGTTAGTTTTAGAGTATTTTTTATAACATTCTCATTATGTTTTAATTTGTTTTTATTCTTTTTATATAAATCGGGTGTGTGGGGTAAAAATGTATGAAATCAAAGTGTAAACGTTCAAATCGGACCAAGAACGGTTGGAGAATGGTAGAAAAACAAGCACGTAGGCAATAATCAGATCAACAGCCCACCGCCACAGCGTCAAACCTCCGTCGTGGCGGTGAAAATGTAGAGAAGGGAAAAATCTTGGTGGACATCCACTGCCACGGTAGTGAAACTACAAGATGGTCCCTGAATCCACCACCTTCTCCATCGCTGTGGCAAACATTAAATCGACATACCCACTACCACGACAGTGAATCCCACCATCACGGTGGTCAGCTCTGTACCAGATTAGATATTTTTTTGGATATTTTCTTTATCTAAACCCTTCTTCTTGGTGCCATTGCCTGGGATTGTTTTTATGTTATTGTCGGAGAAATGCGGTAACGGCCGGAGAGTTAAGTTTTAGATAGGAGAAACAAGTGTATCGTATTCTAGTCCTGTCAATGCACTAAGTTTTTGGCGCCGTTGCCTGGGATTGGCGATTTCCTTAGAATTGATATTGTGTGTAAATGACTTAATTTTACTTTAGACATTTATTTTGTATATAATTTTTGTTTATAGTTTTGTTTTTGATTCCAATGCAGGGTACTTAGCGATGTTAGATCGACGGGTATTGATGCATCTCTTTTGACGGGATTCCAAATCGTTTTATGTTGCTTGGCCAAGCAAATAAGCTAGTGAGGCATTTCGTTGAGAGATCGAGCCATCCAAAGCAAAACCTCACAAGTCTTGAGGGCGTTCTGAAAATGTCGGGCCGAGGACATTAAACCATGCGTTTCTTGGGAGGCAACCAAAGCAAGTCTTTTTTATCCATCCCATCCGACTTGATTCGGAGGCAAGATCCTCTCGCCTCCCAAGTAAGTGTTCTAAACACCCTTCGTCAGCATGCTTTAATTCCATATATTGAAGAATGATGATTGGGTTCGCTGAGGACACTGTCCATTTTCAGTTCGGAAGTGATGTGCAGTATGTAGTATTGTTAGTTTATGTGTTATTGTTTTTTCGTAGGGCATGTGTGTTTAGGTTAGAATGTGTTTATTTTTTTGTGTGTTGTTGTTATATGTTGAGTGTTGCATTCATCAGGGCTGTCACCCGATGATGAAAATTACACCTGGTTGTTTTCGAAGTCAAGGGTAATACCCATGCATGTATGATTCTGTGTGCTTGACTATGCTTTTTGGTAAAAAATATTATAGATCCTAATTTGCACGGGCATATAGACTCAATGTATAGTTATTCAATTGATTTGAAGACGATTATCAATTAACCAAATTCATGACACATTAAGGATTCTAGAACTTGATTGAGGGGAAGCTTGAGGCGAAATCCTAGGCGAGGTAGTTCAGGAGACGTGATTTAGGCATTCTCTTTGTCGCTTGAGCCTTTTTAAGCCTACCTTGTTACATGTTTATCCCTCGTTACCCTATCGAAACCTAAATGCAAATTTAATTCAAAACACATAAACTAATACCATGGCCAGTGGATCTTTTTCCAAACCTAAATCTCTGAATTTAAAGGCACATTTGAGTGAATCAAGTTAGCAATTGTAAATGCTATTTGATGTGAGCGGTTGGGTTTAGGGCGAACTTCTAATTGGTTTGGTATGTGAGTACTTACTTGTCGTTTTCCAATTGCATTTCACATACCCCTTCAATTGTAACAATCAAATAAGTTTGGGGGTGTGTTCCTTGAAAAGAAAAGAAAAATAAAAATAAAAAATCAAATATAAATACGGTTTTTATTTCTGTTTCTTTTGACAAGTGAGTACGTCGGTCTTAAATGCATGTTCGGGTTGTTTCCAATCTTTCTATGGGGGTTCGAGAGTAAATGTGCCAAGCGTTGAGCCTTGGGTAACGTTAAGTTAACAACGTTAACCCATTTTTTATTCCAAATTACCCTTGGCTAAATATACCAAAACCGAACCAAGTCCTAATAATCTTCATGAGCTACTAAACCTACATTAGTGGAGAGTGGACCCCAATCAAGCCTATGAAAATCTTAGTCCTTCACAGTCTAACTCATGAATTTCGTTGGTGGATAATCCAATTAGATCGTTGTATACGTATATTATTGAGTTTCGCACTAACACGTTTACAGGATCTAGAATAGCGTTCACTATTATAGCATGTCAAAAATCTAGAACATTACATGCTGTGTGTTACCGCCTGAACTCGATACTACTGGCGGTTGTTGAGGGAAAAATAAATAGGCCGTTAGAAGAATTTAAAACTCGCATGTTGTTATGGTTATATTGTTTTTAGGTTGTTTGTTATTTATTTCAGTTTGTGTTTTTTTTTCATTTTAGTGTGTGTGTTTGGCTTGAGGACTAGCCAAATTATGAGTTTGGGGGTATTGATAGGTGTCAAAAACCTATCTATTTCCAATCCGAATTTATTAGTTTTTGAATATGTTTATAGTTATTTTTATTATGTTTTAATTAATTTTTATCTTTTTGCATAAATCAGGTGTGTGGGGCAAAAATATAGGAAACTGGAGCTAAAACGATGAGATCGAACCAACGCGGTTCAAAGTTATGATGGATAAACAAGCTCGGAGGCTAAAAAGATGAAACAGGCCCACCGCTTAGGTGTCCAGACCACCGCCTAAGTGGTAAAGATGCTGAGAAGAGCAAAATGTTACTGACGGACGACTGCCTAGGCGAAGATTCCATCGCTTAGGCGAAAATACAGCAGAAGACGCAGAAGGGCTACTGACAGCCACTCGCCTAGGCAAAATTTCCTTCGCCAAGGAAAAAATCCAACAGAATGTTCTCCCAGTCCACTGCCTACTTCATTGCCTAGGTGATCAGACCGAACCGACCTGACTCCACCTAGGCGGATTTGCCCTGCACAGTCTTGGGATATTTTTAGATATTTTTTAGATATTTTAGCTATAAATACCCCTTCTCCTCCCCCTTGGCCAGTGACTCTCTTGCCCCCATGGATTTTTGAGCCCCTTAAGCTATATCTAAGGGTATAGTTAGGGATTTTAGTGGTTGAGCTCACATCCCGAAGTAGAGAAGACGGCGAATCAATCGCAGAGCGTTCTTAGCGGTTTATCTTCGGATGAGGCTAAGTTTTTCGATTATTTTGCCTTATTTCTTTATCTTAGGAGTATGTGAGCATGTTTAGCTCATTATGTTATTGTATATGCAGCTATGACCTCGAGTTAAATATGGATTATAGTAGGGATTAACACTATTTTTATATATACGTTGTTTGGATGATTTCGGTGTTTCGTTTATATTTGTTCTTTGTAGTTTGATTGTATTTATCGTATTGTTTGTTTATTATGATTGGATTGATAAATGGAGAATACGAGATTTTGACAAACCCCAGATTCGGATTAAGGTAAACAAACGCCAGGATTTTATAACCCGGTCGGGGTTTGAATCGTGGACAATCGATGACGTTGGGCAAGACACACGTGACCTAGGGTCGTTAAGACGTTGAGGGGGACTTCTTTGTTGACTCGAAGTTGTGTTATATCCCTCGTCTTACACTCTAAAGAGGTGGCGAGGGAGTTTTGTAATGGAGATTGTCGACAGGGTAAAAACAACATGACGATCCAATAACCTGGGAGGTAGTTGGATTGTGTGCAATCAATGACGCTAGGAGAGACTCACGTGACCAAGGGTCGTTAAGACATTCAAGGGGACTTCTACGTTGACTCTAAGTCATGTATTCCCCCGTCTTACACTCGAAAGAGGTGGCGGTAGAGTTTACGTACCAAGGTTGTCAAATAGGTCGAACACCGTACACATAAGTAAATTGGAATCGAACACGTATTTGTAAACACGTTAATACCTAAGTGATTCTTTACCCTAAAACATATTAGCATATTAGTGTAGTTAATTTAGGTTATATTAGTATTAGTTTAATTAATTAAATACATTTGTTTTTCGCCTAGATAAAATTAGGTCACAACAAACGCGGTATTCGATAGTAACGACAACAATCCCTGTGGATACGATAACCCGATCTTAACGATCACACTATACTAAAACTTAGACCTCATATACTTGCGAGTGTAAGTAGCGGTGTGATTTATGCTCCTACCGAGTGGATTCAAACCCCGTATTCTCCATTTATCAATCCAGGCATAATAAACAAAAAATACAATAAATACAATCAAACTACGAAGAACAATCACAAACGAAACACCGAAATCATCCAAACAACGTATTTATAAATATAATGTTAATCCCTACAACAATCCATATTTAACTCGAGGCCATAACCGCATATACAATAAAATAATGAGCTAAACATGCTCACATACTCCAAATATAAATAAATAAGGAAAAATAATCGAAGAACTTAGCCTCGTCCGAAGATAAACTGCTAAGAACGCTCAACGATCGATTCGCTGTCTTTTCCACTTCGAGATGTGAGTTCCACCAATAAAATCCCTAACTATATCCTTAGATATAGCCTAAGGGGATCAAAAAGCCATGGGGGCTAGAGAGTTAGCGGCCAAGGGGGAGGAGATGGAGTATTTATGGCCAAAATATCTCAAAAATAACTAAAAATATTTCAAGGCTGTGCAGGGAAAATCCGCCTAGGCGGTGGAAATTTTGCCTAGGCGGAGTCAGGTTGGTTCAGTATGATCGCCTAGGTGGTGAAGTAGGCGGTCGACTGGGAGAACATTTTGTTGGATTTTCGCCTAGGCAAAGAAAACTTCGCCTAGGCGAGCGGCTGTCAGTAGCCCTTCTGCGCCTTCTGCTGGATTTTTGCCTAAGCGATGGAATCTTCGCCTGGGCGGTCGTTTATCAATAACATTTTTCTCTTCTCAGTATCTTCACCGCTTAGGCGGTGGTCTGGACGCCTAAGCAATGGGTCGGTTTCATCTTTTTAGCCTCCGAGCTTGTTTATCCTCCGTAACTTCGAACCTCTTTGGTTCGATCTCATTGTTTTAGCTCAAATTTCCTATCTTTTTGCCCCACACACCTGATTTATACAAAACGATAAAAACTAATTAAAACATAATAAAAATAACTAAAAACGTATTCGAAAACTAACAAATTCGGATTGAAAATAGATAGGTTTTTCACACCTATCACTTCTCCTCCTCTATTCGGATGGAATCACCTCCTAAGGCCCTTAGAATATATTTAGGGTCAGTTTGAGAGATTTTTGAGGGAGAGTTCTCAACCCGAAGAAAAAGATGAAGAAGAAAGTGATCGTTCAACGATTTTTGTGCCAAATCTTCGGATATCAGCTAAGTGCTTTCATTTATTTTCTTTATTTTATCACTTTAGCTAGTTGTTGAGTATGTTTAGTCCATTTTACATTGTGTATATAGTTATGTCCATTGGCTAAACATAGGTTGTTTAGGGATTAACACTATATTTATGAATATGTTGTTTGATTGAGTTTATGTTTCGTTAGCGGTCGTTCTTTGTTATTTTGATTGTGTTTATCGGTTTGTCATGATTATATGCTTAGATAGATATATTGAGAATATGGGGTTTGACACTTGGGAGAGGTAATCCCGGATTCGGACTAGGTTGAACACAACATGATGATCCAATAACCCGGGATGGAGTTGGGGAGTATCCAATTGATGTCGTTGGGGAAAGACTCATATGACCTATGGTCGTTAAGACATTGAGGGGTACTTATTCATTGACATGAAGTTGCATATTCCCTCGTCTTACCCTCAGGAAAGGTGGCGGGAGAGTTTACGAACTGAGATTGTCGGATAAGTCGAACGCCGTTAACGTGAACTTAAACAATATCGAACATGTATTCGTAAATGAAGTTAATCCCTACATAATCAATTCCCTCGAAACTATCTCAATATAGTATTAATATAGTTAAATTGGTATTTAATTTTATATTCCATTTTTAGCGCATAGATAAAATTAGGTTATGATAATCCCGATAATCAATAATAATTACAACCAATCCCTATGGACAATCCTGAATCTCCTAATCTATAATAAAAGTTGATCGGTATACTTGCAGTGAAAGTGGCGACGTGTAATTGCGGCCACCAAGTGTTTGGCGCCATTGCCAGAGATTGTGCTTGTCGTTTATTATTGATATTGTGAGTAAATGACCCGATTTTACTTTAGGCATTTCTTTTGTATATAATTTTTGTTTTATAGTTTTGTTTTTATTTCTTATGCAGGTTACTTGGAGATGTTAGATTGACAGGCATTGATGCATTACTTTCAACGGGATTCCGAGCCGTTTTGTAGTGTGTGGCCACGCACATAAGCCGGTGAGGCGTGTCCTTGAAAGATCGAGCCGAATAATGCAAAACCTCACCAGGCTTAAGGGCGTTCAGAATATGTCAGGCAGAGGACATTAAACTACGCGCTTCGTGGGAGGCAACCCAAGGTAAAAAATAAATTCAATCCGTCACAGCTGAATTTATTCAGATGCGAGATTATCTCACCTCCTAGGTACGTGTTCTAAACTCCCTTTGTCAGCATGCGTTATTTTTCTATATGTAGACATTGATGATTGGGATCGCTGAGAATACTGTCCATTTTAAGTTTAGAAGTGATGTGTAGTATAGTATGTTAAATGTTATTGTTTTATTGTATTGCATGTTTGTTTAGTGTAGAATGTTTTAGTATTGTTGTTGTGTGCATGCTGAGTTTTGCGTTAATCTGGGCCGTTACTCGATGATAATATTACTCCCTGGTTGTTTTCGAGGTCAAGGGTAATACTCATGCATGTGTGTTCTGTGTGCTTCACATTGCGTTTTAGTGAAAATTATTGTAGATCCTAATTTGCACGAGCACATAGACTTAATGTATTTCTATTCAATTGATTTGAGGACAATTATTGATTAGCCAAACTCATGACAATTTAAGAATTCTAGAACCTGATTGAGGAGAAACTTGAGGCGAAATCCTAGGCAAGGTAGTTCAGGAGATATGATTTAGGCATTCATTTTTATCGCTTGAATCTTTTGAGGCTAACCTGAAAATTTTATCCCACGTTACCCTGTCGAAGCCAAAAATCTTTTTAATTTTGAACACGTATCAATACTCTATCCAATTAAATATTTCGAAACCATTGTCGCTAAGCTTAAGTTTCAAATTGAGTGAAATCAAGTTAGCATTAATTTATGCTAATTCAAGTGAGCGGTCGGGTTTTGGATGAATTTTTATTAATTCGGTATTAGTGTATTCACTTGTCATTTTCTTAATCCTTTTTGCACACTCCTAAAATTGTAGAAATTCGAATAAGTTTGGGGGTATGTTACTTAATCCTTTTTGCACACTCCTAAAATTGTAGAAATTAAAATAAGTTTGGGGGGGTGTTGTGAAAAAATAAAAAAAATAACGTTTCTTTCGATAAGTGAATACAAAGCTCTTAAATTCTTGTTCAAGGTTGTGTTTATGTAGGGTTACGAGAGAGCGATAGCAACAAGCGTTTCTGGCTCAGGTATTGTTCAGTCTTAATGATTTTTTATTTCTATTCCTATGATACCCTTGGCCAAATAAACCAAAATCAAACCAAGTCCTTCTGATCTCTATTAACTAATCAACCTACAATAGTGGATAGTGGACCATAATCAGGAATATGGATATCCTAGTCCTTTACGGTCTAAGTCATGAATTTCATTGGTGGATAATCCAATCCGGTCTTGGATAGTTATATTATTGAGTCTCGCACAAATACATTTACAGGATCTAGAATGGCGTTCACCATCATTGCATGTCAAAATTCTAGAACACCACATGATGTGTTTTACAACCTGAACTCGATATGACAGGCAGTTGTTGATGGAAAAATGATTTGGTCATTAAAAGAATGTAAAACTCGCATATTGTTATGTTTAGATTGTTTTTAGGTTGTTTGTTATTTAATTTCTTTGTGTTTTTCATTTTCGTGTGTATGTTTTGTTTGAGGACTAGCCAAATTTCATGTTTGGGGGTATTTGATAGGTGTGATATACGTACATAAATCCAAACCAATTTTTTTAGTTTTAGAGTATTTTTTATTGCGTTTTTATTATGTTTTAATTTGTTTTTATTATTTTTGTATAAATCAAGTGTGTGGGGTGAAAATAAAGCAAATCGGAGTGTAAATGATCAATTCGGACCAAGAACGATCGGAGAACGGTGGAAAAACAAGCATGGAGGCAATAATCTGATCAGTAGCCCACTGTTGCAGCGTCAGACCTCCGCCGCGACGGTGAAAATGTAGAGAAGGGAAAAATCTTGGTGGACATCCACTGCCACGGTAGTGAAACTACAGGATGGTTCCTGAATCCACCACCTTTTCTACCACTACGGTAATCATTAAATTGACATACCCACCGCCGCAGTAGTCAGCTCTGCACTAGATTAGATTTTTTTTTTTGCATATTTTCTATATTTATACCCTTCCTCTCCTCCTCTTTTCAGATGGAATCACCCCCTAAGGCCCTTAGAATATATGTAGGTTCAGTTTGAGACATTTTTTAGGGATAGCTCTCAACTCGAAGAAGAAGATGAAGAAGGAAGTGATCGTTCAACGGTTTTAGCCCCAAATCTTCGGATATCGTCTAAGTGCTTTCATTTCTTTTCTTTATTTTCTTACTTTCCGTAGTTGTTGAGTATGTTTAGTCCATTTTACATTGTATATATGGTTATGGCCCTTGGCTAAACATAGGTTGTTTAGGGACTAACAATATATTTATGAATATGTTGTTTGATTAAGTTTATGTTTCGTTAGAGGTTATTCTTCGTTATTTTGATTGTGTTTATCAGTTTGCCATGATTATATGCTTAGATAGATATATTGAGAATATGGGGTTTGACACTCGGGAGAGGTAACCACGTATTTGGACTAGGATAAACACAACCCGACGATCCAATAACCCGGGTGAGAGTTGGATAGTGTGCAATCGATGACCTTGGGGCAAGACGCACGTGAGCTAGGGTTGTTAAGATGTTGCGGGGGACTTCTTCGTTAACATAAAGTCGTGTATTCCCCAATCTTACACTCAGGAGAGGTGGCGGGAAAGATTACGAACTGAGATTGTCGGATAAGTCGAATGCCATTAACGTGAACTAAAACATGATCGAACATGTATTCGTAAACCAAGTTAATCCCTAGACAATCTGTTCCCTCAAAACTATCTCAATATTGTATTAGTATAGTTAAATTAGTATTTAAGTATTAGTATTTAATTTTATATTCTATTTTTAGCGCCTAGATAAAATTAGGTTATGATAATCGCGGTAATAAATAATAATTACAACCAATTCTTGTGGACACGATAACCCTGAATCTCCCAATCTATACTAAAACTTGACCTGTATACTTGTGGTGAAAGTGGTAACACGTAATTGTGGCCACCAGTAGTTAACACTCTCTCGGGAAATGATGATTCGAAAATTAGAACAACAACTCCTTGTATCGATCCCAAGCACAATAAAACAACTCTAAATCTCATTAAAAGAAATGCATAAGCACTTGTTGATCTAACATCGTCAAGTACCCTACAAAAAAAACAAACAAAATAAATGCCTAAATTGAAATCAAGTTATTTACTCACAATATCAACAACAACCTAAAATCCAATCCTCGACAACGGCGCCAAAATCTTGGTAGCGCGTAAATACGTCGCTTCTTTCACTGCAAGTGTACGATTCAAGTTTTAGTATAAATTGAGAGGAATAAGGGTTGGCGTATCCATAGGGATTGGATTAGAATTGTCGTTAAGTACCGTGACTGTCATAGCCTAATCTAGTTTATATTAACGACATTCATTCTATCCGACAATCTCGGTATTGAAATTTCATTCACTACCTCTCTCGAGTGTAAAGTAAATGAATATGTGACTTCATGTCAAAGACGAGGTCACCTTCGAGGATCTATACAACACTTAGTCCCATGAGTCTCGCCCTAACGTCATGGATTGCACACTTTCTAGTGCCTTCTTGGGTCATTAGATCGTCACGTTATGTTTAAACCCTAGTCTGAGTTCCGGGTTACCTCTCCAGAGTGTCAAACCTCGTATTCTCAATATATCATAACAAGTATATAAACGTGTAATAATGGTAAATGCAATCGGATAAACATGAACAACCATTAACAAAACATAGATTTTATATAAACAACATTTACATGAAGTAAATCAAGCCGTAGACAATATATGTTTAGCTACGCATGGCCATAGCCCTATATATAACTAGAAATAAGCTAAACATATTCAAAACATTCAACCGAACTAAGAAAGAAAGAGAAAAATGAGGAGACTAGCCGTTATCAAAGATCCGACACTAAAACCGCTTTGAGAAAGCTTCCTCCTCTTGGCCTTGATGATGTTCTCTTGGTTGAATAGCCTTGGAGCTCTCAAGCCTCTCGCAAACGTCAACTTCTGCGTTTGGGGGAGAAGAGACAATATTTATAGGATTAAAGTATGTCAAAATATTCTAAAATATCTTAAAAGATCTAGCACATGACCACTGCAGTAGTGGGATCACCACTGCAGCAATAGAGAGATTGGTAGGTTTCTTGTGGGTAACCTTTACAACAGTGGTTTGACCGTTGCACCGGTAGAACTCTTTACATTTTGAATGCTGCAGCGGTGGTTTCACTATTGTAGTGGTGGAAAATCAGCAACTTTCTATATTTTCATCGCTGTAGCGGTGGATGCAGGTTCAGGATATTAACAATTTTGCTATTTTTCTCTACCGTTCTTCAACCGTCTTACTCGTTTATGGACCATTTTAGTCATTTTTTACCCCAAATACCTGATTTATAACAAACTAAATGAAAACAAATTAAAACATATTAAAACGCTATAAAAATACTCAAAAATTAATAAAACCGTCTTGGGAATAAATAGATAAATTACACCTATCAAGGGGAAACTTGAGGCCAAATCCTAGGCGAGATAGTTCAGGAGACAGGATTTAGGCTTTCATTTTTGTCGTTTGAGCCTTTGTATCTTACTTGTAAAATGTTTACACTCGTTACCCTATCGAAGCCTATAGCCATTTCAATTCTGAATACGTAACAAATGCCCTGGCCAATAAAACCTTTTCAAAACTTAAGTCACTAAACTAAAGTAACAATGTGAGTCAAAAATCAAGTTAGCATTTGTTTATGCTACTTGAAGTGAGCGGTTGGGTTTTGGGCGAATGTTTGATTGGTTCGGTATTAGAGTACTCACTTGTCATTTTTCTATCGTATTCCCATACCCCTTTAATTGTTCAAATCAAATAAGTTTGGGGGTATGGTTTGATATATATATATATATATACTAATGAATACCCCTTGCCTGAAGGCATGGGTGTTCATTTTTTATTTAAATATATATATATATATAAAGGCAACCCAGTGCTACAAAACTACCGCTATGCACGGGGTCTGGGGCATAAAAATAATGTTATTAATTTAATATAAAAAAAATAATATAAAAATAATTAATTAATTTTATTTATTAATTTTTATAATTAATTTAATATAAAAATAATGTTATTTATTAAATACATGTGATTTTTTCATTGTTAAGTTAATAGCTAATTTAATATAAAATATATATATATATATATAATTGATTAAGCAAAATAAACAATATAACCGAAAGGGAAAAAAAAAAACAACAAAAATGTCTGCAACCAATACAGAAAATACTAAGTTAAAAATACAGATTTATATATAGATATCTATATACACACAACCCAATTTCATTTTTAACAACCCAACCCAAAAACATATCGACAAAAAAAAAATAAAATTCACAATCCTCCATCTATCAAATCACTTACTATTACTAACACCTATATAAATTTTCTCTAATTCAACTATCAATCAATCGCATCACTGCACCTTATTTTTCATAATGGTTTTCAAAAATTTTGAAAACAGATTTCCAAAACTGAACCAAACGGGACATACAATAGTAACAATACTAAATAAACTTACTTTGGAGGATCCAAACGAGTATCCCTCAAGGCTTCATCGCTCAAATCACCTTAGAATTTAATCAAATGTATTCAACAGTATAACAACCAAGTGGGACGGAAGTTCTTTTCTTATTTGAGATAACCACTTCACATAGAACATTGAATAAGGCAGTTAAAGCTATTCAAGCTAATCACCAGAGTCAAGGTAGTTGGCTAGTAGCTTTCAAATTGCAAATAACACCATTGGCAAAAGTTGCTCATACCTTCCAAGTTGATTTTGAATCTCCCACCTTAGTTGATCGAAGCATTTCGTACAATAACCCTGGAAATGCAAACAAAAAGTCGCACATGTAAATAATAAATTACCTAACCAAATAGATGACCTAAACATCTAAAAACAACATGGCCATGATCAATTTGAAGGAAATCAAACAGAATACAGAACAGGTACCACAATAACACAAAATCCATATCCAGTGACAAAGTAATAAGGTTTTACTGTGCTATCAGCTTTACCGACAATTTTCTTCGCCAAATAATAATTTTGTTTTTAATTTTAACATAAAATTTTCCATGTACCAAATCCATACAGAGGTCTACTTTAGCGCGTGGCAAATTGAATCCCTTTACACATTCCACATGCTGAAACATTCAACGTTTCAACGTTAGAAATACACATCAGATTCAGTATGTTTGAAGAATATCAAACATCATTAGAATTCCAAATACTGTGATAAGTTGAACAAATTGTTTACCATCAATTTTTAATATGTAGTTCATCACTTTTTTATCTAATTCTAGTTATAATACTCTAATTCCACCACTAATGTCTTCTAAAATTTGAAAATTAAGATGGTATTATGGTAACAAAGGTTTTAATTGTTAGAAGTAAACATGCTTGGAAAGGAGAGTCTCCATGGTACTCCTTTTACCTAATTAATCTATGCCAACAACATAGCTAATTTAACCTTCGACTTGGCAAAGACTAATCTGTTTACAATGTAACGCTTCATATGCATGATCCTTTGAAACAAATTTTGACAAATTCCTGATGAGAATATTTGAAAAATTTATTATCAAACTTAATGGGAACCATATTTAAGCATTTCCATATTCCACGTTCCATAGCATAGTAGTCTGGCTAATAATGTAGGCTTCCAAAGTGGTATACAATGTCAAACACAGAGACTACAATAACTCGTGAGGCTTTGCCCACCAATCCAAACTTAAAGACTACAAACAAAATAAAAGTTGCACCAACGAGCATCGAAAAGGATAGAGTGGGAGAGAATCTCTAATGCTCACAGTTCATATGTTTTCACTTTTTAGGATGGAAGTAAGGTCTCATGAAATCAAGAAATTAAAGGAGTTGAATGTGTAATATCTTTGTATTAAGTTTTAAAATTAGTATTAAAATCACATAGAAATTTTAAGAGCGCTTATAATAAAAATTGAAAAATTAAGGAGCAACATGAATTTTTTTAAAATTAGGCAGCAAAGTAAAATTTATGAACAAGATCGGAAACAGAAACGGGAACGGAAACAGAAACATATATATTTCTCTAACAGAGAACAAAAACAGAAGCAGGATCAGAAAAAAACAAAAAAAAAAAAAAAAAAAAAAAAAAGAAAAAAAAAGAAAAAAGAAAAAACAGGGAGCAGGAACAGAAATAGAAACAGGGAACAGAAACAGGAATGGAAATAGAGACGGAAATAGAAACAGAAACAGAGAACAGGAACAAAATAGAAACAGGGAACAGAACGGAAACAAATGCAAATTTAACCTCATTCGAGAGCTAGTTCGAGAGCTGAGATTTAACCTGATTCTATAGTCGCTTCCCTCCCTCCTTGCTAGCTTTTCTCTCTTCCCTCTGAATCTACAATCGAACAAAACAAATGCAAATTGAAAGAGTAAAAATATGACAACAGAATAGAAACAATTAACAAAATGAAATAAGCAACCCATTTGGCAATAGGATAAGAAAAATCCAAACCGCGGTTAGAATCGCGCCCCATCCGAAGCTGGTTGCCTACTTCCGACTGGGATCAGTTGAAACTTCAATCTCCGGAGGAATAAAAACGACGTCATCCCACTTTGAAATTTAACTATCCTATATAAGGTGGCGTTTAGTTAGCGTTTCTGTTTTCATATTTCATTGTATGTTCCAAAAAACAAAAATTGGGAACAGAAATGGTAATATAGGAACAAAGAATCTGATTATGTTATGCTCAAAGTTTTTTAGAACAAATATCTATGAACGAAACATAATTTTTCCAAGTTTTCTCAAAACAGAAACAGAAATATAAAAAGAAACAAATTATTCCCCCAATTCTTTTTCGATTCTAATTCTCTTGAAAATAAAAGCAAAAACATTAAGGCCTATTTATTTGGTGTTTCAGCTCCCAGATTTATGTTGCCAAAAAATGGGGAACAAAAACAAAAATATGGTAACAAAAGGATATGTTCCCCTCTGTTCACTGATTTTCATAAGAAAATTTTGGGAACGCACCATTTTTTCCCATATATCTATCCATGTTCGAAGTTTTCTGGGAACAAAACCAAAATACAGGAACAGGAACACTAAGAAAAGGCCACCTACAACATTGAAAGGATGCAAAAAAATTGATACCATAATCGTAATTAAAACAACAATAATTAAGAAACCAAATGGTAAAATAGAGAAATGAACCTCGAGTTCAAATCGCAAAAAAGATTTATTCAACAGATAGGAATTAAAAAAGAAATCATTCGTAAATTAAACTGTAAACTGTAAACAAATTAAACTATGAGTTCCCTTCAAGCTCCACCTATCAGAAGAGAATAGAACATAACAGAAACACTAACCATAATTAGTTGCACAAAATATTCAATTCGCAGATTGAAGTTCAGTTTCTCATTTTCACATTTTAGCGTTCCTTAATTTAGTTTCCAACGAATTAGAACACTGTTGAAGATGGGGGATGCTATCGAACGTTGAAGATAGAGAGAGAAGTCAGGGGCGGCGAGGAACCTCACTAAAGAGAAACGCAAAAGAAGAACACAATGAAAACAGAAACACTAATCTGGGGGCAAAGGAGAAGAATGGGTGTCAAAACATACCTGAAATTTCTGAAGTAATTTAAACAGAAACACTAATTCTGAACAGAGACACTAATTTAAACAGAAACAAAATGATACCTGAAATTTCTGAAATATAGGAGAAAAATATCGAAGCAACCTGTTCAATAAAGAGAAAGGAATGAGCATCAATCACTAATGTAAACAGAAATTTACAACATGCATAGCTAAACAAACTTTGAGACCAAAATAAGTACTCATATATAAAGGATTAAAATTTTAAGTTAAAAATGAGACTCCAGAAGGTCTCTAGACATATAAGTATCCAACGGGCAATCAGAAATGAACAAATGATAGAGAAAGAAATGAAAATAGGTAATATTACCTTAGCTAAATGGCTTTAGATTGTTTAGCCTGAGAGTTGTCAACGGCAAAGAATTTAACCAACTAAATGCCTAAAAAAGGTACAGAAAATCGTCAAGGATATATATAGAGAGAGGAAAAGGAAATTAATCTAATTTGATGGTATATCCTCAAAAAGTTCAATAAAATTAAGCATGAATTTAATCAAATTCAGTTACAATTAAATAAAACTGAAATGAAAAACCATCAAATTGAAGAAAACCCTAGATCGTCCAATTACCTGTCACCAACTGAAGAAATCGTCCAATTAGCTATCACCAATTACAATTTAATGGTATATCCTCAAAAAGTTCAGTAAAAAAACCATCAAATTGAAGAAAACCCTAGATCGTCCAATTACCTGTCGCCAACTAAAGAAATCGTCCAATTAGCTATCACCAATTCCATCACCGTGATTAGCAAACCTAAAAACCAAGCCGCTCCATCACTGAAAACAATAACAAAAACATTAATGAAAATGCATTCTACATAACTAAATTAATGATTGTAAAGATAGACAAAACAGATAAGAAACGACATGCACAAAAAAACACAAATACAAACTAAAAACATTTCTAATTTTTGTTAACCCAAATATAAACATACACAGAAATTAAAATAGAAATAGAATATAAAAATGAACACAACAGGAATAGAGAACATAAACACAAACAGGAACATAACAGAAATACGAACATAACAGAAACAGATCAGGGAGTAGGAACAAAAACAGAAACAGGGAACAGAAACAGATACAAAAATAGAAACAGGGAACAGGAACAAAAATAGAAATAGGGAACAGGAACAGAACAGAAACAAATGCAAATTTAACCTGATTTGAAAGCTGGTCCCCTCCCTCCTCGTTAGCGCATCTCTCTTCCCTCTGATTCTACAATCGCACAAAACAAATGCAAATTAAAAGAGCAGAAATATGACAACAGAATAGAAGAAATTGGCCAAACAAACACAACAGCACAACACTGTTCTCAGGTAGAAAACAAACACAACAGCAAAACACTGTTCTCAGGTAGCATTTGATCATATAATATTAGACACTCTATTTGAACAGAAATCTGGAAGCCACTCTATTTGAATAGAAATTTGGTTAAGAATTTGAACATGAAAAGCGGCAGTAGCTTGCAGACACAATGAATAGAGACTGATATATAATTGCATACAAAATAAATTAGATTTGCAATCATCGGAGTAGGAGATCGAAGCAAGGAGAATAACCAAACCAAATCTGTTTAGGTATTACCCATTTCAAACAAAATCAAACCCAAATCGAACAAAATCAAACCCAAATAAAAAGAAAGTAAAGCTAAAAAAATCACACCCATTACCTAACTAACAATCTGTTTTTGCAGTGGATGCTATCACAGCAAACAAAATTCACGATTTGTGTTCCCAATTCCATTTGTGTTTGCATTAAATCAGAAACCAAAAAGAAAAGTCAGATTTAACCGAGAGAGAGGAAAGTACCTGAGCGCTGATGTCTAGTGATGGAATAGCGATGACAGCCATGGCTGTGTGTGGCAATGCCCGGCGATGAAGCAGTAAAGATGGTCATGGCAATGGGTGGTGATGCGCGGCGATGGAGCAGCAATGGCGGTGGTTTCGGTGGCAGATTGAAGCAAAAATAAACACAGAGAGAGGGCGATGAAAGAGAGAGAGAGAGAGGGAAAGAGAGGTTGATCGGTTGTAAATAGGACCAAAGCCAACCCAAATCTAGCCAAATCAGACTTCGATGATGGTGGCGGCGATGGTTCTGCAACAGGTCGATGCCAGGCTACGAAAGCGATGACGAAAGGCAGCTATGGCGATGGATGGTGCCGTGGATGAACGACGGTGATAGATTGGGTGGAGTCGAGAACGACGGAGACGACGATGGCGATGGTGGTGGCGGTTGGCCCATTTCAGCGGCGACGAAGGTGGGAGAGAAAGAGAGAGAGAGAGAGAGGAAGAGAGCTGGAGAAGAGAGTGACCTGCGGCGGCTCTAACCCTAAAGCATGAGGGTATTATAAGATAAAACTCATCCAACAGTTGGGAATGTCTTTTATGTTTGTCTCTTGATCTAACGGTCCTGAATGTAAATGAGCTGATTTATTATATATATATATATATAAACAAACTTATGTAAACATTTGTGGATATTTTCGTTTCTTTTGATAAGTGAGTATAATGTTCTTAAATGTTTGTTCAGGTTTGTGTTTCTTAAATGTCTGGGGTTACGAGTGAGATTGGCGCTAAGCGTTGTGCCTCGAGTACCGTTGAATTATAACGGTTACCTGTTTTCTATTACTAACATACCCTTGGCCATTTTCAAAAAACTGAACCAAGCCCTATTGTTCTTTTTGAGCTTCCAAGCCTACATTAGTGGAGAGTCGAAGCCAATCAATCATATAGATTTCCTAATCCTTTACCGTTAAAATCATGAGCTTGGTTAGTGAATAATCGAATCTGCTGTTTGGATAGTTATATATTTGAGTTTTCACACAGACACTTTGAATGGATCTAGAATGGCCTTTACTAATATTGAGTGTTAAAATTCTAAAACACCACATGGTGTGTTTTGTTCCTGAACTTTATTTGACTAGGGGCCGTTGAGGAAAAACATTTTGGTTTATTAGGTGAATTCGAAACTCGCATGCTGTTACTTCTAGTTCATTTATGTTTTTTCGTGTTTAGTATTAAAGTTAGTTAATTAGTCGTGGTAGTTTATTTTATTGCGTGGATGCTTTGCTCAAGAACTAGCAAAATTCTAAGTTTGGGGGTATTGGTAATGGCCCAAAAGAACTCAACAACTCAACACACAATTACTACTTTATGCATAAACATATTGATACTAATACTAAAAAAACATACGTACAATTAAACAATAAAACATTAAAACTTAAACTACATAACTACTAACGAGAAAACATAATAGCATACTACATATCACCAACCTCAAGTGCTCGGAGGAAAATACCTATTGTCCTACCTTAAGTGGTCGAAGAATCTACATACTATCCTAGTTGGAGAGTCCAACATATTGTCCAACCTAAAAGTCGTTAAAGATTCTACAATTCCATCAAACTTTAAGTGGTCGAAGGTTTTATCATACCTTCATGATAACACATGATTTCGATAAACGATAGCCTATTTCGAAACCAGTTTGGAACACCTATAGTCATCATCAAACCAACAATGCATGAAACATCAAAATAATACCACCAATCAAACAACAATACATCAAGAGCCTCATTAAATCCTATCCTGTGATCCAAATTCATCAAAAGGCTGTAGACCAAGAAAAACCATTGCATGCCATAGAATACTTGGTTTTCGATTTCAAGACAATCGTGGCACACTTTAGAGTTACCTTAAGGATGGAGCTTTTGACAAGAGGAGAAGACCATCGACAGATGAATTGTTAACTTCTGAAAAGAGAAGCCAACGTACACCGTTCAGGCGACCAGACCAAGGAATGGAGATAGGGGTTCATTTTCTTCTAACAATACTTTGACTGTTAAAAATACAGCAAATAGACACAGGTTGCCTATATGCTAACATTCAAATCAAAAAATCTGAAGCAAAATGGACTAAATGGAAAATAGGAGGTTCACCATCCCAATTCCAACAAATAATCTGCAAGCCCAAGTGATACAAGTAATCCATTTTATCAATTCATGCCTAGACATCATAAACGATTCATGGCTTATATGTTACACCAATAGGCAAAATTCTATAAGATTAACTTCACATCTCAAAAAAAATATAATAATAAACACGTCGACAAGTGTATTTAGGGATTTAAATCAACAATCCTGAATTAATTTTTCATCACCTTCGACAAATAGAGAGATGAATAGATTTAGCTTCTCAATTCGGTAATTTTTCCAACTAGCAAGTAACCCATTGTCGGATAAGAGTTTGTAGAATTTTTTTACCCAATCTGACAAGACCAAATTAAGGGATTAAAGGAAAACTGGAATAAGAAAAATATTTTATTGGAAAATGACAAACCATATTTTAACTAAAGAAAACATCACCAAAAATAAAAAAATAAAAATTGTTAACAACAAAACAAAGTATTCAGAAATATTTATTTATGAAAACACAATTTTTAAAAAACAAAATGATATCAGCAATCTTCTTTCATGAAAAATCTTTAAAACACATTTTTGTTATGAAATAAGTTAGAAATTTAAAAAAAAAAAAAAAAAAATTAACTAATAAAACAAATTTTGAAAAAAAAAAAAAAAAAAAAAGGTCAAAGTGACATTTTTTGAAGAATTTGTTTTTAGAAAGAACTTCTTGGAAATAAAAATATTTTTGTTACAACTTCCGAAAGGATTTTTTAAATAAATGATTTAGAAAAGCGTTCTTTTCAAAAACATAACATCTTTTTAAAAGATCTTGTTTTAAGATAACTTTAAAAATTATTGTAAAAGAAAAACCTTCATTTTCAAGAACAATTTAGAAACATATTTTATGAAACAAAATAAATAGGGTTTTTGGAAAAACTTGTTAAAAACATCTCTCTTGAAAACGACAGAAATACTGTCTACAAAAAATCAGTTTGAAGAAAAAAAATGGTTTTAAAAATGAAAACATGAAAAATAGCTTTAACAAAATGAATTTGGAAAATTATTTTTTAATGAAATTTAAATTTAGAAGAATACGTAAAAGACATGATGTTTAAGACGAATTACTTTTTAAAGACCTTCCCCTTTTAAAGAAGAGACTTAAAAATTATTTCCTTTTTAAAAAACTAAAATCTATTTTTTAGAGTAGAACACAAAGTCTCTTTCATGAAAGACAAAAATCATAGAACTCCTTTTCCCTTTTTTCAATTTTTGGTTTTCCAAAAGAAAAGTAAGAACAAAACAAGATATGAAAGATAATGATATGCACTTTTGATTTGTGTTGTTCTGAGCACAAGAAAAATATAATATGTACACACAACCAAAGAAAACAAAAAGAAAAACACAAGAGAGGTTTAAGAAAACTTAACTAACTTAGAAAAGTGGTCGTTTTCTAAATATATTACCTTCATCTCCTCATTTCTCTTCTTCTTCTTCTTCTTTACTTAGTTGTTCTTGTGAGGATTTTAGAAATCTTTGCAAAGGAGTGTTAGGATGACCCTTTGAAGGATTGTTGAAAGATTTTTGGCATTGTTTGAGATATGAAAAGCTTAGGGATTGTGGAAGCCCAAGAGAGAATTTGAGCTCAGAGAAAGAGAGAGAGTTTTGATCCTCTTCCTCTATCGATTAAGAAAGTAGCCCTATTTTATAGCCAAATTGATGGCACTTAATTCCATTTGATTGATGTGGGGGATACTCTGTTAGTTTGTAATAATGATATTCTCTAGCTAATGGTGATACTCTATAACTAATGATGATATTCTATGGAGAAAATATTTCTATAAGATTTCTTAATTAATGCTTGATATTAATGGCAAAATTAAATATTATGGAATGATTAAGCTTGATGGAGGTCTGCCAAGCTACATTTAGGCAATGATGATATTCTTTATTGTTAAGATTTATGGAACAAAATCTTTCCATGAGATTTGACAATTAATCCTTGACATTAATGGCCACATTAAATGTTATTGAATGCGTAAGACTGGAGGGGGTCACCAAGCTAGGTTTAGGCAATCAAGGTTAATCTACATGCCGACCTGATTCTCAGATATTGGAGATGCGCAGGCAACCCAAATGCGGCTTTGGTTGCCATTAAATAAAAATCCCACATCAATCAGGATTGAATCATGAAAACTTCAAAATTCCCCATCAATCTGGATTGAATCTTGTCATCTTAAAAAATCCCTAATCAATTGGGATTGAATCATGACAAGGTCAAAATTCTCTGTCAATCCAGATTTAATCACGTCAACTTTCAAATCAATCTCCCAATCGAGAATGAACTAGGTGTCGATCTACGTTCTGGTAAATACCAGGATACAAGAAACCTTTATAGGTTCGACCGTCTCCTTAAATGAAATTCCTGTGTCCCCAGTAGACTACGCTTCGACCTGTGCTTGGTAGATCAGCAAGGTACATAGAAAACCCAAGTAGGTCCAATTAAATCAGAGAGATATTGTCTTAGCCCTACACCAGGGCCCATCTCCCGAGACATCCCTTAACTTCATTAAGAAGTGGATTGTCAATCATCTTATCAGTTAAAACAACAAGGAATACTTGTGCATGAACTACACTTTAACCTGATCCTTGGTAGATCACCAAGGTACGTAGGAAACCATTATGGGTGTAGTTGACAATCTGAATATCAACATAAAAAGGGTCGAACTACAATTTAACTAGATTCTTGACCTAGGAAATCAGTGTATGTCGATAGCCTTTGTGGGTTTCAGCCATCTAATGATCATTATCTAGAACAAATGACTAAATGATAAATTCTAAAATCAAAATACATAAACAACCTAACGAGGTCCCCAGTCTCAAATGGACATTAAAAGTCACACGGTCAATTCAAGATATATGGCAACCCATGTAGACTCTGTCATATTCTCCGAACGCTTAGGAAATAATCCAGCACCCCAACTAGAGCTAGGGCATATTATATCCAGTTTTTCTATTGAGATACTATAATATAATTCACCCCAGCTAGAGGTGGGGCACATTATATCAGATCTCTCCATCGAGATTTCTTGATAACACTCACCCTAACTTGAGCTGGGCACATTATACCAAATCTCTCCATCAATATTTCTTGATAAGACTTACCCTAGCTAGAGTTGGGGCACAATTTAAAATTCAAAAGTCAAAGAACACAAAAATTCAAGATTCGAGATTCAAAATAAAAATTTATAACCTTAGAAAATAAGCAGATAGAAGCAATACTTTTCTTTGGTGATAGAAGTAATACCTATCTTAGGTAATAAAAGCAATACCTATCTTTGGTGATGGAAGCAATACCTGTCTTTGGTGATGGAAGCAATACCTGTCTTTGGTGATGGAAGTAATACTTGTCTTTGGTGATAGAAGTAATACCTATCTTAGGTGATAGAAACAATACCTATCTTTGGTGATAGAAGCAATGCCTCTCTTTGGTTATAGAAGAAATGCCTATCTTTGGTGGTAGAATAAATACCTATCTCTAGTGATAGAAGAGAGAAATACCAATCTTTGGGGATAGAAGAAATTCCTATCCTTGGTGATAGAAGAGAGAAATACCTATCTTTGTTGATAGAAGAGAAAAATTCCTATCTTTCGTCATAGAAAAAATACATATCTTTGGTGATAGAAGAAATACCTATCTCTGGTGATAAAAGAGAGAAATACTTATCTCTAGTGATAGAAAAGAAAAATGCCTATCTTTGTGATAGAAAAACACCTATCTTCGGTGATAAAAGAAAGCCTATCTCTGGTGATAAAAGAGATAAATGCTTATCTTTGGTAATAGAATAAATGCCTATCTTTGGTGATAGAAGAAATACCTATCTTTGGTGATAGAATAAATATCTATCTCTAGTGATAGAAGAGAGATATGCCTATCTTTCGTGATAGAAGAAATGCACATCTTTGGTGATAGAAGAAATACCTATCTCTAGTGATAGAAGAGAAGCAAACCTATCTCTCGTGATAGAAGAGAAACATACCTATTTGTCGTGATAGAAGAGAAACATACCTATGTCTGGTGATAGAGGAGAAAAATGCTTATCTCTAGTGATAAAAGAGGAGCAATAATATCTTTAGTGATAGAGGAGAAAAATACCTATATCTGGTGATAGAAGATGAGCATACCTATATCTAAAGAGGGAATAGAAAAATACCTATCTCTAATGATAGAAGAGAAACATACCTATCTTCGATTACAAAAGGAAAGCAATCTTGTCTCTGGTGGCGGAAACAAAACATTCCAATCTTTGGTGATGGAAGCAAAAGATTCCTGTCTTTGGTACTAGAAGTAAGGATTCTTTGATGAAAAATATGAAATATTAGTGTCTCTGGTGGCAAAAGTAAAACCTTCCAATCTCTGGTGATAGAAGCAAAAGATTCCAATCTTTGGTGGCAAAAGAAAGGACTATTTGATGACAAATGCGAAAAATCCCCATCTCTGATAGTAGATACGAAGATGTTTCACCGAGGAGAGTTGACTACTCTTACCAAATCACCGTAAGAATTTAAATTTTAGTCTTTTAAATTTCATGTCTAGCGGAACAAAATGGTTGTGCCTCCTTCCTAGTCATTACGATTAAACATATATAACAAAGAGAGGCAGTTGTAGACACCACATTTTGTCCTGCCTAATCAATGTCGAGATGAAAGTACAAGTTCAAATAAAAATTAAACTTAGGTTTAAAGGGAATGAATTTATACTTTGGATCACATTGGATAATACGAAAAAAAACATAAAAACAAAAGAGAACATAAAAACTATGAATTTGAGTAAATTTAGTAAAGTAAAAGTTTTGGGTCAACCTTGAAATTTTTTAAATTATAGGGGACTAAGATGACATTATTAAAGGTTTGTTGTAAGACCCTGATCTTGGACATACGTATAATTTAAGTTACGTTTAAAATATTTCGGAAATAACGGGGTTGATGGTATTAATTTTTGATTTAATTGTGAATATGAGGGGTTAATTCGTAAATTTTCAAAACATTAAAATTGAAGTAGAGTTTAATTAAAATCTTAACAAATCATGAAGCAGATAAATTACAATTTGCATAAATATTAAAATTTAGAATGGGTTTAAATTATTATTCTAACTAAAATAGCGGAGCGGATTTTGAAATTTAATATGTGATTTAAAAGTTTAGGGGGCCAAAGTGAAAATCTTCAAAATATAAAAATAAAAAACATGAAACTTAACAAAAATGAGGGGGCTTCAGAGCAAAATATATATATATATATATATTATATAAAGAGAAAGAGGCGGTAAAGGAATTAATGGTGGAGGGCAGGCCACTTCTCTGTCCGGCCGTTTGATTATATATATATACTAGCGGATAACCCGTGCCTGAAGGCACGGATTAAAACAAACTCAAAATGAAAAAAAAAATATATAATTCAATACTTAGAAAATAACACAAAAGATCACTAATTTATAAAATACAACAAATCTCACATTTAGATCAATATATTTACATGAAAAAATCCTTGACATAAAAAATCACAAATTTACGAAATATAATGAAATTCGCACATACATAAAGTCTACAAACAGTTCTCTAATATAAAAATACTGAAGAAAAAAAAAATATAAACTCAAGGATATTTTCTATTTTCATACAGATACACATACCTCACGCGTTTGTATCATTGAAATAACACTCTCTAGTATGCTGAAAAACAACTCCATTAACCATCACTTCACTACTCTTGAAATAGCAAGATATAAAGATGTATACATAACTTGTATGCATTTCATGAAGTAAAAAATTCTAGCACAGTACCAGATTTTTTCAAGAGATATATTAATGCATTGGCAAACGATGCAATCTTGAAATTTTACAATGTAATCCTGAAATTTTAACAAAATTGAGCATGAAGTTAATCAAATTCAGTCACAATTAAACAAAATAACAATCGTCCAATTGAATAAAACCATATAAATTGTTTTGATCCATTTAGCTCTACAACAACGGTGTCTCCCTGTTATTTTGGAATAGAAACAGAAATCTAATTAAAAGAAGTAGAAAAACTGATTATACCTCAAGAGTTTTGATAATTTTATCAATTTTAGGGATGATGACGTTGAGAGAGATGTAGATTTTGTATTTTAGTTTCGTCTCATGTAACGGCAAACAATTATCTTCTACAATCAGAAAATAAAATGAAAGATAATAATATAATAAAAAATAGGATCATAAATTAGAAAGTTCCAATTATTTATTCTTTACCTCAATGTATAGTAGTAGAAGTACAAATCAGACCGATCGACAATTTCTTCTCTTCTCCCTTATTAGCACGCAAATCCTTCACTCTCCATGAGTGGTGCAAAAATTGCTCACCAATTTCTGTACTGCTTTGTGTTCTCAAAATAAATAGAACAAAAAACTTTAAAAAAAAAAAAGAAAAAAAAAACAGCCAGAACATTGAGGTAATTTGGGAGAAGACTTATGTATCATCCCATTTGTCAAGAATACCAAGAGGGTCTTCCAGAGAAGACTTAGTACCTTTCAAAGCTTGTACTGCAAAAGAAAATGTAAAAAATAATGAAATTCAACAGAAAAAAATAGTGAAAGTCGATAGCCTGCAATTGTTTATCTAGCCAAGAGATAATAAAAACAAACCTAATTTGGGAACTAAACATAAACAGTATGTTGGGAACATAAATCAAGCTCTGAAATTTTTAAAAAACAAAATAAGAGGAATACAAAAAAAGTTGAGAGAGATTACCTGTTTGAAGGGAGATCGAGATGGAGATGGCTTAGAGTCAAAGGGCCGGTCCATGTGCGAACACCTCATCAACGCAGGTTACACACTCATCGTCTTCACCTGAACCCAATCCAAAGTCAAATCTCTCATTTCCAAGGGAGCTCTCTAGGCTACTTCTCCGTCGTCCGTCTCCTCCCAATCCGACGTAGTCTCCTCTATCGTCAGCTACCCCTCCAACGTCCACCACGTTATGCTATACCCCACCACCGGCGCCCTCTTCGGACTCCTTCCCGACAGAATCCTCGTCAACTATTTTCACAGGCTGCAAAAATATGTAAATGCATCAAACTTACCTTAAATATTTTAGATAAGTCACTACTCTTTAATAGTATTGTACAAATTTAGAAACAGAAACAGAAACAGATTTTTAATAGGGTTCATTCATTTTTCCAGCGAACAGGAAAAATACCTGGAGAGTAGTATTTCGTCTGAAATCAATAGCTGTTTTCGTAGGAATTGTGTCGATTGGGAATTAAACAATTTTGCACCAAATCAAGTTAGTTTTTTTGCTATAAATTGTGATATGAAATAATTATTGTACAAATTCAGAAACCAAAATAAAAAACTCAGAAACAAAAATAGAAATAGAAATTCAGAACAGTATTTCGGGAACATACCTGGAGAATTGGGAAATTTTCTAGTTCAAAAAACCAAACTAATTCTCACAACGTATTGATTCTTTATTCTGAAAATCATGAACAGAAACAAAAATAGAAAACTCAGAAACAGTATTTTGGGCAAATACCTGGAGAATTGGGAATTTTTCCATTTAAAATATATGAGAATCATGTCTAATACCATGACCAAACAATAAACCATAGAATTTTCATACGAACCAATGCTGAAGAGAAGTTCTATTTTTTTGCGAAATGAAAACAGAGCCATATTTTTATTTTATTTGAAAAAAAAAAAACAAAAAACAAAAAAAAAAACAGTTCTTTAGGTATAGAAAATCGAAACAGAAACAGAACATCAATTTATGAACCCAAATTTTCTTTGGGTGCAGAAAACAGAAACAAAAATAGTTTTTTGGGAACAGAAAACAGAAACATTTTTTTGGGGGGGTAAAGAAAACAGAAACAGTAACAGAGTATCAAATTGTGTAACTTTTTTCACAAACAAAAACAGAATCAAAAATAGGGAGCAGGAACAGAAACAGAAACAGGGAACAGGAACAGAAATAGGAACAGAATCACTCACTAATCTGATTTGTACCTTTGGCCTAAACCCTTGGTTTCGCCAATCAATTTCGAATTGCATTGATCCTGAATTTGTATCAATCGTGTTGTATCCATCGCTCAATCCTCCTCGAATACTTTGATTCGAGATTGAACCTCCCAAGCTCAAATCGAGGTTATGATCCATTGCAATATTCGAATTTTCTGGGAGATTTAGAAGGATTGTATCATGATTTTCTGAAGAAAAAAAAAAAAGACTGAATTGCAATTTTGATGAAGTTTAGTATTTACCATAATCAAGCTCATTTTTGTAAATGGTGGGATCAAAATTGGTAACAACTTCCCTCCCATTACATTTAATAGCAGCTTTGTCATAAGCTCTAAAAAAATATACTAATTATAATTAAATCCCCAATACTTTTGACAAAACCCATGAAAAAAAATAAAAAAAATCAATCACCTGGCTGCTTCAATTTCAGTATCAAAGAGACCCAAATACACATACCTATTTAGAAAGAAAAAACATTAAATAAATATGAGCAATTTAATTGTAAGAAAGAATGAAGGAGGATAAATAATGGGGGGTTGAAAGTGTTACTTTTTTCCTAAGAATTGGCCCAATAATATACAAATATAAAAACATAAATTTGGGATGCACAGAAAGTAGGGAACAGAAACAGAAATACTGAAACAAAATAGGGAAAATAAGCAAAAGTATTCCTAGTGCATTTACTTACTCCCCAGCTCTTGCTCCTCAACTTCCTTGAGATACTCTTGGATTGAAACCGTCTGCTCAGCCTCCTCTTCAAATTCATCCGTCATTTTTCACGAATCTGGATACAGAAACAAACATATAACAATTATTTCAGCTCAAATCGATATCTAATTGAACAAAACCGCCAATTCATTAAAAAATTACCTAAGAAAAACAACAACAGAAACAGCAACCCTAGATAATTCGTGAAATCTACAATTGTAAACCAAGAGATAATCAAAACAGAAAATTGGTAGCAAAGAGATAAACTACATATCGAAGAAATTGCAAAATTGAAATCGTAAGCCAAAATCGCCAAAATCGCAAACTACATGTCAAAAAATCAAGCGAAGAAATCTCTCTATATCTGGCAATAGGCTGTGCCTCTATATCTATATGCTTCAATCCCCTTATGCAATCAAATGAAAATTCAAGAATAAACACTCAATCACTATGATTTGCAAGAGAACCTTATATAAATTAAGGGATAAAACATCACATTTACGTAGATCAAAATTAAAAACAATGACACCTAATTGTTGCAAGCTCCAAAGGCCTGCTGCTTTCAGCAGCATCAACAAAAGCCCAAAAAAGATAGGCTTTAGCAGTATCAAATGCGACATCATAATGCCATTCCCAATTCTTCCCTAAACAATAACAGCAGCAACGAATAGAGCACATACCTGTGAATGTCTTTCATAATGCCATTTGTGAATGCCATTTATGTCTCGCTTATTCACTGAAAGGAACTAAATTTGGTTTAAATAAACAATAACAGCAGCAACGAATAGAGCACATACCTGAGGTTTTGATCAGTAACGAACTGGAGTAGAGCAACGAACTGGCTGGATTCTGGAGCAGCAACAACAAACTGGTGGAGTAAAGGAATGAAGAATCTGGAGCAGCAGCATCAAACAGAGCAGCTGAAGAACCTGCGTGAACAAATGGAGAAGGACTGAAGGAGAAGAAGAAGATTCAAAAGAGAAGGAGAAGAAGATTCGAAGGAGAACTTACCTGACTTGCGCGAAGCGAAGAAGATGAATCTAAAGCAATTAATGAAATATGAGCTTATATGCATGAAAATGACAAAATTTATACTCAATACAAAAGCCCCAATTCTTCCCTAAACAAAAGCAGAAATCTGGGAACAAAAACACCAAATGTAAGTGTACTTGGAATGTGTGAAAGGAGAGTAAGAGAGAAGAGAGAGATCGTACCTAAAAGCAGCGGCGTTTGCTGAGGAAAATCGGAATGTTAGTGCGAGAGGGAGAAAAAAATTGATTTGCGGTGATTGACGGTCATCGAGAGTGCGAGGCGAGAGGCGGAGGTACCCAATCGAATAAGGGTTTTTGAAACCAACGCCACCATCAGTGTCCCTACTCAGATCAACGCCACAATCGGTGTCCCAACTCAGATCAACTCAAATCGAGTGAGGATTTTGAAAATTGAACAAACTAAAAAATGAAAAGTAGAGACGAAGAAGGAGAGAGAAAAAGACGAACCTGGAATTTGCAAGATAGGAGCGTATTCCATTGATGAAGGTGACCTGATTGCGACGATGGTGGTAATTTCTTACAAGCAACACGACCGAGATAGAGAGAGATCAATTTGGGGAAGAGAATGAGTGAGATAGGAGAAGACAGATGTGAGTGAGATGGAGAAGGTATAGCGGCGGAGGAAGTCTAGAAGTGAAACCCTAATCTCTCTTTTATATGTAGGTTAAAATGATCCAATGGCTATGAATGTCTTTCATGTTTATGTCTTAATCCAATGGCCCTGAATATAAATGAGCTGTTTTATTATATATATATAGTCAAACGGAGAGAAAAGAGATAGAAGAATCGCGAAGAAGAGAGAAAGTTAATGAAGGAGAAAGGAGAACCGAAGAGAGAGAGGTCCGATTGTGGTTGGTCGGGTGATGTCACCGGAGCAGGTTTGTATGTATGTGTGTGTTTTTGTTTATGTTTGTGTGTGTGATTGTGTTCTCCTTAACTCTTCCGATGTGTGTGTGTGTCGTACGCGTGTGTTTGAGCGTCGGCTGTGTGTGTGTTGCTGCGTTGTGGGTGTGTCTAGCTGTCGGTTCAATAGAATGGGTTTAAATTATTATTACTAGCATCAAAAATATTGAAATGGCGATAATAAATATTGAGACCATTCACAAGAATAAATTCGATATTGTAAAATTTAAATGGAACAATATTAGTGGAATAGGAATTTATGGGATTTGGGGTTGCATGCCATGATTTGGTTGTTTTTGTATAAAATATTAATTTAGGCCCCGTCAATATTAGGTTCGTAGGCACCGGAGTACCGGTAGAGAATAGGCGGTCAAAGTCTTCGAAAATGGATAATCAGGTGAGTGTACTGTCTTCTTGCCAAAAATCTATTTTCATATATATATATGATGGATCAAAAATGTGTTTACTTGAAAATTGGATGAGTTTTCTAAACTTACATGGATCAAGCGTTATTCTCGGTATTTTTGATATTGTGAATTTTATTATTTGTTGTTGAGATGGTAGTTGATGGTAGGCGGAGTTGTTATTGTTGACGTAGAGATGAGTTGTTGTTGTTGAGGTGAGTTGTAGATTGGTGGTGGATTTTCACCCGTCTGGCATAGTCCAGCGGAGCGATGTTTCACCCATATAGCTTAATCCAACGGAGCGTTGTTTCACTTGTCTGGCTTAGTTCAGCGGGGCGTTGTTTTACCCGTTTGGCACAATCCGGCGGAGCGTTATTATATCCCGCTAGGAAGGCGTATCCTACGGGATATGGTACCGTTGCAACTTCTGATTGTGAGGTTAAAACGATCACATAGCTAGCCGAGGTATGGTGTGATGTGATGTGGTATGAAGTGATGTGGTGTGGTGAGGAATGGTTTGGTGTTTGAGATATGGTGTTTTATCGTATTTGGTGTCTTATCATATATGGTGATGTGGTGTTTTATTATATCGCCTTGGTGTTTTTTCATATTATTTTATGTTGATGGTTTGAATGGATTTCATATTTTTGATATATATATAGCTGATGATTCTGAATGGTAGGAAGAATGAGTTTTCTCGTGCTATATGATTTTTATACTACTGTTCAAAATGTGTTAGTTTATACGCGTTATGCTTGATCCATTTAAATGTTGTATTATTTAGAATATGTTATTATTTAAAATGTTTTTATTAAAAAGGCAGTACACTCGCAGGTGCAACAGCTAAGAGTCGGTCCCCTACTGGCGCTAGATAGAGTCCGGCATTGCAGTAGTGAGAGAGTATTTTGGGAGGTACTTATTGAGGTGAACCTATGAGAGATTCATGATTGTTTTATCTTTGTGTTATTATAATTTTGTAGGGATGGTTGTGTCCCCAAATAGAGGGTGTATAAAATTAGTATGGTCTGAGTTGGTAGTTGTGTATTTATGTATCCCCTTGTTGTTTCATTGTTGGTTTGGTGTACAGGTGATGTAATGTCGACGTCACGTCGGCCCCAGGGTGATGGGTGTTCGGGGTGGGATGTGACAATTTTAGATATCAGAGCCTAGGTTATAGGTTCTGTCGACTGGTCTGTTGTTGTGTTATTAGAGGACATGAGATAGGAAGATAGGAAGATGTTTCAGTTATCTAGTCTGTAGGGGACATGAGATAGAGTGTTAATGGGTGAGTCAGTATAGGAGTAATACTTAGTTCATTACCTTAGTTAGTGCGTTGGCTTTGGGCATGGTTGGTTGTATTATTAGAAATTGGTGGGTGTGATTAACGTGTAATATGGTCAGTTGGTGGAGTCGGGTGGCGTTGTGTTATTGGTAGTGGAAATGGGTGGATCCCAATTGTGAGAGTATTAGTACTTGAAAAATGTGAGATTTTAATGAGATAACCATTGGTAGCACCCAATAAGTTGTTATTAAAATATTAGATAGTATAGCAGAGCACACTTAAGTTAGAATATGAAATGACATTCAAAAGAAGTATAAAATCGCCTTCTAAGCAATATGAAAGGAATCTGATGATGATATTAAAAAAAAAAAAAAAAAAAAAAAAAAAAGAGTTGTATTAGTTGGAAATAAAAATGATGAGAAAACTGTGGCGATATTAAAAAAAAGATGTAATTTGGTAGTACGTTGTAGGGTGACGGGAAAGTAGAGATAACAAACGTAATAGAGAATGATATGTAGAAAGTGGCCGAGAATTGTGATCTGGTGTTGATAGTAAGTGCATGTAGATAGAATCTCTTGTGAATGAGTAATCTAGAGTTGTTGGTAAATAGTTTAAAAAATAAGTTACTTCTCAAAATTTAGATGAATTAAAGTTTGTATTTTGGGGAGATGTAATCATTACCCCAATCAATGTGATAGTTGATCCAGGAAATTAGGAAGGTGTTAAAGAAAGGATATCAGAATACTTCACGCATGTGCTGGGCATCAGTAGAACAAGTTTAGGTGGTAGATATTTTAATAGTTAGGAATGTTCCTTATGTAGTTCTGAGAGGAACTGTCGGGGTACCAGTGAGCATAATTAATCATCATAGTTATGGTCAAATATTTTGCATAATTTTAATAGATTGAACATTCGGTTTATTAAGTTGGTTAAATAAAATCGTGTTGAGAAAAATGTGGAAAATTGGGATTTTTTTTTTTTTTTTTAAATCTTGGGACAATAATTAAAAAATGGGAGGTACGTTGAGGATATGTGTTGGTAATTCATCAGCTAAAATTGATGGTTTGTTTATACAACTACGAAAGATTAGGGTGTTAGATTTTTTAGTAGGATATTACCAGTTGGAGGTTAGGGACTGTGACGTGGTGAAAACAGTGATCCGGTCGAGAGTAGGAATATAGTGGAAAATGGTCATAGAGCTAACTATTGTAGCAACAATAATGATGAAGTTGTGATGATTGAGAATAGATTGTGTGTTCTTAATGATGCTCATTTGACGAAAGAGACCTTAAAAGGGGTGTATGGGACCATATTCGCAATGCCCCCGATAATATCAAACTGTATCGAGATTGCGGGAGCATTATGGATAGTGTGGAGGAGAATGGAAAAATAAAAAACAATAAAAAATCAAAGAATTTTTTATTAGGTGGCTTGTATATTAGCAAAATTAAGGTCGAGCATTAATATCCAGGTGGGTCATTGTAGCCTTTACCTATTCCAAAATGGTATGGGGAGTCTTGATTCGTATGCTAAGTGTATGTTGATGGTATTTTTCGGTTGCATAAGGCACCGGTTCAATGTAAATGTCCAATAAAGTTGGGATAAGATACCAGTGTGACTTATTCGTTCGATAATTGATAGTTGCTTTTGGATAAATTGATGGACCATATTTTGGTAAATTGAATTGTTAATGTGTAAGTGTTACCGCCATACTGTAATTGGAAGATAATTTTTATCAAAACAAATTAGGTCGCTGTTGTATGAACAGTCCACAGAGGAGTTCGAAAAATGCAGTATTGAATAGTGTATCTTAAAAGGTAAGTTTTTTATGTAATAATTATTGTCGTAAAATCGACATGTTATAAATATAGGAAGTCGGGTAGCTAATTCCAAGTAATATTTCTCTACTGGAGAAACTGTAGTACCAGGAGTAGGTATTTATTTTGACGTTCTGGACGAATTTCTATACTACTTAAGGTACCAAATTGAAAGTTGGTACCTCGTTTTATTTGTGGATAAACGGTCAATCAAGAGGTGCCATTCAGATATTGGAAGATATACTGAAGAGTTGTGTTTTGGGAATCTTTGGGTAGCAAGGAGGATTAGTTGACGCTAATGGAATGCGTTTAAAATAATAAATACTTTTTTGATGATCAAGGTGGCATCGTGTAAAGCGCTATATGAAAATAATGCAGGACCTCAATCAAATTGACCAAAATGAGAAAGAAGAATTCAACCAGATGTATTGATTCTCTACTATCATTAGGCGGAGTCGGTAAGTGCAGGTCATGGAGATTTCATGAGAAAAGGAAAATTTGAAATATCCTTGAGTTGATATGTACTCAGGGTACAATATTTTACAATCAGTAACTAATGACTTTTGAGATGTAATAATTTTTTTTTTAATTGGGACGTATCTATGTCCTTCGATTTATATTTATATATGGATATATGTTAGAAGTATGTTAGGTAAATTGAAACAGAATTGAGGCACGAGACCTTATCAGGGACTTGATTAAATGTGAAGACATGAAAGGAATTCTTATAGATGACCTGGTTGATGTATTTGAGTTGTAGTGATGTGGTTTAGTAATATCGATGTATTGTGAAGGATATCTATATAATTGTATTATCGATTTCAAACATATTTATGAGATTCTGATGCAAAAAAAAAAAAAAAAAAAAAAAAAAAAAAAAAACAACTTAATAAGTTAACGGTAATACTAGAAAACCTTTATAAGAATATTGACGTTTTGAGGTAGATATTGAAGTTGATGAGTTTGGGCTAACTATGTATATGAGGTTGTGTATGAGTTTGGTTGTGAGTATTGTGGGTTCAAAATGTTAAGGGAGATGTTATGGACAACTAGTTGACTGGAAATGTCGGACGAAATGGATAAGTGTCAGTAAAATTTTTGCCACAATGAAATAGGCCCAATCAACTGAGATTACAGCGATATTTTAAACGTATATTGTTGATGATCGTGATTTTTATCAGAGTGGCGTAGCAGAAGCATTTAGAAATATAAGATTCCATGACAGTTGATTGTTTGTGTTAGGTATTACCAACTAGAGTGCACCCCGTTTGTTGATTGTTAGATATAAGGGTGGCCACTGCGAATGACATTGTGGCGATGTCAGATAAGATATTGTTGGGTACAAATTAAATGTGGCGAAAATTTTAATGCCGAGTTATTTGTATGAAAATTTCGGAACGAAATTTCTTTTAGGAGGGAAGAGCTGTAAGACCCCGATCTTTGACATAAATATAATTTAAATTGCATTTAAAATATTTTGGAAATAACGGGATTGATCGTATTAATTTATGATTTAATTGTGAATATGAGGGGTTAATTCGTAAATTTTCAAAACATTAAAATTGAAGTTGAGTTTAATTAAAATCTTAACAAATCATGAAGGGGATAAATTGCAATTTGCATAAACATTAAAATTTAGAATGAGTTTAAATTATTATTCTAACTAAAATAGCGGAGCGGATTTTGAAATTTAATATGTGATTTAAAAGTTAGGGGGCCAAAGTGAAAATATTCAAAATATAAAAATAAAAACATGAAACTTAACAAAAATGAGGGGGCTTAAGAGCAAATATATATATATATATATATATTATATATAGAGAGAGAAAGAGGCGAGGAAGGAATGAATGGTGGAGGGCAGGCCACTTCTCCGTTCGGCCGTTTGATCATATATATATATATATCTATATATATAGTCAAACGGAGAGAAAAGGAAGAGAAGAATCGAGAAGAAGAGAGAAAGTTCGGGAAGGAGATAAGAGAACTGAAGAGAGAGAGAGGTCCGATGGTGGTTGGTCATGTGATGCTATCGGCTCAGGTTTATATGTATGTGTGTGTTTCTGTTTATGTTTGTGTGTGTGATTGTGTTCTGCTTAACTGTTCCAATGTGTGTGTGTGTCGTACGTGTGTGTTTGAGCGTCGGCTGTATGTGTGCTACCGTGTTGTAGGTGTGTGTAGCCGTCGGTTAGTTGGCCGGCGGTGAGTTTGTGTATTCCGTCGCTGGTAGGGATAGTGATCAGTGTGTGTTGTATGTGCCGTGTGGGTGTATGTGTTCCGGCGGTGACAGTGGTGCCGTGTTCCCTTTGGTTGTATGGGTATCGCCCGAGTTTGCCGGCGATGAAAAGTTAGACAGAGAGAGAAGGTGGTTCGTCCGTCATGGGTGTGTAGCTCTTCTGGTGGAGTGTGCGTTGTCATGTGTGTATGTTGCCTGATTTTTTCGGTAGTGTATGTGCTGCTCTGTGTGTGTGTGTGATCGGCCCATGGAGGTATTGTCGGTGGAGTGGGTGTTGTCAGCGAGTAAGTGTAAAGGTGTCGTTTGGCTTAAACAAAACAGAAACAGAAAAAGAAAAAGAAAAATAGAAACTGCCGGCGGTAGCGGTGGCTGTTTAGCAGTCGGCGGTGATGACCAAAAGCAGAGAGAGAGAGAGTAGAAGGAGGTCGGCGATGAAATCCAAACCAAAACAGATGCAGAAGCGGAAAAAAAAAAAAAGAAAAAAGGAAAAAGAAAAAGAAATTGCATAAACCACCCCATTAAAACCTAAAACTCATCTCGCGAACCGGTGGAAAATTCGGGGAAGGTAAAATTCCGAACTCTATTAATATATGTATTTAATTGTCTCGTGGTTGATTATGAAACTAATTACTAGCATCAAAAATGTTGAAATGGCGATAATAAATATTGAGACCGTTCACAAGAATAAATTCGATATCGTAAACTTTAAATGGAACAATATTAGTGGAATAGGAAATTATGGGATTTGGGTTTGCATGCCATGATTTGGTTGTTTGTGTATAAAATATTAATTTAGGCCCTATCACTATTAGGTTCGCAGGCACCGGAGTACCGGTAGAGAATAGGCGGTCAAAGTCTTCGATAACGGATAATCAGGTGAGTGTACTGTCTTCTTGCCAAAAATCTATTTTCATATATATATATATGATGGATCAAAAAAGTGTTTACTTGAAAATTGGATGAGTTTTCTAAACTTACGTGGATCAAGCGTTATTCTGGGTATTTTTGATATTGTGGATTTTATTATTTGTTGTTGAGGTGGTAGTTGATAGTGGGCGGAGTTGTTGTTGTTGAGGTGGAGATGAGTTGTTGTTGTTGAGGTGAGGTGGAGATTGGTGGTGGATTTTCACCCGTCTGGCATAGTCCAGCGGAGCGGTGTTTCACCCATCTAGCTTAGTCCAGCGGAGCGTTGTTTCACCCGTCTAGCTTAGTTTAGCGGAGCGTTGTTTTACCCGTCTGGCACAGTCTAGCGGAGCATTGTTATATCCCGCTAGGAAGGCATATCCTACGGGATACGGTACCGTTGCAACTTTCGATTGTGAGGTTAAAACGATCACATGGCTAGCCAAGGTATGGTGTGTTGTCGTGTGGTGTGGAGTAATGTGGTATGGTGAGGAGTGGTTTGGTGTTTGAGAGGTGGTGTTTTATCGTATTTAGTGTCTTATCATATATGGTGATGTGGTGTTTTATTATATCGTCTTGGTGTTTTTTCATATTATTTTATGTTGATGGTTCGAATAGATTTCATATATTTGATATATATATATATAGCTGATGATTCTGAATGGTAGGAAGAATGAGTTTTCTCGTGCTATATGATTTTTATACTACTGTTCAAAATGTGTTTGTTTATACGCGTTATACTTGATCCATTTAAATGTTGTATTATTTAGAATGTATTATTATTTAAAATGTTTTGATTAAAAAGGCAGTACACTCGCAGGTGCAACAACTAGAAGTTAGTCCCCTACTGGCACTAGATAGAATCCGACATTGCGGTAGTGAGAGAGTATTTTGGGAGGTACTGATTGAGGTGAACCTATGAGAGATTCATGGTTGTTTTATCTTTGTGTTTTTATAGTTTTGTAGGGACGAGTGTGTCCCCAATTAGAGGGTGTACAAAATTTGTATGGTCTGATTTAGTAGTTGTGCATTTATGTATGCCCTTGTTGTTTCATTGTGTACAGGTGATGTAATGTCGATGTCACACCAGCTCCAGGGTGATGGGTGTTTGGAGTGGGGTGTGACATTTATTTTCATTAAATCTCATCTAATATGAGTAAAGAGTAGTTACTTCCCTTTCATTATAGGAAATTTCACCAAATTACCTCGGTACCTACTTTGACCCCTGAAACCTTTACTATCACCGGTTTCGTCTATTCGACACCAAAAATAATTATTTTAATTATTTTTTAAAGTTCTAATATAATTAAAACAAATCCAAAAGACCTAAATCAAGGAATGGAAATGTCATGGCATGTCCAAGGTATGTAACGTAACCAAGGATTAATACTCGGTTTGAAATCGACCAAAATCGAAGTCATCTTGATTAATCATCAAGTTCCATTAAATCAAAGGCCCAACCCATAATTTAATGACTCAGAAATCTTTGAGAATCCTACACAATCTACCAAATTCGTTCAAGATAAATCAAGATCAGGACAAGAGGACATAACCCCTAGGCCAAACAGACCCTAAGAAAGGGTTTGGTATGGCCTGCACATGGACCAATGTGCCATCCCTCTGGCCTATAAATACAGGGGTTGTAATTTCATTTTTCAAGAGTTGGAACCTAGACTTTCTCTCTCTAAACTTGGGCAGTGCGCTCGGGTCCTAGGATTTCCAACAATTTCGCTTTAATAGCACCTCATTATTCTACTGAAATTCATTCTTAGAGGGATTTCTTGAGGTTCTAGGAGCAAGAACTTAAGAAGTTGACGACAACCGATCAAATTCAAACCGAGAAGATCACGAAAGAGATAAATGAATTTGTTTAGGGAAAGACCACTCTCCTAAACTATGTATGTTTATTGAATATCATTCAATAATGCCTTAAATTTATATATTTTTCTTGTACATAGCATAATCATGCAGTATCCAAGCTTTAATTTCATGTATATAACACATATAACCCATAATCAACTAAAAAACGTTAAATTTATGTTATAATCATTAAACCATGTCCAAATCACACAAAATCATGTCAAGAACATCCAAGAACATATTAAGAACATGTGAGGACCCAAATCATTCGAGAACATATTAAGAACACGTGAGGATCCAAACAAAACATCTATCACACCCTGAGTTGTGCATAGTCTCCATGATTATTTCATGAACATTTCAAACCGAACGCTCACTAACTGTTAATCTAACCATATAACTGTTAATAATTAATTTACTTTATACTAAACGTCAAGATCATATCCTGGCACTAAGTCTTCAGGCTAGGGGGTTGTCACCATATATATATATATATACACACACTACATCGTCAAACCGTTATGGCTAAAAATTCTTAATAAAGAGAGGACCTCTATTCTCTCAAGGATAAGTGTGCACCTTTTTTGGAATGTTCCCGTTTTTCATAGTTACGAGTAAGATTGGCATGTATATGGTTTTTTTTTTCTTTTTTAAATAACAACTCAAAATCAAACACTAACTTGTCTACACAAAAGAGTTTGGTTAAAGTGTTCTAGAGAAAATCAAAGAGAGTATTTACATATCAAGATGTGATTCATAATTTGTTTAATAATTAAAATCATCTAAAACCAACCAGCACCTTATATAAATGAACTATATTATGACCTAATTCTCATTAATCTGAGATACATAGGCAACCCACGTACAGGTTCTGTCACATATCTAAATAATTTAGTTTAATTTGCATGTTGGAACTACATGTCCACCTGATTCCCCGTATTTACACGAATATGTAGGCAGTTTTTATAAGGTTCGATATTTCAAAAAATACAAAAACATTTCATTTCATATAATTTGCATGTTGGAACTACATGTCGACTTGATTTCCAGTGCAAACAAGGATATGGAGGAAGCCTTTTTAAGGTTAGATCATTTATATTTTTTTACCTTATATACTGCTATTGGGTTTTCCCTGCCTAAATTAGTGTAGTTTACAACTTTCATTACATCAAAAAATACAAAAATATTTTCATTTTTCAATCTGCTTTAGATAGTTAAACCTTTACCAACTTTATATCACATAAAATTGCATAAAAAGAGCAAAACTTTAAAAAAGGGAAATTTTTTTGTTAAGTAAACCAAAGAAATTACTTGGATGTTGTTTAAAAGTGAATATTCATTTAGACTAATGTACCACTTACGGACGGGTGTCTTGGGGTGTGTAAAACCTTCTCCAAGCATTACTGATCCCCTGAACTTAAATAAAATCTCTAACACGAGCCATTTCTAAAACAAAAATGAATTTCTAAAACGCTGGTGACCTAGTACACCATTTAACCTCATGCTAGGTGGCGACTCTATTTTCAACATAAAATCCTGGCTCAAGAAGTTTTTCAAAACTAAAGTCTTAAAAATCCCTTGAAAAACCGTTCTCAAAATGAACGGATTTGGAGGAGGTCGAGAGGGAGAAATGAAACTTGTTTCCTCTTCTTCCTGATCTCTACTTCTTTCGGTATAGAAATCTGGGGTGCGTCAAATGTGTTGTTAAAATGTTTTACACTTTTTCTCTTCAAAAAATAAACAAACTACTTTTATTTAGGTAAGTTCTCAAATAAAACACCCTCGGGGCTAAACTTGTCGATTTTTCCATAATTGACAAGTAGGAGACATTTGTTAGAATATGTTGTTAAAATGTTTTACTCTATATTTCTTCAAAAAATAAACATACTAGTTTTATTTAGGTAAGTTTTCAAATAAAACACCCTCGGGGCTAAACTTGTTAATTTTGAAAAATGGGACATTTGTTATTATTTTAAACCTGTTTTATCCGTTGTTGCTTTTAATAAATAATTATTTATTTATTTGTTACACAAAAAAATACGTAAAAAGATAAAAACATCAAAAAGTGGGAATTACTGTGTTAGCCAAAACCGAATAAAATTTCTTGGACTTGTTTAAACGTAAAGATTGATTTAAAATTAGGTATCGTATTCAAACAGGTGTTTTGGTGTGCCTAACACCTTCCCCAATCATAAGTGACCCCCAAATTTTAAAGAATTCTTTCATGAATATCAATTGTTTTCGAGTTAAAACTTAGGCTTTTCTTAAATTAAAAATAATGTTTTAAACTCACAGTGACCTAGCACCCTATTTAACTCAATGCTTGGTGGTAACTCCATTGTTTAAATGGTGGTAACTCCATTGTTTAAATAAAACCTGACCCAATGAACGTTTTCAAAACTGGCACCTAAGAAAGCCCTTGAAACATATTTTATAAAAATGAACATATTTTTTAGGATTTCGAGAAGGAGAAAACCAAAACCTTGTTTTCCTTTATTTCTCGATTTCTCTTCTCCTTTATTTTCCAAAATTTGAGGTCCGTGAAGCCTTATAGCTTATGCGTAAACAATCAGCCACTCGGGCGACAATAGCTTTATCTTCTACTATGGTCAATCTAGTGGGTTTGTTTGTAGTTGTTTTGAAGGTGACGATAGTGGTTGTCCCACCAACGGCTCCGTTTGAAGTAGCGGCTCCATTCGAAGTGGCGTCTTTCCATAATCCTGTCTCTAAGAGAAAGAGGTGATCATCGACTGCTACTATCATGATTGGCAAAACGTTAGTGGCAAACAGGGTCGAAAAGGCCCTTCCAGTAGTCTACGAGAAGAGGAAGGAGAAACTGGGCGAGCTTTATGGTGACCACTCATCTTTGTCAAACCTCCAAGAATGGGCCCCTAGAGTTAAATGGCTGACCATGGGTGCTCGAGTTATCCTTAAGCCAGAAAACATATATCGATGGGCCTAGGCTGCATTCCTTTCAAGGGACATAGATACAACGGTTGCAGAGTTGGGAAACAATCCTGCCCTAAACTTTCTGTATGTGAGTGGGGCGGTACTGATGAGTGGTTTATTTAACAACAAATAAAGTACTTTTAGATGCAATTATTTGTTAGTTTCAAGTATTTTTGTTAGTTTGATGTATTTTTTGTGTTGTTTTGTAGGAATTACAAATAATTGGGTGAAAAGTTAAAAATTATGTGAAATGAGGTGTTTTGGTTGTAACAGTTTGTCAGTAGTGCAGGAGCAGCAACTTCAAGCCCGATTTTAGACATGCTTCAATCTGATTTTGGAAAACCTCAAAACAGATCAGTTTTATATATATTTATAATATTTCCATATCTTTTTTAATCACCTTAATTAGAGTTTGGATGCAAAAATTATGACCGAAATACAAGCAGGTGTCGGCACTGCCCAAAACGCACTACAGCGGGATTAGGGAAGAAACACCAATGGGGAACACCATTGGAGGTACAAAAATTGCTACAGAGGGATCTTGGATTGAAGTTCATTGGAATTGATTGAATATTTGAAGTTTATCTCCACACAAAAAGTTTTCCCAACCTTTCTCACACCCGAATCTTTATTGAATTTTGTATTTGTGAACATTGTGTTGAACATGTTTGAATCTATGGATTTCTTGAAAATATTAGCCATGGATTTTCCTATGTGGAGCTAGAATTTATATCTACGACTTGACATAATCTCGTTTGAACCATGTTTTCAATATTTTGTTAATTGTTAGTTTTAATTCCATTTTATGTCTCTCTATGTTTAATGTTTTTCATTCATGTGGCCAATGAATTAGATGATTTTAGGTTGTGAATTTTGTGTTTGACCGAGATTTAGTTTGTGACCGAATTTGAGAGTACATAGTTTTAGGTTGTGAGACCGAGAGAAGATCAACACCTAAAATCTCCACCAAGTCATGCTTGCCTTATTAATGCTTCCAATTTATGCTCCCATATGATATCTTGGTTTATTTGAGAACTTGAGATAGGACACTCAAGAGAGGTAATCTCTTGTTCAGACTTAGGTTAAATACAATGTAAGTTTTAATAGATCGAGAGATTATTAAAAATTGGGTAATCTATAAGGTCTGGGCATAACGAATATTCTTACCTAAATACTCTATAGGGATATTAGTATTAAAGTGTTTTCATATTCTCTCACTTGACACTCGAGAAAGGTAGTGAGAGAGCACGAGTGACCTTGATTATTGAATGAATGGAATTGACTAATAATTGCTTAATAGGATGACATGGGAATAAAGAGATGAAATCATGCCGCTAGAACAATTGTGCATAGGAAATCTATATTTTTTATTCTGCTTTTGATTTTTATATTTGTTTTAGCTTTATTTTTAGAAAGATTAAATTTGGTTGCCTATATAAAGTTGTATTACGATAATTGCGGTACTTAGCGACGATTTAAACTAATTCCTATGGATACGACACTCTACTCACTCTATACTATTAAAACTTGACTTGTACACTTGCAGTGTGTAGCAAAATAATTAGCTACCAGGTACGAAATGTGTTTTCCTTGACTTAGTAATTTCTCCATTCTCCATGCTCGAGAAGTAGAGGGGGTCGAGTCCCGACTTGGATCCCTTGAGTGGAAGATAGATAAGGCAATTTCCCAACTAAGAGTGAAGGACCTCTATGTCACAAAGGCGAAATAGGCATCTGTCAAGGCTAGCCAGGAGGTTGAGAGTACGAGACAAGAAGTTATAGATGCATAGCAGGGAGATATTGAGACTATGAAAATGATCTTTTCATTGGTACAATGGCTCTAACAGTCGTCTGAGTCTGAGGGCACAATCCGGGCAAAGCTCAATAACGAAAAGGCCACTCTAAGACATGTTGAGACCATGTTGGTAGATGAGAGGGCCAGCGCTCAGGAGGCCATTAATTGGGCTATCCAAGAGTAGACGCAGTCTGAGAGCTTCAAGAAATAGAGGGGCCTCAAGCTGAAGCATGTGACGAAAGGTTTTGAGAATGCCAATCCCAAGGCACTATAGAAGTACCTAGAGGCTAATTTCTCCAACATTGGTCTATTAGGGTGTCCTTCTCTTGAAGTTATTAAATCAGAGCCTCGGCTTGTAAATCATCCAATTTGACCATTCAACAGGTCTCTATCCTGCTTGAATTTGAAAACGAAATAGCCCAAGTGTCAGTGATGGGTTCATTTGGAAAGAGATCCTCTGACCTAGATGAGGCCCAAGTATTAATTATTATAATTGTAGCTCTCAGTTTTTTAACCTGTGGGGTATGACGCCTTTCTTTTGTGGACGATAGTTTTTGTGAATTTATATTTTGTTTCAAATTTTTATGTTTTGGGTGTAATTAGTCATTTAGGCATTTCTGATAATCATTCGATCGAAACTTTGACACTTTTTTGCCTGACATAGCTCAGTCCGGATTTTTCAGGAGATCATTAAAGTGTCTCGCTTAATTTTCTTCCTATGTGACCCTGTAAACAATAATTATTCGTCAAGAGATCGTTACAGTGTTTTCCTTAATTTGCATCCTAAGCGATCTTCTAAAGAATGATGTTTCGTCAGGAGATCGTTAATATGTCTTTCTTAATTTTCTTCCTAATGGATCCTCTAAATGATAATTGTTCTTCAGGAGATCGTTAAAGTGTATTAAGCAATTTTCTTCCTCTCACTTTTTTTATTTCAACCGGAGCTACTTGGGTTTGCTACATATCTTGGCAAGTTGCCAAGAATCAGGTCACAACGTAGATCCAGGTTAAGAAGATTCTAAGAATCAAACCTATTGCAGGTAAAGATAGTTGTGTTTATTAGTAGGGATCATGCTCTAGTCAAATGGATAAAGTATCTTGCCTAAGCATTAGCTAGTTTAAGATTGATCATTTATCTTGATTGGTAGTCTAATTAAGTTTTTGAATTACATTGTTCCGTTTTAGGCTATTCGGTGCTAAAAATTACTTAATTCTAAGAAGATATAGTTGAATCCTAGCAAGGTCATTTTTTTAAGAACACTCTACTACACCCCAATGTTTTACAGTAATGGCCTATTATCAAGACACAAATTATGTGAGGTCGACTCCTTGTCTAACTTCTGAGTTGGTTTGAAACCAATACCAAAGGCGGACAATGGTACAGTGACAAGTGAGATAAATTATCCAGATTACATGTCTGGGGATTGCTTTCTAGCTTACTAAAGCTTCCAGATAAGGTGTATGCGTGTAAGTGTTATACTGATAAAGATCTATTGATGCAACGCGATATGCAAGATGCTATTGGTTTTTTGCTTGAAGTATGATGCCTAAGTTTCCTCATGTGTATAAAGGTTATGCATACCTGAGTGATATGTGATGCATAGTGCTTGTGTAGTACTTTGGTATTGACTTATGTATTGTATGATTTTATGATGCCCAAATATTTTATCTAGAATGTTTTCTTAGGGAATGTGTCATATGTCTAAAGATGCTAGTTTTCTCCTAGAATGTTTGCACTAGGTGTCTTTTGCTATTAACCATTTTCTCTGGTTATTTCCATTCCATTTATGATACCAAAAGATGATCGATGCTTCTGAGAGGCTTCCTGCTCCTTTACTTCTGTTTACGTTACAACTTAAATTTTGAATGGGCTTTCTTCTCTGAACTGTCTCTAGGTTTTGGTTACAAGATGAAAAAGTTTAGACAAGAATAGCAAAGGGTTAGAGTCTTGCTTGGCTAAGATCAGGATTTCCCAAAATTAGAGCATCTGGTTTAGAAGTGGGATCATTTGTTAATCTGGATCGGGGTTTGAATGATTTTTGGATGAGTTTTAGGAAAAGGTTAGAATGAATAGCTAATTCAAATGTTCAATCTTCACAATGATTGTCACGATTTTTTGCATCGGATTAATTAAAATTATGATAAAGGGAAGTTTGGTAGTAATTTAGACCAAATATCCATAGTTATTAGTCGAAGAGGTTGTTTACTTTCAATTCCATTAAGTTTTGATAATTGATATTATCTAAAATTGTTATCAAGATTACCCAGGCCTTGTATGCTACTCGAGGTTTCTTCAACGGCTTTGCTTCACTTCTTCTATATTGAACTGAGGGCAAACAGAATGGGCATTCCCGAGATGACTCAGAGAAGGGAGAAAAGAAGTGATGGAGAAACGAGTGTTAGTTAATGATGACTAACAAATGTTATTTAATCCTAGTAGTATTGAGAGAATTTTCTTTTATCATATATATTCTTCTGCTTCACTCTAGGAAGTAAGGAGTCACACTTTCTATATAATCCATGTAGCGAGCGTAATTCACCAAATTTTCTTTCACTGGGTGTTAAGACACCCCTACGACTTAATACTCAGATTGTATGGAGAGCGTGATTCACCTAATTGTTTTCGTGTGACCACTCAATGTTTAAAAACATTTTGGGACCAGTCTTGATTTCATTATTTTCTCTTAACACATTTTTTTAGGATTTTTTACATTTTTAGAGAATTATAACATTTTTTTAGTCAGTCTCGAGTTCTTTGTTGATTTCACTCTTATCTGGGCTACTTCCATTATTGTCTACTATCTTGGAGAATTCTTTTTGTCTTCTCCCATTTTTGATTATTTTTAATCTCACAACGTTTATCCAACCTTTTATTTTAAGTAGGTTTCCACATGCTTTCGGATTAGTTATTGTTGGGTAAAATCTTCATTTATATGAGTTTACCCTCTTTTGTTCGTTTGTTCGACCTTTCAAGAACTTTTCTCTGGCGAGGTCAAGTTCTAAGACTTTATCTATTATACATCGCATCATGAATCTTCCATATGTTTATACCTTTTATTCTGGTTGAGGAGGTCTTTGCTAATCTTCTGTGGTTCCTCGGACATTCTCGGGTTGGAACATATGTAACGATTCCACATCAGGGCTCTTAGGTTTTCTTTCTAACGTTCTCCGATTTTTTGTCAATATCTAACCATTGTTTGGTTGAAACAAGACATTTATTTTAACCTTTTCCTTTAGATGATGGTGTAATTTAGTATTGAAATTATGTTATCATTATTTTGATTATTCGCAGTGTGTGAATTACGATAAGAAAATTAATTTATGAAAGTTAGAGTACGAAGACTTGAGTCAACCTTAGCTAAAATAAGCTTGCAATTAGTGATTTGTAAATATAGTACATATGTATATAAGATAATACCTAGTTTATTATAAAGTACTTTAAGTAACTAAAGGAAACAAAGATATAGATGTTTTTCCCCTATTCTTTGATGGTAAGATATTCTCCTAAGATACTTATGATCCCTATCTACATTAGATCCTCGATACAGTTCTTGAGATCCTCGCACAGATTATTATGATGACCAGTCCCTCCATAGTAGTACAGACAAAAAGTGTAAGGGTTAAACCTCGGATCCTGAGGGTTTCCTTGGCTAGGGGGAATATGCGCTAACAACTTATTTTTTAAACACTAGTAGTAGATTTAAGAGAGTGGAACAGGGAATGAAGTGAACTAGCTCTTCTCTTTAGGTGTCTGGGTAGGCTTGAAGCTTGATGAGGCAATTGAATTGGTATCTATAATTGACTGCGATTTTGAGGAGAATTGTTTGGATATGGAGAAGAGATGAAAAGTTAGTTCTCTGTGTGGATAAAGGTCCACATGACCTGTTTGATCTCATTAATAGATTGGTTCATGTAGTCCATTTGCTTTCATATCTTGGAAATATCTCCTTGGACTACATTTTCCTTAGGTTCAAGGTTTTTCTCCCAGCTAAGGAAGTCTCGACTTTTGGCAGTGGCACCAATGACATCTTCCTGCTCAGCAAGCCTATTGTGATTTTCATTAGCAATTCTATTTCCATGATGGAGCCTCTCAATTTGTAATTCATCCCAACATTTTATTATGCTAAGGGTATTTCCAGGGGACAGTAATTGGTCCTCTTCTAGGAATAACAAGGTTCGGTTCATTTGGCTAAGCATTTGTTTCAGGGAGATATTATCTTCTCGTATCGTTAAAATTTTGGAGTCGTTTTAATTACTTCCAACAAAGGGAAGGATCAAGTCCATTTTATGATCTTGTGAGCGGATCTTGAATATCTTTTAGCAAAAGTCACCTAAAGCAAATTTTTCTAGATTTATGATCGAAACAGCATTTGTGTGATTTTATACCCCTAAACTTAGGTTTGTTAATCGTTCGAATAGTGTAAATTATTATAAATAAAATTATTATAGTTATTTTTGTATGTTTATTAAAATAAATCAAAACAGCATTAAGATGGGACAAATCGGATTAAAAATGAATAAACCATGGTAAGTCGAACGAAAACTGAAGAAAAACTAAAGATACTGGAACAAATCGTTCGATCCCTTAACAATATCAAAAATTGATTTATTTTATATGATTTTGCACGTTATTGAAAAACGAACAAAATGACGTTGAGTTGGTAGTGAATTGGATAAAAAATTAGCAAACTGCGGTAAATCGAACAAAAGATGAACAAATGGGACTACTACAGTATCTAGTCCACAACAGTACTGAGTTCGCTACAATACTGCTTCCCTACTTGGCCACTCGTACCCCTACCTTTTTGGCCCTTGTGCTTAACCACACATGTACACACTAATATTTTATTTTTTTAATTATTGTAGAGAAGATGAAGATTAAATTCTTGAGGGTATAAAGTGTAAAATGTTGTTTTTGAGGATTGTTCCAAGAAAATACCGTTTTATACAATGATGAGTTGCTAACTTCTTTCAATCAGGTTAGGATTATGGTATTGTATTATTGAAATTATTTAATATTATATTATTAATTTAATTTTGGATTTGTTTAAACAATTATGAGATGATGAAATTTTGATTCTAAATTCAATTGTTTCGTTAAATTTAAAATGTGGCATCTAAAATTAATCATCACATAATAGTATTCAAAAATATTTATTACTAAACTTGATGGTCTATGCCTCCATTTTAATTCACCCTAGATTAGAATAATGTAGGAATTAAATATTGTCGATAGCTCATGCTTGATGAATGATAAATCCTATTTTTCTTAGCGTTTCACCCAAAGGCTAGGAATGCTCATTTACACAAATCTAAGTTAAAGGAAAAAAAATATGAAAACGACATAATTTTTGAAATACAAAACCCACAATTCCTAACCTAATTCCATATTTTTCTTATACTAAGATTGAGAATGAAATCATGTGTAATTAACTGAGTTTTGTGTTGTGTTGATTCCAAACAAATTACAATTCAACTTTCACGGTTTTTCAATTAAATAAATAATTTTATCTTTCATATCATGTATCATTGATTGTTATGGATTACTTAATGATTGGATCTTTATTAAACAAGTAACATATTTTGATTTTGAGTTTTCCATTAAATTGTATACACATAATACTTAAGAATTATTATTTTTTAAAGATCTAGAAAAACCAATTTGATATTTACATCAAGCGTAATTTCTAAATTCTTAAGAGGATAGTAAGATTTATCACCCTATTATCACTCAAAATTTGGAGTCAACATAATAATAGAACTAATTAATTATATATCGGTAGATTCAGAAATCCTAGTATTTTGTTTCCGTATTAAATCTAGTTAAAGTAATTATTTTATAGTTTATTCAAAAAAAAAATTCATTTTTTTAATCATAAAACAAAAATCATCTTCAACTAGATTATACGTAAATCGATTTGGACAGATTATATATTTTCCTTCCGATAGGAATCCTTGTGGGATCGACCTCACTTTCGTTAATCTATGCTACATCTAACTCATGCGCTTGCGAGTAATAAATATAAATTTTAAAATAGGACAAAACATAGTTTCTATGCACAACAATTTATTAAGTGATTAACAACATAGGCTTCTAATAAAATACTTTTAAGGATACAAATTATCCTAACTTTAATCATGATTATATTCTTAACTATGTGTGAGTGTGTCTACCCGATGATTATATTCGTGCTATATGTATACAATCCTAAGGAGATGTAGCTCTAGCAAGCAATTCTCATATATGTTCTAGTTAGACCATGGCTTGGACATGGTTTTATAGGACCAAGATAACTTGCAATTTTTGGATTATTTTTTACTTCGAAGATATAGTTATCTAGGGTTATGACATGATTGACTTTTTATCCTCTTAGTGTAAATAATTTTCTCTTAGGACTAAATGATTGACTTCTATTCCTCAAAAAGCATCATCACTCCTAGAACTAAATGACAGACTTGCCCCTTTCTACCTCGAAACATAGATTATTGTCCTGACGACATAATTGTAATTTTTTCTTCCTCAAGACATGGATCATTTCTCCTAGGACCTATTTATTTTCTAAAACATGGATGACCTAATAACAGGATCTGTCATTTTATTCATCTAAAGGTCGATTATTACTCCTAGGACTCAATGAAGGGTTTATGACACCTTCGATTTCATGGTGTCTTAGAGAGAGTGAATCTATTTTGACAATCTAACTGGTAAACCTCGTGTTGGCTTCTTATCATAATAGGTTTTGACTTACTTAAGATATTTTGGACCTGAAACAAAATGTCTTCCCTATGGTTCGTAAACCCTACTATATAGGTTTTGTGAGAAATGACACTATACTTAGGACATGTCATGAAAATCATAGGGGAATGTGACCCGACGTATGGTTATTATTGGATCACGTAGTCTTAATTCAACTGTGTGATGCCACTGTCTTATGCCTCAGTAAGATTGGCGTATTTTTGCTCAATCGAAGAAGATTGTTTCACGTTGTATTAGTAGAAGAACTTTAGACAACTTTGTTGGGAAAACACTTATTATTTTTGACTTATCAAGGTGTAATTTTCATGTATTATGTAAAGGCAAATGTATTTGTGATTTTATTAGAATAAGTTTTAAGTACATTATCATGGATGAAATGGGCATTGATGATTTAATGTTTGTATATTGAGGTTATTATATTAAGTAAAGCAAGGATTCTTGTTCTTTCCTATAGCTTGATCCTTTTTTCAAATTTGAAAATATTTTTGACGTTGACAGAGCTAGCAGTGCATGGGATAGAACAAAAAATTATTACACTGACTATTATGCCCCTATTCATCCTAGATTTTTTTATTTTTTTTCTCCTACCTAGTATGACAATTATGTAAATAATTGTATAGAAGATAAAAACAAAATCTCTATTTAAGATAAGTGTCCTAAGTACAACAGGGTTTTGCTTATCCTTTATTATCGGCTCATTATATGTGATTTTAGATTTTCTTCTAGCACATCCTAGAAAGCTTCAGTTCCTAACCGTTTAAACCTCCGCCATCCTCCTGGGGGAACATCCATCGTTGGTTGGTGGTCCGAGTGAGGTGGGTTCCCTAGCCGAATCCCGAGGGAGAAACCCACCCGGCCTTGCTTCTACTAACTTTTCTTTCTATCCTCAAGGTTTTGGAGCTTAAATCAGTATTATGACCTCCCCGACTTTAGCCCCTACTGCAAGCCTCTCTATCCCTAGGAGGGTTACTAAGGTTTTTCATCATGATATGCAATCCCAAGTGAGTGCTCGTCCATTGGAATGAATATACAGGAATGAAATGCTGGAATTTAAAGACAATAACTTAAATGCAGTATTAAAATATAGTAAACATATGCATGCTAGTATAAACAAGATATGTAAAAATAAAGTTTAATTCTTAAAAAAAAAAAAATTATATGTTTATTTATTATTTTTTTATTATTTTTTACTTTTTATTTTATTATTTATTACTATTTATTATTTTGGAAAGAAAATTATTTTTGTTTAAAAAATCAAGGACATATTTCTTGGGTTTTATGTAACTGTGAATAATGATTTAAACTCTAACTACGCTTAACCCTCTATAGTCCCCAGCGAAGTCTCCAGTTGACGTACTCTGGATTTTGATAGGGAAAGAAGTGGAGATCGGAAGAAGAGGAAACAAGTTTCATTCATCCCTCTCGTTGTCCTCCAAATCCGTTCATTTTGAAAATATTTTTTCAAGGGCTTTCCAATGCATTGGTTTTTAAAAACTTCTTGGGCCGGGATTTTATGTTGAAAACGGAGTCACCATCTAGCATGGGGTTAAATGGTGTGCTAGGTCACCAGAATTTCAAAAAATCATTTTTGTTTTTAGAAACGACTCATCTTTTGACTCGTAAAGGTCTTGCACGAGAGCTTTTCTTCAAGTTCGGGGGTCGGTTATCTTTTCATGCATTTTATGTGATATAAAGCTGGTGAAGGTTTAACTATCTATCATACAACTACAAATAATGCAGATTGAAAAATAAAAATATTTTTTGTATTTTTTTTATGTAACCAAAGCAGTAAACAACACTAATCTTGACAGCGACAACCCAATAGCAGTATATAAGGTACAAAAATATAAATGACCGAACCTTATAAAGGCTTCCTACATATTCCCATTTACATAGGGAATCAGGTCGACATGTAGTTCTAACATGCAAGTTATATGAAATGAAATGTTCTTTTATTTTTTAACTTTACAAAGGTTTCCTACATATCCTGGTAAACACAGGAAATCAGGTCGACATGTAGTTCCAGCATGCAAACTAGACTAAATTATTTAGATATGTAACCAAACCTGTACGTAGGTTGCCTACGTATGTCAGACTAATGAGAATTAGGTCATCATGTAGTTCGTTCATGTAAGATGATTGTTGATTGGTTTTCATTGATTTTAATTATTACACAAATCATGATTCACAACTTAATATATAAATAGTCTCTTTAATTATGTCATGAACACCGTAAGCGACCTCTTTCGTTTGTATAATTTAGTGTTTGATTTTGGGTTGTTAGTTAAAAAAGAAATATATATATATATATGTGTGTGTGTGTGTGTGTGTGTGTGTGTGTGTGTGTGTGTGTGTGTGTGTGTGTGTATGCCAATCCTAATCATAAATAAGAAAAATGGGAACGTTCCTGAAGAAGGTGCATACTTATCCCTGAAGAAATAGAGGTCCTCCCTTTATCCCGCATTTTTAACCATAAGGGTTTGTTGGTGTAGTACATATATATGTGTGTGTATGTGTGTGTAAGTGTATGTTTGTATGTATATATATATACACTAGTGTATAACCCGTGCCTGAAGGCACGGGCGTAAAACTTACATCATCATTTAGGACAATTATATCAATTTGTTTTGCTATCATATGAACTTAGCCTGAAAATATCCACTTACAGAAAATAATTCAGAATAATTATTTTTACAACCCAATTAGAAGAAATTATCTACATACAATAAGAACTCAACTACATAGTACCAATTAACCAGATGGAAAAATTAAAATAGAACTCACCTACACAGTACCAATTAACTAGATGGAAAAATTAAAATCAAATTGTTGTACATAACAATAGTTAATTACAACATGGAAATGCTATTGAAATCAATATGCAAATACACAATCAAAACTCAAGAACTATTAATCCACATATAATAGTGAAAAGATAAATGCACGTCGTCAAATGTCTGTAGCACCTAGACAAAAATAAGGGTTGAGTTTCTTATGCAATCCTATTAAAACAATTTTCTTCAAGTGAACCCATTAAAACACTAAGCAACAAATTTTTTTTTGCTATATCAATGAACGAAAATAGCAAGCAAATTTTTCTATATCAGTGATAATCAAAAACATGAAAAATTAAGGAATCGAATATACCTTTCCGCAACAGAGAATAGGGCATTGGAATGGAAGGGCGTTCCGAAAACAGTAACTAATATTGAACATCAACAACAACTAACAATTAATACTAACAATTAAGAGAGTTTCCAATCGATTTGTTTTTTATGTTTCATAGTTCATACACCCTAAAAGAAATTAAAATACAAAAAAAAAAAAAAAAAAAAAAAAATTACACAAAAAAAAAATTAAATGCTTACAATACAATTTCGTTTGGAGAAATATTTAAAAATTAAAAATATATATATATTGAAAGACAATGACATTTTTGGTCCCTGATAAATGCAATTGGTGTTCGATAGGACCACATTTGAAAATAGACACACGGACCCCTCACATCTCAATTTTACTCTAATTACTATTCAGTTAAGATCAATCGTTATCATCAAAAGACATTTTGGTAATTTCATGTTCAAATCCGCTTTTTACTACTTAACTTATATAGATTAATTACACTTTGAAACCTCATTATTTTTTAATACCCGCCCCAAGCCACCCAAATATGTCTTTTTGCCATATTTAGCTGTATTTTTCATTTTACTTTTTCTGGGGAGGGTGGGGGCAAAAAAAACGATGTATCTCACTACTGCAATCTCTTGCGAAGCATTTAACACAGATATGCCTCTGTTCCAAAAGGACTGATTCCCATATACTTGCACATATTCACTAACCGAGGCCTGATCACATAAAAACCCGAACATTGAATAATGTTGAAAAATAAGGTGCATAAGTAAACAAAAATTAGGGTGCACTGTCAAATCAAATATCAAATAAGACAAAAAACAATGGTAGCAATTGCAACCTGCTGATGTTATCTAGTGTTAGCTCATCATTGAACAATTTATCAAATCCTAAGATTTCCTCATTTGAGACACCACCTCCTATCCTAACCTGTCAAAATCCAGTTTTGAGTATTAAATTCTAATATGTAGTAAATAAATAATATAACAGCAAAGTTCAGTGTAAATGTGAAGTGACCCTGTTCAAGAATTTATCAAGATCTTCTGTTGTTTTCTTAATTCCTCCACTCTGCGAGTTCTACACTTCCTTTGCCATTTCTTTAACAGTCTCCTGAAGAAACTTTATATATCCTATACGCGCATTCAGCCTTCTTACCGAAGCTTCCTACAATTCAAACTTTGAAGTGAAGCATTCCACATAAAAAAATATATATATTTGAAAGAGGTCAGAGATGAGTACACCTATGGATTTGTGTGCATGCAAGAACAAAAAAAAGGTACACGACAATGAACAGGGAACTTACTAATGGCAAAAAAAGAGTGAAACCTTAAATGGTGTTGCTATAAAAGTAAACAATAGAGATAAAAAAATACAGAAAAAACAGAAAGAGTTTTTATAACTCAATACATTAAATAGTGATCTATGATAAAGGATTCCAATAAAATTAAAAAAAAAAAAAAAAAAAAAAGCTTAACCAAGAATTTGAACTATGGTTAATACACAAACGCATGATTAAATAAGTCTGAAAGCCAATCATAGTTAGCCCGCTAAAATCTATTACTCAAGTTTATGGCATGCCAATCCATTATTCGCAGAACAGGAACAGAAATAGAAATAGGGAATAGAACAGAACAAATGCAAACTTAACCTGATTTGAGTATGCATGAATTAAACCCGTGCCTGAAGGAAAGCATAACACAATCTCAATTATTCATTAATCGATTGACGAATCGAATAAGAATATTGTAAGCAAATGCAATCGAATTTATAGACCAAAAACACTAATTAAACTAAGTCGAAGGAAAAACCAAAATTTAATCGAATTCATAAACATAATCTACGTTGAAACCTAAAATTTAAACTGTAGAAAGAGAAATCACACACACACTGAACAGAGTAGAGAAGAGAGAGAAAAAGAACCTGGATCGAAGGCCATGGCTTGCAAAAGAGATCGGGCTAAGGGGTGAGATGTTGAATATGGAGGGTTCCATCACAAAATGCCAAATACGATGAAAATCACAAACCACATACAATATATTTTCAGCTATTTGCAAATAAAACGTCATTTTAGTCAACAATTTACGCATTAGCTTTCCCCCGATTAAGCATTACCACAAAGCACAATACTTAATTGACGATGACGATTTAAAGGTAACAAAGCAGTATGAATCCATCCTACAAATTGAGTATCCATTAAAACCAAACAAATAATATACACCAACACACATATTGATACACCAATAATGCAAATTTGAAGAGAGAGAGAAAGAGTACTTGGAGTTGGTGACATCGATGAAGAGGGAAAGAGATGATCCCTGACCATATTTCGCCACCATCCCATGGGCACTCGCCACCTCCACCCTGAGCTTGAAGACGTTCATCATCTGTACACAAGGGGAAAAATTTAGAAGTAAAAATTTGAAGGAGAAAATGAAGAATACGGTTATGTTTCAGATTTTTACATGCGTTCATTTTCAATTGCAATTCGGAAGCTCTAATTCGCATTAAAACAAACGCTACCTAAGTGGTTTTTGGAGGAACAAAAATAGAAATTGAAGATCAAAAACACTAAACAAATACAACCTTAGCACTTCTATCCCAGATTTTAGTTTGTATTCCTAGTTCTTTAATAACAGAAACAAAAGCATTGTAACAAAAAAGGGGAAAAAAATATGTTCGTGGATTCGGAACTTAGGGTAGAGGTTAGTTAAACATACCTAAAAAGGGGTCCGTTAATCAGGAAATGACACTGCTTCAGCTCAAGGGGATCACTGTCCAAGAATCAATTGGAGATTCTAAAAGTGAAAAAGAAATATATCAGAAACAAAATCAAAGAAATATGCAATCGAAGAAACAATTGAAATTGAAATCCAAATCAAATAGTTTAAATTGAAAGTTCTCAGAGTAAAAAATGAAAGGATGGAGAACTATAACAGATCCGAATTCAGGGGAAAAAAGGGCGAGAAAAATAAAAACCTAGATCCAAGCCACTGACGACTGGTGAAGGGAGACCAATCGTTGTTAGATCTAGGAAATCAAATTTAGATTTAGCCAAAATAAACACAGAGCGAGGGCTTACCAGGTCGGGGTCCCATAGATAGAGATGGTCTTCCAAAAATCTGCGACGTCTGGAGCGAGGACCGTGAGCGATTTGGAGGAGTTGACTATCAGTGGAGTTGTGTCATTAGATTTGGACGAGAGCTAAGCCACCATCATCGTCTGGAGGAAGAGAGAAGTCGTCGAGAGGGAGAAAGAAAAATCTGCCACCGTTGCGAGTAAAAGATGACGGCGTGGATGGCGAGGTGATGACATCGCGACAAAATGGAACGGAGGTGGCAGTGGCAATGGCGGTGGCGAGGGGATGGCGTAGAAGGCTGAGAGGGAGTGGATTATGAGAGACTGAGAATGAGAGGAGATGAAGGCAACGGCGATGGCGATTGTCGGAAGTGGAGAGGGTATTGACGGCGAAAGATGATTGAAGAGAGAGAGCATGAGGGAGGGAGAGAGAAAGACGAACCCTAATTTCTCTGGTAGCCGTGAGAGAGAGACAACCCTAATTTTAATTTTAATATTTATATGTAGGTTTATTTTGATCTAACGGCTATCAATATCCAGAGACATCTAACGGCTGTAAATGTAAATGACCTGATTTATTATATATGTGTGTGTGTATGTGTGTATGTGTGTGTGTGTGTGTGTGTGTGTGTGTGAGTGTGTGTGTTTGTATGTGTGTATAAGGTGATAGACCACTAGCCTGAAGACTTAGTGCTAGGCTATGATCTTGATGTTTATCATAAATGAAATCAATTGTTAATAGTTACATGGTTAGATTAACAGTTAGTATGAGTTCAGTTTGAAAGGTTCATAAAAGAATCGTAGAGATTGTGCACAACTCATGGTGTTATAGATGTTTTGTTTGGATTCCCACATGTTCTTAGATGATTTGGATCCTCATATGTTCTTAACATGTTCTTGGATGTTCTTGATGTTTGATAGGTGTGATTTATCTATTTATTCCCAAAGTTTTGTTAGTTTTAGAGTATTTTTAAAGCTTTTTTATATGTTTTAATATATTTTTATTCTTTTTGGTATAAATCAGGTATGTGGGGCAAAAAGGGATGAAAAATGATCAATAACGATCATATTGGATTAAAAACGGTGGAATAACGATGGGAAAACAAGCATGGAGGCAATGTTTAGAACAGCAGCCCACTGCCGCAGCATCCAGACCACCGCCCCAGCGATGAATATAAAGAAATGGGCCTAAAGTTGAAATAAACTCACCACTACAGTGGTGATATCCACTGCCATGGCGGTGAAACGACAGAGAGGTTCCAAATTCCACCATTGTCTCTACCACTGCGGCGAAGATTAAACCGACATATTCACCACCGCAGCGGTTACTCTGCACGCAGAATTAGATATTTTTTGATATTTTAAGCCCTATAAATCTCTTCCTCTCCTCCACTCTTCCAATTTTAATACTCCATACCACCCTTGGGATATACTTAAGGTTAGGTTGAGAGATTTTTGAGGGAGAGCTCACAACTCGAATGAGGAGAAGAAGGAGATGGAATTCTGGAACGATTCAAACTCCAAATCCTCGGATATAAGCTAAGTTTCTTCATTCTTCTTTTATTTCCTTAACGTTGGTAGTTGTTAAGCATGTTTAACTCATTATTTATTGTATATATGGTTACGACTATTAGATAAATGTGGATTGTTTAGGGATTAACAATATATTTATAAATATGTGGTTATTTTTTTATTTCAATGTTTCGTTTATGGTTGTTCTTCGCTATTTTGATTGTGTTTGTCGTTATTCTATGCATATAAGCTTGTTTAGATATATTCAGAATATGGGGTTTGACACTCGGGAGAAGTAATCTCGAATTAGGATTAGGGTAAACACAACGCGAAGATCTAATAACCCGGGAGAGAGTTGGAGAGTGTGCAATCAATGCTGTTGGGGCGAGACTTACGTGACTTAGGGTCATTAAGACGTTGAGGGGGACTTCTTCCTTGACCCAAAGTCATGTATTCACTGGTTTTACACTCGGGAGAGGTGGCGAGTGAGTTTATTAACCGAGATTGTCAGATAGGTCGAACGCCGTTAACGTAAACTAAAACGAAACCAAATACGTTTTTATAAACAAAGTTAATCCCTAGGCAATATTTTTCCTAAACATCTCATATTCGTATTAGTATAGTTTAATTAGTATTTAGTATTAGTATTAATTAATTATAAACACATTTTTTTCACCTAGATAAAATTAGGTTATGATAATCGCGGTACTCGATAATAATCTCAACCATTCCCTGTGGACACGATACCCTTACTCACCCCATCTATACTGAAACTTGACCTGTACACTTGCAGTGAAAGTGGCGTGCATTAATTACGTTCTACCAATGTTCTTGAAATGATTTTGTATGATTTGGACATGGTTTGATGAATATAACATAAATTTAACATTTTTTTAGTTGATTTTGGGTTATATGTGTTATATACAAGAAATTAAAGAATGGATACTAGATGATTATGATATGTACAAGCAAAATATAGAAATTTAATACAAAATTATAGACATTCAAGAAACATACCTAGTTTAGGGGAGTGGTCTTTCCTTAAACAAATACCTTCATCTCCTTTTTGATCTTCTTGGCTTGAACTCGATTAGTTGTCGTCAACTTCTTGAGTTCTTACTGCAAGAACCTCAAGAACTCCCTCTAAGATAGAATTTCAATAGAATAAAAAGGTGTTATTAACGAGGAATGGTTGGAAACCCTAGGACGTAAGAGCACTACCCAGGTTTTGAGAGAGAAAGTCTAGGTTCTAACTCTTGAAAAAGGAAATCACAGCCCCAATATTTATAGGCCAGAGGGCCTATGCGTTGGTCCATGAGAAGGCCATACTAGACCCTTTCTTAGGGTTTGTTTAGCCTAGGGGTCATGTTCTATTATCTTGATCCTAAATTGTCTTATACAAATTTGGAAAATTGTGTAAGATTCTCACAGATTTGGTAGTGATTACCAAATCTTTGGAAGATTCTAGAAATCATTGGCAATCAATAATAATGATTGGAAATCATTAGTAACGATTGAAAATCATTGGAAATCATTACACAATATTCAATGTGGTTGGTTGCACATGGGTGCATTAATGGCAAGAAGTGAAACTTTCGGCTCAATTTAGGGGCTAAGTATCGATTAGTTTCAAAATTTAAGTTTGGTTGCTATTAATTTTTCTAAGGTTCAATGCATATGATATTGATGAGTAATTTTTCATTTAATTCTTGATTGTGACCCTTGATTTGATGGGATTTGATTCGGTTGGAATTGAATCGAATCGGCTTAGTTTGCTTGTAACCGATAGTTACATTTCATGGGTTTTAATTAACCCTAACAAATTTTGAGCAGAATATCTTGATACTTTGAATCCACCCAATCCATGTCATCCCAAGCATTAAATTCTTGGTGTGATAGGAATTTAATGATCATTAAATTCCTTGGTTAGGTGGCAAACTGGATTGGTTTGGTTTCGATAACAGGTAGTCACATTTCAAGAATTTCGGTTAACCCTAAGATATTTTGATCAAAATAACTTAATTCCATGAATATGTCCTATCCATGTCATCCCAAGCATTCAATTATTGATGGGATGATCATTTAAGGCTCATTAAATGCCTTTCTTAGGTGGCTAACCGAATCAATTTGGTTTTGATAATGGTTAGTTACCTCCTAAGTAACTTAGTTCATTCCCTAGATATTTTGCATTGAATATCCTAAGAGTGTTTTAGTAATTTTAAAGATAATTTGTGAGTCATTAAATTATGGGCCGGGCCCTTGATTTAATGGGCCTTGATGAATAATCAAGATGGTTTTTTTTTTTTTTTTTGTCGATTTTAAACTGAGTCTTAATCCTTGGTTACGTTGTGTAACTTAGACTTGTCATGAAATTTCCATGTTTTGATTTAGGTCTTTTGTATTTGTTTTAATGATATTAGTACTTTAAAAAATAATTTAAACAAGTATTTTTGGTGTCGAATAGATAAAACCTGTGACAATAAATGTTTCAAGGGTTAAAGTAGGTAACCGAGGTAATTTGGTGAAATTTCCTATAATTAAAGGGTAGAAAGTACTCTTTTTTCATATTAGAAGTGATTTAATGAAAAGCAACCTTTAATAATGTCATCTTAGTCCCCCTTTAATTTTAGGAATTTCGAGGTTGACCCAAAATTTTTACTTTATCAAATTTAGTAAAATTCAATAGTTTTTATGTTTTCTTATGTTTTAATGGTTTTTATGTATTATCCTGTGTGATCCAAAGTATAAATTCATTCCCTTTAAACCAATGTTTAAAAGTTTATCTAAACTTGTGCTTCCGTCTCGACACTGATTGGCCGGGACAAAATGCGATGTCTACAACGTTTTTCATATGAATGTGGAAAACCATGTTTTAAGTGTAACAAAAAAGTAAAAAGTCTTATAAATGACACTTATTTACGAACAAAACACTTATTCATGAAAATATTTTACAAAGACAAAAAGGGAAAAAAATTAAGAGTAAAACACCATATATTTTCATGTTGAAAACTCTTTTTTTAGTTTTTTATTTTTATTTCTTTTTTGATAATTTAAGACAAGGTAAGAACAAACATGTCATAAATGGTAAGTGGATATGCACATTTGATTTGATCAAGAACACTCCATTCAAACTCATTTGCTTAGGCAAGTTTAATGTTAAGGTTTACTTTGTTAGTCTAAAATAAAAGAAAATATATAGTATAATTGTTTGTCCTACTCGTAACTAAGAAGACGGAAACATTTCAGAAGAAGGTGCACACTTATCCCCAAAGGAATAGACATCTTCTCTTTACTCTATCTTTTAGCCATAAGGGTCTAGATAGAGAAATGTATAAGTGATGTCAATCCATGATTTGAGACCTAGGCCCAGTCCATGATATAGGCTTATATATATAAGGGTGCCAATATACAATCCTAAGACGTAGGTCCAGGTTATCATCTAGGATAGTGGTTAGAAGTTACTAGTTAGTAGTCCATCATCAGTGGTTTATTTTGAGTTCATTGGAGTTTAGTTTCATGTCTTCTTGACAAAGCCAAAGATGATATGCATATACCATTGTGTTCTTGATGATCTTGACACAAAATAAATTATTTAGACTGTGTACATGATCTAAGACACTAAAAAACAAATAAAAGAAGACTATGTACAAACAATATTAGGGCACTAAACAAACAAAATTAAAGAGGAGTTTAAGAGAACTTACCTAACTTAGGGGAGTGGTCTTTCCCTAAGTATTTTTCTTTCTTCTCCTTCTTCAATATATTTTTCCTTTTGCTTGGTTGTTCTTGAATAACTTCTTGAACTTTTGTTAAAAGAGTATGAAGAACAAGTTTTAGGAGTCTTTTTCGAAGGATTTACATATGTTTAAGGGGTATAAAGCTTAAGGAATCCAAAACCTCAAGAGAACATTTCGAGCCTAGAGAGAGAAAATGTTTGGCCAAGGATGCTATGAAATGAAAATAGGCAACGGCATACCTACGCATGGAAAAGTGCACAAACATGGCCAGCCTATTTTCAGTGGCCATTTAATGCCATTAATGGATAGAACCTTTGGCACATGAACAAGATCTTCCTAGATTGTATAGATAATAATGGAGATTTTATAATGATCAACCAAATATTGTAAAAAAATTCCATTAAATGCCCATTTAATGCTCCCATAAATGCATGTTAAATGTTAATCTCTTAGGTAATGATCAAGATTTACCTACCATGTGTAGGTAACGAGGGAGATTTTGTAATGATGCACAAAATATTGCCAAAATCTTGTCATTAAATGCCCTCATTTAATGTTATTTAATGCATGTTTAACACATGATTTGAAGGGTATTGAATGCTTGACATAATGGGAACTAGTTCTCTTAGCTTTGTAAGCACTAGTTACTCTAGCTAACTAACTTTCATCATGAGTTTTTGCTAAAAAATCTTGCAAAACGATTTTCTCTTAAATTCCATTTAATGCCATGTTTAACAATCATGGAAGTTAATTTAGTTAACATTAGACTATGTTAAGGTACTAGTTACTTTACGTAACTAAGTTTCAAGGTGGAATTTTACCCAAGAATCTTGTCAAGATATTTCCTCTTAAATGCATCATTAAATGCTTGAATTAAATACTCACTTGCTTAGGGTATTGGAAGAATCCTATAATTTTTCTAAGCTTAGGAGGGTGTCTCTTTACTAATCTTGGTATCTTGGGCACAACTTTGGCTAATCTAGACTTTTTTGCTTGATTTAGGAGATTAGTACTTTAAATCAGAAAACTAAATAACTGTTTCTCATTGTCAATTAGACAAAATTGGTGAAAATAAATGTTTTAGAGGTTAAAATGAAAAATAAATGTAGTTGGTGAAATTTCCTTAAATGAAAGGGTAGAAACTAGTTTAATCATATTAAAAGTGATATTCAAGAAAAATCTACTTTCAATATTGTCATTTTATTCCCCATTAACTTTAAGAATTTAGAAATTGACCCAAAACTTTTATTCATACCAAATTCTGATTGAATTGATGATTTTATATTTTCTTGTGTTTTTTATCCTTTTTCCAGTATCAAAGGTAATCTTAGGTGAAAATTCGCTCCCTTTAAACCTCAATTTAAAATTAATCTAAATTTTCATTTTAGACCTGATGCTTTCAAAACATAAATGTGCAGGACAAAAGGAGGTTTCTACAGCACCTCAATGTCAGCCTCTCTGCTCGGCATTTCTACACCAAGGGAATTTCTTCCTGTTGTAAGAAAGTGAGGACAAAAATAATATAAAATGACTGAAAGTTACACAAAATGAGGTGTTTACAACACCTCAGGGTCAGCCTCTCTCCTCGGCATTTCTACACCAAGGGAATTTCTTCATGTCGTAAGCAAATGAGGACAAACGTAACATGAAATGATTGAAACTAAATTGTTACCTCTTTCCTAAGTTTCTACAACCAAAAATGACAGATTATATCTCGACGAGAAACTGGTCAATGAAGAACAGATCGAAGGAATTGGCCTTGAGGAAGGTAAAATTCCTCTCCACCTCGAGAAGTCGTGGTAGTCACATCTACTACATTAAGCTGTAGATGAATAGGATACACTGCAAAATAAAAACAAAATAGATTAGATGGATCAATATGCAAAGAAAAAAGGAGAATCAACATACCTAGCACTAACCAATGCTTCAGGACTAGGTAGGGTCCCGCATCTCCAACTGCCTATTCCAAGGTCTTTGTACCAGGACCCACTTATTCTTCCACCTCGGATTATTCCTCGAGATCCCAACTATAAGTCTTCATCTTCGAGTAACAAACTAGAACCATCCACTCAATCGCTTCGCGCTCGTCGCAACCTGTTGTAGACTTTTGTCCCACTTGTTTTAGTTTTGAAAAATATTGGGTCTAAAGTAAACATTCGGACAAACTTTGAAATGAGGTTTAGAGGGATGAATTTATATCTTAGATTATGATTTAATATTACAAAAAAAATTTAAAAAACATAAATATTTGTCAATTCAATTGAACTTCGGTATAAACAAAAGTTTTGGGTCAGTTTGAAATTTTTTAAAAGTTAGTTGGGGATTGAAATGACAAAATTAAAAGTGAGTTTTCTAAGGATATCACTTTTAATATGTTTAAGTTTACTTTCTACCCATTATTTGAAGAAATTTCACCAATTACAATTACTTTATGTTTTAACCCCAAAAACTTTCGTTTTCACCAGTTTTTTCAAATTTACAGCCAGACATATTTTATTTTTTGAATTGAACTTTCGAATAATATTTTAGATAGTTTAATTTCTTGTTTAAATTTTTAATTTCCAACAAAATCAAGGGCAATACACTGAACTCTTTACTCTCTCTCTCTCTAATGACAAATATCCTCTCGAGTTTCCTTAATCCCTATGTATTTCATCTCCCCAAAACCTTAAAAAAGCTTCTAAAAATCCATCACAATATCAACTTCATAAACCTTTACAAAGAGGTTAAGAAACCTCGCAAAAACAACCAAGTAAAAAACGAAGAAGAAGAGAAACAATTAGAGTAAGGTAACAAACTTACGGAAAGACCACTCCCCTAAGTTAGGTAAGTCTCCTTTAACCTATTTTTTTAGTTTTGTGTGCATATTATATTTACCTTGTGTTAAGAACAACAAGAAGCTTTTAGTGTGCATAGCATTTTTGCCTTTTGTTAAGAAATAAAAGAAACCAAACTTAATGAACTACTGACTATTTACTTTTTTTGCTATGTGCCTTTTCGTGTTTTAATTTTCTTACTCTGCGTATTTCTACATTTTAGCCTAGATCATGGACTGTCCCTAAGTTTGAGGCCATGAACTGGCACTTTTTTTGTATTTTTTTTAGCCTAGATCATGGATTGGCCCCTAACTCTTAGGTCATAGACTGGCACCCTATATATATAACTCGATTCTTCGGAATGGACCTATATAAAATAATGTCATGAACCTTGGCATGAGGACTCCAAACCAACTAACTCAACCAGACCCCATCTCAACACCTAGCTAAGGTCATGCCTCCCCAGCATTGAACGCCATGACACTCGTGCTCAAAAGCAGTCTGAGCTACCTCTGCTTGGTAATTAAAGTGTCATTATTCTCTCTAGACAAGATCTCCATGATCTTCACCTGTAATTACAACCATCGTTTTGGTAACAAGACCGAAATCAGTTCAATCACCATAATAGTGCATTGAGAATCAGAGAGGACTTGCCAAACAAGTATTCTCCCACCTATATATGTTGGAACAAAGTATGTATAAGGTATGCATTTGTTTGCATTAAAACATACACTGAAGATGCAAAACCAGTAGGTTCACCCACAGTGCATTATTTTGTAGGAACCTTAGCTGAAGGAAAATGAGAGAGCCCGGAGGACATTCTATCCCTCCAGATCTCGAAAATAATGCGGTCGGTGATTTATTTTTAGGTATCATTCATTATTATCCTATATCAATTGCCATGTCAGTGACAACCCAACTACCCCGTCAAGCCCACCTTTTATCACTCTTTCATTTCCTAACGTAGTAGGAAACAAATCGTGGTTACCCATTCCAGCAATGAAGTTGAATATCTTGCCATCTCTAATGCAACACAAAAACTAATTTAGCTTCACTAGTTCGTCACTAACATGTAAGTCTATTTCCCTACTGCCAATGTTTTATATTGTAACAATAAGAATGTAGATCACCTATATTGATGTTTTCTACGAGTGTACAAAATACATCGAGATTGATTGCCACTTCGTTTGTCACCACATTCTCCAACAAATTGTTCAACTTCACTCTGTTAGTTCAACCGATCATGCAACAGATATTTTTGTTGATCCCTAGATTTTGATAGACAATTAAGAATTAATATTTTTTGGTGTAACTAATGAGTTTATTGAGTGTTTCAGTTTAAAGAGTTCCAATCAAGATAATATCATAAAGTAATTGTGAATGATGAAGAGATGGACATTAAGAGATTAAAGAGGCTAAATAATCTAGGTGAAAACAACTCAAATCCTCTTTACTCTTAATGTATTCCAATTAGGATCATACATGACACAAATTAAATGATTTATATTTATGCGTGTTTAAATTAAGGTCCTAATTATAGTTCAAATATCTGCTCCAATGTGAAATTGAAAAAAATAAATTGACCTAAGTAAGATTAGTGTTTAAAATTGATTATTAGTGTTAATTTAGTTGACCGAGAAAAGAAATCGGTTAAAAGGTTAAAAATGCTAAAGATTGGAGTTGAAATAAATTGAAAAGAAAGTGTTCCTGCAATAATTAATCAACCGACCAAGGAGGTTTGGTCCACCGATGAGTAATGGCTGGAAAAAAGTTGTCTCTGAATTGATCGGTTAACAGACCAGGGAAGATTGATCAACCAATGGCCGAAAGCTAAACTTCCTGTATCAATCGGTCAATCGACCAAGGCCGAAATTAGGGCTGAGAATGTATCCTGTATCAATCGGTCAATCGACTTATGGGGGATCGATCAACTGACTTGTGTTTGAGCAAAGGCTGGGATACATCCTGTATCCATCGGTCGAATGATGGGCAAAGAATGGTCAACCGACTGGGCTATTTTAGATTTTTAGAATTTTTGGGATTTAATCAAAACTAACCGTTATTTTCTTACTTGAAAGAAATATCTTAGGGATTTGGATATATTTATGATATGTCACTCATATTTGGATATCCCAATCGATATGGTACATAAAATATTGGTGTTTCTCAATAAAGTACATTTAATACTTTCTATCTATTTGATTTGAGATTGAGAATTAATTTCAGGACTTAATTAAATATTTTAAAATCCATATTTAAGTGAATTATATCAGGATTAAATGGTATTGATATATGGGGTCTATATATTCATTTAATAGTTATATCTTAAGGGAACTAGCCATTAGAGGGCCTATTTCAAATCAATTTTATTGGCCCAATAAGCTACCCAAGAGGGCGGGTGAATTGGGTAATTAAAAATTATCGAAGAAATAATAACACTTCAAAAATGAAACAATTAATTTTATCCTAAAATAAATTATTATTTTTATTGTAGCGGATAAGTGTAATAAGCTCTATGTGCACACCCAAACAAGAGAAGATAAAATAAGGAAATAAGAAATGCAGTACACACCGTTATATCCTAGTTCTCCAAGCTACTCTTGGCTAATCCAGTCCTCCAAACCCCACGGAGATTGGTACTTATTAAACTCAAGATTCCTTTACAGGTAGAAACCAAACCCTCGCAATGATTCTTTTCACAGGTTCAGAATCAACCTTTATGAATTTTTTTTCACAGGTTTTGGAATAACCTCTACTTTTTACAGGCTCAAGAATAACCTAATTCTATTACAGGGAGAATCACAACCTAATTCTTTTTATACCTTAGGCTCAAGAATCAAAACCTCACAAAAACACTACAACTATCCTTTTCTCAAGTAATGATGGAACCTTTATAAAATTCACTCAAAATTAATTCTATTTAGGAATAATTACTACCTCAATATCTTTACAGGAAAATACTGAAAACCAGATACCCTTTCATTAAATACCACCAATAGTATTTAATCAATTACACTACTCACAAATACAAATTGATAAGCAAATTATCTCACTCGGAGCTTCTACCGCCCCAGATAAATTAAGAATTGGATTAATATCCCAAATCTAGTGCTAGAAAAGTGTGAGATTGAAAATCTGATTTTAAACAACAAATGGGTAGCAAATAATTGAGCACGTAATCAAATTCAAGAAATTGTTCATAAAATATTTTCTTCAATAAAAATCATAAACAATTTCTAGAAATCGATGTCCAAAAATTAAATAAGCAATGCACAATATAAAGTAATTGGAAAGATCTCATCCGAATTTCATAGAAAAAAATAAATAGAATGATGATATTTCAGATCCGGTAGCTGCAAAGATTACTAGCAATGATCCTCAAGATCGTCTCTTAGAATAGCTCTCACAAAATCTCATAAAGATAACTCTTGGAACAGCACATTATGATCTTATCTCTTTAAACTCACTTCTCTTGATTTTGATTTACTGTTGAATAATATATGAAAAATGTAGGTCTGTACATATGGGATATAAATCAGCTCTCTAACGTTTAGTTCCGATGTATTATGACACTTAAACGCCCTCTTAGACCCCATACATCATTATGACTTCATTTTGGCTCAATTCACTTAATCATAGCTTTTAAAATTTTTAATTAAGTCCCCCAAATATTTCTTAATCTCAATTAGAATGGAATCGAAATAATTTCATTTACCAAATTGAGAAATATTAAAACTTAATGAACCAACTCAATAGGATTTACATATTAGGTGAAGCATATCTTAAATATAATACTATCCCTAAAATCTCTCTCAAATCCCAACAAAAAATGGTTACTTTTGGATATAATTTCGGAATCAACAGTATCCTAAAACAACACCCCCAGTCGATCGGTCAGTCGACTGCCCAATTCAAGATGTAGCTAAGCCAACGCTGTGGCGTTCATCAGGCAACCTATTTTTTGACTTGAAGATTCAGAGAGTTTGATTTTCCTTCACCGGTCGACTTACCTGTCAACTTGGAGATACAGTGAGTTCATCTTCTCTTGGCCGGTCGACCTACCTGTCGACTTAGAAATACATAGAGTTCATACTGCTTGGTCCAGTCGACTTATATATGCTGGATCTCTTTTTTGAACTCGTTTTTAACTCATTTTCTTTTTCGTTTTCACCCCTTTAACCATTTTCTTTTCTAAATAAGCTCCACTAATTTCTTAAATTCCATTTCAGTCAATTATAAATATTTCTTTTTAAATACACATAGGAGAAAATAATTTCATCTTATCAAAACACACAAAAACAGTAAAAACGTTTTGTGCTATTTGTGTGTTTCTAATTGGGATATTAAGAGTTCAAATTCACCTGAGTTGTTTTTCCTAATTTCTTCAAATTCTTAATTCTTCATCATCTTTGACATCATCATTTAGCATCCATTTATAAATTTTTCATTGCATCTTTATCACAGAAACTTAAGTGAGTGAAACACATGAACAAACCATTAGTTCCATCAAAACATCAACACTTAATTATTCATCAAAATCTTAGGAGCAGTAATCTCTCCATTTTTTATGATAACAATTAACTTTGATGGTTTCTTCAAAACAAAAATATAACCACACTCCCCCTGAATCCAAGGACGGGTTTTATAACTCATTAAGCATTTTAATGAAGATTTCAAAAAATATAATCAATAAAGCACAAAAAAGAAAAAACTTCCCCTTAATAAAACATCATCTAAATATAATCAACAAAACACAAAAAAAAAACTCACCCTTAATAAAACATCATCTAATTTCTCCCCCTTTGTTATCTTCAAAAACAAAATTTAGGGAAGGGGGAACACAACCAATAATTCTACTTTAGGCAAACACATAATATACTTGAAAGAGTAAACCTAAAGTAGTTAAATCCAGATATATATAACTCTTTTAAAAGCACATTGAATCAAGTTATAAATTCAACTTTAAAAATCAAAACTCATTTTAACAAATTAACTTTTAAGCACAAAACATCAACACTATATGGATCATTCTAATAGATAAATATAAAGTCTACTCAATCCATCAAAATCCATACCAAAAATATCATTCTTAATCATGAAATCTCCCACTATATAAGTGTAAGAAAATTAATTCATTTTAATGAGAAAAATATAATCTTTGAAGCACTAAGACATGAAACATCTCTCAATAATAGTTTATGAAACTATCATTATAATGCATACTTATTTCATAAAAATTTCAGCTAGATTTTTCAACAATAATCATTAACGCTCAAGAATAGGAATCATATCTCAATCAATAACATCCGTACTAAAGATGTTCTCTCGTAACATATTCCACATAAGAACATGAATCTTAATAATAACATGCATAATAAAATTTTAAAACCCTTCCAAAATAATCATTTGAAAACCTTTAATATATCAAGATATCATTTCAAAATACATAAAATATCAGCTCAATTCAGTTAACTGATTTTCTAAATCACGTAACATGTTTTAAAATTAACACATGATCACTACTTTATATAAGCACATAAAAACATGTTAATACCCCATAACTAAATGTGATTGTCATAATCACCATAAAATGTTTCTAAGACAACAGGAGAACGACTCATTTAGAATAGATCTTAGAAATAATTACCAACTTATCTATTTGGTAAGTTGGGACTCTCCTTCTTTAACAAATTTAATAAATTTAAAATGCAGAGGGTTAGGAGTACCTCTTATATCCTTAGGGGCGACTTTACTTTTTACCTCATTTGAGCTCATAATTGATTTGGGTCCGCAATTCTTCTTGCCTTGTTCGTATCCTCTCTTCCTTTGATTTTTGTCATTTGATTCATTGATAATTCCCTTTCCACATATCGCTTGTGGCTTCCTAGTGATATCTTATCTTGGATTTTGTACAACTTTTCTCTTTGCACATTTCTCTTGTGGCTTCTTTGCAACTTCACATTTTGTCTTTGGTGCATCTTTTTTCTTTGTATGAGTCGCTTGTTGTTCCTTGGTGACTTCCTGTCTTGGCTTTAATATAATTTCCTTGTTTACTCCTTCAGGTCCACTTCCGACATTATGTAATTCTGCACAAGACATTTCAACAATTCTCTTCAGTATCTATTTTATTTTGGATCCGTCCTTGTTAAACATAAACTTAGGGTTCCGAAACGGACATGATATTTTAAAATGTCCAACCCTATTATAATAAAATTATCTCAAATACAACATATCATATAAAACACAAGATGTAAAACAAGAATCATTTCTAACAATAGACACATAATTATCACTAGCTTGTGATGAATGATGAGATGATGAAGCATATCCACTTTACCTAGAAAAATTATTTTCAGAATCTCTCGAAATAGACTTAAGGTCGGATTTTGATTTTTCCAAAAATTTCTTAAGTAAATCGATTTTAGAAACAAGATTTGACCTTTGCTTGGGAATCATATCAAAATTATTTTTTAAAAATATATTTTCATTTCTAAGATAATCCACTTTAGAGAACAAATTATTAATTTCAAAAACAATGTCCGAAAACTCTTTTGTACCACAATAATCATCCAAATGCATTTTAGATTTTTGAACACTTTCTCCACCATCTTCAAAAGAATCAAATTTTCTTTTTAAACTCAAGCTCGCTTTAGTAAAAAGTAGTATGAAAGAAAGTAATTTTTTTAAAACAATATGGACATTTTCATTATTATCATCTCTATCACTACCACTAAAGGATCTATCACCATCAAGAGAAGATACACAAAAAATATTATCCATGATGTATGAACGTGAATGATTTAGCTAGCATGTTAAGTCTAATCGAGCTAAAAGTACCTCTGATGTCAATTGTTGACCCAATGAGCTACCCAAGAGGGGGGTAAATTGGGTAATTAAAAATTATCAAATAAATAATAATACTTCAAAAATTAAATAATTAATTTTATCCTAAAATTAATTATTATTATTATAGCAGCGGATAAGTGTAATATGCTTTTGGAGCACACCCAAACAACACAAGATAAAATAAGGAAATAAGTAATGCAGTACACATCGACATATCCTGATTCACCCAGCTACTCTTAGTTAATCCAGTCCTCCGAGCCCCACGGAGATTCACACCCATTAAACTCAAGATTTCTTTATCGGTAGGAACCAAACCCTCACAATGATTCTTTTCACAGGTTTAGAATCAACCTTTACAAATTCTTTTTCATAGACTTAGGAATAACCCCTACTTTTACAAGCTCAGGAATAATCTAATTCTATTACAGGGAGAATCACAACCTAATTCTTTTTATACCTTAGACTCAAGAATCAAAACCTCACAAAAACACTCCAACTATCATTTTCTCAAGTAAAGATGGAACCTTTACAAAATTCACTCAAAATTAATCCTATCTAGGAAGAATTACTACATCAATATCTTTACAGAAAGAGACTGAAAATCGGCTACCCTTTTATTAAATACCCCCAACAGTATTTAATCCGTCACACTACTCACCAATACAAATTGATAAGCAGATTATCTCACTTGGAGCTTCTACCACCCCAGATAAATTAAAAGTCGATTAATATCCCAAATCTAGTGCTAGAAAAGTGTGAGATAGAAAATCTGATTTTAAACAACATATGGGTAACAAATAATTGAGTACGTAATTAGATTCAACAAATTATTTATAAAATATTTTCTTCAATAAAAATCAAAAATAATTTCTAAAGATCAATTTCCAAAAATTAAACAAGCAATGCACTATAGAAAGTAATTGAAAATATCTCACTCGTAATCCACAGAAAAAATAAATAGAGCGATGATATTTCAGATCTGGTAGCAACAAATATTATTAGCAATGATTCTCAAGATCGTCTCTTAGAATAGCTCTCATAAAATCTCAGAAAGATAACTCTTAGAACAACACAATATGATCTTATCTCTTTAAGCTCACTTCTCGTGATTTTGATTCACTGCTTAATGATATATGAAAATTGTAGGTCTATATATATTAGATATAAATCAGCTCTCTAATGGCTAGTTCCCATGTATTATGACACTTAAATGCTCTCTTAGACCCCGTATATCATTATGACTTCATTTTGGTTCAATTCACTTAATTATAGCTTTTAAAACTTTAAATTAAGTCCCCCAAATATTTCTTAATCTCAATTAGAATAAAATAGAAATAATTTCATGCACCAAATTGAGAAATATTAAAATTTAATGAACCAACTCAATAGGATTTAGATATTAGGTGAAACATATCTTAAATATAATAATATCCCTAAAATCTCTATCAAATTCCAACAAAAAATTGTTACTTTGGGATATAATTTTGGAATCAACAATATCTTAAAACAGAGCCCCCAGTAGACTGGTCAGTCGACTGCTCAACACTATTGCGTTCAACGGTCGACCTATCTGTTAACTTAAAGATTTAGAGAGTTTAATTTTCCTTCACTGGTCGACCTACCTGTCGACTTGGAGATACAGAGAGTTCATCTTCTCTTGGTCGGTCGACCTACCTGTTGACTCAGATATACAGAGAGTTCATGCTGTTTAGTCCGGTCGACTGACCAGTCGACTTATATATGTTGGATCTCTTTTCTGAACTCGTTTTTAACTCATTTTCTTTTACGTTTTTTCCCCTTTAACCATTTTCTTTTCTAAATAAGCTCCATTAATTTCTTAAATTTCATTTTAGTTAATTATATTTTATTTTATTTTAAATACACATAGGAGCAAATAATTTCATCTTATCAAAACACACAAAAATAATAAAAACTTTTTGTGTCGTGTGTGTGTTCCTAATTAGGATATTAAGAGCTGAAATTCACCTGAGTTGTTTTCCCTAATTTCTTCAAACTCTTAATTATTCATCATCTTTGACATCATCATTTAGCATCCATTTATAAATTTTTCATTGCATCTTCATCATAGGAACTTAATTAACTAAAACACTTGAACAAACTAGTAGTTCCATCAAAATATCAACACTTAATTGTTCATCAAAATCTTAGGATCAACAAGCTTAAATAAACCTGCCTTTTTTTTAGATTAGTACATCATTTCCATCAAGAACTAATTGTTCCTAAGCTTTCTAAGAGTCGTTATTCAGATATTTTCTTGAGAGATCATTGTGAGAACATTTTGTGGGAAAAGTTATTTAGTTAAAGCACTAAGTATTTTGAGCATCACCGATCTAAGTTTTCTTGCAATTCATATTCAATCTTTCGGCATTGTTCTGGTGAGATCGTTCAAAACTTTTTTTTGTAATTTTGATTTTATATTTTTATTGCTTGCTTGGATATAAGATCTTTGTGAAATCGTTTTTTTAACTTTAAAGAGCATAAAAAATCTTTTAAAATGATTTTTGTAATAATCTGATTACGTGCTTATTTTTGTGCTACCCACACTTTATATAATCAGATATTTAATTATTCACGTAAAATTCTATTACTGGTAAATTTGCAACATTAATTGAGTTAAATTGATTTGAAGTGGTAGAAGCTCTTAATGGAAAGAAATTAATTAATTCTTGCAATTGGTGAGTTTGTGCGGATTAGATCTAGTTAGAGGTAGTTTGGGTTTCGATCTCTTCTGTCAAGGAGATTGAGATTTAATCTTTATTTATTGCATAAAAATGTTAGGTTACTCTTTTTCCTCGAAAAGAGTTAGGCTTGATTGTTCCTTATTAGAATTAATTGTATGTGAATTGTAATGGTTCCATCTTTACTGTGAAAATGATACTTGGAGTGTTTTTTCTTTTTTCTTTTTTGTTTTTTTTTTTTTTTTTGAGATTTGATTCTTAGCCTAATATATAAAATGATTAAGTTCTGATTATTCCTATAAAAGAATTAGGTTAGTCTTTTGCTTGGCAAAAAAAAAATAGAGGTTCTTCCTTAACCTGTGAAAAAAGAATTGTAAAGTTGATTATGAGCCTTTAAAAAGAATTATTGTGTAAATGTTTGGTTCCTACCTATTAAAGGGATCAAGTGGTTTAGTGGTGCGAATCTCCATGGGACTCGGATGACTGGATTAACCAAGAGTAACTGGGTGAACTAGGATATATCATTGTCTGCTGCTTTATTTACTTATTAATATTTTGTTATTTGGGTGTGAACCTAGATTAAATTCACTTATCTGCTGCATTATAAAGATAAATAATTGGTTTAGGATAAATTGATTAATTGATTTAATAAGTGTTGAAAGATAATAAATTTGTTTAAATTTTTTATAACCACTCAATTCACCCTTCCTCTTGGGAAGCTCACTAGGCCAACAATTTTCATTAAAGCTCATCCACTTGAATGCTTTCATACTCTGGTTTACACACTTAAGTTCACATTTAATTTATGACCTTGAGTTTGAGTGGATTTTAATATTTTGTATATGAACCCTAGCTCACTAAGTTAACCAAACCCTAATTTTACAAAGGAAATCTTAACCACTCTCTATATAAAAACTCTTTATACATACATATATATATATCATAGTTTTCTCATATACAAATACAATCTCTCTACGATCCCCTAAATGCTGAAATAGATCACCTAATGCTTGAGAAATCGTAATGACATCAGCAAATCTTTGTTGAGGTCTCTGCTTTTGTTAAAATTCGAAGACCAATCCATGATGTTTTTCCAATGACTGATCGAGCTATTACCCGCATCAACAATTATCTCTCAATTGCAATTACTCATGGTCTTTCCATTGTTGGAAAAGTTGTCGAGAGATTAATTAAATAGTTAAATATTTAAATATTTAATTAATTATTAATTAGAAATATAAAAATAAAATATGAAACATATCAAAAAATTTGTTACAAAAACATTCTAAATTAACGAATGATAATACAAAAAAGAATGAATGATATTACAAACTGATTAAAAAATACTAAATGGAAAAAAAAAAAATAAGAACAAGGTACATATTGTATTACCAAACAGGAAAACAAAAATCTGGAAAAAAAAAAAAAAAAGAAGAGATTGAGTCAATCCTTCGACAATTTTTCCTTAAAGCAGATTTCGCCCCCCGGTATAATGCTTATAATTTAAGTGAGCATCTGTCTCCCAAGATACAATGATCAAACAACTACTAGTACCAGCAGTAAAAATCAAAAACTAATTAAAATAAAAATGTGTTAAACTCTCTCAAGAACAACAACCAAATCTCTCAAAAATAAATAAAAAATAAATAAAAATAACTATGAAGAAATGCAATGCAACCTTAGATACTAGACACCTATATGCTGAGAATGTCTACCCTTTACAGGAAGCAAAAGCAGTAAATGAAGGCAATGAAGAAACCTGAAACTCCTGAATTACAAAGGCACTAAAGATGATGCAGTAACTCTCTACAGTCACAAACCTAAACAATTAAGTTTTCTGGACTTTGTTAGGACAGGGATTTTCGGGTTACATATAAAACAGGAAAAGTTCAAGCTAGACCCCAAGACCACAGGCCTAGGCCCCGAGCTTAAGCCCAGCCTGGCCAATCAAGCAATCGATCGGCGGCGGCAGCGCGCATTCATGTAACTTTGTTTATTTTGTAGCCTTTAGTCTATTTTTTGTTTATATCAGTTCAATACCCTAGAGAATTTACCTACAAGAGATAACTCAAGTCTTAATAAATGACTTTTTATATTCTTCTGTTTCCAATGTAGAATAACTCATACAACACATCAATCAATAATTTCAAGTGGGTACTTTAATGAAAAAATTTAATTCAAATTTTCAATGATATTTTTACCACAAATAAATATACCACATTTATTTCCTCATCAAAGATAATACATTGGTATATTCATATGTCTCATATTAATATTAGTCCTACAAATAATTTGGTTGTAAAACACAAAAATGAATAAATAAATTTCTGTAACATCCATGTCAATAGCTTGGTCATGGCCGGCATTAACAAATTGGAGATCCATGTAGGTGCATTTCGAAAATGGGCTCCATAATGTATAAATAAATTTTTGAAGATTTATTGTTTGGAAATTGTATTTAAAAAAATAAATGATATAGTGAATATATTGAAATTAACTTTTTTGACATGATATATATTTTGGAGCGAAGACTGGCAGTGGCCTACCCCCTGAAATGGCCTTAAGCTTGGTGCACGTCACAAGTATTTAATTTGGATGGCACTCCAATTTCAATCAATGGTAATCGAATCAAACTGAATTGAAAAGTTCGATTTTGTAACCGATTAAATAATTTTGGTCATGATTTTAGTTTTTGAAATTAAAAACCAAAATAATATTTATTTTGGTTTTGGTATAATAACCGTTAAACCGAACTGTATTACCGAATCACGTGATTGGTATTTTAAATATATTTTTATTATATATATTACCCTCATATTTTTTATTTATTTGCATTTTGACCTCTAGTATATATATATTATAGGTTTAATTGGATTAATTTTAGATTTCCATAATTTTTTCTAGTATTTTATTTATTTTTTGTTTATATATGAAAATAACAGTTTGCAGTTTCACATTGATTTAGATGTTGGTTTTTTATAAAATTATAAAACTTTAACGGTTTGGCAGTTTTAGTTTTTATTTTGTATAAAATTAAACGATTCGGTTTTAAAACTGTATTCTAAAAAATTAAAGGTTTTAATTTTGATTTAGGATTTGGTCTATGTTAAAGATTTTAATTTTGATTTCTAATAAAATGGGCAAAAAACCAAGCGATTGTCATCCATATTTTTAATACCGGTCATGACATGGGCGTCAAGTCACTTGAATCAATATCATCTTTACTATCAAACCAATGAAGCAGTGATATTAATGAAAAATTAATTTTAAGATTATTTTGAGATTTTGTAATAAATGTGACCACTTGTCTATAATGTTTATGTTTGGAGAATCATACAGAAATACCCATTTTATGGGCATTTATTTATCAACCTAGACCTACGGCTAGTTATGGACTTGGGGGCGTCAAGTCACTTGAATCAATATCATCTTTACTATCAAACCAATGAAGCAGTGATATTAATGAAAAATTAATTTTAAAATTATTTTGAGATTTTGTAATAAATGTCACCACTTGTCTATAATGTTTATCTTTGGAGAATCATACAGAAATACCCATTTTATGGGCATTTATTCATTAACCTAGACCTACGGCTAGTTATGGACTTGGGGGCGTCAAGTCACTTGAATCAATATCATCTTTACTATCAAACCAACGAAGCAGTGATATTAATGAAAAATTAATTTTAAGATTATTTTGAGATTTTGTAATAAATGTCACCACTTGTCTATAATGTTTATGTTTGGAGAATCATACAGAAATACCCATTTTATGGGCATTTATTCATCAACCTAGACCTACGGCTAGTTATGGACTTGAGGCCTCAAGTCACTTGAATCAATATCATCTTTACTATCAAACCAATGAAGCAGTGATATTAATGAAAAATTAATTTTAAAATTATTTTGAGATTTTGTAATAAATGTCACCACTTGTCTATAATGTTTATATTTGGAGAATCATACAGAAATACCCATTTTATGGGCATTTATTCATCAACCTAGACCTACGGCTAGTTATGGACTTGGGGGCGTCAAGTCACTTGAATCAATATCATCTTTACTATCAAACCAATGAAGCAGTGATATTAATGAAAAATTAATTTTAAGATTATTTTGAGATTTTGTAATAAATGTCACCACTTGTCTATAATGTTTATGTTTGGAGAATCATACAGAAATACCCATTTTATGGGCATTTATTCATCAACCTAGACCTACGGCTAGTTATGGACTTGGGGGCATCAAGTCACTTGAATCAATATCATCTTTACTATCAAACCAACGAAGCAGTGATATTAATGAAAAATTAATTTTAAGATTATTTTGAGATTTTGTAATAAATGTCACCACTTGTCTATAATGTTTATGTTTGGAGAATCATACAGAAATACCCATTTTATGGGCATTTATTCATCAACCTAGACCTACGGCTAGTTATGGACTTGGGGGCGTCAAGTCACTTGAATCAATATCATCTTTACTATCAAACCAACGAAGTAGTGATATTAATGAAAAATTAATTTTAAGATTATTTTGAGATTTTGTAATAAATGTTATCACTTGTCTATAATATTTATGTTTGGAGAATCATACAGAAACACCTATCTTATGGACATTTATTCATCAACCTAGACCTACGGCTGGTTATGGACTTGGGGTCCACCCAGTCTAATATTTTTGTTTGGAATTTGGGATTAAATTTTAAATCCATGGACAAAGCCAAGGCCTAGAAATCTAAGCCTAACTAATTTTAGAGTCAGGCTTGGACACGACCATTTTATTTTAGGGTTGGCCCGACCCGGCTTGATCATTAATTAATATATATATATATATATATATATAAGTTCTAACTCTAATATCGAATTATGGATGTATGTATTTTATAATTTAAAAAATAAACAATAAAATACAAATAAAAATTATAAAATACATACATTCACATTCCACACTAAAAAAAAATAATAAAAAAAAAAAAACAAAAAAACAAAAATCATCCATACCTAAATAAAATGAATACATCCATAACTCAATATTAGGGTTAGAACTTATGTATATATATATAGGGACCGGACTTTGGCTTAAATATTTTTGGTAGGGCCGGGCATGAAAAAAACATTAAAGTCAGACCATAAGGCCAGATCGGGCTAATGCTTAATATTTTTTTGTAACACTCTATGCAAAGCCCGACTCAAGCAATGACCATCCCTATCTAGACTTATTTTCTTTCCTTACAACTTTGTTATGAACAATTTTCTTATATGAATCCCTATGTAGTAACAAGTGTCAAAGTATGGGCTAATATCACCTAGACCCCCTCAACTATAGTGAAATTACACATACACTCCCCTAACTTTCAAAACTACCATGTCGATTCCCTACCGGAGTTTTTTTTAAGGAATTGACAATTTTACCCTTACTAATTCAAACCAGATAATAAATAAAATAATCTCAAATAGTGAATGACCAAATTGCCCTTAGTCTCTATCCTTTAGTTTTTTTCCCTTTTCATCTCATCACCGACAATTTTTGTACTCTCTATCATTACCATAGCAGCTACAATTGCAACTACCTCTTTGTTGTTGTTGCTGCTACTCTTGCTCTGACTCCTTATTTCACCAACCTCCCATCACCTGACCCACATCTTCACTCCTTAGGTTCCCAATTTCTCCACCCCAAGCCTCAGCCCCAGGTTTACTCTCCGCCCATACCGCTGTCGCCCACGCCGCCGCTGCCCACCACCACCAGACCCAGTACTACCAACCTCAAATCCACCTACAAAGTTTGCAGTTTCTTAGGACCCACTAGCAACAACAAGAAGAACAATAGATTCATCTCATCATCTCCCCTCTCATTGATCGCATCTCCGCCTTCGAATTCGCCTTCTGCTGTCGTTCCTCCTTTAGTTCTTATGCCATCCGCGACGCTGCCGCCCATACCATCCAAAAACACTTCAGAGCCTTCTTTGTTCACAGATCACAGACTCTCTGTCATCACATAGACTTCGCCGCCATCAAGTTAACTCTCAACACACTCAAATCCTCGCCCTCCGAGAACTCTCACTCCAAGAGCGCTCGCTCCATCGCAAATCTGTCAACTTCCTAATCAGACTCGACTCGATTAAAATAAAAATCATTCATTTCTATTCTCTCTCACACACACAAATACACACACATTTGATCTAATAGGAATGAGATGTGATGCAGTGTTTGTTTATAAGGTGATGATCCGATGATTAGAGACTGGAAAAGATCGATTAACAGAGAACTAATTCAGTTCATGGAATTCATTGATGCAACCACAATGAAAATGTATGAGCTTTCTAATAGAGTTGCCAAGTGCTCGAGATCCGGTTACAATGACGACAAATCTAGGGTTTAATACAGTCGTAATATGATCGCTACTTCTGAATTTGATGATACGGGAGGAGATATGAAAGAATCAATGAAGAAATTGAGAGGTAGAATCGAAAAAATTGGTGAGATTTCAAGAGTTTCCATGTAGGATGACGATGACGATGGTGATGAAGAACTTCAAAACCCTAGAATCCGTACAAATAGAAGCAAAATCCATGGCCTATTGAAGACACACGGTGATGCTCAAGCCAAAGTGAATAAAAGTTTAACCTTTGCGGAGAACGGGAATGTGTATCGGATCATCCATGGCGGCCATGACAATGATGATGATAGTGATTCAGTTGATGGAGAGGTTGAAGAAGTTGGCAGTGTTCCTTTGGTGTTCGGCGGCGGTGGTGTTTGGCGCTTCGGCGGTGGTGGTGTTTGGTTCGGAGGTAGTGGGGATTTGAGGATGGAAACATCATTTAGGATGGTGGGGAATTAGGGCTGGAAGGTTGGAAATATGGTGGTGGGATTTGGGGGCTATTTACAATACGTATACTGAAAGTTTTATGAAATGTCATTTTGAACCATTGTATTTAATACAAAGGGTTATACAGTCATTTTACTTGGTCAACTTTGTCAACAAATTAAAAATTTTACTTTCAAAGGTCATTTTCGGAATAAAAAATGACCTGGGGAGTTTAGGTATCATTTGACCAAATAGTTTAAAGATTGTCCTATGTAATTTTGAAAATTGAAGAGATTTCCCTAATTTTGGTCAAAAGTTGAGGGGTTGTAAGTGGTATTACCCGGTCAAAGTATCTAAGTATCTAGATACTCATGAAAATACATATATGGCTGTCCCGTACTCGTCGATCACATGGTGGTCAGGAACATAGACTTTATTTCTGAGATGGCCCGCACATTATTTGATGCTTTCATTTCATGTCTAAATCTAATGAATGGTCACTGGTCCTGAATTGAAAATTTAATCCTATTCCTATATTTTTATGTCTGTGGTTCTCCACGTTCTTGTTTGCTCCAAAATCCTTCGTGGCACAACAATTCCAGCGGCCTTTAAGACGAGAACTACAGAAAGGGCTAGGGCCATCTACACGCACCAATTGATGTGGTAATTGTATAGTGATTATGTATTAGGGTGTATAACACTTACTCGATCCTTTTACAATTAGCCACATATTTCTTTTAAAATATCTTCACGTATTAATTAAATGTTAATAATGATTTTACTGATATATATGTGAATTTGGAAATATTACCAAATCCACATAAACTGAGAGTGACACTTCCAGTTTTACTATAATCTGGAGTACCACTCCCAACTATTTTTGTTGAGTTCATCGCATATCAAATGTGGAAGACCACCCTATACTAATATATTAGAGTTTATGTTACAACAATTCTGACCCAGTAACTTCAAAGGGAGACACTATTCGAGTGTTAGCCGACAAAAAACCCGATATGTGAGAGAAAGATTGTTCGGTTTATCCAACATCACAAATGGAAGGGGTTAGTGATCAGGTTATAAGTGTAAGGAAAATTTCACCTCATGAGCTAACTTTTGAGATTAAAAAAAACACAGGACCATCCTATAGTTCCAAATATTGAAGCAAAAACAAGGGTTAAAGTGGGAGTGGTATACCCCTGGTTATACATTACTTTGTTTTAATTAATAAAAGGGAGAGTCGGAGGTGGTACCTCTTGCTCTCCAAGGCCATGCTTGAGTTTACTAAAACGCATGCATGTTTGTTTGTTTGTTTGTTTTAAACAAAAGCGAACAATGCATATTATTTACTTTTACTCTCCCACCTCTATAGAGGACTTGAATATTTTTAAGATTTTATTTCCACTATTACCCTCAATTAGTAAATTAATTTTAAATCACTCCACAATTAAATAAATAAAAAAAAATTAAAATTGTAAATTATAATCTAAATTGTATGTCAAATTGATATCAAAACATCCATGAAACTTTAATTCCATTATTTTATATATATTTCTTTAATAAGAATTTCCAATTTTAATTGGGCTATCTCAATAAGAAAAATTTATTTTTGGTCCTTACAATATGTGATGGTGTCTATATGGACCCTTAGATTTATGTAATTACATCTATAGTACTTTAAGTTTCATATTTATTTCAATTTTACAAAATTAAAAATGATTTTTGGATGAAGAATTAGAAATTAAAAAAAAAAATTAAAAAATTGAAATAATTAAAAAATTATTAACAGTATTTTTAAATAACAATGTATTTTGAAAGATTTTAAAATAAAAAAATTAAAAATGTTATTATTGATAACACAATTCAACAAAAACTATATATTTGGACAACTTTTTAGGAACCAATTTTTTGAATAGTGTCTTTTTAAATTTTTATTGAGATATTCAATCATTACAAATTTTATTTAATAAGATACATTTAAAAAAAAATATATAATAAAACCTGAAAAAAGTTATCCTAATAAATATAATGTAATGCGACAAAATAATTATTCTTATAAGTTATTAAGACAGGCTATTATGGGACAATTTTTAATTATTTCAATATTTAATATGTCCCAAAATAGTATATCTTAGGATAAATTTAGCGTCGTTAAAAATGAATTTTGCTGTGTTACTAGTATTTTGAAATCAAAACAAATGAACCACATACTCGTTAGTTTAAATCTATTCCTTTATATATTACCAATATTTTTTTATCATTTATTTTTTTAATTACATTTGAAGTTTATGTTGATTTATACTTTAATTATATTCAGGGTGTCTATTGTAACAATTAGCGATTTGGTGTTCTGGTTTTGATTTGGTTTATTTATTTTTTACATTTACATATATTTTATTTTATAATTTTATGAACATCCATTACTATCTATCCATTGGTAATTAGAATAGTGTATATATATGTATAAATTTAAACGGGTTTTCAGTTTTGTTAGTTTATTTTTGATTTTTTGTTAAAAAAGAAAAAAGAAAAAAACTAAGTTTTCAGAAACTAGATATTCCCAGTTTGTTTTTTAATTTGATATTTTTTTAACAGTTTTGATTTTGGTTTCTATTGAAACTAGACCAAACCCGACCTATTGCTATCTCTAGAGAGGGAAATCAAAGAAAGGCGAGAGAGAGAGAGAGTTGGGGTTTGGAGAGAATGACCGGAGATTGAAGAAAAATGAAAGATAAGACAAATAACTAAGAGAAAAAGAAAGAAAAATAGGAAAGAAAGGGGGGAAAGAAAAGAAAAATAGAGGGGAAAAAGTATTAGGGACATTTGGATATTTTAAATGTGCTTTTAAATTATGTATTTATTTATTTGCACATGGTATGTTTACTTGGTGTATTGGAAAATGGATGTATGTCTTTATTATCTACTAACAAACGAAACAAATATACTTGTCTCTATAAAGTTGCCCCTTTTTTCTATTATTAATTAACAAATTTATTAAAGAATATTTTATTTTCTTAATATAACACAAAATAAAATTTAGGAATGATTGATCAATAATACACTAAAACAAATTATAATTGAAAAATATATGATAATAAATAGAGTGATTCTTTTAATGAGACATTACCAATGACATCCATTGTATTTAATTAAGACGATTACCAAGATAATCCTTTATTTTTCGTCAAATACCATAGAGACCTCTTACCAGGGAAAAATAATGGTTCAGTACCTATATGCTCTCATCTTTTAGCAAAAACAAAATAAAAACTAAGATAAAGACAAGTACTATTTTACCCTTATATATAATTTTTTTTCTTTCTTTTTTCTTGTATTTGACTCTCTCTCTCTCTCTCAGAGACACACACCTACCTTCGCCATTATCTCCACCACCATACCTTTTGCCGCCGCCACCATCTTCTTCTTCTTCTACTATTCTCTCATTCTTATTCTTCATTTTCTCCACCTCCTCCTCCTTCTTATATCTCTTCTTCTTTTTCTTCTTCTTCTTCTCTCTTATCCTTCGCGGATTTGCGCTGATCCGATAAAAAGGTTGAATATTTGTCATCGAGAATGTAGATGCCAGTGTCTCGACGTTGGATATGTTAGAATTTTTGGCTATTTTAATTAATTAATTAAAGTGAGACCCATTAATTAATTTAATCGGGTTATTATTCCATTGCGTTCCTCATCATTTCAGGATCAACGTAATATATTTATATCCAAAAAATAATTAAGTTTTGATTGAGATTTTAATTCTCAAAGAAACTCACTTGAGATTAGTTGAACATATAAATGAATGAATTATTCCACATTGCTTGGGAAGGGGATGAGTTATCCCACATTGCATGTTAAGGTAGAACTTGAGTTGTAAGGTGTAATTATCCCACATTGGTTGTGGAGATGAAATTCAAGCTTATATCAACTTGTAAATTGAGAACAAAGGCAAGCCACTAACCATCAAACCTTCCAACTCGAAATTGGGTCGGGTTGGATTTGGGTTGGGACAATCTGAACCATATTTGGATCAGGATTGGACCGGATCCGAGTCAGGTTGGGTCGAATCAGATCTTGTCCCACCAGAATAGTTTAAAATTTAATTAGTGATAGTTAAGCAGTTAATTAACTACTTAACTGTTAATTTTTAATTAGCACGAATAAATACGACATGAAGGTTCATTAGGTGACTATTCGCGTTAACGTTAACGCGAACAAGTGCCTCTCCAAAGTTGATGATGGTTCACATTAACATTAACGCGAATAGATGCCTTTCCAAAGTTGCATCAATTTAATGGTGACTTTTGGTCTTTTATAAATAGAAGACTTCTCATTCATTTTATGTAGTCTGATTCATAACATTATCACTTTATATCACCACCAAAGTACATATCATTTAGAATTTTGTGAGAGTTCAAGCATAAGTCTAGTTCGTCGAAATTTTTGATTTCAAGTACTTGTACTAAAGACTTGAAGATTGTTGTACCTTGGGAAGTAAACGTCCATTCAATCATTAGCACCAGTGTAGGGGCATGAATTTGCTTCAAGGGAATAGAGTCAAACTCTAATATCGATCTACTTCAAATCAATTCGTTGTTTGAATATTCGGGTAAGTTTTTTTTTTTAAATTTAAAACTGTTTCTGTTACTTTACGTTAACATTAACACATTTTGTCACTGTTACTTCTTTATTTCTGTTACATTAACGTTAATACATTCTACCACTGATACTTTTTATTTTCTATTATGCTAACGTTAATGCCATGTTTCTGGTTTAGTATACACTTAGATTATTTTACAAAAAATTTCATAATTTATTTTTAATGCATAATTAATATTCACATTAATATTGTTTAATAATTATTAGTTTCATTCCATGGTTATTTAAATATTTATCTTGAAATTTCAACATTTCCACCAACAATCTTAAAGTAGATTCACGTTTTATATTCTAAAATTTTAAGATAAATAATTTTTTGAATTTGAGCAGTTTTAAGATTTTAAAAAATTCTTCTTTACTTAGATATTGAAACGATATTTAACTCTCTTAATTGTTTAGTTAGAATATTGTTGGGACAATACTTGGTTTTTTACCATTTCAATTTTATTCGATATAATTGTTGTTTTAGTAATATGGGATGTATGAACAAGAAATTAGGTATTGTGCACATAAGTAAATGTTCATGTTTTGAACATATCTCGTAAACATTTACGTACAAAATTTGTTGTGTGAACATTAATGTTCTGATTTGATTTCTGATTGTTTTGTGAACGTTAACTTTTAGTTTTTGGTTAGTGAAACGTTTGATTCCTTAGTCTGTGCTTTGGTTGTAAAGTATTTTATGTTAAATTTTTTGTGTATTTATTATACATTTATTAAAATTGTAGACATACTACTCTGTGATGGCAAGTGAAAACACTACACCAACTGAGACGTCAAAAGTGATGTCTCTTGTGATTCAGGCAAATATCACTATGGTGCCTACTCCATTGCTAAAGCCTGAGGAGTTTGATAGGAGCAACTTTAAGAGGTGGCAACAAAAGATGATGTTCTAACCTACGACTTTGAGATTAGACCATTTTCTCAAAGAAGATGCTCCAGTTATGACTGAGAATGTTGATGCTCAGACAAATGTTGTGGTAGAAGCATAGAAAGATTCTAACTATCTGTGTCGGAACTACATCTTCAATGCTCTCAGAAACTCTCTATATAAAGTATATGGAGGGATTTCAAACCGCTAAAGAACTGTGGGAATCCTTGGATAAAAAAATACAAAACAGAGGACGTCGGCTCAAAAAAAAAATTAGTTGGCCAGTTCCTTGATTATGTAATGATGGATTCCAAATTTGTTGTCAATCAAGCCGAAGATCTTCAAGTCATTATACTTGACATTCTCGTTGAGGGAATGTCATTGAGTGAATCATTTCAAGTACCTTCTATTATTGAGAAGTTACCACCGACGTGGAGTGATTTAAAAAATTATCTCAAGCATAAATGCAAAGAGATGAACGTTGAAGATCTGATTGTGAGGCTTAGAATTAAAGAAGAACATTGGTTTGCTGAGAATCCCGATAGTCGTTATTCCATGAGCTCAAAGGCAAATGTTGTGGAGGTTCACAAGACTAATAAGAAACAAGAGCTTCAGAACCTTGGAACGAGTCAAAGCTTTGGTCCCAAATGAAAGAAAATGAAGAAATTCAAGGCGAACTGTTTCTCATGTGGAAAGACTAGACACCGTGCAAGTGAATGCTGAGTGAAACGTAATGTAAAGAGGCCTACACATCAAGCTAACGTAACTGAAGTCGAGCATCTTACTTCGGATGTTTCCGAAATAAATCTTTCAATAGTGGTTTCTGAACTCAATCTAGTTGGCAACTCGAAAGAATGGTACATGGACACTGGGGCTACGCGCCATATATGCTCAAATAAGAGAATGTTCACCACCTATCAATCGGTAGATCAAAATGAACAACTCTATATGGGAAACTGCTCGACTCCTAAAGTTGATGGACATGGAATTGACAAGGTTGTAATAACAAAAAATGGAGTGTATGTGGGAACGGGCCACATGAATGAAGCCGCCTTCAAATTAAATGTAATGTTTGTGATTCCAAACACTAATAAAACTACATCTTTTGTTTATATGATTGAGAAAATTGATGTTTGGCATGCTAGATTAAGACATGATAATTATGATTCTTTACGTAAATTAATTAGTTTAGATTTATTAGTCTAAGTTAACTCGAACTTCTATGTAGTCTAAGTTAACTCGAACAATGCAAAATTGGTTCAAATCATAAATATGAGACTTCTATGTAGTCTAAGTTAACTCGAACTTCTATTCAATCCATCAAAAGAAGTACCGAACCTTTGGAGTTAATTCATACTGATATTTGTGATTTAAAATTTATACAAACTAGAGGTGGTAAAAAGTATTTTATTACTTTTATTGACGATTGCACAAGATACTGCTATGTTTATCTTCTAAGGAGTAAAGATGAAGCCTTAGAAACGTTTATGCAATATAAGAACGAAGTTGAGAATCAACTTAGCAAACAGATTAAAGTTCTTCGAAGTGATAGGGGCGGTAAATATGAATTACCATTTGTGGAATTCTGTGCTCAACATGGAATAATTCATCAAACAACTGCAACTTATTCACCTCAACAAAATGGACTAGTTGAGAGGAAGAATAGAACTTTAAAAGAAATGATGAATGCTATGTTGATCAGTTCTTAACAAGTTGCCACATAAGAAATTGGATAAAACTTCATATAAAATATGGAAAGGTAAAACTCCTACTTATAAATTCTTGAAAGTATGGGGGTGTCTTGCTAAGACCCGTATGTTGTGTTGTGTGACACATGCTATGGGCGGAAGTCGCTCTTTGATGAGCCATTCTCTGTGTCAAGCCGAGGACATTAAACAAAGCACTTCTTGAGAGGCAACCCAAGTTTTCAATTAAATTAATCCATCACCGCCGACTTCACTCAGAGGCGAGATTGTCTTGCCTCCCAGGTATATGTTCTATACCCCCTTCGTCGTCATGCTTTATTTCTATTGTTCAAATCGATGTTAGGTGGTAGCACGTGAATACATCGCTACTTTCACCACAAGTGTATGAGTCAAGTTTTAATATAATGGGAAGAGTAAGGGTTATCGTATCCACAGAGATTGGTTGAGATTGTCATTGAGTACCATAATTATCATAACCTAACTTTATTTAGGCAATAAAAATATGTTTTGTGTATAATATAAATACTAATCTAAAATACTAATTAAACGAATTATACTATAATACTGATATTGAGACGTTTAGGGGAATGGATTATCTAGGGATTAACTTTATTTACATAAACATGTTTGGTTTCATTTAGTTAACAATAACAATATTCAACCTATCCGATAATCTTTCTATCATAAACTTATTCACTCCCTCTCCCGATTGTAAAGTGAATGAGTATGTGACTTCGCGTTAATGTCGAAGTCTCCTTCTAGCGTTTTTTAGAACACAGAGTCACATGAGTCTCACCCCAACGTCATTGATTGCACACTTTCTAACTCCCTCCCGAATTATTAGATCATCGCATTGTGTTTAAAACCTAGTCAGAATTCAGGATTACCTCTCCCGAGTGTCAAACCCCAATTTCTTAGTATATTTAAAGAAGCATATAACAGATATAAAAGAACGGTAAACACAATTGAATAGCGAAGAATAATCGTTAAACAAACACAATTCAAACAAATAACATTTTCATAAATTATATTAATCCCATAGATAATCCAAGTTTAGCTCATGGCCATAACCGTTTATACAACACGAAATGAGCTAAACATGCTCAAACAATAAACCAAAGTTATGAAATAAAGAGAAAAACAAAAGAAACTAGCTGTTGTCTGAAGATTTGATGCTAAAATCGCTCCGAGTTCTCTTCTCTTTCTTCGCTTTGTGTTCTTCTCCTTCGGGATTGGATAAGCTCTCCCTAAAAACACTCTCAAATCTATCTAATCCTCTAATGAGGTATCCTGGACAAATATGAGAGAGGGATGAAGGATATGGGAACAAACATATCTAAAAATATCTGAAAAATGCACTTTACAAGTGCAAGGTTCACCATTGCAGTGGTGGGTATGTCGATAGTGGTCACTGCTACAGGAGTGGCTTGATCGCTGCAGCGGTGGTGCACACTGTTGTTTCACCGCTATAGTGGTAAATAGATAGAGTGAAATTTAGCATCATGTTGTTTCACCGCTGTAGTAGTGGACTCACTGCTGCAACGGTGGCCTGCAGTTGCAGGTTTGGCCTTTTTGCTCAATTTTCCACCGTTCTTCTACTGTCGTTCCACCGATTAGCTAGATTTTCAACCGTTTTACTTCATTTTCATCCCAAACACTTGCTTTATTCAAAACACATAAAAACGTATTAAAACATATTAAAACTCTATCAAAATACTCAAAAACTACCAAAACCTGCTTCAGATTAAATAGATAAATTACACCTATAAAATACCCCCAAACTTAGAATTTTTCTAGTCCTCGAGCAAAACACCCACACAATAAAAGAAATTACAACAACTAATTATAAAATTTAAATACTAAAAATGAAAAACACAAAAAAACAATAATGTGTAAGTTTTGAATTTCATCTAACCGGCTAAATGGTTTTACCTTATCGGCCTCCAATCCTATCCAGTTCAAGAAAAAAACACACCATATGGTGCTCTAAAATTTTAACATTCAATAATACTAAGCACCATTCTAGATTATGTCAAAGTGTGTGTGCAAAAACTCAATCATACAAATATCAACCAATCGGATTGGATTATCCACCAATAAAGCTCGTGACTAAAACCAATAAGGTATAGGAAATCCATATTCCTAATAGGGTTCTATTCTCCACTAATGTAGGCTCAGAAATTCAAAAAGATCAATAGGACTTGGTTTGGTTTGGAACATTTGGCCAATGGTATATCAAGAATAGAAAATAGGTTAACGTTATTAACTTAACGATACCCGAGGTACATGCTTAGCACTCAATCACTCTCGAACCCCCAAAGATCAAGTCAAAACAACCCTAAACATACATTTAAGAACTTCGTACTCACTTGTCAAAATAAATGGAAATAGAACACTATTGACATATGTTTTTTTTTTCCCATAAACTACACCCCCAAACTTATTCGATTATTACAATTTCATAGGTGTAGTTAAAACAAAAGAAAAATGACAAGTGAGTTCTCGAATACCAAACCAATGAAAAATTTGCCCTAAACCTAATCGCTCACTTCAAGTAAAATAACAAATGCGAACTTGATTCACTCAAATTGTGCCTTCGGATCAGCGATATAGGTTTGGAAAGAAGTTCTATTGGCTAGGGTATTTGTTATGTGTTCAAAATTGAAACAGTTTTCTAGCTTCGACAGGGTAACAAGGGATAAACATATAACATGGTAGGCTTAAAAGGCTAAAGTGATCAAAATAAATGCCTAAATCAAATCTCCTGAACTCTTCGCCTAAGATTTTGCCTTAAATTTTCCCCAAATCAGGTTCTAGAATCCCTATTGTCATGAACTTGGCTAACGGATAATCAGTGTCAAATCAATTGGATAGTTATACATTGAGTTTTTGTGCTCGTGCAATTAGGATCCACAATAAATTTTACTAAAATGAGACGTCAAACACATAGAACACACATGAATGAGCATGACACTCGACCTTAATAAACAACTAGGGGACAGACTCATCATTGAGTAATGGCCCAGATGAAGTACAAAACTCAGCACATGCACAACAACTACCCTAAACAAACATGTATACAATAAAAACAATACAACATAACTAACAACATAATAACATACTAAACGTCACCCCCGAACTTAAAACGGGCAATGTCCACAACGACCCATCATCAATCCTAATGAAAGCATAAAAAATTATAATGAAGACGGGGGTTTAGAACACATACCTTGGAACCTCCGAATCAAGTCGCCAGTGATGGATCTAATTTATTTTTGAAACCTTGGGTTGCCTCCCAAGAAGCACTTGATATAAGGTCTTCGACTTGACATGGAGAACGATTCGTCAAAGAACGGCTTCCGCCCATAGTAAGTGTCATACAACACTACATATGGGTCTTAGTTTAGAATGCCCTCAAGACTGGCAAGATTTGGCTATGTTCGGCTCAATCTTTCAACTCGATTCTTCTCCAGGTTTTATGCTTGGGGAGCTTGAATTTATTGAGCTGGAAACGGGGTAGTATAGGTGAGACACATCAGATCCTCATAAATGTGATCGTCTTGGATCAGGGGCGGCATCACCAATTGGAACTCAAATGGTAAAAAATCGTAACCATTAACATGTGATTCTTCATCGCCAATCTATACTTGGGTTATCTCAATATTAGCATGATCATCTTCGATCTTGCTCCTGCTTGCATTCTGTTCCTCACACGGTGGCTTTCACATTTAGATGTGACATTTGCTTCTCTCAGTGCCACCGCTTCTGATTTAGCCTCAACATAGCAGATAAGCTGACCAATTTTGCATCTGAAGAGACGTTACGGTCACATCAATTTTGGCTCAAACCTTCTCAATATTATCAAGACGATCTTTATACTCGTTAAGTCGATCATTTGTTTCTCGCAAAAACGTCTAAGTCTCTCCCATAACTATGATGAACATTTCTTCCAAGGCGGGGGAAGACTCTACATCTTGAATTGGAGTGTCAATCTATGGCTTGGAATAATCCCCCAAAATTTGGTAAATTGGTGAATAATTCTAACTCCCATAATCAAAAGTCGTCAATTCCTCTAACGACCAAAAAGCTTTATCCGTAGTTAGTTCATAGAAAGATGTGGTACCATTTTCTCCTTATACCTACATTCTGGTTGTGGCTTGTAACCCGTTGAGGAAATTTAGAAGTTGACACTCTCTCGGGAAACCATGATTAGGGAACCGAAATAGTAGCTCCTTGTATCGATCCCAAGTGCAATATAACAACTCGGAATTTTGTTGAAAGAAATGCATCAATACTTGTTGATCTAGCATCTTCAAGTACCCTACATGAAAAACAAAAACAAAACTACAAACAAAAAAATTATAAACAAAAAAAATACCTAAATTAAAATCAAGTTATTTACTCATAATATCAACAACAATCTAAAAATCAATCCCCAACAATGGTGCTAAAAACTTCATAGCGCGTAGATACGTCGCTATTTTCACCGCAAGTGTATGAGTCAAGTTTTAGTATAATGGGAAGAGTAAGGGTTATTGTATCCATAGAGATTGGTTGAGATTATCATTAAGTACCATAATTATCATAACCTAACTTTATTTAGGCAATAAAAATATGCTTTGTTTATAATATAAATACTAATTAAACTAATTATACTATAATACTAATGTTGAGACGTTTAGGGAAATGGATTATATAGGGATTAACTTCATTTACTTAAACGTGTTTAGTTTTGTTTAGTTAACAATAATGGTATTTGACCTATCCGACAATCTCTGTGTTGTAAACACATTCATTCCGTCTCCCAATTGTAAATTGAATGAATATTTAACTTCACATTAATGCCGAAGTCCTCCTCTAGCCTTTTTTAGAACACATAGTTACATGAGTCTCACCCTAACATCATGGATTGCACACTTTCTAACTCTCTCTCGAGTTATTAGATCATCGCGTTGTGTTTAAACCCTAGTCTGAATCCGGGATTACCTCTCCTAAGTGTCAAACTCTAATTTCTCAGTATATCTAAAGAAGCATATAATGGACATACAAGAACTAGAAACACAATTGAATAGAAAAGAACAACCTTTGAAGAAACACAATTCAAACAAACAACATTTTCATAAACTATATTAATCTCGTACATAATCCAAGTTTATCTCATGGCCATAACCGTTTATACAACACGAAAGGAGCTAAACATGCTCAAACAATAAACCAAAGTTAAGAAATGAAGAGAGAAAGGAAAGAAACTAGTCGTTTTCCGAAGATTTGACACTAAAACTACTTCGAGATCGTGTCTCCTTCTTCGCTTTATGTTCTTCTCCTTTAGGTTTGGATGAGCTCTCCCCAAAAATACTCTTAAATCTATCTAATCCTATAATGAGGTCTCTTGGCCGAATATGAGAGAGGGAGGAAGAATATGGGAACAAAAATATCTAAAAAAAAAGGCACCTTGCAGGTGCAGGGTTCATTGCCGCAGCGGTGGGTATGTCGGCAGTGGTCACCGCTTCAGCAGTGGCTTGATCGCTGCAGCGGTGATACACTCTGTTGTTTCACCGCTGCAACGGTAGATCCACTGCTACAACGGTGAACAAATAGAGCTAAATTGTGCATCCTGTTTGACTCACCGTTGCAGCGTTGGGCTGCAGTTGCAGGTTTGGCCTTTTTGCTCAATTTTCCCATGTTTTTCCACCGCCATTCCACCCATTAGCTAGATTTTCAACTGTTTTAGCTCCTTTTTGTTCCAAACACCTAATTTATACAAAACACATAAAAACATATCAAAACATATTAAAACGCTATAAAAATACTCAAAAACTATCAAAACCAACTTGGGAATAAATAGATAAATTACAACTATCATTGGGTCATTGTGGACATTGACCGTTTTAAGTTTGGGGGTGATGTGTAGTATATTAGTATGTTTTCTTATTGATTAGTCATGTAGTTTAAGTTTAAATGTTGTTTAATTTAATTGTATGCATGATTGTTTAGTTTGGTATAAGTATGTTTATGTTTGTTGTTGTTGTTGTTGTTGTGTGCTTGGTTTTGTAGTTCATCTGGGCCATTACCCAATAATGAATCTATCCCCTAGTTGTTTATCGAGGTCAAGTGTAATGCCCATTTATGTGTCTTCTGTGTGCCTAACATTTCGTTGTGGTAAACATTATTGTGGATCCTAAATTGCACAATCACATAGACTCGTTATACGACTATTCAATCGATTTGACGTTGATTATTCAGTAGCTAGTTCATGATTTTTAGGGATTCTAGAACCTAATTTAGGGAAACTTGAGGCAAAATCCTAGGCGAGGTAGTTTAGGAGACATGATTTAGACATTTATTTTGACCGCTTGAGCCATTGAAGCCTACCATGTAATATGTTTTACCCCTCGTTACCCTATCGAAGCCTGTAAGCCATTTCAATTCTAAATGCGTAACAAATACCCTGGCCAATAAAACTTTTTGCAAACCTATGTCGCTAAGCCTAAGGCACAACTTGAGTCAAAATCAAGTGAGCATTTGTATATTCTACTTGAAGTGAGTGGTTAGGTTTTGGGTGAACTGTTGATTGGTAAGTGAGTACAATGTTCTTAAATGTTTGTTTAGAGTTGTTTCGAATTTATCTTTGGGGTTACGAGTGTGATTGAGCCAATCATTGTGCCTCAGGTATCGTTGAGTTAATAACGTTAACTTATTTTATATTCCCGATATACCCTTGGCCAAATATCAAAAACTGAACCAAGTCCTATTGATCTTTTTGAATTTCTAACCATACATTAGTGGAGAGTGGAACCCAGTCAGGCATATGGATATCCTATACCTTTATGGTTTAAGTCATAAACTTTGTTGGTGGATAATCCAATCCAGTCTGTGGATGGTTGTATGATTATGTTTTCGCACACACACTTGAACAGGATCTAGAATGGCGCTTACTGTTATTGAATGGTGAAATTCTAGAACACCACATGGTATATTTTACTCTTGAAATCGATATAATTGGGGGCCGATAAGGGAAAACTTTTTGGTCGTATAGATGAAATTCAAAACTCATACGTTGTTGTTGTTTTTAGTTCATTTGTGTTTTTCATTTTTAGTATTTAAATTCATTAATTAGTGATGGTAGTTTATTTTATTGTGTGGGTGTTTTGCTCGAGGACTAGAAAAATTCCAAGTTTGGGGATATTTGATAGGTTGAATTTATCTATCTATTTCAAAGCCAAATTTGGTAGTTTTTGAGTATTCTTGTAATGTTTTAATTCATTTTTATTTGTTTTTGTTCAAAGTAGGGGTTAGGAGCAAAAAGGGTTGAAAATCGAGCAAATCGATAGGAAGTCGATGGAGAAACGTTGAAAAAGATCCAGGAATAAGCAAGCAACCTCACTACTGTAGCGGTGATTCCTATTGCTGCAGTGATGAAAAGTCAATAGACTCTCTTCCCAACCACTGATGCAGCGATGACCCTCATCGCTGCAGTGTTGAGCCTACCGACATCCCACTGCTGCAGCGCCGAAATCCCAACTGTTAAGTTTTGTTTAGATATTTTAGTTTTTTTCCCTTATCCCTCGAATTCCAACATTTGGAAAACAAACGTGGAACACTTTGGGATTGTTTTTAAGAGATCTATACCAACCAAAGAGGAGGAACACAATTAGAGAAGAGGAAACAAGATCAGAGCGATTTTTATGGACGTCAGATAATGGCTATTTTCCTTTGTTTCTTTCTTTATTCTTAACTTGTTTTTGGTTTTTTAATCATGTATATATTGGTTATTGTTGAATATTTGTTTATGGCAAAGAGCTAAACATTGATTATCTATGGGATTGATGTAGTTTACTAATATATGTTGTTTAAGTAAATCATGTTTCGTTAACGGTTGTTCATTTCTATTCGATTGTGTTTACCATTTTATTAATTCCATTATATTCTTGTTATGGTATTTTGGTTGGTTTGAGAATACGAGGTTTGACACTCGGGAGAGGTAACCCCGAACTCGGATTAGGGTTTAAACACAACGTGACGATCTAATGACTCGGGAGAGTATTAAAAAGTGTGCAATCCGTGAGGTTGGTGTGAGACTCATGTGATCCTTTAGAGGGATATCAGTGTCGACATGAATTCGCAAACTCATTCACTTTACACTCAAGAGAGGTAGAGAGTGAGTTTTCGATACTTAGATTGTCGGATAGTTTGAATACCGTTAATGTAAACTAGATTGGATCATAAACATATAAGTAAACGAAGTTAATCCCTATATAATCTATTCCCATATAATATACTTAGTATTATAGTTTAATTAATTGTTAATTTAGTTTAATATATATTAAAAACGAAAACCCTAATTTTAATCGCCTAAATAAAGTTCGATTTTGACAATCACAGTACTTAACAACAATTTAATCCAATCCATGTGGATACGATAACCTTTACTCTTCCCATTTTATTAAAACTTGACCCGTACACATGCGGTAAAGTAGCGATGAATAATTATGCTACCAATGAACTAGATGAGGAAATCTACATGGAACAATCATAAGGGTTTGTTGTTTCTGAAAAAGAGAACAAAGTTTGTAGACTTGTTAAGTCTTTATATGGATATAAACAAACACAAAAACAGTGACATGAGAAATTTGACAAAGTTATGATGTCAAATGGATTTAAAATCGATGAATATGACAAATGTGTCTACATTAAACATAATGAATTTGAATATATCATTGTATGTCTTTATGTAAATGACATGCTAATTATTTGTAGAAACAATGACATCATTAAGTTTATCAAAATGATGTTAACCAATAAGTTCGATATGAAAGATTTAGGTGTTGTTGATGTAATTTTAAGAATTAAAATTTCTTGATCTACTAAAGGACTATGATTATTGGAATCTCATTATATGGAGAAGATACTTGATAAATTCAACAAGCATGATACTAGCCTAGCTAAAACACCTATTGATGTGAATTGTCATCTGAATAAGATTACTGGTGAAAGTATCTCTCTGTTAGAGTATGCTAATATAATAGGCAATCTAATGTGCTTAATGAATTGTACTAGACCTGATATTTCCTACACGGTGAGTAGACTGAGCAGAAATACTAGCAACCTAGGACATGAACACTGGAATGCAATATTTAAGGTACTTAGATATTTAAGGTATACCTTAAACTATGGATCGCATTACACTAAATATCCAATTGTACTTGAAGGTTACAGTGATGCTAATTGGATAACGGATTATAAAGATATTAAATCCATAAGTGGATACATCTTTACACTTTGATGAGGAGACGTCTCATGGAAATCCTTCAAACAGATGTGTATTGCAAGATCTACAATAGAATATGAGTTTATTGCTTTCGACAAAGCAAGTAAAGAAGCAGAATGGATTCGTCAATTTTTAGAAGATATTCCAATGTGGACGACACCTGTGCCAGCTATTTGTATACATTGTGATAGCCAATATGCAATTGGTAGGACACAGAGTAATTTGTATAATGGTAAGTCTCAACACATACGACATAGACATAATACCGTTAGACAGTTATTCTCAAATGGAGTTATCACAATTGACTACATGAAGTCAAAAGATAATATTGTTGATCTACTAACCAAAGGGTTAACTAGAGAGAGAAAGTATACTGCTCATCGAGGGGAATAGGTTTAAAGCCTACAACTAAATAGTCACCTTAACGGAAACCCAACCTAGTGTACTAGAGATCCCAAGATCTAGGTTCAAAAGAAGAACCTAATTATGTGTAGACTAAGTAATCACTGGAAGACTTTCAGTCTTATACCCATTCCTATGGTGAACTAGTAATAAATATAAGTGTTAAGGATAAACTTTGCTTTTAATAATTTTTATAGCTTGAAAAATTCAAGTAGGGTATACGGAATACTCTTGATAGGTTAATCATCTAGATGAGTTCAGAACAAGGTTGGTTCTATAAGAATGAGAAGGCCAAATTCTCTAAAGCACTCATTGAAACACTAGGATATTCAAGGCCAAAATGAACACAACCAGAGAACTAACTGCGTCAAGAAGTATCTGTGTGAATTTTATTATCTTGGTTTACACAAACGGCTAAACAGTTCCAGACATCGTGTTCACTGGTTAGCCAAGTAAATTTGATAGTCTTTCACTAGAGAAGGTTCAAGGCCAAAAGCTACATATCTCGATGTAGTTACGTTCTATTTGAACTCTTTATAGTGTGTCAACATTGCATATGCACGTATATCCAGTCAATCTCATTCATGTAGGGGATTGTTATAATTTTTTGCTACTTTAATTAATTTATTTTAATGGGACCCATTAATTAATTTAATCGAGTTATTATTTGGTTGCGTTCCTCGTCGTTTGAGGATCAATGTAGTATGTTTATATGTCAAAATAATTAAGATTTGAATGATATTTTAATTCTCAAAGAAACCCATTTGATTGGTTGAAAATATAAATGAATGAATTATTCCACATTGCTTGGGAAGGGGATGAGTTATCTCACATTACTTGAAAATGGAGAACTTGAGTTGTAAGGTGTAGTTATCCCACATTGGTTCTGAAAAAAAAAAAAACTCAATCTTGTATCAACTTCTAAATTGAGAACAAAGGCAAGCCACTGAGGATCAAAACTTCCAACTCGAATTGGGTCGGGTCGGGTTTGGGTTGGGACAATCTGAACCATATTTGGATCAAGTTTGGATCGGATATGCGTAGGGTTCGGTCGGACCTTGACCCGCCATAATAGTTAAAAATTTAATTAGTGGTAGTTAAGCAGTTGATTAACTGTTTAACCGTTAATTTTTAATTAGCATCAATGAATAGACATGAAGATTCGTTAGGTGACTATTCATGTTAATGTTGACGCAAACAGGTGTCTTTCTAAAGTTAGTGACGGTTCACGTTAACGTTAACGCGAACAAATATCTTTCCAAAATTGTATCCATTTAGTGGTGGATTTTGGTCTTTTATAAATAAGAGACTCCTTATTCATTTTATGTAATATGATTCCTAACATTATCACTTCATATTACCACCAAAGCACACATCATTTAGAATTTTGTGAAAGATCAAACATAAGTCTAGTTCGCCAAAGTTTTTGGTTACAAATAGTTGTACTAAAGACTTGAAGATCGTTGTACCACAGGAAGCAGACGTAAATCCAACCATTGGCACCAGTGTGAGGGCATGAATCTGCTTCAAGGGTATAGAGACAAACTCTAGCCTCGATCTACTTAAAATCCATTCGTTGTTTGAATATTCAAGTAAATTTTTATTTAAAATTTAAAACTTTGATTCTATTACGTTACGGTAACGTTAACACATTTTACCACTGTTACTTCTTTGTTTCTAGTACGTTAACATTAATACATTTTGTTACTATTACTTTTTATTTTCTATTACGTTAATGTTAACGTCATGTTTCTGGTTTAATATACACTTAGATTGCTTCACAAAATTTTCATAATTTATTTTTAATACCCATACAATAATAAATAATATTTATATTAATATTGTTTAGTAATTATTAGTTTTATTCCATTGTTATTTAAATATTTATCTTGAAATTTTAACGTTTCCACCAACAGAATCTGTTGGTGGCTGCAATTTAAGCGTTGCCACTTTCACCGCAAGCGTACGGATCAAGTGTTAGTATAATGGACCTTTCATTCGAGTATCATATCCATAGGGATTGGTTGAGATTACTATCGAGTACCGCGATTGTCATAACCTTACTTTATCTAGGCACTAAAAATGCATTTAATTATTAATTAATACTAAACTAAAATACTAATTAAGTTAACAATACAATAAATACAATATTGAGATTTTTTAGTGGAGTAGATTGCCTAGGGATTAACTTTATTTACTTAAATGCGTTTGATTTTGTTTTAGTTAATATTAATGGCATTCGGCGTATCCGACAATCTCAGTTAGTAAACTCTCTCGCCATCTCTCCCGAGTGTAAGACGGGGGAATACGTGATTTCGTGTCAACGAAGAAGTCTCCCTCAACGTCTTAATGACTCTAGGTCACGTGAGTCTCGCCCCAACGTCATTGATTGCACACTTTCAAACGCCTTCCCGGGTCGTTAGATTGTCATGTTGTGTTTACCCTAGTCCGAATTCGGGGTTATCTCTCCCGAGTGTCAAACCCCATATTCTCAATATATCTAAATTAGCATATAATCGTAGAAACATGGCAACACAATCGAAATTATAAGGAACATCCATAAACGAAACACAAATTCAACCAAAACTATATTTTTATAAATATAGCGTTAATCCTTATTACAATCCATGTTTAACTCATGGTTATAACCGGTTATACATTAAAAACTGAGCTAAACATGCTCAACATCCTACCAAAGTTAAGAAAATAAAGAGAGAAACAGAAGAACCTAGCCGTAGTCCGAAGATTCGGTGCTAAAACCGTCCAACGATCGCTTCTTCTTTATTGCAACGTGTTCTTCTACTTCAAAATTACTTGAGCATACCCCGAAACACTCTCAAAATCATAGAAACCCTAATAGGTCAGTTATGCCCTGGTTTGTGGAGAGGAGAGAAGGGGAGGGTTTAAATAGGGCTCAAAATATCTAATAAAATATCGAAACTGTGCAGAGATGACCGCCGCGACGGTGAGGTAAGTCGGTTTGAAGGTCGCCTAGGCGGTGGACTTGGTGACATCCTACATTATCAGCGCCGCGGCGGTGGATGTTCAACAAGAATTGGTGCACTCTACATTTTCACCGCCTAGGCGGTGGTCTAGACGCCTAGGCCGTGGGTTGCTATTTTCATAATCTTGCCTCCTTGCTTGTTTTTGCATCGTTCCCCGACCGTTTTTGGTCCAAATTGATTTGTTTGTGCTCTGATTTCATACATTTTCACCCATACATCTGTTTTAATATAAAAAGAATAAAAATATATTAAAACTTAACATAAACGTATTAACATACTCGAAAACTGAAAATTTCGGTTTGGAAATATATAGGTAATTTACACCTATCATCTGTGCAGATCCAATGAGCAGAGAAAGAAGAAGAACAAGACGGACGATGACGAAGGTTGCTGGTGAAAATAGTCGAAAAAAATGGTGGTGGGAGGATGAAGAATGAGGGAGCAGATAAAGAAAAAAGAGAAAAAAAATTGAAGTAACGAATGGTAATTTTTTCATTGTACACATAAGATAAGGGTGATTTAGTAATTTTAAAAATGAATTTTATATTGTAAAAGTAAAATTAAAATTTAATTGTTTAGTCAACTCTAATTTTTGAGATTGACTGCTCCACTTGAAAATGACATGAGATATTTGGTGTATTTATTAAAATATAGGTAATCACTAATAATTTTTCTTCTTTTGAGTTATATTGAAGTTTGAAAAGTTTTAAACAACTGGATAGACATAATTTCACACTCAGGCCATGAGGGAGGCAAGATTTTTTACCGGAGGTGCACAAAAACACTAATAAATATTTTAATGGACAAAATATAATTGTTAAGTATTTTTGAACTAAAACTTGATCTATTATCGACTTTTAGTTAGTATATATATTAAAAAAAATAATGAAACATCATCTACCTAATATGATATTATAACTAAATAACACATATCATAATAAAACTAATACTAATATATATATATATATATATATACTAGCGTATAACCCATGCCTGAAAGCACGGGTAAAAAACAATTGCACAAACAAAAATATGATATAACTCACTTTGTTTATACAACATTTAGTTAAAAAGAAATTGCACAAAAAAAATGATATAACTCACTTGGTTTATACAACATTTACACATGTTTGATTAAAATCAACAATAATCAAATATGGGAACAAAAAATCCAGACATAATTATGGAAAACAAAAATATGGAAACAAAAAGGCTGAAAAGAAATAATAGGAACAAAACAGTCATTCAGAAAAATAAAATTAACCAGTATTCACGAACAGTGAATTGAGGACTTGAAACACAATATTTATTGAAAACAAAATCAATTTGTTCCTAGAAAATTGAAAACAGAAACAGAAATGCCTCAAAAATTATGGGAACAAAAATAAATTTCTAAGAACAACAATATTTTTGTTTGAGGATTAAAAGACAAATAGCGCATGCCTAAAAACTTATGGGAACATAAATAAATTTCTCAGAACAACTGCATTTTGGTATGAGGATTAAAAAACAATTAACGCTAATTAGACATTAAGTTAGAAAATAGAAACAGAACTTAGAAATGGGAAGCGTAAACATTGGAACAGAAATAGATACACAAACTACTCATCACCTAGAATCACCAACTACATTGTCGATAATGTGCACTAACCTTCTACTCCTTATGAAGTCCCGCACTTCGTCAATTTGAACCATCCAAACATAGAATTTGGAACCAGCATATAGCTGCTAATCTAGAATTTCAGCAACTTCATGTCAGTTCTCTCTCTTGTAGCAGACTCAACCGATTTCAAACAATAAGATCTTCCATATATCTCAGCCTTGAGGATCGAATCGCTAATTAACCAGAAAATGATGAAATCCTCAGCTTTGTCCACAAATTCCAGCCAACCGTGGTGGAAGAACCACTTATCTTGTATCTTTTTTATCTTCGCTACCCATGATTCCCCTGCTTCTCCAGCACTGGGTTTTTCAGCATTCTTTCTTTGAAAATCTTTACGGAGGTGTCAAAGCCTGCAAAATTAACCATTTTTCAATACCCAAAAATTAATTCACTACGAAAAACAGATTGAAATCGTAAGAAAATTAAACCCAAAAATAGATCCACAATTTGATTAGATCTTCTCATCAAACCCTAAAATAGATCCATAAATTGGAAAAATTAAGAGACAAACTCACTTTTTTTCCCTGGAATTCATCAATTAAAACCTTGAAGAACACTGACCTCTCTTCAAGTTTCCTTCCCATTGGATTCGATCAAAGAGATGAACACAAAAACATTTATGTTCTATTCCCAACATAGTTGTTAAAAAGTAGAGCAAAAATTTGAGTGTTGATAAATATACAACACACACACAGTACAAAAATTATAAATAAACAGTACACGTGTAGACAGAATCAAAATCATAATAGATTTGTTACCTCAAGGTACAAGATATACGTAATTGATAGAATTTGCTTCAAAATCGTTGCATCAGGTCCGATACATGTTATATCCTGCAATCTGGCACTTCACTTCCCCCATCAACAGCCTCCTCCTTTAAATCCCCCCCCACAACTACTCCAGAACAGAATCAGAAATTGGAGAAGAAAGACAACATGTTTTCTATTCTGTTCTTAGATTTTTAAAACAAAATTGCTCCCAATGACAAACACCATGAAAGAATAACTATAATTAGTTACCCAACACCTTCGATTGAGACAAACAGTCCTTAAACAAACCTTAAGAAATTGGAATGGAAGGTCACCTAGGCCGCGAACGGTGGAGAAGAAAGGAAAATTGCTTGGGTGGCTTGAAGCTCAACTATGCATGAATCGATTGATGCAATTGAGTTACAAAAAATAGCAAATCGAAACAAAAACCCTAGGATTAGGGTTACGAAATGGAAGATTAGGATTAGGATTGAGGGAGGGAACATACATTGGAGATCTAGAGAACCATGGGATATGAGGGATGGAGTTAGTGATGTTGTTGGTGGATTCACCTACTGGAACAAACCCTTCAATTCTTAAATAAAGAAGATGAAGAGAACGACGGCTAACCTTAAAAGCGAACGTGGGAATCGGCGAACGTAGAAATGATTATCGACGAACGTGGGGGATAAAAATGAATAGCCAGACGTGGTGCCTTACATCGACTTCAAGGATTGTAGGAGGAACGGATTCGAATGTGGGAGTTAGGTCTGCAAATGAAAGGGTTTAAAAGCTGCAAAAAAAGAAATAGCCAAAAAATAATATTTCTTTTTTTTTAAATGAAAGATGAGATTTGAACCCAGGACTTCGAACGAGTCGTCCATCTATCTAGCCGTCTGACTAACCTCCATCTCACGTAAATACAGGAAGCAGTTATATCAAATAGCATCTCAATCGCAGCCATCCATTCCTCCAGATTCAATCCTCAACGTCGAAATGTCCTAGTCAGCAAATACCTTCCTGATTTATTAATAGATTCCTTCCCAACCAAAAATGTTCCTAGTGTATCAGCAGTGATGGCAGTGTCAAATCTTGGTTAACAATTCAGGTTTTTCATTAACTACTCTGCTATAGTGTATCTGTACGTCGAGGATTTCATTGCTCGCGTAATGACTACTCACAAGTATACGAGTTTTAGTTTTAATATAGTGATCGTGAGATCAGATATCGTTCCACTTGGAACACGTGTAATTTAGTTGAATATTGTGATTGACATAGTCTCATATTATCCCAATTTTTCAAGAATTGTTTGTATTTTATTTAATCTACTAAGATAAATGACAACTATTAGGTTAGTTCTAATTACACTAATTACTTAGGTATTGATTTCTTTCACATAACGCATACTTGACTTCATTTAGTTAGCTATAACGGTATTTATCTATTCCGACAATCTCTATATCCACAACCCCTCTGCTACCTCTCCCGAGTATAAGATTGGAATTACACGACTTTGTGTCAACGAAGAAATCCCCCTCAACGCCTTAATGATCCTAGGTTGCGTGAGTCTTGAGCCAACGTCATGGATTGCTTACATTCTAATGCCCTCCCGGGTTATTAGAAAGTTACGTTGCGTTTTACCGTAGTCCGAATCCAGGGTTACCTCTCCCAAGTGTCAAATCCCGTATTCTCGGTTTATCAATACAAGCATAATATGAAGAATAACGGTAAACACAATCGGATTTAGACAAACATCCATGAAAGTAACATTGATTCATTCAACTAGCATTTACATGATTTGAACAACACTGAAGTAACATTTAACTAATACTACATGATCTTAGCCATATACCATGCAAAACAAGAGTGATTCTACATCATTAGATATAGAAAAGTAATTACAAAGATAAAAACAAGAGAAGAACGATCAAATCTAAAAGTGAAACGATCCACTGTCGCTAATGATCAATCTGCAAATGATTCTTCTTTGCCCTTTTGATGAACCTCCTCCTTGATCTCTCAAAGATAGCTTAAGAACTCTATATTAGGGTTAGGGATACTAAACCACCACTTTTACACGTGGGAAGGGGGTATATATAGGCCAAAGGTTTCAAAAATATCTAAAAAATATCTTTTTTGTCTGAATAGAGAATTTCGCCTAGGCGGCAGAATCTTCGTCTAGGCGAAGGTTAAGTCGGTTAGAAATCCACCTAGGCGGAGGGCTAAAAACATTCATTCTAACTGATTTCCGCCTAGGAGAAGGTTTCTTCTCCTAGGTGGATGGCTACATTCCAACTCTCTGACAGAACTTCACCTAGGCGGTGGAAACTTCGCCTAGGCAGATTTCCGTACTCCAACTTTCTGACAGAACTTCGCTTAGGCGGTTGTTTCTTCACCTAGGCGAATTTCAGCACTCCAACTTTCTGACAGAACTTCGCCTAGGCGGTGGAAACTTTGCCTAGGTGAATTTCAGCTGGTCTTGAAACCTTAATTTCTCATGTTTTCTTTACCCTTTTTTTCCACCGTTTCGCTTGGTTTGTCAATTGTTTATGTCCCTACATCTGAATTATATAAAAATAACTAAAATGCAATTAAAATATTAATAAAACACTCGAAAACTGGCAAATTTGGCTTGAAAATAGATAGGTAATTTAAACCTATCAAATACCCCAAAACTTGGAATTTTGCTAGTCCTCGAGCAATACACCCTGACACTAAATAACACTAACTACACTAATTAACTAATTTCTAAACTATAAATAAATAAACATTAACAAATAAGAAGTAAACACCTATGAGATTCAAATTCAATCGAAGAAATCATGTGGTTCTTCCCTCAACAACCCGCAATCAAATCAAGTTAAGGAATAACACACACCACATGGTGTTCTAGAATTTCAACACTCAATATTAGTTAAAACCATTCTAGACCCATTTGAAATGTGTGTGTGTGAGACCTTAGATGTATAACTAATCAAACACCAGATTCGATTATTCAATAAATAAGGTCATGACTTAAACTTTTTAAAAGATTCAGGAAAGCCATATGCTTGATTGGGCTCAACTATCCACTAATGTAGATTCGGATATTCATAGAGATCAATAGGGCTTGGCTTAGCTTTGGAGAACGACCAAGGGTATCGTAGGAATAGAAAACAGAAACTCGTTATAATTTAATGATACCCGAGGCACAAACGCTTGTCGCTAAATCTTTCTCGTAACCCCCTAACTTTGAGAATACAACCCTGAACAAGATTTAATAAACTTGTATTCACTTGTCACAATAACCGAAATTAAAAACTATAAGCACATAGTTTTTTTTTACACCTCCAAACTTATTCGAATTTGTCCAATTTTAGGGGCGTGCAAATAGAACTAAAAGACTGACAAGTGAATACGCTTATACTTAACCAATAACATTTCGTCTGCAACCCCGATCGCTCACTTCAAGTTACCATAAATTAATGCTACTTGATTTCACTCAATTTTGACTTTTATTCGTAGAGACAATGGTTTTGAAAGATTTAATTAGCTAAAGTATAGAAACAAGTTCAGAAATGAAAAGTTTATGGGCTTCGATAGGGGAACGAGGGAATAAATTTTCTGGTTAGTTTCAAAAGGTTCAAGTGATAAAAATAGAGGCCTATATCATGCCTCCAGAATTACCTCACCTATAATTTTGCCTCAAGCCTCCCCCAATCAAGCTCTAGATTCCTCATTTCTGTCATTAACTTATTACTAAATAATCGGTGTCAAATCATTCAACTAACTATACAATGAGTCTATACGATCGTGCGATTTAGGATGAAAATAATTTTTACCTAATCGACATGCTAAGTACACAAAACACACATGAATGGCATTACCCCTGACCTCAATATACAATTAGGGGAAAATTTTTATCATCGAGACATGGTTCAGATGAACTCAAAAACTCAACATGCACATACAACTACATTCATTAACATATCTACTCTAATTCTAAAAACTAACATACCTATTGTAATGAGACATTACACATGCATAACTAATCATTACACGTGCACAACAAAAAATAAAATAAAATCTACATTTAACAAAAGCCAAACATTAATACAATTATAAACAAAAAAATTGTACACAAAAAATTTTGTCCTTCATCATTCACATCACAAAAAAAAATAAAAATCATCATTCATATATCAAAAAGAACAGAAACTACATGCTTAATACCACCAAACTTGAACGAGGCAGTGTCTTTACTGTGTAGATAGCGAACCCAATAACAGATATAGAAAAAGAAATATGGAAAACTAGGTCGACATATACCTAGGAGGGAATACATAATAGTCTAACCTCCTACCATTCACTGGGGATGAGATGGCGGCTGCAGCTCATCGGGTTTGAAATGCGACACTAGCGTATAGAGTGTTATGTTGATTCCGAGATGCTCAAATAAAACCCTTTGATTTTGATCATGCTGCCTAATGTAGTGATCCAAGAAAATCCCTATACGAGAAAAATTATTTTGAAGATGGTTGATGTCGGATCGGAGACCACGGATATCACGAGAAATCTGATTTAGTTGGTGGCGGCAGGTTGAGGGTGTTAGTGCCTCCAACGGACCTGCTTCTTCCTCGTTAGGACCCTCCTCTCCCTTAACTACCTGCTCAGCCAGGTTTAATGGTCCTCCCTTACATAATTGGATAATCATTGCAAGATCGAGTGGATGAATAGGTGGCCAAGGACTAGTCTTTGTAATTGGAACTCCGACGTACATAAATAGAACAGTTAGGAATGAGGGACAAAGAAGGCCACCATTCATCATTCTGGCCGCATAAAGTATCGAAGAGTAGATGTGCCAACCGATATTGATGGGCGTCCCCCTATAGATGTCGTATAACATAAAAGCCCGCTCCTTGGAGACATCTGAAACGTGGAATGTAGGAAGAAGATTCCCGCATATGAATTGATGCCATATCTTTGGGACTGGCTTCAGAAACCTCGCCTTAAAGATGGCCTAACCCTACCATGTTTCTTTTCATTGGGCGTTACCTGTGGTCAGGGCTTGGATCACAATATTCATTTTTGGTGTAGGAGCTTCAGACAAATCCTGCGAGGCTTCTGGCCCCTTCAAACCCAGCAGAATTGCTGTAATTTTAGCATAGAATTCTTGTACCAAGGCCAACTTTCCTAATGGAGGTGAAACACAGAATTGCTCCCAACCTTGGCTCTGTATGAGAATTCTGAATTCTTAGGGGAGGTCTTCCAAAGGTCTGAACCCCCCTTAACGAATGCCGGTGCATTTGTGCTCGTGATCATTGAAATGTTTTTCCGGTTGTTTGGACAAGAATAATGACGAATCTTAATCCGTGGCGGCTGATGATTCTTCCGTGTGTGGCTGTTTTGCTTTACGACGTTTCACCATTTTTCTTATCAATCAAATTCACAACACAAGCCACAACAATAACAATAGAACACAACAAATCAACTCATTTTTAGTGAACAATAAATTCGCAATGTAGCCTAAAATAAACCATTCCCATAGTGTATCTACACATAAACATGATAATCTTCACCAAAAGTCAACCCTAAAACCCCAAGAACATGAAAAAACACGAAACTAGAGATTGAAGGGTTTAGGGTTCTTTCCAAATCCAATGATTTTTTAAATAAATGTGCAAATCAGGCAAATATTTCAATAATTAAATAAAAAATATGATCATTCACACTTATTTGTTGAAAACTTTTGGTCAAAAACACTTGAATATGAAGATTTCGCACTGTTCACCCCTTAAACCCTAGATTTTCGAAAATGGGGGAGAGAATCCAACATTTTGATGAAGATTCTTGGTGGAAATCCAAGTTTTTCTCAAATTTAGGATGAATTTTAAAGTGTGGAAAGGATTTGGAATGGTGAAGTTGAGAGGGTTTCAAAAATGTTAAGGGAGAATACCGTTTTGCAAAGGGGAAAGGTTGCTCTTTAAAATAGGGTTGACTCTAATTCTCCTAGGCGGAGGTTTTTCTGCCTAGGCGAAGTAGAGCCCTTTTGGTTAAAAGACCTTCTAACGTTAATCCACCTAGATAGAGGTTTTTTCGCCTAGGCGAGTGAACGTTAGTGTGAAACTCAATTGGTTCTGACGATAATCCTCCTAGGCGGTGTTGTTTCCACCTAGGCGAAGTTACATCAGTGTGAAAACCCAGCCTACTGCCCTTTTTCCACCTAGGCGAAATTACATCAGTATGAATTTTGGCTATATTTCTTCATGTTTTCACAACTTTTCTCTATGCCACTTACTTTCACTTCGCTTCTCAAACGATTTTTAGCATGCAATTCAACCCTAAGTATTTATACTCATCAGTTCACCACAAAAAATATTCCGAGATCAATACGATCTCCAAGAAGTAATTTATACAAAAGTTGGGAATATTCATTACCCTCGATAACATATCAAAAGATTTTGCTTGATTTAACGTACCTAGCTGGACGTTTATGAATTCTGGCTTTAGCCTTCAACCAGGGAGATGTTCTCTACAACTCGCTCTTCATCTTTGAAGTAATGCTTGATCCGTTCCCCGTTGACTCGAAAAGTTCATCCGTCTTTGCTCTCCAACTCGATAGAACCAAATGGATAAATATGCTTGATTCGGAATGGTCCAGACTACCGGGACTTCAACTTTTTGGGAAAGAATCTCAGCCTTGAATTAAACAATAGAACTTACTGGCCCGAACTGAACTCTCTCCTGACTATCATTTTATCATGCCACCTCTTCATTTTATCCTTGTAAAGCTTGGCATTCTCATAAGTATTGTGTTGAAATTCCTCCATTTTATTCAATTGGAGAAGACGTTGTGTACCAGAAGCCTTGAGGTCAAAGTGGAGTTTCTTTATCGCCCAGAATACACGGTGTTCTAATTCAACGGGCAATGACACGCTTTCCCAAACACCAATCGATATGGCGCCATACCGATAAGTGTCTTAAAAGCCATGCGGTATGCCCATAAAGCATCATCACGCTTCACTACCCAATCCTTGTGGTTTGTATGAACCGTTTTCTCCAGAATTAGCTTGATTTCTCAGTTAGAAACTTCAGCTTGGCCATTTGTCTGTGGGTGGTATGGTAGCGTCACCTTATGCCTAACCCCATACTTTGCCAATAAGGTATTAAGCATTTTGTTACAGAAGTGGGTTCCCTCATCACTGATTAAGGCTCGAGGTGTCCCGAACCGTGTCATTACATTTTGTTGAATGAACTTTAAGACCACTTTGGCATCGTTGGTAGGTGTTGCCACAGCCTCGACCCATTTGGACACATAATCCATCGCTAATAAAATATACTCCTTGCCAAACGACAGCATAAATGGCCCCATGAAATCAATGCCCCACAAATCAAATAACTCAAGCTCAAGAATAGACGTCAATGGTAATTCATGCCTTCTTGATATGGTACCCACCCTTTGGCATCTATTACAAGTTTTTACAAACGTGTATGAATCTTTAAACAAAGAAGGCTAGTAAAAACCTGATTGAAGCACTTTTGATGCTGTCCGAGTAGCACCAAAGTGGCCACCACAAGGTGATAAATGGCAGTGATATAGAATACTATCCATCTCCTCTTTCAGAACATATCTCTGGATCACCTGATCAACACACTTCTTGAAGAGCAACGGCTCATCCCTCAAATAATACTTTGAATCGAAAAGGAATTTCTTCCTTCGTGCTCTTGTCAAATCTGGTGGTAACACCTTACATGCAAAAAAGTTCACAATGTTTGCAACTGAGAATAGCTGTTCGTCTGGGAACACCTCCGTGATGCTATACCCCTTACCAACATCTTCTTGAATCAACCTTGACAAATGGTCAGCAACAACATTCTCACTCCTCTTTTTATCTCTTATTTCAGCATTGAACTCTTGAAATAAAAGAATCCACCTTATCAATCTCGAATTGGCATCTTTCTTTGCAAACAAGTACCGGATAGCCACGTGATATGTGTAGATGATCACTTTTGATCCAATGATATACGACCAGAACTTATCATAAGCAAAAATAACAGCTAGCATTTCTTTCTTCGTCATGGTGTAATTCTCTTAGGCATCATTCAATGTCTTACTTGCATAATAAATGGATTAGAAGATCTTCTCCTTCCGTTGGCCTAGCACCGCGCCAACAGCATAGTCACTTGCATCACACATAATCTCAAATGGCACCTCCCAGTCCGGAGTGACCATTATAGGAGCCGTGATCAACTTCTCCTTTATCGCCTTGAAAGCTTCCATGCAAGCCTCATTGAATTCAAATGGAGTATCCTTCTCAAGTAGGTAACATAACGGCTTCACCGTCTTTGAGAAGTCCTTTATAAAGCGTTGATAAAAGTCGGCATGCCCCGAGAAACTTCGAACTCCTTTCATATTAATCGGTGGTGGAAGCCTCTCGATTATTTCAATCTTTGCTTAGTCCACCTCAAGCCCCTTGGAAGAGACTCGATGACCTAACACGATCCCCTCTTTGACCATAAAGTGGCACTTCTCCTAATTGAGTACTAAATTCTTCTCCTCACATCGGTCAAGAACAAGGGCCCAATTGTATAAACAGTGATCAAAAGATGACCCAAAGACTGAAAAGTCATCCATGAAAATTTTCATTTTCTTTTCCACTATATCTAAAAATATTTCCATCATACAACATTGCAAAGTTGTTGGTACATTGCAAAGGCCCAATGGCGTACTTCTATAAGCGAACGTCCCATACGGGCATGTGAAAGTAGTCTTTTCTTGGTCCTCCGGTGTAACGGCTATTTGATTGTAACCTGAATAGCCGTCAAGAAAGCAATAGTAATCATATCCGGCTAATCGATCGAGCATTTGGTCAATGAAAGGAAGAGAAAAATGATCCTTCCTTGTCGCCTTATTCAATCTTCTATAATCAATGCACACACGCCATCCCATGATGGTCCGTGTAGGAATAAGGTTGTCCTTATCACTTCACTACTGTCATTCGTTTTTTTTTGGGCACCACTTGCATTGGGCTAACCCACTCGCTTTTAGATATAGCATATATAATTCTCGTATTCAAGAGCTTCAATACCTCTGCTTTCACCACTTTTTTATCGCCGGATTTAGCCGCCTTTGATGCTCAATGGAGGGTTTGAACTCATCCTCCATCAAAATCTTATGCATGCAAATAGCAGGGCTGATTCATTTGATATCCGAGATAAACCAAGTAAAAGCGAATCGATGCCGCTTCAAAATTCTCAGCAACTTACTCTCCTTTTCTTCCATCAAAGATGATGAAATTATAACCGGATTGATTGAATTCTCTGCCAAAAAGATATACCAAAGATGCTCCAGTAATTACTTGAGTATTAATCTACCATGAGGTGAATTTAATTCCTCGGGAGAATTTACAACTTCTTCAATAACCACTACATGAATAGGATCCTCTATGTCTTTAGATTGAGCATTCAAAGTCAACACATAGTCCACAACTTCAAATTCTGTGGTAGAGCCTTCCTCACCAAGATCCCCCATAAACAAAAAAATTGTGAGAGTATGCTCTAATGAATCCATCTCCACATTTGCAAGAAAGAATTCCCTCACACAAAAGTCTACAACATCAACTCGATTACATTTGGGAAGTCCATCCAAAAAGTTCATTGTTTTAAAAATGTTGAACTTTATCTCTTTATCATTCACCCTTAACGTCAGATTTCCATTATGCACATCGATTAAGGCATTTCCCGTTGCAAGGAAAGGTCTTCCTAGGATGATCAAGTTTTCTCTATCTTCTTCCATTTCTAGCACAACGAAATCCACCAGAAAGATGAATTTGTCGACCTTCACCAATGCATCCTCAATGATACCTTTAGGATAGGTTAACAAACGATCCACCATTTGGAGGGTAATCGTTGTCGACTTTGCACTCCCAAGTCCCAACTTCTGATAAATGGAAGAAGGCATCAAATTAATACTATCCCCAAGATCACAAAGAGCCTTATCAAAATGAGATTTTTCGATAGTACGCAGAATTGGGAAACTACCAGGATCCTTCAATTTGGTAGGCAACTTCCTTCGTAGTATTGCCATTTCATACTCCTCCCACTTTTCCTTCTTTGTCATGATATCTTTCAAAAACTTACCATAGTTGGGCATTTGCTCCAGTGCATCCCCAAAAGGAATGTTAATGTGAACTTTCTTGAAGATTTCAAGAAATTTTTCAAATTGTAAATCCATCTTCCTCTTTTGGAATCTTTGAGGATATGTCAACGGCATAGCTAGAATTGGTGGATTTTTAGAAAATTTTACACGTCTCGGTATCATCCTTTCATCTCTTCTTCTCTCCTCGACTTTCTCTTGTTTATTCTCCTCATTCATATCTCCTTTTTTGTCTTTATTCGGCTTCTCCTTTCTTTCATCGATTTTCTCTTCAACTTCCTCCTCCACATTTGGTCCTGGTTCATCATGTTGAAACTCATGACTTACCCCCAGCTCGTTTTCCATTGGCTTGCTCACATCCACTTCTCTTCCACTCCTTAACTGAATCGCCTTTTATTCTCTAGGTTTAGTTTCCATATTGCTTGGAAACTTCTCTTTTTGTTGCTCTTGGATGGATCTAGCAAGTTGTGCGATTTGAGTTTCTAAAGATTTCACCGTAGCATTGGTGTTTGTACAAATTGTATCAATTGAGTCAAGCCATATTTCATGCTTGTTCATCTGGTTGTGCGTCTCATGCATAATAGTCTGAGTCTCCTTCATAAACGAACCCAATACTTCATCCAAATTTGATTTTGGATTATGCATCGGGGGTTATTGCAATTGACGATTGGGTTACATCGGATATCCCTGATTTTGGTTTCTATATCCCGGAGGTGGCCTCAAAGAATTCTGATTATTCGCATGAGAAAAATTCTCATGGTTGCAAAATCAAGGATTGTAGTGAGTTGGAATGTTTGTAGTGGGTTTGAAAGTACAGGCTCGATTGTTCAGAAAGTGGCATTCCTCAAACTCATTATCAAATCCGTTTGAGAACAACTTGTAACATTCTCCTCTCTATGACTTGACAAAGCACCTTTAGTAGATAATGCGACCAATTGTTCCAAGAGCTTGGATACTTGAGTCGATAAAGTTGCAATATAGTCATATTCTTGAATAGAAGAGACCATTTTTCCCGTGTTCCTCTCATTCGGCCATTGATAATTATTGGTTGCCATTTCTTCCAACAATGCATTAGCTTTAGTAAGGGTTTTAGACAACAATGATCCTCCCAAGGCAGCATCGATGATTATTCTGGTTTGTCCATCTAACCCGTTCTAAAAGAGTTGGGTTTGAAACCCATCCTGATACCCATGTTGAGGGTACCTTCGCAATAAATTCTTGAATCGCTCCTACGCTTCAAATAACAACTCAAAATCTCTTTAGCGAAACTGCATAATCTCGCCTCGGAGCTAAGAAATCTTGGAAGGGGGAAAAAACTTAGTTAGGAACCCTCGAGCTAAAACCCTTACTAGTATTTATGCTTCCTAAGTATTTATGCTTCCTAGTTGGATAGATTGGAACCAACCCCATGCTCTATCACACAATGAGAATGGAAATAACCGCAAACGAATAACATTCTCAGCAACTCCATTTATCTTCACAGTATCACATATCTCCAGAAAAGTGGCGAAATGGACATTGGGATCCTCGTGAAGATTCCCACCATATTGGTTTTGTTCAACCATGTTGATCAGGGCGGGCTTTAAATCAAAATTGTTTGCCTGGATCGGTTGCCTCCGGATGCCTGAATAATTAACCAGCATCAATGGTCGATAATAATCCCTAAGGACTCTTTGTGGGCCCTCTGGTTCTGGAGGCTGGAATGCCTGCGGCTCTAACGATTGTGGGACATTTTCACCTCCACCAGCCACAGTAGTAGATTACTCTTCTTTCTTTTGACGTATTCTTTTACTACGCTGCATGCATTGCTTAGTTCAAACAAATAAATCAAATAAACAAATGAATTGAATGAAATTAAAAGCCAAATAATTATCGTGATTAACATTTAACTACTTGGTCACAATATCAAACCAAATTAAAAATATCGTTTCCCCGATAACGGCGCCAAAAACTTGTACGTCGAGGATTTCATCGCTTGTGTAATAACTACTGGCAAGTATACGAGGTCTAGTTTTAATATAGTGATCGTGAGATCGGATATCATTCCACTGGGAACACGTTTAATTTAGTTGAATATTGTGATTGACATAGTCTCATATTATCCCAATTTTTCAAGAATTGTTTGTATTCTACTTAATTTACTAAGATAAATGACAACTATTAGGTTAGTTCTAATTACACTAATTACTTAGGTTTTGATTTCTTTCACATAATGCATACTTGACTTCATTTAGTTAGCTATAACGGTGTTTATCTATTCTGACAATCTCTGTATCCGCAACTCCTCCACTACCTCTCCCGAGTGTAAGACGGGGAATTACACGACTTCATATCAATGAATAAGTCCCCCTCAACCCCTTAACGACCCTAGGTCGTGTGATTCTTGAGCCAACATCATGGATTGCTTACGTTCTAATGCCCTCCCAGGTTGTTAGAACGTCACGTTGCGTTTTACCCTAGTCCGAATCCAGGGTTACCTCTCCTGAGTGTCAAACTCCGTATTTTTGGTTTATCAATACAAGCATAATATGAAGAATAACGGTAAACACAATCGAATTTAGACAAACATCTATTAAAGTAACATTGATTAATTCAACTAGCATTTACATGATTTCAACAACACCTAAGTAACATTTAACTAATACTACATGATCTTAGCCATATACCATACAAAATAAGAGTGATTCAACATCATTATATATGGAAATGTAATTACAAAGATAAAAACAAGAGTAGAACGATCAAATCTGAAAGTGAAACGATCCACTATTGCTAATGATCAATCCGCTAATGGTTCCTCTTTTCCCTTTTGATGAACCTCCTCCTTGATCTCTCAAAGATAGATTAAGAACTCTATATTAGGGTTAGGTATGTTGAACAACCACTTTCAGACATGGGAAAGGGGAATATATAGGCCAAAGGTTTTAAAAAGATCTAAAAAATATCTTTTTTGTCTGAACAGAGAATTTCGCCTAGGCGGTAGAATCTTTGCCTAGGCGAAGGTTAAGTCAGTTAGAAATCTGCCTAGGCGGAGGGCTTAAAACTTTCATTTGACTGATTTCTGCCTAGGCGAAAGTTTATTCGCCTAGGCAAATGGCTGCATTTCAACTCTCTGACGGAACTTCGCCTAGGCGGATTTCAGCACTCCAACTTTCTAACGGAACTTCGCCTGGGTAGTGGAAACTTCACCTAGGTAGATTTTAGCTGGTCTTGAAACCTCAATTTTTTTTTTCTTTACTCTTTTTCCACCGTTTCACTTGGTTTGTCAATTATTTACGTCCCTACACCTGAATTATATAAAAACAACCAAAACGCAATTAAAATATTAATAAAACACTTGAAAACTGACAAATTCGGCTTGAAAATAGATAGGTATTTTAAAACTATTAGTATCAAATACGATTAAGGGGCAGAGTTGGGAGAGGGAAGATGCGAGAGACAGAGAAGGTGGGGGTGCAAGGGAGAAGAGATTGTTGCCACTCCCAAATTAGGACAATTCAAACAGGGCCAAAAAATATATATATATACTGAGAACAGAAACACTAAACAAACGGGGGCCAAATAAACACCATTAAAGAATCAAAGAAGTTATTTTGGTTCAACTTCTTAGAGTAAATAATATATACACACTTAACAGTAAAGGCAAAGGTAAATAATACACATTTAACAACATTTGTGTTCAATAGAGATGTACCTCACTACGGCGACGGTAGTACTTGATGAAGGGTTGAGAATCAGGGATTCAAAAAGAGGCTTACAATTTTGAAGACCTACCTGACGATTTTGAAGGCGAGAAAGCAAAAATCAGGGATTCAAACCAAAAATCAGGGACAGAAAACAATACAGCAACATAACAGAGATCAACAATTTCGAAGACCACCAAAAATCAGGGAGAGAAAGCAACACAGCAACAGAACAAAGATCGAAAACTTCAAAGACCTACCTAACGATTTCGAAGGCAAGATCGACGTCAACGTGTGATGCGAGGTAGAGAAGAAGATGGACGACGATGGTGGCGACAGTGGCAAGGGATGATTTTAGGGCTGGATCTTGAAAATGAAGGGTGATGGAACGGTTTTATAGCAAGGGATCTTAACAACGGGAGACAGAGAGAGAAGAAGAAGGATCTTGGGGCTGGATCTTGATAACGGGAGCGAGGGAGAGAAAAAGGATTTGTGGTGGAGAATAAGGAGCTAAACTAATTTGGAGCAAAAAAGGATTAAATATATGTAGTCCAATAATTTGGAGCAAGAAAGGCTGAAGAAATAGGAAGTGTAAGATCGAATGATCGAACATGTGACCCTTGCCATTTTTGTTATGAAAATTACCACCTGAGCTACACTCAATATGTGCAGTTAATCTCAATTGTAGATAATTTTGAAGTTAATCCTAACCTTGAAATGTCCTAGTCAGCAAACACCTTCCTGATTTATTGATAGATTGACTAACCACATGCTTAACAACTCATTCAACTTTATAAAATTTGAAATGAAGATGTTATGTTGAGCTTGCACTTAAAACATATTAATTTCTCACCTTAATATGAGGGTGTAAATTTAGATTGGGGTTAAGTGGTAGTAAGGTAATAGTAATAGGGGTTAAAGGTGATTTGCCCAAAATCAAATAAGAATGAACAATCATTAATGGTACAAATATACCACAGAAATAGAAAGATTTGAAACAATAAAAAAAAATAAAAATTACTCAACATAATTATAACATCTTTACTCTTGAAACACACATTGCGTTGTATTCTTGTTCGGTGTGAACTTCAAGTTGGACATTTCTTTGTTAAAGAAATTCAACCTGTCAAAATTTATGTACATAAATATAAAATAATAAATTAAATGGTTAAATGGATTATTTCCAATAAATAATAACTTGAGCAAACCGTTTCATTCAATTCAGTAGTTTCCTACATGAAAATACAAAACTGATTATCAAGATTCATTGTTAAAGAAAGAATTTAAAAAATTAAAAACTTCAGATATAATGAAATTTACATTTTCGTAAAGAGTTATTTTATCCATTGGCAGTAGTTAATAACTTGTAAAAATAAAACCAAAATAATAATATTTCATCAAATTAGTGAATAAAGATCTGTCTAATTTACAAAAAAACAAAATGGATGCAGACTCAAATAACAGCATGATAGAAACAGAAACAAAAATTTAAGAACAATTTAGAAATGTTTGTTCTCAAATATAGCAGCAGAACAGAAACAGAAACAAAATTCAAATCTGTTGACATTATTGACTTTAATCTGTTGCAAACAATGCAATTCATGGGCAATTAGTTAACTAACCCCTAAATTGAACAAACCTTATATTTCAAACAACATTCTCTAAAAAACAACATAGCAAAATATTAACAGAAGTAATCCCAGTGCATTTACATACTCATTTAACAACATAGAATCTGTAAAGAACCAATTAACCCTAATTCTTTCGAAAAACTAAAGCAAATACAAATTTTAGAACGATAAACAAATTTCTTAAACAATTAAAGAAATTTGCACTGATGAAATTGCAAAATATCACTTAATTACCAATGTTTTCACTTTCCAATCATTTCTTGAGGTAAATCAGATTAAAAATAAATATTATGATTACTGAATTGGTAATTTTGATAATTCAATCTTTTAACCCATAGTTTTGAGGTTTTAGTATTTAAGGTATACATTTCATACATTTAAGAGTAGAAATTTTGGTGGCATTTGTTAAGTGTTTTTGTTCCGTGTTTCCATTTCCATAAAACTCTGAAGAGAAACAAAAATCTAAAAACTTGAAAATGTCCATTTCTATTCCTGAATTTCTGTTTCTGCGTTCGTAAAACTGACTGAAAAACTGTGTTTATATTTTGTTCCCATATTTTAGAACAATGTTTTCCAAAAACGAAAATCTAGGAGACAAATATAAAATTTGAGAGACAGATATAAATTAAATGACCACCACATAAACAGAAACAAAAATTAAAATGAATACAAAAAAATCTTGAGACTTACTTGTTGGCGAGAGAACTTCAATTTGGGTATCATCTATTCCATTCAAAATTGAATCTAAAAAGTTTGGCACTTTGGAAATGATTAAAAGGGATGAGAGTACAAATAGGCACACTCTATAATCTAATATAAACATATTTGTCAGATCACAAACATTCATGTGACTAAAATGCATGATTAATTTAGAGTTTCATGCATTGATCACCCCAATTGAACAATCCAAAAGAATATTCAAAGCAAACAATGTCTGAATGAACAATGAAGGAATAAGATTATATGATCCGTGGCTGAAATCTCAACTTTTATAGCAACTCACTCATAAGAAAATCAACAGACATTTTGATATTTGACTCACATCATCATAAATGTCTACAGACTACATCGAGTTCATCATTAATATATCAAGCATTTAATCCTCACTATTGGCTTGAACATTACATTATCCAATACATGACATTTTGGCAATTGAAAGACTATTAATCTGTTGCATTATGGAATCCATCAGTATTATTTATTCATTGAATTACGGCCAATAATCTGACTTCACAATAGAAATTGAATTGCAACTGTGCAAGTGAGTTGATAGATAAGGAGAATAGGGGTATTCGGTACTCACGGGTGGGCGACGACGTTGGAAGCCCTAACTAAGAAAGGGAAAATGGTGAATTGTAGAACCTAAACCCTTTCGGCTGTGAACTTGGACTTCAGGCTGGTAGTACGAAAAGGAGCGAAGCGAATGGTGATGGCGATTGATCTCCGATGGCTATAGAACGGGATGGAGAACTGAGAAAATCAGAGGTAATCAAAAGTAAACATAGCTAATATCTGAGAAACATGTACCAGAAGGCATCGTCGATTACCTGATTGAGACATGCAATCATGATGTCTTTATACTATTTATTTAATTAGACATTTTAAAATGTATATAATAATAAATAAAAAATTATCTTAATAAATATAAATTAATATAACAAAATAATTATCCTTATAAGTTATTAGGATAGTATTTTATGAGACACCTTTAAAAACCCTTACAACTCACATTTTTTTACAGGCACAAAATCAACTTTTACAATTTAGCCTTTTCATAGGCCAATGATGAACCCTATCTTTTTACAAGGATAAAGACTAACCCAACACTCTCTCACTTATCTTTTTCACAAAGAATTATGAACATTTACAATTCACTCAAAATAATTCAATTGCAGAATAAATCAAAATCTAATTCTTTTTAAGGGAAAATAATAACTTAATCTTTTTACCAGAACAAAGATCAAACCCTAATATATTTTACAAAAAAAAGATCGAAATCTAACTACCCTAACTAGACACTGTCCCAAACGTGTCTAATCCACTGAAACTTACAAATACAAAAAATATGAGTTTCTTCCCACAAGAAATATTTACCACCTCAATATAAATATACTCTATTAATGTCCCAAATAATTACTAAGTGATAGATACAATGTGAGACAATTAAAATCTAATTAATAAATAAAGTGGGTAGCATAAATTTAACACGCAATCAGATAATCAGGCAGAAATCATTTAAAAAATATTTTTTGGCTTTTAAGTTTAAAACAACTTTCTAGCAATCCTAAACCAAGCAATCAAGATAAATATAACTTTAAAAAGAAAGTAATAAAGTTTGGATGGATCAAACTGGGAAACCACCGAAGACAATAATAATCTTGCGATTAGAAATCAATTCAGTGACACTAAGCAATAATCTTTTTAAAACAAGAACTTAAAAAAATCACTCATAGAAATCTTAGCAAAAATATCACTCTTATAATAGCTTGAACTGATGTTCTTGATGTATTTAATTCAATTCCCACAAGTTTCTATTAATAGACCAATAACTAGCCCTCCAACAACTAGTTTTTTAAATATATTTCATTAAATGACACTCTAAGATCCTATATAACATTTCCTATAAATATAAGTATGTTTCACTTAAAAATATATTTTAAATCTTACTTTTAAGTCCATAAATTCCCCATTTAAAACCACAAGAATAGAAAGTATAAAATCATTTAAATTAAGAGACTCGCAAAATATATGGACCATATGAATAAGGATTACTAAATAGGTTGTTCATATTTAAAATACATTCAAATTCCTCAAATCCCTCTGTTGGAATAAAAAAAAAAACAGATAATTTTTTACCAAAAGACCAAATCATCCGAATTGCTAACTAAAGCAGTTGGTTGATAGAGGCAGTCTATTCGAATAACCGACCTATACCATGGATGAAATAGCCATTGGAACTACACCCGTTTGGTTGACTGACCTTACCTAGTCGATTGACTGATTTAATCAGTGAGCTTCTAATTTTCACCATTTTATCTAGTAACCCATTTAGTTGACCAAGCCTCTTCATTCGATTGACCGACTGGATCAGTATGCACACTTCTTTACCCATTTCAGCCATTGTTTCAAAAGATTGATCGATTTCTTTTCTCAGTTGACCAATAGGATCGACAAGACTCAATTTTAACTCCCAAAACTCACTGTTTTAATAAGTCGACCAATTATTTTCTCAGCTAGCCAAAATGACCCGAAAACACAACATTTTTTTACTTTAAAACTCATTTTTCAATTAGATCAATTATCAAAATCATTTCACGTAAGGAGCATATAAATTATCACATTTTAGGATATTAAACTTATCACTTCTTATCATGACACACATAAAATTAACTCATTCTAAGTGTTATGCGTGATCCTAATTCGTGTTGCATTAAGAGTGTATAAGTAAAGAGTCATTTTCATTTATTTTTCTACAACATCTTCAAAACTCTTCATATCTTCGTTAGGTCCATCTTGCCCCCTTTATGTTTTCTTCATCAAATCTTCTTCTTCATCAAATGCATGGAACTCTAAATTTGAAACATTTGATAAAACCATTATTTACACTAAAAACATCAATGTTTAGTTGCTTATCAAAACCTTGGATTCAACAATTTCTCTCTTTTTTATGATGACAATTAACTTTGATATTTTTGTCAAAATATACTGTAACCACGCCTCCCCTAAATCTGACGACAGGTGTTTAAACTAATTTAAGCACAATCAGGAAAACATAATAAATATATTCAACATGTGCCCTAATTAAACCATAATGATATTCAACATAAGTTCAACTACTATTAATAACTTCTCCCTTTAATCAATGCAATGCTTAGGCAAACAAATCCCTAAACATCAACTTATCCCCCTTTGTTATCTCAAAAAGTGGGGGTAGAAAACCAAAAATATCACTCTAGGCATATATCGTTATGCCTAGCCATACCTAAACCTCAAATAATTTTCATGAATTGATCTTCAACTAGAGGTTTGGTGAAAATATCAAGAAGTTGATCAGAGTTATCGATATATTCAATAGTTATATCATTTTTCTGAATGTGATCACAAATAAAATGATGTTGAATCTCTATGTGCTTAGTTCGTGAGTGTTGTGTCAGATTCTTACATAAGCTTATAACACTTTTATTATCACAATAAATAAGGGCCTCTTCTATACATATTCCAAAATCATATAATTGTTGCTTAATATATAGAATTTGAGCACAACAATTTTCAATTGCCATATACTCTACCTCAGTCATAGTTAAGGTAATCTAATTCTGTTTCTTGCAAGACCAAGAAACTAAAACATGTTAAAAAAAATGACATGATTTGCTTGTGCTTTCACGCTCAACTTTGTATCCGACGAAATCAATGTTGGAGTAACTAGTTAACTTAAAGTCACTCCCCCTAGGATACCATAATCCTAGATCACTTCTCCCTTTTAAATATCGAAAGATTCGATTGACAGTTGTTAGATGCGATTCTTTAGGACAAGACTGAAATCTTGTATTAAAGTATACAATTAAAATTATGTCAAGTTTACCAGCAGTAAGATATAACAAACTATTAATCATACCTCGATACATTTTCTCATTGATATTTTTTCCTGTATCGTCTTTTTCTATTTTTGTAGTTGTTACCATAGGAGTTTTGTATTCTTTAGCGCCATCCAAGCCATATTTTTTCAGTAACTCTTTAATGTACATGACTTGATTAATAAAAATACTTTCTTTAGTTTGCTTAATTTGCAACCCTAGAATGAAGGTTAATTCTCTCATCATGCTCATTTCAAACTCAACCTGCATAATCTTAGAAAACTCTTAACAAAAATCCTCATTAGTAGATCCAAATATAATATCATCAATATATATTTGTACAAATAGGATATCAGACTCATTCTGTTTGATAAATAATGTAATTTCACTAAGACCCCGTCGAAAACCATTTTTGATAAAATATCGGCTAAGTCTCTCATACCAAGTTCGCAGAGCTTGTTTGTGTTCATACAAAGTTTTCTAAAGTTTAAATACACGATTGGGTAGTTTATCACTCTCAACCAATGGTGGTTGTTTGACATAAACTTCTTCTGATAGAAAACCAATCAAGAAAGCACTCTTCATATCTATTTGATATAGTTTAAAATAATGTGAACATGAAAATGAGATTAACATTCTAATAGTTTCTAATCTAGCCACATGTGAATACATTTTATCATAATCAATTCTCTCTTCTTGATTATAGTCTTCTACTACTAATCTTGTTTTATTTCTAATTATTATACTCGTTTCATCATTTTTATTACAATAAACTCCTTTAGTATATCATGGAGATCCAAGACTCATTAGTTAACACCTCATTAATATTTTTAAACACAATTTGAGATGAAAAAAAATTGGATTAATTATATCCCCAAGAGAGGATCTTGTACTTACACCTTTTTCAAAATTACTAATGATTTCTTTTACCGAGTTTGCTGGTATTGTTATTATAGCATGTGGTAAAGTCATCTCTTCACCTTTTGACCCCTCATTCTTTGAATTTTGTGGTTCATTTGTCATCTCAACTCCTCGATTTTCCTTAGTTAGTGTATGGCTTCAGTCCAGAAGCGTTTACGAAGACGATTCTCATTCAACATCATTTTGGCCATTTCTTGAAGTGGTTTGTTCTTTCTCTCCACAATACCATTTTATTATGATATTTCATGGCATATTCTCCACAAATCACATGACTTTTGTTTTTAGGTGTCGAAGACATAAATTCAACTTTTATCTTATGTCATTTGTTGAGAATAGCCTTCTCCTAGGAACAATTTGTCCTTACTCATAGGTGTTTATTAGATTAACTTGCGATGAGCACCTCAAAAAGTTCCTAGATGGTACCCAATTTATGTGGATGCACTTTTATTAGTTAGATCCTCCTTTGTTCCTTTAGGAATCCATACCTGCTTACATTTAGATACTTTCGAAAAATATTTGCTAATGGTATGCCCCATAATGTTATAGCTAAAACATTTCACAACTTAGTTTCAGAAAAGAATTTTTGAAATCTCTTTTGTTTGATATTTTTCTGAAAACTAAGACCGGCTTTGTCGAAAACACCTATAGAATTTTCCAAAAGAATTTTTAAACTATACTCACTATTTGTGAACTTGAGAACAATGGAATCTAAATTTTGCAACTTTGGATTTTAATTCTTTATTTTCCTTTCCTAAAACACATGAGATATTTTTCGAAATCTGTTATTTAAAATCAGTGTTCTCGGCCTCAAAATTTTTCATACATTTGTTTAGTGAAATCATTGTACTTTATAGAGCATCAATTTGAAAACACTAATTCTTATAATCATGCAACATTTTTTAAATAATATAAAATAACTCATCAAAATCTAAATGACAAGAACTAGAACATTTAGCTACCTAAACCTCATTAGCAACTAGGGAAAACGTCGGAGTTTCCTTATCATTGCTTGATACTTCAAAACTAAAGGAATACGTATCATCCCACGTTTCTTTAATAGATCTCTCTTTTCTTTTTAACTTTATTTCTGATTCATCCTCATATTCTCCCATAACAGTCTCATGAGTTATTAAATTACTAATGAGTTTATCAATAGTACATTTGTTGAGATCTTTGGCTTCCTTGATTGCAATCACTTTTGATACCCAAATTTTGGTCAATAATATCAAAATATTTTGTACTTTTTTCTCCATGGAATACGGCTTTCCAAGCTGATCAATATTTTTGCATATATTGGTGAATCTCATATACATTTCCGAGATTATTTCCACATCACCCATTCTAAACACTTCGAATTAATGAGTATAGGCATTGATTTTGGATTGTTTCACTTGATCAGTTTCCTCAAGTGGGGTTTTTAATATATCCTACATTTCTTATGCAGATCCACAACCTGAAACTATATTATACTCATTGGCATCCAAAGAACCAAGAAAAATGTTAATAGCTTGAGATTTAACAAACAGTTTTTGTTTATCAAATGAACTATGTTGTTCCTTCTTCTTAATCACTCTATTATCTCTTTAGGAATGTATGAACTATCTTGAATAACCAACCACGCATCATAGTTAATGGCTTAAAGAAATATAATCTTCTTGTTCTTTCAAAATGTATAATTATTACTTGTAAACAAAGGTGGACGGTGTATAGATTGACCCTCACCTAGAGTGCCCATGTAGTATGCCATATGATCTTTCTTAACTAGAATTTTAAGTCAATCGAGCTAAACCAGCTCTGGCACTAATTGTTGGCCCAAAAAGCTACCCAAGAGAGATGATGAATTAGGTAGTCACTAAAATTTAATCAATTAAGTCCATTAAACACAAATAATTAATTTTTCTAAATCAATTATTATCTTAATACACAGTGGGATATGTGTTCAATACTAAGTGCACACCCAAACACAATATAAATAATAAATCAATGCAATACATAAAAATTTATCTTTGTTTGATCAAGCTAATCTTCCCTACATCTAGTCCCTAGAGCACCAAAGAGATTCGCAATCCACTAACCCCTTGATTCCTTTATTTGGTAAGAACCTAACCTTTACAACTCACGATTCTTTTACAAACACAAAATCATCCTTTAAAATTTACCCTTTTCACAGGCCAAGGATAAACCTTATCTTTTTACTAGGTTAAAGACTAACCTAGTACTCTCTCACTTTTCTTTTTCATAGGGAATGGTGAATCTTTACAATTCACTCAAAATAATTCAATTGCAGGATGAATCAAAACCTAATTCTTTTCAAGGGAAAAGAATAAACTAATTTTTTTTACCAGGACAAAGATCAAAATCTAATAGTTTTTACAAGAAAAAGATCAAAACCTAACTACCCTAACTAGATACTATCCTAAACTTGTCTAATCTAGTCAAACTCACAAGTACCAAAAAATATGAGTTTTTTCCCATAAAGAGCTTCTACCACCTTAATACAAATATACTGAATTAATATCCCGAATAATTACTACGTGATATATACAATGTGAGGTAATTAAAATCTTATTAACAAATAAAGTGGGTATCACAAATTTAGAATGTAATCAGATAATCAGATAGAAATCGTTTAATTTTTATTTTTATTTTCAGGCTTTTAAGTTTAAAACAATTTTCTTGCAATCCTAAATCAAGTAGTCAAGATAAATATAATTTTAAAAATCAAGTAATAAAGCTTGTATGGATCTGACCGAGAAACACTGAAGATAATGATAATATTACAATTAGAAATCAAGTCGGTGACGCCAAATAAAAAGCGCTTTAAATCAAGAACTTAAAAAAAATCACTCGTAGAAATCTCAGCAAAGGTCTAACTCTTATAACAGGTCAAACTGATGATCTTGATGTACTTAATTTAATTCCCAAATGTCTCTATTAATAGACCAATAACTAGCCCTCCAACGGCTAGTTTTTCAAAGATATGTCACTAAATGACATTCTAAAATCTCATATAACATATCCTATCAATAAATGTATCTTTCACTTAAAAATATCTTTTAAATCTTAGTTTTAAATCCATAAAACTATTCCAAATTTAGAACCACAAGAATAGAAAGTATTAAATTATTTAAATTCGGAGAATCTCAAAATATATAGACCATATCAATAGGGATTATTAAATAGGTTATTCATATTTGAAATATATTCAAATCCACCAAATCCCTCTCTTGGAATAATAAAAAATGGAATTTTTACCACAAGGCCAAATTAGCCGAATTGCTAACTGAAGCAGTCAGTTGACCGAGTCAGTCTATTCCGTTAACTGATCTGTGCCATTACTAAAATAACAGTTAGCATTGCACCCATTCGATTAACCGACCTTACCTATTCACTTGACCGATTTAATCAGTGAGCTTCTAATTTTTACCATTTCATTTAATGACCCATTCGGTTGACCGATCTTCTTCATTCGGTTAACTAATTGGATTAGTGTGCACATTTTCGTACCTATTTCAGCTATTATTTTGAAACAATTGACTGATTGGATTAATAAGACTCTATTTTAGCTCTCAAAACTAATTATTTTAATAAGTCAACCAATTGAGTTTCTCAGTTGACCGAATTGACCTGAAAATACAATATTTTATATGTCAAAAAATATTTTTCAATTAGGTCAATTATTAAAATCATTTCACAAAAGGAGTACATAAATTATTTCATTTTAAGATCTTAAACTTATCACTATTTGTCATGACACACATAGAATTAACTCATTTTAAGTGTCGTGCATGATTCTAATTCGAGTTGCATTAAGAATATATAAGTAAAGAGTTGTTTTCACCTATTTTTATTCAACGTCTTCAAAATTCTTCGTACCTTCATCGTGTCTATCTTGCACCCTTTATATTTTCTTCATCAAATATTATTCTTAATCAAATGTATGTAACTATAAATTTGAAACATTTCATAAATCCATTAGTTCCATAAAAAATATCAAATACTTAATTGTTCATCAAAATTTTGGATTCAACAGTGTACACTAATTATTATGTATGAATGTACTTTATAACTTTAATTTGTTATTTTAGTGATTATTTTTAAAATTATATAAAAAATAAATTATACGACCGAACTTAGGTTTGAAATTATTTGTTTAGGGTCGAGTTTGGGCATGATAATGAGGCTGGGTGGGGCTCAGGTTGTACCAATGTTTTGTAATATCTTAGGTAGAGTCTGACCCATTACCAGTCCTAGATTGGATAAATCATATTTAACTTTATTCTATAGGTAAGAATATACTTTTTTTTCTTCATGTTTCTCTTATGTTTCTCTTATCTCTCACGTGTCAGGTTTTTCCAATCTAAAGAAATAAAAATAGAGTAAAACTTTCCATATTAAAAAGATATAATTAATGAATAGCTTCAAATATAGAGACCAATCCATAACTTATTCTATGTTAATTTTAAGTTTAATATAAATAAGTTAATTTTGTTTTGACATGTGTTTTTGTCTCATATTCAATTTTCTCTCGTATTTCCAATCAAATGCTTCCAATTAAGGTTTGCATCATTTACCGTAGGCGCCACTCTCTTTCCCCACCCGCTGTCAGACCTCATGGAACTTTAACCACTAAAATCCAGCCACCGACTGTCAGAATTTTTTTTTAGTTGCATATAACTATTTTTTTAATATATAGTTATATGTAATTATTCTTTTAATGTATTTTTTAGTTATATTTTTTAAGTGTAATTTTAGTTACATTTTTAGTATATTTTAAGTTACATTCACATAATTTTTCGACAATCGACAACAAAAAATTAGTTGAGTGTGTCTAAAAAGTTGTGACTAAAATATATATTAAAAAAATATTACTAAAAAGTAGTTGAATGTAACTAAAAATAATTCCGATGACTGGAAACCAAAGTTTCGGCAACAAATATTGGCTAGAATCTGGTGCTTCACAGCAGTTCGTGACGCAACCCTAATATTTTTATAAATGTTATTTAATAGATGAGAATAAAACTAAAATAATTTATTTTTAGATTTTTTATTAATTTGATGTAATTATTATGTTTTTTCACTAATTGTCCCTGTTAAAAATAATTTCTCTAAATGAAACAATGCAGAAACGTAGAACTTCTAGGCAAGTTAAGTCTCATTAATTATATCTTATCTTAATTAAATAAAAGAAAATATGATTGGTGCTCTCAATTTTTGGTTGCCCTCAAATTTTGTTAACGAATATTGTTACTAATTGCGAGTACCAATACCATTTCCTAAAGTAACTTTGTCAACGAAAATGTAGAACCCAAGTAACAAAAAGACACGCATACCATAAATTAGCAATTAAATATAGAAAAGGTTAGTTGGTGTCCACAGTTCTTAGTGTTGGGAGGTTAGGACTTAGGGCACCTCGTAGGATTTCTGTGTCTGTGGAAAATGATAGGATGACGTCACCACCTAGGGCTGACGTCACTATTGTGCTCCGCCCCCACCCTTTTTTTCTGGTTCAATAATTAATTCTCAATAATTCCAGCGACTAGTACGGCGATATAATTATGTAGAGGTTGCTTCCTCTTCCCTCTCTCTTTTGCTATTTACTTTTGGTGAATAATTATTGTCGGTTCACGTTCAGATATCAACTCAGTGTTCGCTCCAGCGGGCTGTTATGCGAAATTGTTAATTCTCAGTCTTCATCTGCTATTAATTTCGGTGCACATCCGTATCTTAAGTGACGTTCAAGGACTCTTAAATGTTTTTTTAACGCTTTCAAAATGTACGTTACATTGTAAGAATTAAAATAAGAGGCTAAATTTGACATTATTTATTTTTATTTTTTTTTATCATTTTGATGAATATTAACATCTCATATCGTTTCAATAATATATGTGATATCGTTTCAATAATTAATTTCTATAATTTATGCAAGTGTAAGCCAGTTTTATTCACATTCCTGTTATCAACTCTTGCGCTAAATTTTTTGACTTATTTAAAGATTTAATGATCAAAATAGCCATATTCTGTATTGACTATAGAATTATAATAAGAATTTGAAATTGCCCCTTTCAATAATCAATATTCTACACTGATGAGCATGCATTTAGCATTATTTTGCATGCATGATCAATGATATTTGTTAGTGTCGAAAATTAGACCAACTAGCAGTATGGTCCGGTTAATCCTCACATGAAGAGCTGGAGTTGATCTTTGTCTATGTTGGACTTTTCAATCCTCTAGCAGCTTCATCCTAAACATGTCTGAGCTGTTGTCCAAGTTGAAAGGCATTGTCCGGCCTGATCTTCAGGTTAGTACCTGCATACAAGACTAGCCGTGGTGTGCCCGGTGCATCCCCTCCAGAGTGAGAATAAGAGCTCGGGGGGAAAGAAAAGAGGTCGCTTGGATAAGATAAAACAATTACCTTTAGGTTTCAACCTTTTGCGAATCTATCAAATGGCTTGGCAAAGCCTTCTATTTATTGGCGAGGACATCATTAAGCATCACAAAAAATTAAGGTCTTAAGCTCGGTTACCGCCTAATCAATCTGGCGCGTGGGGAGTGTGAGGAGGATTGGAGCTATAGGCTTAGGCTTGGGCCCTTTGTTGGTCGATAAAAAAGCCCATGGGCCAAGCCAGTTAGGAATGACAGGTCAGCCCGGGCACCAAGGTGCAGGTCGGGATGACTACACCGACCTGCTCTTCTTTGGCGATGTCTGAGGAAATTATTGCCTAACGATTGGTCAAGTATTTCATGTTTACCAATCTAAGGAGGCATCTGGGTATCTACCCACCATGCTCAATAAGGTCGTTTGATGACGTGGAGTTAGAGATGTGTCACTTTCGATCTACGTGGCAAGCACGTCGCAGGGGGTGGACTTTTACCCACATCAGTTGCCCTCCAAGCCTTAGCATGGAGATAGAACATGAGACCTTGACGGTTCTAATCATGGCCTGTTGGAGAATGGAGATCTAGGCTCAAGGTGACGCGGCTCGGCGTCACTTGAACAACTCAAAATATAAAAATTAGCTTGGCTGACCCTTACTTGACTTCTGCGAGAAGCTTGACTAACATTTTGACTGGATGCGCGACCCGTGGACTGACAACGCGTGGATCGATGCTCTATGAACTGTTCGATTAACGTGACGATTCAACTTCTTGGCCCGCCTATAAACAGGGACTTCATTTCTTATTTTTCTTGCACCAGAGTATTCATGAAACCTCCACCCAACCTCAGAGCATGGTACTATTTCTCTTCTTTCTCCAAAATATCTGTGTCTTATTCGCTGGAGTATTGCCCATCTGAATCAGAAAGAATCGTGGTTGGAGCCCCATTAAGTAGATCGAGCTCAGCTTGTTTGCCACTAAGGTCGATGAACTGGAGGTGATCATGGCACCTGAGGTGGTTGTTGAACCAAAGGATTTCGTTGAATGGACGACCTCTTCTTCTAAGAGGGCCTGCAGGTCGACCGTAGCGGGGACTTTCCAGTCACCTGAGGCACAACCAGCGACCCTCGTTAGAGAATGGTCAGGAGGGAAGAGGGCTCATCTGGGGGCCACAGTGTTGAGCTTGGCGTGGGCCCTGCCATGGAGCTTGACATTGAGGGTCTGTCCACACCAGATGTAGAAGCCCTTCCATCTACGTTGGTTCGGGACCCAAGGTCTAGCTCAGCCTCTGATCAGCTAATATGCGAGGTTCTACAAGACGTTTTAGTTTGAAGGGTGGAACTCGAGCTGATGGAGAAAGATGCGTAAACCTTCTGTTATTCGTACGCTTTCCCTAGCACTGTGGAGGTACGTGTTCCAGGAAAGGATAACCGTGCATGTGCCCATCCCGAGGGGTACATCACGGTATATGAGGAACAACTACTTGGTCGCTTGCGTTTCCCAATTTATTCTTGGGTACGAACCGTTTGTTGGGATGTCGAGCTATGTCCATCACAACTCGTGCCTAACAGTATGAGGATGGTAGTGGCCTTCCATGTAATCTGCATGGCTAAGGGTATTGAACTGTTCCTAGAGTGGTTCCAGGCTATCTTCTTGGCGAAGTTCATGCTCGATGGGAAGGGTTAGTGCTATATCGCAACCTGATAGAAGTTCTTCATCAGCTACATTGACTCCATCAAAGATTAGAAGTCGATCTTCTTCTTCCTTGAAGGGACAGGATGGGAGGTCGACTCGACGATGAACAAGTGGGACTACCCGGTCTAAATACATTGGGGGACCGTGAGTAAGCTTCACAGCTCGGTGTCAATTGAGTTTCTCCTCCCTGTCTGTTTATCTAACTTGACTTCGTTTTTACTTTCTCAGCCCCAAAAAACAACAAGCCAAGCCTGGAGATCATTCTTTGCCAGCATCGGTCTTGAAAAAGGACTTTGAGAAAAGTGAGTAAATTCACCCTTGCTCGGTAACTTTTTTATAGTAGTATTTTTCAAGTTGTAACTGATGGAGAATTTTTCCTTATAGTCATGGAACTCGAGATAATGGTGAGAATGTTAATGGAGGAGACTGCAGCAGAGGCTACAAGATAGCCCCCTCAGTAACCCGGGCAGGAGAAGGTAGTCACCCCGACGACATTCGCAAGGTTTACGCCAGTGACCCCCTCAGCACGAGCAATATCCTAAGCAGCCCCTGCCAGATTGGCACTAGAGAACAGGGATGCAACCCTGAGGAGACCTACAACCCCGATTCCAACCTGATCCGAGGAGACCTGCTGACGCGGGGAGCTCGACACAGGTGGATAGGAGAAATAAGGGCAAACGGAAAGAGGGGCCGGCTGAGGCAGTGACCGGGCCACAAAAGAGGAACCGTGGAGAGGGTCAACATGATCCAGTCAGGATTTTCATCGCCAACACCAGCCTTTAGATCGATTATAGTATCTTAGACATGTCGTCCATCCTCCCAAACTTCGTCCACAATATTACGCCTCTAGAGGATCAAGCCCGGTTCAGCGCCAAGTCTAATAGTAGGCTCGCCTCTGACCTCTATAGGAATCTCTTGGTGGTAAGTTTTTATCTCGATAGAAGTTTTAGACTTAGCATATTTTTGTTTTTCCATGTTTCATTCTTTTCAACCCTTTGTAGTTGTAGGGCCTTTACTCAGCATCTGAGTTGGGATTACGCCATCACTGAGCTTGCGAGAAAGCGGAGCAGTTGAAGGACAAGAAGGTTGAACTGATCAGCATCCGGAATGCATCCCCGGAGGAGGCAGAGAGGACCCGGGCAGAAAACGAGCAATTGGAGAAGATAATCGAGGGCCTGACCAAGGTGACTGAGGATCACCCGGACCGAGCAAAAAAAATCAATCTAGCAGTCCAAAAAGACTCCCAATTGGCTCAAGAAGGTCATGGATGGCCAGGCTGTGATGGTGGAGCAAGCCCATGCTGTAGCTGCGGAGGAGTGGAAGAATAGCTAAGAATTTTGGGACCTTCAGAATAAGATCGGGATAGATGTGATGAAGTTGGAGTTTAAAGGAACACTCAATTTTGTCTGGCGCCAATTTTTCCAGTTGGACTACAAGAAAATTAGGCTCGAGCTCAATCCTGTAGAGCTCTGGGATTCCTAGGCCGGCAACGCCGGGCTTGGAGTTGGTATAGAAGGCCAGCCCGGATCCTCCACTGGAGGTGAAGCTTAGGCCAGTCCTGCTCCCCAGTAGACCTCAATCAGCCCAGTAAAAAATCAAGACTTCAACAACTTTTTTATTCCTTCTATTTTCTTTTGTTTTTAGTTCAGCTCAAGACGAGCTCAAGCCCCATATTTTGTAAAAATTATTTATGAATGAATAAAATTTATTCAATCCTTTGATTATGTCTTGTTTTAATTGTATTTTCTTTTCTACTCGGTTGACAATTTCTAGTAGACCATCATTGCACACTTGGACGAATAATCGCTAATAATCATTGCGACTTAATAAAAGTGACCGACCTTAATCAGTTAAGCAACAAACTTCTTAATCAGCTCAGACACCATTGAACTTTAATAACCAGGATGACCTTAATCATCCTAGTTATCATGAAGGAACAGTCACATCGGCCTCATAAATTTGCGGGCTCAATGTCTGTGTTTAGCCCGACGACTTTTGCCCACTTGGACTTTTTCGCAACAAATTATAGAGATTCTAGTCCGAGCAATTTGTTTGAGCTGACATGTGGAATTTGATTGGCGAGATGCTTGAAATCATCTTGGGCTCTTCAAAATACATGACAAAGAAAAGCGTAAAAATATTTTGAGGACCGGGAAAGATCTTTCGTTCGTCCTAGCTTGGTTGCTGAGCTTGTTTTGACTTGTAAATCTTTTGGACTTCAGACCACCCTACTCATTATCACAACATCGACAATAAGTTTAATCTTCCATCAATACCAGGAGATTGGGCCAGTCCACCAGCCCTCTACCCTTTTCTCGACCATCCTGCTCCTCAACCGATCACGCGAGCTCGGTTAGGCAATGTTTGGGTGGTCAATTTATGAGAGGGGTGTTCGATATGAGTAAGGTCCGCTCGTCCACGGACTTTGACACCTCGGTAGAGTCACATGGCTGGTCATAGGTGAGTTCTCCGTAGTCAAGCTCATTCTCGAGCCCTTTCGGGTTATCTCAATTTCCCTTATAGGAGCACCATCTTTTTAGGTCGCTTGAGATCAACTAGGCTGTGAGGGAGTGGATGCTAGCTGATAGGTCCTTAGTCCCAATCGGTGTAACGCCATCGGGGGGTAACATCTAGTCAGTCCCTAGGCTGACACTACTGATTTGTGTAGCAGACCAATCTTTATTCTTGACATGACAACTAGTCTTTGTTGGGATGCCTTGGAGATTCGGCTGGAGGGCTACCCGAACTAGTCTACGAAGGATAGGGGCCTTCTCTTCTCTGTTTTTGTGTGGAAATATGGCTGGAGAAAGCGTCTCCGTCTACGTTGGCATGGAGGGCTACTCGTCTTCGCCTTCGCACTTGTGGAGATTTGGATAATCTGTTTGAACCGAACACCTTTTTCATTGATTAAATTTTTTTATTATAAGCTTTGAAAATAAAAAATAAAATAAAATCTAGACATCTAGGGATATAGCTCCTCTCTCGAATAGTAGCACTTCAGGTGCTCGGCATTCCAGGGGTATCTCTTCTACGGTTTCCAGATCGTAGGTGCCGGATCGGGCTACTCGGGTGACCTGATAGATAAGGTCCTTCCCAGGATAGAGTGATCTTACCTGCATTTTGATCCTTAGTAGCCAGGGTGACCTTTTTGAGGATGAGGTCACCAATATCGAAAGAGCAGGGTCGGACCCGGGGATTGTAGTATCAGGCTGCTATTTGCTGGTAAGCAACCTAGTGTACCCAGGCTCTCTCCCTTGTTTCTTCCAACAAATCAAGACTCAAAGCCAGGCCCACTTCGTTTTCAACTCGGTTGAAAGAGGTGACGGTCCGAGGTGAAGGCAGACCGATTTTCACTAGGATAACGGCTTTAAACCCGAAGGTCATGGCGAAAGCCATCTCGCCAGTGGGGGTCTGAGCTATTGTGTGGTAGGCCCACAACACGAGATGGAGGTCTTCTACCCACAACCCCTTGGACTTATCTAACCTTATCTTTAGATTTTATAAAATAGTCCTGTTGGTGACTTCAACCTGATCGTTAGCTTGGGGATGGCCAGGGGATGAGAAATGCATGCTGATCGCTAGCCCTAAGCAGAGCTTGGCAAACAAGTCATTATCGAACTACTTTTCATTATTGGAGAAAATGGCCTTAGGGATACCCAATCAGCATATTGTGCTCTTCTAGACAAAGTCTTGAATCTTCTACTTGATCATTTTGGTGAGGGGCTTGGCTTCTACCCACTTGGTGAAGTAATCAATGACGACAACTAAAAATTTTCTCTGGCCGGTACCCTTGGAGAATAGGCTGAGGAGGTTGATGCCCTACTAGGCGAAGGACCACAAGCTGGTTATCGGTACAAGCTCGGTTGGTGGTGCATGGGGGTACGCGGTGAACTGCTGGCACTTGTCACACTTTTTTACAAATTACCCTGTATCTTCTAGTATTTTGGGCTAGTAGTATCCATGGTGGAGCATCTTCCGGGCTAATGACCTACCCTCCAAGTTTTTCCCGCAGATGCCCTTGTAGACCTCTCACACTACGTACTCAGCCTTCTCAGGCCGATGGCATCTGGAGTATGGGCCCGAGAAAGACTTGTAGTATAATATTCCATTAATGAGGGTGTAACATGCAGCTCGGTATCATATTTTCCTATTCTCAGCCCAGTTCTCTGGTAGCGTCCCATCGGCTACTTGACTGGATCGATCTAGGTCGGGTCAGAGTTGAGGGCGCATATAGATGCGCCTTGTCAGAGGCGACCATGCTCTGCTCTATGAGGTATTCCATGGTCACCATTCTCTTGAGAATGTATTCTACCGCTAAGGCCAGGTTAGCCTACGCATTGGCATGCCTGTTTTCTTCTTGGGGTATTTGCTTGACTTGCACTTTTTCAAAACTACTAATTAGAGCCTTTACTCTCTCTAGGTAGGATATCATGCTTGGGTCTTTGGCCAAGTATTCACCGTTAACTTGATTGACCACGAGCTGGGAGTCACTCAAGACCTAGAGTGTCTTTATGCTAAATTCCCAGGTCAATCTCAGCCCAGCCAGGAGAGCTTTGTATTCTGCGTAATTGTTGGTTGCTAGGAATCCGAGTTAGAGGGTATATTCTACTTCTTCTTTATCAGGAGCGATGAGGACCATCCTGATCCTGGAACCGTTCTTGTTGAAGGACCCATTAATAAAACGTTGCCACAAGTCAGGACCCAGGTTGGTGATCCCTGCTTGTTTGTCGCCGACCTAACTAGTTGATGGGGAGGTCTTATCGACAGCTTCTTAGTTAGCAGTGGGCTTTTCATCTGGGAATGTTAGCTCGTCAATGAAATTTGCCAGGACTTGTCCCTTAATCGTCGTTCTGGGATAGTATTCGATGTAAAACTTGCCCAGTTCGAGGCTGTACTTCATTAATCATTCAGAGATATCAAGAGAGTGGAGAATTTTCCTCAAGGGATGATACGTCAGTATGACGATAGTATGAGTCTAGAGGTACTACCTTCTTTTTCTAGAAGCGATCAATAGGGCATAGGCTAGCTTTTCGAATGTTGAATACCTCATCTTGGCATTGGTTAGGACTCTACTCTTGTAATAAACTGGGCTTTGGGTACCACCCTCTTCCATGTTCATTTTGTCGAACGCCCATTTAACATAATATCAGCAGAGCTGCCACCATCAACCAGTATCCTTGCTATCTTAAAGTGGGTAATCAAGATAGATATGACCAGGGCATCATCGTGGGGGATATGTACCTCTATTAAGTTTAATTCACTAAAAGAGATGACGTTATGCTAGGTAGCATCGACCATGATGACCTTGTACATGTCATGTTCGGCCTTTCTCTTACCCCTTAGTTTGTACCTCGTTTGGGAAGAAGATGTTTTACCCCCTAGACCAATTCAGCCGTGGATAACTGATAGGTGTAATTTATCTATTTATTCCCAAGTCAGTTTTGGTAGTTTTCGAGTATCATTATAGCATTTTAATATATTTTTATTTGTTTATGTATAAATCAGGTGTTTGGGGTAAAAATGGACGAAAATGGTTCATAAATAATCAAGTCAGTAGAAGAACGGTGGAGAAAAAGAGCAAAAATATCAATATTCAGAACATGTATCCAATGTTGCAGCAGTCAAAATGTAGAGAGTTGTTGAATTCTCTACCGCTACAACGGTCAAAACCCAAAGAGTTGCTAAACTTTCTGCTTGACCACCGCTACAATGGTCACCTTTCAAAAAGCATACAAGCTTCCCTACCGCTATAGGGGTGAATCCACCACTACAACGGTTATGCTCCACCTGGAATAGATATTTTTAGATATTTTCTAGGAAATTTTCAATCCTATACGATCACCCATTTTTCCTACAACACAAAGAACGGTAATCTCCAAGGCCATTCAACCAAGAGAAGATCACAAATCCAAGAAGGGAAAAATGATCTCGGAGCTGTTTTAGCGTCGGTTCTTCGAATAATGGTTAGTCTCCTTCGTTTCTCTCTTTATTTCTTAGTTTAGTTGATTGTTTTGAATATGTTTAGCTTGTTTCTAGTTAAATATAGGGCTATGGCCATGTATAGCTAAGCATATATTGTCTAGGGCTTGATTGATTTCATGAAAACGTTGTTTGTATAAATTGATGTTTTGTTATCGGTTGTTCATGTTTATCCGATTGTGTTTACCATTTTATTATAATCTTGATATGTTTGTTATCGTATTATGGTTGATTTTGAGAATACAGGGTTTGACACTCAGAGAAGTAACCCCAGATTCGGATTAGGATTTAAACACAACACGACGATCTAATGACTCGAGAGGGCAGTAGAAAGTATACAATCCATGAGGTTGGGGTGACACTCATGTGACCAAGTATTATATAGACGACGGAGGGGGATTTCGGCATTGACCCGAAGTCACATATTCATTCACTCTACACTCGAGAGAGGTAGTGAGTGAGATTTCGATACCTAGATTGTCGGATAATGTGAATGCCATTACTGTAAACTATATTTAAATTTAATGTGTTTAAGTGAACAAAGTTAATTCTTAGACAATTTACTCCCTTAAACGTCAATATTAGTATATTAGATTAATTAGTTTAATTAGTTAATTAGTTTAGTATATTATTTTATAAACAAAAATATAAATTGAGTCGTCTTGATAAAATTTAGCTATGACAATTACGGTACTCAATGGAAATTTAATCCAATCCCTATGGATACAACAACCCTACTTATTCATTATTCTATAAAACTTGATCTGTACACTTGCGGTAAAAGTTGCGACGTAATATTCCGCTACCAATAACATTTATTTCACCTTCCACCCTCAGATCGGCATCATCACTGACGTTGTTATCGCGGGGTGGAGATCGGCTGTTGTTCCTCCTGCGTCGCTGACCTTGGTACTCATCCTGGCGGTTATTTTCTCCAAGCGGGGGGTTTGTTTGTTCTGCACGCGTAACTCTTGAGGTACCCCCATCTGAGGAAGGCCTCTATTTCTCCATTTAGCTGGAAGTATTCTTCGATGGTATGATTGCGGTCTTAGTGAAAGTCATAGTATTTAGTTGTCAACTTACCCATAAGCTTCTCCCTTAGGGGAGGGGCAGGTGGAAATATTCCTTTCTCGGCGTACTCAGTGAAGATGGTGGTAACAGAGGCCGTCAATGGGGTGAACCCTTAATGGTGAGGCCCTGAGGGAGGAGGAGGCCTCCGATCCCAAGGCATAGGACCTAACTGCTCTTCAGCTTGGAGCCATTGGTAGTGCCTAAATACGTCGCTACTTTCACTCACAAGTGTACGAGGTCAAGTTTTAGTACAAATCGGGAGATTTAGGGTTAATGTGTCCACAAGGATTGGTTATCATTATTATCGAGTACAATGTTTATCATGACCTAATTTTTTTCTAGGCTAAAATGAATGTATAAAATTTATGTTAACTAAACTAATATACCCTAAATTAATCTATACTAATATGAGATGTTTTAGGAAAAAAATCGTTTAGGGATTAACTTGGTTTACAAATACGTGTTCGATTTCGATTGACTTACGTTTACGGTGTTCGACCTATTTGACAATCTCGGTTCATAAACTCCCCCGCCACCTCTCCCGAGTGTAAGACGAGAGAATACGCGACTTCGTGTCAACGAAGAAGTCCCCCTCAACGTCTTAACGACCCTAGGTCATGTGAGTCTGGCCCCAACGTCATCGATTGCACACTCTCCAACTCTCTCTTGGGTTATTGGATTGTCGTGTTCTGTTTAATCTAGTCTGAATCTAGGGTTACCTCTCTCGGGTGTCAAACCCCGTATTCTCAATATATCTAAACTAGCATATATGCATATAAATGCAATAAACACAATCGTGCTTCGAAGAACAATCATAAATGAAACACTGAAATCATATGAATCACATATTTATAAATATATTGTTAATCCCTAAACAATCTACGTTTAACTAACGACCATAATCGTATTTATAATAAAGCACGAGCTAAACATGCTCACAAATTCTAAAGTTAAATAAATAAATAAAGAAACCGAAGAACCTAGCCTATATTCAAAGATTTGGCGCTTGAACTGTTCAACGATCGCTTCACCTTCTTTTTCTCCTTCGAGATGTGAGCTCTCTTTCTAAAACTCCTCAACCTTACCCTAGATATGTTCTAAGGGTGGCAGCATGCAAGAAAGACCCAAAAATAAGGGAGTGGAATGGATTAAATAGGAAAAATATCCTAAAAATATCCAAAAATATATCTAATCTGTGCAGAGATGACCACCGCGGCGGTGAGTAGGTCGGTTAAGTGATTACCTAGGCGGTGAAGTCAATGGTGGATTTGGTGACCATCCTGTAGTTTCACTGCCACGGCGGTAGATCTCAACACTGTGGTTGTGGATGTCCAACAAGATTTGGCCCTCTCTGCATTTTTATTGCCGCGGCGGTGGGCTTCTTTTCAGAATCTTGCCTCTGTGCTTGTTTTTCCACCATTCTTGGTTCAATTTGATCATTTATGCTCCATTTTCCTACATTTTCACCCCACACACCTGATTTATACAAAAAGAATAAAAAGTAATTAAAACGTAATAAAATATTTTAAAAACGCTCGAAAACTAATTTAGTTCGGTTTGGAAATAGATAGGTAGATCACACCTATCAATAACCCCAAACTTGGAATTTTGGTAGTCCTCGAGCAAAACACTCACACTAAAATGAAAAACACAACGAAATTAAATAACAAACAACCTAAAAACCATCTAAACATGACGATATGCGAGTTTTGAATCCTTCTTACGACCAAGTCATTTTTCCCTCAACAACCACCAGTCATATTAAGTTCAGGCGATAAAACACATAATGTAATGTTCTAGAATTTTGACATGAAATAATGGTGAACTCCATTCTAGATCCTGTAAACGTGTTTGTGCGAGACTCAATAATATAGCTATATAATGACCGGATTGGATTATCCACCAACGAAACTCATAACTTAGACCGTATAGGACTTGGATTTTCATATGTTTGATTGGGGTCCATTCTCCACTAATGTAGGCTGAGTAGTTCATAAAGATCAAAATGACTTGGTTCGGTTTTGGTATATTTGGTCAAGGGTATTTCGGAAAAGATTATTGTTGTTAATCTTAACGTTACCCCCAAGTCTCAATGCTTGGCACATTCACTCTCGAACCCCCATAGATAGATTGGAAACAATCCCGAACAATCAATTTTAAGACCGACGTACTAACTTGTAAAAAAAAAAAAAATTGTTTTTTAGACACATAACTCACCCCCAAACTTATTCCAATTTCTACAATTTTAGGAGTATGCAAAAAGGATTAAGAAAATGACAAGTGAATACACTAATACTGAACCAATCCGAAGTTCGCCCTAAACCCACCCACTCACATCAAGTAGCATATATGAATGCTAACTTGATTCACTCAAATGTGCCTTTAATTCAGTGATATAGGTTTGAAAAAAGATTAACTGGCTAGGGAATTTGCTTATGTTTTCAGAATTGAATTGGCATTTAGGTTTCGACGGGGTAACAAGGGATAAACATATAACATGGTAGGCTTAAAAGGCTCAAGCGATAAAAAAAAATGCCTAAATCACATCTCCTAAACTACCTCACCTAGGATTTCACCTTAAGCTTCCCCTCAATCAGGTTCTAGAATCTATAATTTGTCATAAGTTTGGCTAATCAATAATTGTCCTCAAATCAAGTGAATATAAATACATGGAGTCTACGTGCTTGTGCAAATTAGAATCTACAATAATTTTCACCAAAACACATTGTCAAGCACACATAACACACATGCATGGGTATTACCCTTGACCTCGAAAACAACCAGGAGGTAATATCATCATCGGGTAACGGCCCAGAGGAACGCAAAACTCAGCATGCAGAAAACAGCAACAAACAAACACAAACTAACCTAAATAAACATGCAATACAGTAAAACCAAAACAACGTAAACTAACAATACTACACATCACTTCCGAACTCAAAATGGACAGTGTTCTCAGCAGCCCAATCTTCAATGTCAACATATAGGAAATTAAAGTATGCGGACGAAGGGGGTTTAGAACACATACCTGGAAGGCGAGAGAATCTCGCCTCTGAATGAATTGGCTGTGATGGATTTAATTTATTTTTGACCTTGGGTTACCTCCCAAGAAATGCGTGGTTTAATGTCCTCGACCTGACATACTCAGAACGCCTTCAAGCTTATCAAAGTTTTGCTTTGTTCGGCTCGATCTTTCAATGACACGCCTCACCGGCTTATGTGCGTGGCCACGCACTATAAAACGGCTCAAAATCCCGTTAAAAGAAATGCATCAATACCTAGCGATCTAACATTTCCAAGTATCCTGCATAAGAAAAACAAAAAAAAAAAAAAACAAAAAAAAAAAACTACTGAACTAAAGTTATATACAAAAGAAATGTCTAAAGTATAATCGGATCATTTACACACAATATCGATAATAACCCAATCCCCGGTAATGACGCCAAAAACTGAGTAGCGCATAAATACGTCGCTACTTTCACTTGCAAGTGTACGAGGTCAAGTTTTAATATAAATCAGGATATTTAGGGTTATCGTGTCCACAGGGATTGGTTGTCGTTATTATCGAGTACTGTGTTTATCATGACCTAATTTTATCTAGGCTAAAAAAAATGTATAAAATTTATATTAACTAAACTAATATAACCTAAATTAATATATACTAATATGAGATGTTTTAGGGAAAAGAATTGTCTAGGGATTAACTTGGTTTACAAATACGTGTTCGATTTCATTTGACTTATGTTTATGATGTTCGACCTATTTGACAATCTCGGTTCGTAAACTCTCCCGCCACCTCTCCCGAGTATAAGACGAGGGAATACGTGACTTTGTGTCAATGAAGAAGTTCCCCTTAACATCTTAACGACCCTAGGTCACGTGAGTTATGCCCCAACGTCATCAATTGCACACTCTCCAACTCTCTCCTAGGTTATTGGATTGTCGTGTTGTGTTTAACCTAAATTTAGGGTTACCTCTCCCCAGTGTCCAACCCTGTATTCTTAATATATCTAAACTAGCATATATGCATAGAAACACGATAAACACAATCAAACTTCGAACAACAATCATAAACGAAACACTGAAATCATATGAATCACATATTTATAAATATATTGTTAATCCCTAAACAATCCACGTTTAGCTAACGGCCATAACCGTATTTACAATAAAGCAGGAGCTAAACATGCACACAAATATTAAAGTTAAAGAAATAAAGGAAGAAACCGAAGAACTTAGCCTATATCCAAAGATTTAGCATTTGAATGGTTTAACGATCGCTTTACCATCTTTTTCTCCTTCGGGATGTGAACTCTCTCTCTAAAACTCCTCAACCTACCCCTAGATATGTTCTAAGGGTGGTAGCATCCAAGAGAAACCCAAAAATAAGGGAGGAGAATGGATTAAATAGGCAAAATATCCGAAAAATATCCAAAAAAATATATAATCTGTGCAGAGGTGACCGCCGCAGCGGTGAGTAGGTCGGTTAAGTAATTGCCTAGGCGGTGAAGTCAACAGTGGATTTAGTGACCATTCTGTAGTTACATCGTCGTGGCGGTGGATGTCCAGGAATAATTGGCCCTCTCTACATTTTCACCACTGCACCAGAGGTTTGACGTCGTGACGGTGGGCTTATTTCCAGAATCTTGCATCCGTGCTTATTTTTCCACCGTTCTTCGACTGTTTTTGGTTCGATCTAATCGTTTATGCTCCGTTTTCCTACTTTTCACCCCACACACCTGATTTATACAAAAAAAATAAAAACTAATTAAAACGTAATAAAATACTATAAAAACGCTCGAAAACTAACTTAGTTCAGTTTGGAAATAGATAGGTAGATCACACCTATCATCCATCTCGAAGCTTGAGCCTGGCTCGGGCCTTCATCAACTTGGCCATTCTTTTTTAGGAATTTTGTTCTCTCTCTCTCTCTTTACCATGTCAATGAGATCGGTTTCGTAAAAGCTAGTACCAAGGTCCAAAGCTTCTCAGAGGCACGAGGCTAGTCATGAACTTAAATCATTGGAGAGTCTTCTATATCTTAACCTATCGATGAAGACGTTTAGGGCCCAGCATCTGAGACCCTTTCACAGGTGAGGGATTCTTTCCAAAAATGATCAACATAATCTCCTAAGTTTTCATTGCCTCTTGTCTGAGGGGGAGGATATGGGTGACAGTTTTTGGCCAGTGGCGAGATCTGCTGAACCAGGTAAGAAATTATTGCTCGAGCTAAAGAAATGTGTAAATTGAGACCGGAGCCAGGTCGATGAACCTGGTCCGAGCTGGACCGGCCAAGGAGAGCGGAAAAAACTTGTATCGTACCATAGTAGCGGCGGCGGGCACATCCAAGTGAGATAAAAATATGGAAAGATAATCTATGGGGTTGGTGGTCCCGTTATACTGGGCCACTGGGGATTGGAAAATCAATAAGAAACAAGCTCATCAACAATTTCATTAATAAAATGAGATATTACCCCAGTAAGCAGCCCGAATGAACCTCTAGTGCTCCGTATTTGGTTGAGCATAGCGTCTATTTTGTCCATTCGGTGTTCTATAGCTACTTCCCCTCTAGTTGGTGCTGTGACCTGGCTGACGGTGGCCCAGGCTTCATACCTCTGAGCTGGCGGGGAAGAAGAAGAATCTACATCGTGAGTCTGGCGGGAATGGTGCTTAGTCCGGGGTTGGCAGTTAGGCGCTCGAACTGGTTACAACCCCAGACTATCTTTAGATCCACATTTCTGAGATGGAAGAGACAAAGACCCTGATCCAACAGGGGGGTCGAGATCCCTCTCCTTAATTACCCGGTTGTGTGGCTAACGTTGGGCTTGGGGAACATTTTCGTGAGAGTGAATCACTCAATCATCAGAATTTTAAGGTCGGTCATTTCCCCTTATATTTTAGAGATCTGGTCCCCCTTGCACCAGGGTTGAAGGCAAGTAGGATAGGATGACATTGAAATAATCGTGGAACCTACCAATCTGGCATTCCAAATTGTCAAGCCTCACGGCATCGGCAATCCTAGATGTCTAGCCCGTGAAAATATTTGAGGCCGGGACAGACAGGCTGGCCTGTCCTATGATAAGTATATTTTCTTCTTCGGTAGAGGCACGAGCAGTTTCCCTAATGTCTGGATTTGGGGCTTTGGACATGTCTTGATTAGGGTTGCTATTCGCCACAGTGTTCTGATTCCTCGATTGCAAAAAGTGACTAGACCTTGTGTTCATCAAACCTCAGCAAAGAAGGTAGCTAATGACTGGGAGAAATATTTTTGTAGGCTTCCTACAGACAATGCCAAACTATTAGTGCCAAAAATTGGACCAACCAGCAGTATGGTCCGATCAATCCTCACGTAAAGAGTTGGAGATGATCCTGGAGATGGTCTTCATCTATGCTAGAGTCTTCAATGATCTAGGAGGTTCATCCTGAACATGTTCGAGCTAGTTTCTAAGTTGAAAGACATTGTCTGGTCTGATCTTCAGGTCAGAACCTGCATACAATACTAGTCGGGGTGCACTCAGCGCGTCTTCTTCGGCATGAGAATAAAAGCTTGGGGGGGGGGGGGGGGGGGGAGGGGGAAAAAGAGGTCTCTTGGATAAGATAAAGTTATTACCTCAAGGTTTCAACTGAATCTGTCGAATGGCTTAGCAAAGCCTTCCATTTATAGGTAAGAATGTCATTAGCATCTTGACAAAATAAGGCCTTAAACTTGGTTACCCCCTAATCAGTCTAGCGCGTGGGGAACGTATGGGGGATTAGAGCCATAGGCCTGGGCTTGGGCCCTTTATTGGTTGATGGAGAAGCCCATGGGGCAAGCCTGTTAGGAATGACAGGTCGACTTGGCTCCAAGATGCAGGTCAGGATGACTGCACCATCCTGCTCTTCTTTAGCGATGTTTGAGGAGATTCTTGTCTGGAGATTAGTCAAGTGCTTAATGTTTCCCGACCTAAGGAGGCATCTGGGTTGTCTTTATAACGGGCTTAATAAGGTCATTTGATGATGTGGCGTTGGAGACGTGGCAGGGGGTGGACTTTTACCCGCATCAATATTTTATGGGGTGAAATTTTTTTATCGTGCAAATATAACCAACCTAATTAATAATATATTACTAGTTGTTGAACCATGCATTGTGCGAGTTTAGAAAAATTATAATATTTTTTAATATAAAGCGTGAAACATGTAGATATTATGTGGTTGCTTAGGTAGTAATATTCGGCAGCGGATGCATAAATTTTATTGAGTAATGGCGTTTTAAAATATAAAAAATAAATATATTATTAAAAGTAATATAAATAATCATAAAAATAAAATAATTTTTTTTTTTATAAATTAACTTTTACTAATATACTATAAAATAATAAACAAATAATCAGTAATTGGGATTAACTTTATCAATTTTTGCAAGTATAAGAAATTCAAATTTAATTAATTTATGTCGTATCTAATTTCATTTTTGGTTGAAAATATTTTGTCAAACACAGTTGTTTTTTAAGTAATTTAAAATAGCACCGAGAAAATTAATTATATATTTCTGCATTAATTAGACAAAAATTATATATAACTAAAAAGAAAGGAAGAAATTTAGTAGGACATTTATTACTTAACACATAAAAAACAAAATAAAAAGAAATATAAGAATTCACTAAAATGCTTGAAAGATGCATTCTCCAATCCAATTAATTTATATCGTACATAATTTATTTTTACTTGGAAATATTTTTCAATCACAGATTTTTTAAGTAGTTTAAAATGTGCACCATAAAAATTAATCATATATTTGTACATTAATTAAAAAAATTAAATATGACCAAAAGAAAAAAAATGGAAAAATTAAGTAGGGAACTCATTTTTCGATATTTAAAAAACATAAAAAGAAATATACGAATTCACCAAATAATTAAAAGAACCATTCTCCAATCTCTTTAAAACATTCTCTCTTTCCACTTTTAAATGTTAGTATTAGATTTATAATTTTTTAATAACTTTGGCATTGTTTGGTGATATTTTTCAAATAATTTTTAATGTTAAGAAAATATAAATAAATGAAAAATATTGTTTCTTTTGAAATGAAATATATATTCATATTCAATTAAAAAGAGACAAAAAGTAATTTTTACTGTTTTTGCAGCAAATCAATGACTAAAATCTCATCCATTTGTTTTTTAATTATCTATAATACTCTTGTTAATTGACAAAATTTTACATACAATAATACTAAGATATTATTCATAATAATTAACAAAAAGAACTAAAACGTTATATTATATTTCATTGGTCAAATATATATTTTTATTTTACATATATATATTTTTTTATCTTTAAATAATTCATACTTTTATTATATAGTTAGTTTTTCCCCCTTTCATAAACGACATACTATTTGGAGATTGTTACGTATTTTCTTATGTTTGTTTTAGATGGCTGAAAAATAAAGAGGCAATATTAACAATTGGATTTTTGATAATATAACCATAAAAATAAAAAAATGTTAGATATCGCCGCCCTAAATTTCTCTTTAATTATAGTTTTAAAGGAAAAAAATTAATGGTATTATAGAGTAAAAATGGTTATGTCACGACCCGTCCCGAAATCCCGACATCCTAGGTTGGCGTGACAACAATATGACATCGCCGAAAACAACCAACCAACCATCTATTACACGACAATATGTATGTATATATATATATATATATATAAATAAATAAACCATCATCTATATGAAGTTACACATATTTCTGTTATGAGAACACACCCGTTCCCCAAATATACTAACAACAAAATATAATATCATGAATCCCTCACAGGTTCGCCTCAGAAAGCTCATTTCAACCCTTCACACGACTCCATCGTAGGACTCTACCTAGCGCCAGTAGGGGACCGACTCCTAACTGCTTCATCTGCGAGTGTACTGTTTTTTTAGTAAAAACATCTTTAATAATAAAAACTTATTCTATAATATCTAAATGGATCAAGCGTAACTTTATAAATACCACATAGCTCGTAAAATCCTCAGTATAAAACAGAGAAAATAGAGCGACATAATAAGTTCCATTCACATCTAATTAATAAAAAAATCCTACTAATCACCATGATAATAAATATCAAATCAGCCAATATACGTAAAACACCACATGTCAAGCGTACATCTCAAACACACTTTTTAAACACACAACTCAAACATATACCTCAAACACCCACTGACCAGTCCTAGTGATCGTTTTAACCTCATGATCGGGAATTACAACGGTACCGTATCACCCATCGGATTTGCATCCCTAACGGACACCCATCACTCCATCGAAGAGGATAATAACTACGCAGTATAAACGTCTAATATCACTCTACTGAAACAGATAAATATCACTTCGCCGAAGCAGATAACATCACTCCGCCGAAGCGGATAAATACTATGACATTGTCAAATCAATAACATCGTCAAATTAATACCATCACTCTGCTAAAGCAGATAATCATCACTTTGCCGAAGCAGATAAATACTATGGTATCATGAAGTCAATAACATCGTCAAATTACGAATCAATAGCATCGTCTAATCAACAACATCGTCAAATTAATAACATCATCATCAAATCACAAAGTAATGATATCGTCTAATCAACATCGTCAGATTACACATCTATCTCTCTTTTCCAAAAACCGACTTTCTATCCGAAAATCATATTTCTCACTTTCTTTTAAAAGGAAACGTCTGATTTTACCAAACCTATTTTTCCACTTTTTATTTTTGAAAACCATATATATTTAGAAAAACAGATATTTTCCACTCTCTTTTCAAACTCCAAATTCAGAGAAAAACCATTTTCAACTTCCTCTCGAAACCAACACAATTCATCGAAAATCCATTTTCTCAACTTACCCAGAAACCTGTTTGATCCATATAATTTTGAAATCATTTAATTTAACTACAACCATTTTCCATCGTATATATAAAAAAATAGTTTGGCAAGAAGACAGTACACTCACCTGGCTATCTGCTCTGCAAAACTTTCACTAACTACTCCCTACCGAGACTCCGGTAACTGCGAACCTAATAGTGACAGGGCTTAAATTAATATTTTATGTAAAAATAACCTAATCAGGCAATGCAGGCCCTAAGTTTCACAATTTCCCCCGTCCCCACATTTTATTATGTAAAATTATTATTCGGTTAATTTTATTCTGTTAAAAAAATTACTGCATAAAATTTAATAATACGAACGGTCCCAAATTTATTATTGCGGTCACAAAATTTTGATGCTAGAATTTAATTTAACAAAACTAAAATGAACTTAACGAAAAACGTTCCCCGTTCCGAATCGTTCACGGGTCCCGAGACTGATTTTAAATTTGTTGGGGGTTAGTTGTGTAGTTTTTTTTTTTCTTCTTTTTCCCCTTCTTTTTTTCGTTCTTTTTCCTGTTCTCTGCTCCGCTTGAACTCTAGCCGGCCCTCCCTCCCTCTTCTTAATGTCGCCGACTGTCGGCGACCTCACACCCATATACCTATTTGACCGAACACCTACACTGACACACTCCGACGACGTTGACAACACCCCCCACACTGTTTGCACACCATCGCCGAACAGACACCCACCTACCGACTACTTTCTCTCTCTATTCTCCACTCCGGTGACGGTGACGACGATCAAAACACGCACCACCACCACCGATCAGAATACACACTCACACCACAACGATCAACAACATCCACCCACACAACCGACCAACCACCCAGCGATGATCACCTGTCGACAGACAGCCCACACCGCCGGATCGAACTTTTCTCTCTCTCTATCCACTCCGGCGACTCACCTATGGCCGAAACAACACACCCACATATTCGTATCAATTGGACACACACACACCCAGAACACATACACACAGACCCACATCCCCTGCTGACGATCACACTCTGTCGCCCGACGACACCACTTCCGATCCTCTTTCTCTCTTCTTTGCTCTATTTGTTTTTCTTCTTTCTGTTTTGTGTCAATTTTCTTTGTGTTTTGTGACAATTTGTATTGTGCTTATACCTATATATATGCATGAAGAAAGTGGTGTGAGCTTGATCCTTACCTTACCACGTCCGTCCCGTTTTTTTGTTCATGATTTGGGATGATCTCAGCAGCCTATACATATATGTGTGTGTGTGTATATATATATATATATGTTAATCTTTTTCCCTAATTACATTATTCACCCCTTAATTTTCTTTAAGTTCTTAGTTAGACCCACATTCTAATTTTAATATTTTGAAAATTTCAAATTGACCCCTAAACTTTTAAGTTTAAATAATAAATAACACCATCTACCCCGTTATTTCTAAATGTGCTAAAATATGTCTTAAATAAAAATCAGGGTCTTACAACCCTTTCCCCCTAAAAGAAAATTCATCCCAAAATTTTCGTTCAAATCAATAGGAATTAAAATTTCGGTCAAAACAATAACAATCTAAAGTCGTACCATACGGGGATGTTAGTCATACTTGATTCTAGAACAATTGTTTCTTATGTAGGGTCCCATAACCAAAAATCTCTCGTAATTCATAACCGTTAAATCATTTCCACACATCACAACATTTTTATTCACAGTGACCCATATTATATCCAATAACCAACAAGTAGGATGCACTTTGGTCGGTAACACCTAGCACAGACAACCAACTGTCAAAGAATTTCATGTTTCTAAATGCTTCCTCTACGCTACTTTGATAAAAATAACAATCAATATAAGATATCCTTAAAATATCACGGTAATCTCAGTGGATTGAGTCTATCTCATTCTGACAGTTTTACGACCTCAGTAATTTTTCCATAACCAACATTTATCCATTTCATCCATCATTTCCAGTTAACTAGTTCACAACACCTGGTCCTTACGTCCTAAAATCTGGAATGGCTCCTCAACGTACGTCAAATCTTCTTCTAGTTCGATCGGCCGTAAAGTCAACAAATGAGAAGGGTCTGGCACATATTTCCGGAGCATCGATACATAGAAAATGTCATGTAGTCGAGACAATTCTGGTGGTAAAGTAAGTCTATAAGCCGTTGTGCCAACCCGATCTAAATTTCATATGGTCCGATGTACCTTGAACTTAATTTTTCTTTCTTTTCGAACCTCATTATGCCTTTCCATAGAGAAATACACAAAAACACATGATCCTCTACTTCGCATTTCAAATCCCGCCGGTGCTTGTCTGCATAACTCTTTTGTCAACTTTGAGCGATTTTTAATTTTTCTCGAATCACCTTCACTTTGTCTGCTGTCATCTGGCTATGTCCAACTTTAACAATTTCCATTCACCCACTTCACCAACAGACTGGGCTTTTGCATCTTCTACCATACAACGCTTCATACGAGGCCATCTCGATTGTTGAATGGTAGCAGTTGTTGTAGGTGAATTCCATCAACGATAAATGATCATCCTAACTACTAGAAAATTCCAAAACAGTTCATCTTAACATATCCTCCAACATCTGAATCGTATGCTCTGATTTACCGTCTGTCTGAGGTTGGAAAACGGTGCTATATTTGAGTTTGGTACCTAAAGCAGTCTAGAGAGAGACTCGGCCAGAACCTCAAAGTAAATATCGGATCTCTATCCGACACTATAGAAACCGGTGCGCCATGCAACCTAACAATCTCATCGATATACAATTGGGAATACTTTTCAAAAGAATACGTCGTCTTTACGATTAGAAAATGAGCGGACATTGTAAGCCTATCAACGATCACCCAGATAGAATTATACCCCTTTTGAGTATGAGGTAATCTCGAAATGAAATCCATCGTGATATACTCGTATTTCCACTCTGGAATAGGTAGAGGTTGCAGTAACCCACTTGGACGTTGATATTCAATCTTCACTTGCTAACAAGTAAGACACCTGGCAACAAACTCCGTGATTTCTTGCTTTATTCCGATCCACCAATAATGCTCATGCAAATCTCGATACATTTTGGTACTGCCTGAATGCATCACATATGCTGAGTTATGCGCTTATTCCAACAATATCGTTCTTCAAACTGGTGTCATTAGGCTCACACAGTTTATTTCCCATCATCAATACCTCATCGCTCTCCCTGACATGAAAATCCGCTCTGTGACCACTTCTCACTTCATCTCGAATCTTCTCCAATTGAACATCTGACTTCTGAGCTTCAATAATACGATCAATCAACGTCGGCCTCAAAGTCAAAGTCGCAAGCAATGCTGCCGTCTGACCAACCGCTAACTGAACTCACAACAATCTTAAATAGGCATACAAATTAGTATGAATGGCTCTTATGTGCGCGATCGAACCCGCCGATTTCTGACTCAATGTATCCGCTATAATATTAGTTTTTCCTGGGTGATAGTGGATAGTGCAATCATAGTCTTTAATCAACTCTATCCAACGTCTCTACCTCAATTTTAATTCCTTCTAAGTAAACAGATATTTCAAACTTTAGTGGTCGGTGTAGATTTCACACGTCTGGCCATACATGTAGTGTCTCCAAATCTTTAAGGCAATCGTAATCGTTGCCAGCTCCAGATCATACGTCGGGTAATTTTGCTCATAATTCTTTAGTTGTCGAGATGTGTATGTGATTACATGACCATGCTCCATCAGAACATATCTTAGCCCTTGGTGGGACGTATCACTATAAATCACAAAACCACCCCTTCTGCCGGGAGAGATAGTATTGGTGCCGATATCAATCTACTCTTCAACTCCTGGAAACTCTAATCACATTTGTCAGTCCACTCAATTTGGATTCCTTGCCGGTCAAACGAGTCAACGGGGCCGCTATAACAGGGAATCCGTGCACAAATCGTCGATAATGACCCGCCAATCCTAAAAAACTTTAAACTTCAGTCACATTTCTTGGCCTTTCCCACTAAATAACAACTTCCACTTTCTTCGGGTCTACCTAAATAACATCTCCTAAAATAACATGCCCCGAAGATACTACATGATCTAGCCAAAATTCACATTTACTAAATTCCGCCTATAACCGCTTCTCTCACAATGTCTGCAACACAATCCGAAGATGCCCTGCATGCTTGTCTTTACTTTGGGAATATATCAATATATCATTAATAAATATGATAATAAATTGATCTCGATAAGGTTGGAAGATTCGATTCATCAAGTCCATGAAGGCAGCATGGGCATTTATCAATCCGAAGGGCATAACCAAAAATTCTTAGTGTCTATATCTCGTACAGAATGCCGTTTTCGCCACATCACTGTCTCTGACTTTCAATTGGTGATACCCCGATCGAAGATGTATTTTGGAAAATGCTTTAGCCTTCTAGAGCAGGTCAAGCAAATTATCAATCCTAGGCAACAGATTACGAACGGTCACTCTATTCAGCTGTCGATGGTCGATACACATTCTCAAGGTAACATCCTTCTTCTTCACGAACAACACTTGGGTTCCCCATGGGAAAATACTAGGTCTTTTAAACCCACAATCTAATAAATCTTGTAACTGTATCTTCAATTCTTTCAACTCAGTAGGCGCCATATGATAGGGTGGAATCGATAGAGGAGTAGTTCCGGGAAGTAACTCGATTGTGAATTCCATCTCCCTATCTACTAGCAACCTTGGCAATTCGTCTGAATACATGTCGGGAAAAATATCTGACCACCAGAATATCTACTTCCGAAACTTCTCTCTGATTGATGTCAATCACATGCGCAAGGTATCTCTGACATCCTTTCTTTAACAACTTCTGACCTCCTGGACAAAAAATCAAATTAACTGGAGTAATGATTACATCTACAAAAATACAAACTTTACCTCTTCTAAGATTCGGAACGTAACTTATTTTTTAAACAAACCACCGACAACTCACATGACACGGAATATAATTATAAACACTTACTATCATCACAGACTCACTATTTCTCAGCTATCTTCTACATATCATTCATTAGTAAGTTTGTTATATTTACTAGTTCCACATACTTATTTATGCCTGCCCGTCAACCTAGAACGTACTACCAAATTAAATATTTTCTAACATTACCACAGTTTTCTCACATCCCTAATTCCAACTAATACGAACTCTCCCTTCAATACCATTACAAGATTCTCTTAGTTTGGATATCATTTAAGAATTCAACTTAAGGTGTGTTTTGCTACACTATCTATTATTTTAACAACTAATTATTAGTTTCTATTAATAAGGGATCCCAATGTTAAGTAATACCCAGATAACTATTTATCGGTTATAGTCTAACCTTCCCAACTACTAGTACCCCTACCATCGCAATCCACCCATTACCACTACCAACAACACAACACCACCCGAATCCACCAACTGACCATATCACAAATTTGTCACACCCACTAATTGCTAATAAGACAACCAACCATACATGATGCCAGTGCACTAACTCCGGTAACGACAAAACTATAACTCACATGCCGAACTCACCTATCGACACCCTATCTCATGTCCTCTACTGACTAGACGACTGGCACGTCTTCCTATCTCATGGGCTTCTATTGACACAACAATTGACAAGTCTACAAAACCTACAACCTAGGCTCTGATACCAAAATTGTCACGACCCGTCCCGAAATCCTGACATCCTGGGCTGGCGTGACGACAATATGATATCACTGAAAACAATCAACCAACCATCTATTACACAACAATATGTATATATATATAAATAAACCATCATCTATATAAAGCTATATATATTTCTGTTATGGGAACACACCCATTCCCCAAATATACTAATAGCAAAATATAATACCATGAACCCCTCACATGTTCGCCTTAGAAAGCTCGTCTCAACCCTTCACATGACTCCATCGTAAGACTCTACCTAGCGCCAATAGGAGACCGACTCCTAGCTGCTTCACCTGCGAGTGTACTGCCTTCTTAGTAAAAATATCTTTAATAATAAAAACTCATTCTACAACATCTAAATGGATCAATCATAAGTTTATAAATACCACATAGCTCGTAATATCTTCAATATAAAAGCAGGGAAAATAAAGCGACATAATTAAGTTCCATTCAAATCTAACTAACATAAAAATCATACTAATCACTATGATAACAAATATCAAATCAGCCAATATAGGTAAAACACCACATCTCAAGCACACATTTCAAACACATTTTTTAAGCACACAACTCAAACACCCACTGGCCAGTCCTAATAATCGTTTTAATCTCATGATCGGGAGTTGTAACGGTACCGTACCACCATAGGATTTGCCTTCCTAATGGACACCCATCATTCCGTCAAAGTGGATAATCACTGCGTAGTATAAACGTCGAACATCACTATGCCGAAGCAGATAAAAATTACTCTACCGAAGCGGATAACATTATTCCACCGAAGCAGATAAATATAATGGCATTGTCAAATCAATACCATCACTCTGCTGAAGCAGATGATCATCACTTTGCCGAAGCAGATAAATACTATAGTATTGTGAAGTCAATAACATCGTCAAATTACGAATCAATAGCATCGTCCAATCAACAACATCGTTAAATTAATAACATCATCATCCAATCACAACATAATGATATCGTCTAATCAACATCGTCAGATCACACATCCACCTCTTTTTTCCAAAAATCGACTTTCTATCCAAAAATAACATTTCCCACTTTCTTTTAAAAGAAAATGTCTGATTTTACCAAAACCGCTTTTTCACTTTTTATTTTTGAAAACCATACATATTTAGAAAAATAGATATTTTTCATACTCTTTTAAAACTCCAAATTTCAGCGAAAAAGCATTTTCAACTTCCTCTCAAAACCAACACAATTCATCGAAAATCCATTTTCTCAACTCACCTAGAAACCTGCTTGATCCATATCATTTTGAAATCATTTAATTTAACTACAATCATTTTCCATCGTATATATAAAAAAATAGTTTGGCAAGAAAACAGTATTCTTACCTGGCTATCCGCTCTGCAAAACTTTCACTAACTACTCCCTATCGAGACTCCGGTGCTTACGAACCTAATAGTGACAGGGCCTAAATTAATATTTTATACAAAAATAACTTAATCAGGTAATGCAGGCCCTAAGTTTCACAATTTCCCCCATCCCCACATTTTATTAGGTAAAATTATTATTCGGTTAATTTTATTCCGTTAAAAAAATTACTGCATAAAATTTAATAATATGAACGGTCCCAAATTTATTATTGCGGTCACAAAATTTTGATGCTAGAATTTAATTTCACAAAACTAAAATAAATTTAACGAAAAACGTTACCTGTTCCGAATCATTCACGGGTCACGAGACTAATTTTGAATTTGTTGGGGGTTAGTTGTGTAGTTTTTTTTTCTGTTTTTTTTTCCTCTTTTTCCCTTTTTCTTTTTTTTTTTTTTCGTTCTGTTTCCTGTTCTCTACTCTGCTTGAACTCCAGCCGACCCTCCCTCTCTCTTCTTAATGTCGCTGACTGCCGGCGACCTCACACCCATACACCTATCTGACCGAACACCTATACTGACATACTCCGACGACGTTGACGGCACCTCCCACACCGTTTGCACAGCACCGCCAAGTAGACACCCACCTACCGACTACTCTCTCTCTCTCTACTCTCTACTCCGGCGACGACAATGACGATCAAAACACGCACCACCTCCACCACCAATCAGAATACACACACACACACCACAATGATCAACAACATCCACCCACACAGCCAACCAACCATCTAGCGACGATCACTTGTCAACAGACAACACATACCGCCGGACCGAACTTTTCTCTCTCTCTACGCACACCTGCGACTCACCTATGGCTGGAACAACACACCCACATATTCGTATCAATTGGACACACATACACCCCGAACATACACACACACAGACCCACATCCCCTACCGATGATCACACTCCGTCAGCCGACGACACCACCCCCGATCCTCTCCCTCTCTTCTCTACTCTGTTTGTTCTTCTTCTTTGTGTTTTGTGTCAATTTTCTTTGTGTTTTGTCAGAATTTGTATAGTGCTTATACCTATATATATGCACGAAGAAAGTGGTGTGAGCTTGATCCTTACCTTGCCACGTTTGTCCCGTTTATCTGTTCATGATTTGGGATGATCTCAGCAGCCTATACATATATATGTGTGTGTGTGTGTGTGTGTGTGTGTGTGTGTGTGTATATATATGTGTGTGTGTGTGTGTGTGTGTTAATCTTTTTACCTAATTACGTTATTCACCCCTTAATTTTCTATAAGTTCTTAGTTAGACCCAAATTCTAATATTAATATTTTGAAAATTTCAAATTGACCCCTAAAAATTTGAAGTTTAAATAATAAATAACACCATCTACCCCGTTATTTCTAAATGTGCTAAAATACGTCTTAAATAAAAATCAGGGTTTTACAGGTTATCTATTTTGTCCACTTTTAGGAACTTATGTATTTTTTTAGTTCTTGATAATGTATGACATTGGTGTCTCTTAATTTAGAGATACTAGTTATAGACCCGTGAATTAGGATTTTTTTTTTTTTTTTATAATAATTGTTTAATATTGAAATATGAAATATTTAGGTATTATTTGGTCGCTTTGGTTGCAATAATTGATAGCAGATGCATAAATTTTAGAGAATAATAAAATTTCATGGATACCGAAAATAAATATTTTCCTAAAAATTACATACATAATCATAAAATAGAAATTATATTGTTACAATTAAATTTTACTAATGTACTATAAAATAACACATATATACCATAATTAATATTAATTTTATCAATTTTCGCAAGTCAACAAATTATAATTTAATTATTTTATATCTTATCTACTTTCTTTCAAGAAAGAAATAATTTTTAAATTATATTAGTTATTTTTCAAGTAATTTAATTGGGGGCTATTAATCATAATATATTTTTCATTAATTATGAAAAACAATTAAATATAACTAAAACAAAAGGGGAGGGGGGGGGGGGGGGGAATAAGTGAGTTGAGATTTAGGTTCTTAGATAGAGAAAATGTTTTCAAACTATTTGTAGTTTTTATTGAATACATGAATTTATCAATAAGTAAAACTCCTAAAACGCAACAAAATACAATGGAGAGCTCCTATTGTTTCACTCTATGAGCGTCCACTTTTAGTTATAGTACTAGTTTTAAACTCGCATATTATGCAGGTCGAGAAAAAAAGATATTAATCAATATATTTTTTTTATTTGAATATTACACGTAACCTAAAATTTATCATTTGATTTTATAATTGTTGGCCTAGTGATCTACTGAAGAGGGAGGGTGAATTGAGTAGTTATAAAAATTTAAACAAATTTTATCTTTTTCAACAATTAAATAATCAAATAATTAATTCAATCCTAAATCAATTATTTATCCTTATAATGCAGAGGATAAGTGTTCAAATTTAGGTGCACACCTAAACAATAAAATATAAATAAAGTAAATCAATGCAGAACACAAGGATATATCCTGATTCACCAAGCTACTCTTAGTTAATCCAGTCCTCCAAGCCTCTCGGAGATTTGTACCCACTAAACCACTTGATCCCTTTAACAGGTGGGAACCAAATCCTTACAATGATTCTTTTCATAGACTCAGAATCAACCTTTACAATTATCCGTTTCTCAAGATAAGGAAGAATCTTATCTCTCTTACCAAGTTAAAGACTAATATAATTCTATTCAGGAGGAATCAAGACTAACATAATCCTTTTATAGGCTAAGGATCAAACCTCACAAAATACTCCAAGTATCCTTCTGACTAGTAAGGATGAAACCGTTACAATTCACAAACAATTAATTCTAATCAGGAGAAATCAAGCCTAATTCTTTTTCAGGGAAAAGAGTAACCTAACTTTTTTATGCAATAGTTAAAGATTAAACCTCAATCTCTTTACTGGAAAAGATCATAACCCATGCTACCCTTGACTAGATACTTCCAATAATATCTAATCCGCACAAACTCACTAATTACAAGAATTAATGAATTTCTTCCCACTTGGAACTTCTACCGCTTCAAATCAATTTAACTTTATTAATATCTCAAATTTACTAGTGATAGAATTTACGTGAAGAATTCAAAATCTGATTATATAAAGTGTGGGTAGCACAAAAATAAGCACGTAATTATATTATCATAAAAATATTTTTAAAATAAATTTTATGCTTTTTAAAGTTCAAAAACGATTTCACAAAGATCTTATATCCAAGAAGGCAATGATAATATGAAAACATAATTTAGAACAAAAACTTGGAACGATCTCACCCGGATAACAATGAAAGATTGAATATGAATCACAAGACAGCTTAGATTTGTGCCAAAACACGTGGCGCTTTAACTCAAGAACGTTTCTCAAAAAATGATCTCACAATGATCTCTCAATAAAATATTAGAATAACGACTCTTAGAAAGCTCAGGAACAATTAGTTCTTGATGGAAGTAATGTATTGATTTAAAAACACGTAGATCTATTTAAACTGATTCGGAACAGACACTCTATGGGCTAGTTCCCACAAGATACGACAGTTAAATGCACATATAGACCCTATATACCAATACCATTTAATCCTGGTCCAATTCACTTAAATATGGCTTTTAAAATATCCAATTAAGTCCCCAAATTAATTCTCAATCTCAAAACTCATAGATATGAAGTATTAAGTGAACTAAATTGAGAAACACCAATATTTTATGTACCATATCTATAGAGATATCCAAATAGGAGCAACATATTATCAATATATTCAAATCCCTAAGATATCTCTAAACGATCTACCAAAAAATGCTAATAATGGCTAGTTTTGATCAAATCTCGAAAATCCTCGAAATCTGAAATAGCCTAGTCGGTTGACCAACCTCTGCTCATTGGTCGACTAATGGACACAGGATGTATCCTATACTTTGCTCAAACAATGGTCGATTAGATGATCCCCAGTGGGTCTGTTGACGGATCAATACAAAATGCTATCTTAGGCCTATTTTTATCCCCGATAGGTTGACCGATCGTCGATGGTCGGTTGACTGATCGATACTGAGAATTTTTTCTTTCGGCCATCGGTTGACCGATCTCCCTTGGTAGGTTGATCGATCGATTCAGAGACTTTCTATTTTCTAGTCCTTGCCCATCGGTTAACTGAACCCTATGGTCGGTTGATCGATCGTTACTGGAATAATATCCCTCCCAATATATTTCAACTCCAAACTTCGACATTTTTAACCCTTTAACCGTTTTCTTTTCTCGGTTAACTAAATTGACACTAATAATAAATTTTAAACACTAATCTTGCTTAAGTCAATTTTCTATTTCCAATTTCACATTGGAGCAAATATTTGAACTATAATTAGGACCTTAATTTAAACACACATAAATGTAACTCATTTAATTTGTGTTGTGTGTGATCCTAATCTGGATACATTAAGAGAAAGAGATTTAAGTTTTTTTCACCTAGTATCTTCAGAATCTTCAATCTCTTCATTTATATAATGTTTGTCTCTGCATCCTTCATAATTACTTTATGATATTATCGTTTCTGCATCCTTCATAATTACTTCATGATATTATCTGGAACTCTTAAACTGAAACACTCAACAAATTTATTAGTTCTACTAAAAACCTCAACACTTAATTGTTCATCAAAATCTCGGGATCAACAATAATTTATATATTTTATGAAAGCATAACAAAAATAAACTTTAATATTTAAAAAAAAAAAAAACAATTGCGTAAAAAATTATTTATGCCAATCTTCAGAACTATTAATGTTCATCACTTATATTTATTTCTAGAAAAAAAGTAAATAAAAAAGTAAAGGCATTCCTAATGGAACTTTACAAAATTTGATGTTTTTAAAAAAGTAGTTTCAATTTTTTTAAAAATATTCTATTATTTGGTTACAATTATAGGAATACAAATTTGAGCAAACGAAATTTAATAAATTTTATACGTAATTATTTGTTAGATTATTAAGTGGGTCGAGTCAACCCATGGATCCAGTGTCCACATGGGCCATAAGTTCCCTGAATTGTAACGACCCGATTTTTCAAAACTGCCACTCAGTTTCTCTTAAAGATAATAAAATTAAAAGTCTATAATTAATATTCAACGCCTCTAAATTATTTGATTTTACAATAATATCAATGATTATATATATAAATAATAACAAATTTAATTGGATCAGTTTGAACTCAACCAATAATAATAAATACTAATTAATTCAAAATTAATTACAAATCCAAATATAATTTTATCATTTGTGGCGCGACCCCAATTTCTATCTACCTTGCATCAGATACTATGGAATTGTGAGTCAAAACTTAGTACAAATTTAACACCTTTAATACGTGCATCTAACCAAGCCATCAAATAATACATTGGCATGTATCTCATATAATTATCACATAATACATGATTATGAATAATCCATGCAAATCAAGAAATATAATTGAAAAACATTAATTATATCATAAATCATACAATAAATGGAGAAGTTAAATACAGATATTAAAAAGGTTAATAATTGTACCTAAAATCAAGAATTAATAATCAATCAAAATTAGTTTTCCTTTATTCCTCTTATTTTATTCTCTTCCTATTTTTCTTTTTTTCTCCTATTTCTATGTCTTCCATTTGCTCATTTTCATTATCAAGACAAACCCTCTAAATTGTAATGACAACACATATATATAGATGGATAGTGGGACCCAATTTTATCTCTTCTCTTATCCTCTTGGTCATTGGAAATCCAAACACCTCCCCTATTATATATACTTGTGTATAACTCGTGCCTAAAGGCATGAGTATAAAAAACGAACATTATTTATTTATTTAGTTTTACATAATCTATTCTATTTATACAACATTCTATACCTCTTTTATTACAACATCTATATGATTAACATATATACCATCACCAACTACAAGTGCATATTAAAAATACAACATAACCAACATCCAATAACGTAGATATTCTACTGTCAAAATAATACCACAACTAAGCATGAGTTTAAACAAAAAAAAAAAAAAAACGAAACAAAAAATATTTTCTACTTGTCCAAATCTCATTACTTTAATGCTACATTTTATAAATACAACTAAACAATTAATAATTCAAAAAGAAAAATACAATTTCATGAAAAAAAATAAAAAATAAATAGCAAATGGAAATAAAAAAAAAAAATTGTAATTTAAAATGGGAAAAACAAAACTCAGATTACGGTATCTACGACTCTAATTTCGTCATTCACCAACAAAAGCAAGACTATATAAACCTGTAAAAAAAAAGGAAAACTTATTGGGTAGTATGGATCAATAAAAAAAATAAAAATAATACTATATAGAAAATAGGCAATCAAAAAATAAAATAATTATAAAACATAAATGGTTGAGATATGGGAACTGACATAAAAATCTGGGAACAAAGACAGAACAAAAATATAAAATAGCTTGAAACAAAATCACTAAGCAAATACCAATTAACTTTATTCTTGTTCTATGAAATTCTTCTTAGATTCCATTTGACAATCAATATGGCGCTTTTTAAAATTGCATGGACACTAAATAAACAACACCTATAAAAAATATGAAAGTGAAATTTTCAAGAACTTTCTATTTGAAATGGTAGTTTTTGGCTCGTATATTTAATACTTATTGCTCACAATCCACATTATAAGGCCGACTCATTAAAAATTTTGGAACATAAATACAAAAATATGGGAACATACATAGACATTAGGGAACAAAAATCTGAGAACAACCACAAATCTAGGACGGCAGTGAAATTGCTCCGACTGTTCAGTTAATAAAGGGAGGTTCTTGTAGAGAATGGAATGAAACAAATAAATCTAAATCAATAAAAGTTCATACATGTAGTCACATCTCTCTTGGTAAAAGGGTGACTCCATTCATGTAGCGAAGGATTCAATTTTGTTTCTAGACATTTGTTCTAAAAATCTGGTAGCAAAACATAAATACATTTTTATTTTTTATTTTTTTGTTCCCAAATTATAGTTCATGTTTAGAGATTTTTTGGGAACGCAAAACAAAAATTGAGAACAAAACACCAATTAGTCCATGAACAACAATAATGAAAAAAAAAGTTTTTAAACAAAGACAAAAAAATTAAAATTAAAGAAATAACAACCAAGGAAAGAAATGGAGAACATAAAATTTAAAATACTCTTATCTTATTACATGATTGAGTAATAATCTTTTTTAGGTCGAGAAAAAAAATTAAAATACTTAAAAAAAATTCTAATTAATAACCCATAAAGGAAAAAATAGAAATGAATTTTTTTTTTTTGGAAAAATAGAAAAAACAATAAAAGAAAAAGAAAGAAAGGAAATAAAAAAAAAAAAAAAAAACACAGGAAAGCGAAAAATGCCAACTAATCAAAATTGAATCTTACCTAAAGACACTTATTATATAAGACTCAAAATTGCTCGAGATAATCAAAATTGAATCTTTTCTTGATGAGTGGTCTAATATAAATAGAATATTGTATTTTAAAAATTGTAAAAACGACAAAAATAGTAACCAACAATTGGATTAAAAATAATTGAGGTACTTCTAAATGGACCATGAGTTATCTTTCCTTCACATAGCCTGCACCAGAACTACCCTACACAAAGTCAACATAAATGGTTGCCTAGAGGGATCCAATTGAGACAATTATCCATTATATTGTCTAATGAAAAAGGATTAATTATTCCATAAAGGGATAAATTAAAAATGATCACAGTTGAACACAACAATTATAATAATTAATAAATAAATAAATTTAACAAAAATCCTCTTCTGAATCAAATATGGGAAAATAAAATTGAATTCAAAGATTCTCTATAATTTATTCTTTCCATACACACATAACTATAATAATCCTAATAAAAACTCTAGAAAAAAGGGTCAGTTTTTTTATTTCAGAAGCTAAAGTCCCGAAATTAGAATAATAATGTACTCGGAACTACAAATTGGAGGACAAACTTTCTTGATTTTTAATTTCTACTTCAAAATTTATAAGAGTAACAAAATAGCAAAGAAATTTAATACTAACATTTTTTTTTAACTATTCGCCAAGAATATAGAAAGAGAAGTTTAAAATTGAAATTAATTTAATATCCTACCTGAACGGGAGTTCTCTTTTGAATCTCTCATCCCAACGACCAGCCAACCTAAAGAATGTTTGGGAACCTTTACCACATTGTTTGTCTAGTTGTTTACCAAACCCCAGTGCTCTCACGATAGAAAACTTGAACCTATATGCCTATCAATTGCAAAGCACATGATTGAGATGAACTTACATGGTTTTCCTTAGCCCTAGCCATTGACCAACTCTAATGGTAAACACCTTGAAATCTTGGAACATAAATACATAAAGATTGGAACATAACAGAAACATAAATTTGGGAATAGAAGTGAGATTCAATCACATAGGTATATGCATCACTTGATAATGATATTTCTCAGTTTAAGTGTTTAAAAAAAATACATCATCATCAACACGGTAATTACCAAACAAAAATTTCAAGTTCATTTTTGGATTAAAGACGGAAAAAAACAACAGATAAAACACATAAACTAATTACAAGTTTGATAAATTGGGAAAGCGATTAATCCATCATCGATATCATTTAACAAATACTCAAGAACTAACAAAAACAATCTTCAACTATAGTTTCTAATCAAATATGATTTTTTAATAGATAATCACATATCAAGAACAAAGGAACCATACCCTCATATCAGTGTAACGAAACTCACCCCAAAAAAAGGGGAACCATACCACCAGTTGAGTTTTAGTAATTTCTTTCTAAAACCTTGTATTTTTAGAGACAAAGATGATAATAATAAGAAAAATGAAAACAAACTTAATGAAAGCGAGAATATATGAAATATTTGTTGATAGCAATGAGGCGTTGATGCGTTAATGGAGAAAGCCTTAGCCATCGGGAGAGAGGAAGAAGCTTTTGTCATCATCGTGAGTGGGTCAGAAGCTGCTGCTGGCAAGACTAAGAAATAAAGAGAAGATAGTGATTGGGATTACCTATGATGAGGGAGAGACTGGGGGATTTAACCTTGGCGGATCGATGAAGATGCCCTGGAGCGATGATGATGGTGATGCCCAGCGGTGCTCAACATTGGAGTAACGAAGACGGGATAAGGGACGAAGAGAGATACAAACAAATAGTTGAACTAAAACCCTAGGAATAGATTAGTTGTAAGGTTAGAACCCTCATCCTTTGAAGATCGGAATCAATCAAAGATTTGGAAAGAGTGAGAAATGGTTCCAGATATAAGGTGAGAGGAGACAGAGGGCTCCGAATATGAAGCAGAATATGAGCAACATTAAGGTGAGTGAATGAGTGAATTAGGGCGGCACCAATGTGTTAGGCGGCTGCTAACCCTGATTGTTAAGTTATTTTTTATCCAACGGCTACCAATATCTAGATATTTGTCTCTCGATCCATCGACCCTCTTTATAAGTGAGCTGATTTATTATATAGATATGTGTGTGTGTGTGTGTGTGTGTGTGTGTATGTGTGTACATAATTTATTACCAAATTAGGTGTCATCAAATTAAGGTAGGTGATAGGTGTAATTTATCTATATATTCCCAAGAAGATTTTGGTAGTTTTTGAGTATTATTATAGTGGTTTTATATATTTTAGTATGTTTTTATTCTTTTTGTTGTAAATCAAGTGTTTGGGGTGAAAAATAATGAAAATAGTCTTTAGATGATCATATCGGAGCAAGAACAGTGGGAAAACAAGCAAAATGGTGAAGTTCAAACCTACAGCGCACCGCTACAGTGGTGAAAATATAGATAGTTGCCTGTGACCCTGATAGGTGTAAATTACCTATATATTTCCAAACCGAAATTGTTAGTTTTCGAATATGTTTAATACGTTTTTGTTAAATTTTAATATGTTTTTATTATTTTTGTCTTAAAACAGGTGTGTGGGTGAAAATGTATGAAATCGGAGCGCAAACAATCAATTCAGACCAAAAATGGTCGGAGAATGGTGGAAAAACCAGCGAGGCAAGATTCTGAAAACTATAGCCCACCGCCTAGGTGGTGAAAATGCAAAGTGTACCAATTCTTGCTAAACGTCCACCGCCGTGGCGGTGAAAATTCAGGATGTCACCAAGTCCACCGCCTAGGCGAACAGTAAACCGACATACCCACCGCCGCGGCAGTGACCTCTACATTGTTTAGATATTTTGTTTAGATATTTTCCTTATAAATATCCTCTCCTCTTGTCTCTCTCCGGCTATTAGAGCCCTTAGGGCTTTAGTTTAGAAGATAGAGAGAGTTTAGGGAGTGCTTAAACATATCCGAAGGAAAAGATCAACAAGCAGAGAAGAATAATCGATCGGTGGACGGTTTTAGCAGCTAATCTTCAAATATCGGCTAAGTTCATCCGTTTTTCCTTTTATTTCTTATCTTCGATATATGTTTGAGCATGTTTACCTAGTTTCGGCTATGGCCATAGGCTAAATTTGGATTATCTTAGGGATGAATATTATTTATAAAAATGTCGTTTTGATTGAGTTGTGTTTCTTTAATGATTGTTCTCCAATGTTTGAGTGTGTTTTCTATATTTTCATGATTATATGCTAGTTTAGATATACCGTGAATATGGGGTTTGACGCTCAGAAGAGGTAACCCCGAATTCGGACTAGGGTAAACACAACGTATGAAATCAATGATGTTGGGGCAAGACTCACGTGACTTAGAGTCGTTAAGACATTGAGGGAGACTTCTTCGTTGACACGAAGTTGTGTTATATCCCTCATCTTATAACCGGGAGATGTGACGGGAGAGTTTACAAATTGAGATTTCGTGTGCAATCAATGAAGTTAGGGCAAGACTCACGCAACCTAGGGTCGTTAAGAAGTTGAGGGGTACTTCTTCGTTGACACAAATTTGCGTATTCCCTCGTATTACACTCGAGAGAGGTGGCGGAGGAGTTTTAGATACCGATATTGTCAAATAGGTCGAACACCATTATTATAAACTAAACAAAATCAAATGCGTTTAAGTAAATAAATTTAATCCTTAGATAATCCATCCCCTAAACTATCTCGTATTAGTAATTCGTATAGTGAAATTAGTATTTTAGTATTAGTATTAAATTGTATTCCATTTTTTCCGCCTAGATAAAATTAGTTATGATAATTGTGGTAGTCAATAGTAATCTCAACCAATCCCTGTGGATATGATACCGGACCTAAAGGTCCATTATACTAAAATTTGATCCGTACACTTACAGTAAAAGTAGCAATGTTTAAATTGCGACCACCAAGTTTTTGGCGTTGTTGCTAAGGATTGGATAGAGTTATTGTCGATATTGTGAGTAAATGACCTGATTTTACTTTAGGTATTTCTTTCGTATATAATTTTTGTTTGTAGTTTTTTTTTTTTTTTTTTTTTTTTTTTTGTTTCTTATGCATGGTACCTGGAGATGTTAGATCGACAGGTTTGATGCATTCCTTCTAATGGGATTCCTAGCTATTTTTATGGTGCGTGGCCATGCACATAAGTCGGTGAGGTATTTCGTTGAAAGATCGAGCTGAACAAAGCAAAACCTCGCCAAGCTTGAGGGTATTATGAAAATGTCGAGCCGAGGACATTAAACCACGTGCTTCTTGGGAGGCAACCCAAAGTGACAAAATAATTAAATTCATCTCCGTCAACTTGAAACGGAGGCGAGCTCCTCTCGCCTCCCAGGTACGTGTTCTAAACACCTGTCTTCAATATCATGCTATATACTGTCACTGGAATCGCTGATGGGTCATTTTGGGAAATGCCTATGGTAAGTTGGTGGTGATGTGTAGTATGTTTTTAGTATGTGTTTATGTTATTAGTTAAGTTTTACTGTTTTTATCATATGCATGCTTGTTTAATATTAGTTGTTTAGTTTAGTTGTTGTTTCATGCTAAGTTTTGACGTCATTTGGGCCTTTACCCAATGATGAGTCTATCCCTTGATTGTTTATTGAGGTCGAGCGTAAAGATCATTCATGTGTGTTTTGTGCGCTTAACGTATCTTCTTAGTGAAAGTTATTATAGATCCTAAATGCACGAGCACGTAAACTCAATATAGCACTGTCTAATTAATTTGAAACCGATTATCCTTCACTCAATTTCATGACAATAGGGATTCTAGAACTTGATTTGGGGCAAATTCGAGGTGAAATCCTAGCTGAGATTGTTTAGGAGATATGATTTTGGCATTCATTTGATCGCTTGAGCCTTTTGAAGGCTACCATGCAATATCATTATGCCTCGTTACCCTATCGAAGCCTAAATGCCAATTCAATTCTGAACATATGAACATATTCCTTGGCCAGTTGATTTTTGTCCAAACCTATATCTCCGAATTAAAGGCACATTTGAGTGAATCAAGTTAACATTCATATATGCTACTTGATGTGAGCGGTTGGGTTTAGGGCGAACTTCGGATTGGTTCGGTATTAGTGTATTCACTTGTCATTTTCTTAAATCTTTTTTGGCACAATCCTAAAGCTGTAGAAATTTGAATACATTTGGGGGTGTGTTACTTAATCATTTTTTGCACACTCCTTAAATTATAGAAATTCGAATGAGTTTGGGAGAATGTTTGAAAAAAAAATAAATTACCTTTCTTTTGACAAGTGAATACGTTGGTCTAAAATGATTGTTTGGGATTGTTTACAATTTTTCTATGGGGGTTTGAGTGTGAGAGTACCAGCGATGTGCCTTGGGTAACGTTAAGTTAATGACGTTAACCCATTTTCTATTCAAATTTACCCTTAGCCATTTTCCCAAAACCAATCCAAGCCCTATTGATCTTTACAAACCTCCGAGCCTACATTAATGGAGAATAGATCCCGGGTCAGGCATATGGATTCCCTATACCTTAAAGGTTTTAGTCATGAACTATATTGAGGGATAATCCCATCTAATCAATGGATAATAGTATATTTGAGTTTAATCACACACGTTTAAACAAGATCTAGAATGGCGCTGACTATTTTTGAACGTTGAAATTCTAAAACACCACATGGTGTGATTTATACTTTACTTTGATAGGATTGGGGGCCCATGAAGGAAAATCTTTCGGCCAGTAGATGATAATCAAAACTTCCACATTTTCTTTGTTTTTAGTGTTTTTCGTTTTTAGTTTTCAATTTTGAAATTAGTTGTCATATTTTCTCGTATTGTGTGGGTGTTTTGCTTGAGAACTAGCAAAATTCCAAGTTTGACGGTATTTGATAGGTGTAAATTACCTATATATTTTCAAACCGAAATTGTTAGTTTTTGAGTACATTTAATACATTTTTGTTAAGTTTTAATATGTTTTTATTCCTTTTGTATTAAAACATGTGTATGGGTGAAAAGGTATGAAATCAGAGCGCAAACGATCAATTCGAACAAAAAATGGTCAGAGAACGATGAAAAACAAGCAAGAAGGAAGGATTCTGAAAATAGCAGCCCGCTGCCTAGGCGTGCAGACCACCGCCTAGGCAGTGAAAATACAGAGTGCACCAATTCTTGCTGAACGTCCACCACCGCAGTGCTGAGATCCACTACCGCGATGATGACAATGTAGGATGTCACAAAGTCTACCGCCTAGGTAAATAGTGAATCGACATTCCCACCGCAGTAACGGTTGATAGATGTGATCTACCAACATTTCCAAACTGGTTTTGTTAGTTTTAGAGTAGTTTTTAATTTTATTTTATTATGTTTTAATTAGTTTTTATACTTTTTGTATAATCAGGTGTGTTGGGGCAAAAAGATAGGAAACTGGAGCGAAAATGATAAGATCGAACCAAAAATGGCCAAAAAACAGTAGAAAAATAAGCTCGGAGACAATATTATGAAAAAAGCCCACTGCCGCGGCGTCCAGACCTCCGTCGCGGCAATGAAGATAAAGTTAGGTCATGATAAACGCGGTACTCGATAGTAACGACACTAATCCCCGTGGATACGATAACCTGATCTTTCACGATCACACTATACTGAAACTTTGACCTCATACACTTGTGAGTGCATAACAAATGCTCTACCGTACAAGTTTTTGGTGCTGTTGCTGGGGATTGGTTGAGAAAATTAAATTTTTGACAATCGTCACCAAGTTTTTGATGACATTGCCAGGGATTGTGTTTGTCGTTTATTATTGATATTGTGAGTAAATGACCCGAATTTACTTTAGGCATTTCTTTTGTATATAATATTTGTTTGTAGTTTTTTTTTTGTTTCTTATGCAGGGTACCTGGAGATGTTAGATCAACGGGTATTGATGCATCCCTTTCTATGGGATTCCAAGCCATTTATTGTGCAGGGCCACACACATAAGCCGGTGAGGCATTTCATTGAAAGATCGAGCCAAACAAAGTAAAACCTCACCAAGCTTGAGGGCATTTTGAAAATATCAGGTCGAGGACATTAAACCACGCACTTCTTGGGAGGCAACCCAAGGTTAAATAAATTAAATCCGTCACAGCCGAATTTATTCGGAAGCAAGATTCTCTCGCCTCCCGGGTACATGTTCTAAACCCCCTTTGTCAACATGCTTAAATTCCATATGTTGAGATTGATGATTGGTATCACTGAGGACACTATCTATTTTGAAGTTCGGAAGTGATGTGTAGTATAGTATGTTAAATGTGTTATTGTTTTCCTGTGTGCATGTGTGTTTAGGTTAGAATGTGTTTATATTTTTGTGTTGTTGTTTGCATGCTGAGTTTTGCGTTCATCTGGGCCGTTACCTGATGATAAGATTACCCCTAGTTGTTTTTGAAGTCAAGGGTAATACGCAAGCATGTGTGTTCTATGTGCTTGAATATGCGCTTTGGTAAAAGTTATTGTAGATCCTAATTTGCACGAGCACATAGACTCAATGTATTTCTATTCAATTGATTTGAGAATGATTATCGATTAGACAAATTCATGACACATTAAGGATTCTAGAACCTGATTGAAGGGAAGCTTGAGGCGAAATCCTAGGCGAGGTAGTTCAGGAGACGTGATTTAGACATTCTTTTTGTCGCTTGAGCCTTTGAAGCCTACCCTGTAATATGTGTATCCCTCGTTACCCTGTCGAAACCTAAATGACGTTTCAATTTTGAACACTTAACCAATACCATAGCTGATTAAACCTTGTCCAACCCTACATTGCTTATCCAAAGGCATAATGTGACTGAATCAAGCTAGCAGTTGCAAATGCTTCTTAATGTGAGCATTGGGTTTTGGGCGAACTTTTGATTAGTTCGGTATTCGAGTATTCACTTGTCATTTTTGTTCGTTTTTCACACACCCCTTAAATTGTAACAATTGAATAAGTTTGGGGGTGCGTTCGTTGAAAAGAAAAGAAAAAAAAAATCAATTATACATACGGTTTTTATTTTTCGTTTCTTTTTTACAAGTGAGTACGTTGGTCTAAAACGTTTGTTTAAGATTGTTTCCAATCTTTCTATGGGGGTTCGAGAGTGAATGTGCCAAGCTTTGAGCCTTGGGTAACGTTAAGTTAACAACATTAACCAGTTTTCAATTCCGAAATACCCATGGCCAAACATTCCTAAACTGAACCAAGTCATTCTGATCTCTATGAACTACTAAACCTACATCAGTGGAGAGTAGACCCCAATCAGGCTTATGGAAATCCTAGTCCTTCACGGTCTAAGTTGTGAGTTTCGTTGGGGGATAATCTAATCCGATCGTTATATAGTTATATTATTGAGTCTCGCACTAACACATTTACAGGATTAGAATAGCGTTCATCATTATTGCATGTCAAAATTCTAGAACCACATGATGTGTTTTACCGCCCGAACTCGATATGACTGGCGGTTGTTGAGGGAAAACATGACTTAGTCATTAGAAGAATGTAAAACTTGCATGTCGTTATATTTAGATTATTTTAATATGTTTGTTATTTCTTTTAGTTGTGTTTTGCTCGAGGACTAGCAAAATTCAAAGTTTGGGGGTATTTGATAGGTGTGATCTACCTACATATTTCTAACCCGGTTTTGTTAGTTTTAGAGTAGTTTTTATATTTATTTTATTATGTTTTAATTAGTTTTTATACTTTTTGTATAATCAGGTGTGTGGGACAAAAATATAGGAAACTGGAGTGAAAACGATGAGATCAAACCAAAAATAGTGGAAGAACGGTGGCAAAACAAGCTTGGAGGCAATATTATGAAAGAAGCCCACTGCTGCGATGTCCAGACCTTCGCCGTGGCGGTGAAAATGCAGAGACTGACTTACCTTGCTAAACATCCATGGCCACTGTGAGATACTACCGCCACGGCGTGAGAGATGCAGGATGTCAACCAAGTCCACCGCTATCTTCACCGCCTAGGCGATCAACTAACCAACCTACTCACCGCCGCTGTGGTGAATCCCTCCACCGCGGTGGTGACCTCTGCACAGCTTAAAATATTTATTAGATATTTTTTAGATATTTTACCTATATATATCCCCTATCCTCCCTAATTTTTTCTCTCTCTCTCTGGCCATCAGATCCCCTTAGGCTATACTTAGGGTTGGAATTAGGAGTTTTCGAGGGAGATCTCATATCCCGAAGTGGAGGAAGATGGCGAAGCGATCGTTGAGCGTTCTTAGTGGCTAATCTTCGAAGAAGGCTAAGTTATTCGATTTCTTTCCTTATTTCATTAACTTAGGATTTTGTGAGCATGTTTAGCTCATGCTTTCTTGTCAATATAACTATGGTTATAGACTAAATATAGATTGTATAGGGATTAACACAATATTTATAAATATGTTGTTTGAATGATTTTGGTGTTACATTAATGTCGTTCTTCGTAGTTTGATTGTGTTTATCGTATTTTTTGTTTATTATGCTTAATTAGATACATGGAGAATACGGAGTTTGACAAACCCCGAATTTGGATTACGGTAAACAAACACCACAATCCAATAACCCGGTTGGGGTTAGAATTGTGGACAATCGATGATGTTGGGGCAAGACGCACGTGACCTAGGGTCGTTAAGACATTGAGGGAGACTTCTTCATTGAATTGAAGTCATGTATTCCCTCATCTTATACTCAGGAAAGGTGGCAGTGGAATTTTAGAACCGAGATTGTCGATAGGGTAAACACGACGCGACAATCTAATGACTCGGTCGAGAGTTGGATTGTGTACAATCAATGACGTTGAGGGCGAGACTCACGTGACCTAGGATCGTTAAGACGTTGAGGAGGACTTCTTTATTGACACAAAGTTACATTATATCCCCCGTCTTACACTTGGAAGAGGTGACAGAGGAGTTTTAGATACCGAGATTTTCAAATAGGCCAAACACCGTAAACGTGAGTAAATCGAGATCGAACACATATTTGTAAACATGTTAATCCCTAGACAATTCTTTCCCCTAAAACATATTAGTATATTAGTATAGATAATTTAGGTTATATTGGTTTAGTTTAATTAATTAAATACATTTATTTTTAGCCTAGATAAAGTTATGTCATGACAAACGCGGTACTCGATCGTAACAACACTAATTCCTATGGATACGATAACCCTATCTTTCATGATCACACTATACTAAAACTTTAACCTCATACACTTGCGAGTAGTCAATACGCGAGCGCATAACAAACGCTCCGCCATACAATGGTGACCTCTACACAGTTTAGATATTTTGTTTAGATATTTTCCTTATAAATATCCTCTCATCTCATCTCCTCTTACCTCTATCTGGCCATTAGATCCCTTAGGGATTAGTTTAGAAGATACAGAGAGTTTGGGGAGTGCTCAAACATATCCAAATGAGAAGATTAACATGCGGAGAAGGAAAATCGATCGGTGGACGATTTTAGCGGCTAATCTTTGGATATCGGCTAAGTTCATCCGTTTTTCCTTTTATTTGTTATCTTCGATATATGTTTGAGCATGTTTAGCCTAGTCTCAATTGTATAAATGGTTATGGCCATAGGCTAAATTTAGATTATCTTACGGATGAATATTATTTATAAAAATATCGTTATGGTTGAGTTGTGTTTCTTTGATGATTGTTCTTCAATGTTTGAGTCTGTTTATCGTATTTTCATGATTATATGCTAGTTTAAATATATCGAGAATATAGGGTTTGATGCTCGGAATAGGTAACCCGAGATTCAGACAAGGGTAAACACAACACATGAAATCAATGAAATTGGGTCAAAACTCACGTGACGTAGAGTCAATAAGATGTTGAGGGGGAATTCTTCGTTGACACAAAGTCGCATTATATCCCTCGTCTCACACTCGAGAGAGGTAACGAGAGAGTTTACGAACTAAGATTTCGTGTGCAATCAATGACGTTGGGGCAAGACTCACGTAACCAAGGGTTATTAAGATGTTGAGGGGGACTTCTTCATTGACACGAAGTTGTATATTTGATAGGTTTGAAAAACCTATCTATTTCTAAACCAAATTTGTTAGTTTTCAAGTGTTTTAGTTATATTTAATTGTGTTTTAGTGTGTTTTAGTGTAGAACAGGTGAAAGGACGTTAAAGGGCGAGAAATAAGTGAAAATGGTGGAGAAACGGTGAACAAAATGTGCGAAACAGGGTTTCGGTGAATGAAGATCACCGCCTAGGCGGAAGTTCCACTGCTTAGGCGGAAAATAGACAGAATGTTGGGTGATGAAGGGCTGAACCACCGCCTAGGCGAGAAAACGACAGAATATCTTGCCAGCAGCCACTGCCTAAGAGGAAAAACCACCACTTAGGCGAAGTTACCGACATAACTTAACTGACTTAAGTCCACCACCCTAGCGGTGAACCACTGCTTAGGTGGTGACACTCTGCACATAAATATCTATTTTTAGATATTTTGAAGATATTTTCCAAATCCCTCCTTTTAACCCCTTTCTTCACCAAACCTAAAAGAGACCCTTACACCTTATACACTACTTAGACGTGGGAGAAGACTTGGTTGTTCATGAGAGCTCTATTCCACCTTAGTTAGATTAGATTAGTTTAGGAAGTAGGTTAAATTATTTGTAAAGAGTGTTCTTGGCCAATCCTTGAAGAGCTAGAAGAGGAAGTTCATCAAGCGAGAAGAGGAAGCTCGGGAGGACTGTTCTTTGGCGAAAGTGGACTACTCCACTTTGAGATTTCATTTTTATTCCATTGGTTAGATCTTTGTATTTAATGTTTATTTTTGATGATGATGATCTCCTTTTGATTTAATGTTGTATTGGCTAAGAACATGTTAGTGTAATTTAGAGATTAGTTAGAGAAAGGTATAGTTGTGTAAATACTCATTTAGTTTAATATATGTTTCTTTAATAGCTGTTGCTTTTAAGTCCGATTGTGTTTATCATTTGAAGACAATATTAATATGCTTGTAATGGTATTAGTGTTGGATTTGATAATCTAGAGTTTGACGCTCGGGAGAGGTAACCCTAGATTCGGACTAGGGTAAACACATCGTTACGATCTAACGACCCGGGAGGGCATTAGTTAGTATGCAATCGATGACGTTGGATCAAGAGTCACACGGCCTAGAGTCGTTAATACATTGAGGGGGACCTCTTCGTCGATGCGAAGTCGCGTATTCCCCCGTCTTACACTCGGAAGAGGTGGCGGAGGAGTTTACGAACCGAGATTGTCGGATACCTAAACTCCGTTATTGTTAACCGAACGAAATCAAACATGTATTAAGTGAACGAAATCAATCCCTAATTAATCAACCTAGTTAGAATTAACCCACTAATTGTAGTTTCGCTTAGTTTAATTTCAATTAATGTCTTCCGTCGTCAAGATAACACGAGACTACGTCAATTGCGGTATTCAATTCAATTATTCACACTTTTCTCTGTGGGAACGATATTCGATCTTCAAAGACCCACTATGTTAAAACTTTAGATCTCGTATACTTGCGAGCGTAAGTAGGCGTGCGCAAATCCGCCCCTACCAAATTTTTGACGCCGTTGCCGGGGAATAGTTTGAATTTTATTTGAATATTGCAAAAGAAACGTGGTATCAGCTCAGAACTTAAGTTTTAAATAGGAAAAGAAAATGTATCATATCCTAGTTCTGTCAACGTACCAAGTTTTTGGCGTTATTGACATGGGATTAGTGTGAATTCTAAGTTGATATTGCGACTAAGTAGTCGAGTGTTAATCCTGACATTTATTTTTGTTTCATTCTGTTAATGAGATCAAGCAGAACGAGAAACGATGAAGAAGATTGGAATTCTTAATTCTCAATCCCGAGATTGAGCTTATTGCAATTGATAAGGACTGAGAGGAAAATCCGACTTCAAAGCCATGATCTTGATCCTACTAAGCATTTGAGCCCAAATTTCTTGTCTATGGGGAATTTTGGTGAAAAATACTTAGTAACATGATAGTCCAGCTGGGGACGGTAACTCAAGCGCTATTTTTCGTTTTTTTTGGAAGTGAAACTGAGGGTATCAAATTACCCAATTTTTGTTACTATTTACTTGATTATTTATTCTTTTTGGAAGCCGGCATGACTTCAGAACGTATTCGGAAGTGAATTTAGGAGTATGGAAGTTTGGGGAAGTATTTTAAGTTTAAACACGTTGAACAAGCGAAGTGAAAACGTACGGGGTGGAGCCGTATTTTGAAAATTTGAGAAAAACACAAAAGTAGGAGCTTCAGGCCCACCGCCCAAGCTGTAAAAATACAGAGAAGGTGTTTTTCAACAAAAAAAAGGCCCACCGCTTAGGTGGTAAAAATACAGGATGCACCAAATTTTCAAAATACACTCCACCGCCTAGGTGGAATTTTGTCAGAAGGTTTGGTTTTAAATAAAAGAGTTCCACCGCTTAAGCGGTGAACTTTCTACTGTTAAAAATAGTTCATTGCTCAAAAATTAAAAACGCAAGACTCCCTCCCCAAATCCTCCACCTTTTCTCTAAAACCTCACTCCCAAACCGTTCCAATCCTCACAATAATCCGTCCATTACCAAAAGTAGTCATTTCCATCACGATTCAACCTCCAAGAATCGGATTTCCACCCCTATTTCCGAAAATTTAGGGTTTTGCGTGAAAGGTGCGATTTCTTCATTTTCTTTTGCTTGGACCATTAATTCTCAACAAGTAAGTTTCTTTTACATTACATTTAGTCTAGTTGTTGAAATTATTGGTTGGTTTTTATGATTATATCAATGAAATCAATGGATTTTGAAATTTTGCCCAAAAACCTTTAACCCTAGTTTCGCGATTTCGAAGTTCATTGGGTTTTTGGTTTGATTCTTGATGATACACATGTTTAATTAGATTGGTTGAGTGTGTGGACTAATATAGGATGTCACATTTGTGAAATTTGTTTGAAACATTCAAATGGGTTTTCGTTTTGGGATGAATGTGTTCTTGACAATGCGAATAGGGAGGTTTATGTTTTTCAATTATTCATATATGATGAGATTTTATTGGGTTTTTGCTTTTGTGATTGTAGGAAATGCCAAAAAGAGCAGCAAAGAAGAGGGCTAGAGGAGAAGGGTCGAGTTCAAACCCTAGGGTGCCGACCGACGTTGACTACGATGCCAGCCACTTTGTGTCAAAACAAGGGGTAGAACACTTTAAAGAACACAAAAAATATCGTGCCTGCATACGCCAATGGGGTTTCGGTCCGATTGAAGATCTACCGGTGGAATTTGAGAATGAAATCTGAAGCCGCCACTGGGAGCAATTCTGCAAATCGCCACCCCCAGGCGAGATCGCTTTGGTCAAAGAGTTCTATGCTAATTCTACTGAGGCCATTGACGATCTAGCAAGGGTTCGAAACCAACCTATTATCTTCAGCCCCGACTTCATTAACCATCTCTTTGGGCTGTCGGCACCGGAGTCACTTGAAAGCCAAGACCTTACTTTGCATAGGGTCATCCAAAAGATCACATTTGGCACGGTAAAGTGGAAACACCAGGGGCCGAACGTTGCTACTTTTTTGGTGAGTTGCCTCAAGCCAGTTTCAAAAATCTGGCACCACTTCATCTGTGGAAGCCTCTTGCTGACATCATATTTGTCAAACGTCTCAAAGGACAAGGCCTTTTTTATTTATAAAATTCAGACCAGACAACCAATCAATGTTGGATTTCTGATCTATTCTTTGATCATTTATGCTACGAAGACGGTAAAGGGTGGGCTCCCATTTCTGTCACTATTTACCCATATTTTCATATTAGCTGATGTGACTGTATTTGGGGGAAGACAGTGTGACCCTATCTCTCTACTTACTCTATCAGCAATAAACCAATTGTAGAAGACAGGGGCACAAGAGGCACCTGAACTTGAGCCTGAGGAAGGGGAAGAGCAAGCAGACGAGATGGCTGGACCTTCTGGAGCCCAAGATGAAAACTCCCAAGAGAGGATAAACAACAAGCTTCAGACCGTCCTCCAAAACCAATTCGAGATTGCTTCTTTCCTGGACCAATTTTCAAGGCAACAAGATTGAGTCCAACGGAAGATTTGGGAGGGCCTTGGCCTTGAGATGGACTATTACCCTCCGATGCCATCTGTGCCACCACATCTACTCCAGGGACCACACTCTCCTTCCCAAAGTGATAATGGTGATGATTCATCTTCAGGTGAACAGTAGGGAATAAGTCTTATTCCTTAGGTATGTGTTCAACCCATTTTGTTTGCAAGCATGCTATATGTTTATTGGGTTTGCTGATGTTGGAGCACTGCCATGTTTAGGCCTGGATGGTATGGAATAGATGATTGTTTAGTGGGTGTTCGTCCATTTTTTTATTTTTATTTTTGTAGAAAAGGATGAACAATTATTATTTTTTGAACAAAATGAAAAAAAAAATTATGTACAAATTTATGTTTATGTATGTATTTTATTATGAATGTTTTAGTTTTTAAATTTTTAGTTTAGTTAGTTTAATTTTTGTTTTTGCATGTTTAGTGTTAGATTAATTTATGTATGTTAGTATTAGATTTAGTTTAGATTTGTGTATGTATAAAGTTGTGGTTGCATGTTTAGATGTGAGTTCATTTGGGCCAAGACCCAATGATAAGAATTATCCCCTAATTGCATATTGAGGTCGGGGGTAATACCTTCCATGTGTGTTTTGTGTGCTTAACATGTCGATTGGGTAAAAATTATCTCGATCCAAAAATTGCATGACATTTGAACTCAATGTATAATTATCTGAACGATTAGACATTGATTATTGGATATTAAGCTCATGATAGAAAATGAGGAAACTATAACTTGATTTAGGGAAAACTTGAGGCGAAATCCTAGGTAAGGTAATTCCGGAGACGTGATTTAGGCCGTCAATTTTTCGCTTGAACCGTTGTAGCTAACCTGAAAATGTTAATTCCTTATTTCCCTGTCGAATCCGTTAACGTAATCAAATTCTGAAAACGTTCAAATACTCCTTTCAATTAGATTTTTCCTAACCCAATGTCGCTAAGCCTAATTTTAAAAAAATTGAGTGAAATCAAGTGAGCGGTCAGGTTTTTGATAAATTTTTATTGATTCGGTATTAGTGTATTCACTTGTCACTTTCGTATTTCTTTTTGCACGCTCCTAAAAATAAGTTTGGGGGTGTGTTTCTATCATTTATTTTTACAAATTCCTAAAATTTTACAAATTCGAATAAGTTTGGGGGTGTGTTTCTCTAACTTCTTTTTGCACTCTCCTAAAACTGTAACAATTCAAGTTAATTTTGGAATATTTAAAAAAAAAAAAAAAAAAAAAACACATGAATATAATTTTCATTTTCTTCTCTTTCGACAAGTGAATACCAGGATCTTCATTTCTTATTCAGAATTGTACTTTAAATGTGGGGTCATGAGAGAGGATAGCGACAAGCGATTTTACCTCGGGTATCGATCGATTAAACCAATTTGCTATTTTTATTCCAGTGATACTCGTGGTCGTTCTCCAAAGACAAACCAAGCCCTATTGATTTCTGTGAATATCCGAGCCTACATTAGTGGATAGTAGACTCCAATCAAGCTTATGGTTTTCTTGAATCTTTCAACGGTTTAAATTATGAGCTTAACGATTGAATAATCGAATCCGGTATTTGACTAGTTATACATTTGAGTTCTCATAGACACACTTCAAATAGATATAGAATGGTTTTTATTGATATTGATCGTTGAACTTCTAGAACACCACTTGGTATGGGTTACTTCCCGAACTTGATCCGATTTAGGGATGTTGAGGGATGAACAAATTGGTCATTTAGATTGAAATTTATATTTACATACATATACTTATTTCGTGCTAGTTTAATTTTTCATTTTTAGTAAGTTAGTTTGCTAGTTAGTTTAGTTTAGTGTTAGTGTTTTGCTCGAGAACTAGCAAAATTCTAAGTTTGGGGGTATTGATAGGTGTGAAAAACCTATCTATTTCTAAACCGGATTTGTTACTTTTCAAGCGTTTTAGTTATATTTAATTCTGTTTTAGTGTGTTTTAGTGTAGAACAGGTGAAAGGACGTTAAAAGGCGAGAAATAAGTGAAAACGGTGGAGAAACGGTGAACAAAATGTGCAAAATAGGGTTTCGGTGAATGAAGATCACCGCCTAGGTGGAAGTTCTACCGCTTAGGCGGAAAAGAGGCAAAATGTTGGGTGCTGAAGAGCTGAACCACCGCTTAGGCGAGAAAACCACTGCCTAGGCGATAAAACGACAGAATATATTGCCAGCAACCAATGCCTAGGCGGAAAAACCACCGCTTAGGCGAAGTTACCAACAGAACTTAACCGACTTAAGTCCACCGCCTAAGTGGTGAACCACTGCTTAGGTGGTGACACTCTGTATAGAAATATCTATTTTTAGATATTTTGAAGATATTTTCCAAATCCCTCCTTTTAACCCCTTTCTCCACCAAACCTAAAAGAGACCCTTACACCTTAGACACTCCTTAGACGTGGGAGAGGACTTGGTTGTTCATGAAAGCTCTTTTCCACCTTAGTTAGTTTAGATTATTTTAGGAAGTAGATTAAATTAGCTGTAAAGAGTGTTCTTGGCCAATCCTTGAAGAGCTAGAAGAGGAAGTTCATCAAGCGAGAAGAGGAAGCTCGGGAGGACTGTTCTTTGGCGAAAGTGGACTACTCCACTTTAAGATTTGTTTTTCTTCCCTTGTTTCCATCTTCGTATTTAATGTTTATTGTTGATGATGATGATCTCGTTTTGATTCAATGTTGTATTGGCTAAGAACATGTTAGTGTAATTTAGAGATTAGTTAGGGGAAAGGTGTAGTTGTGTAAATACTCATTTGGTTTAATATACGTTTCTTTAATAGCTGTTGCTTTTAAGTCTGATTGTGTTTATCATTTGAAGACAATCTTAATATGCTTGTAATGGTATTAGGGTTGGATTTTAGAATCTAGAGTTTGACACTCGGGAGAGGTAACCCTGGATTCGGACTAGGGTAAACACATTGTTACGACCTAACGACCCGGGAGGGCATTAGTTAGTGTGCAATCGATGACGTTGGGTCAAGACTCACGTAGCCTAGAGTCGTTAATACATTGAGGGGGACCTCTTCATCGACACAAAGTCGCGTATTGCCCCGTCTTACACTCGGAAGAGGTGGCAGAGGAGTTTACGAACCGAGATTGTCGGATACCTAAACTCCGTTATTGTTAACCGAATGAAATCAAAGGTGTATTAAGTGAACGAAATCAATCCCTAATTAATAAACCTAGTTATAATTAACCCACTAATTATAGTTTAGCTTAGTTTAATTTCAATTCACATCTTCCGTCGTCAGGATAACACGAGACTACGTCAATTGCGGTATTCAATTCAATTATTCACACTTTTCTCTATGGGAACCATATTTGATCTTCAAAGATCCACTATATTAAAACTGTAGACCTCGTATACTTGCAAGCATAAGTAGGAGTGCACAAATCCGCCCCTACCAGTATTCCTTCGTCTTACTCTCTAGAGAGGTGACGGAGGAGTTTTAGATACCGAGATTGTCAAATAAGTCGAACACCATTATTGTAAACTAAACGAAATCAAATGCGTTTAAGTGAATAAAGTTAATCCCTAGACAATCCATACCCTAAACTATGTTGTATTAGTAATTAGTATAGTTAAATTAGTATTTTTGTATTAGTATTAAATTATATTCTATTTTTATCGCCTAGATAAAATTAGGTTATGATAATCGCGGTAGTCGATAGTAATCTCAACCAATCCATGTGGATACTATACCCGATCGGAAGGTCCATTATACTAAAACTTGATCCATACGATTGTGGTAAAAGTGACAACGCTTAAATTGCGGCCACTAGACCCCTACTGCCGCAGCGGTTAAAGTACAGAGAGTTACCTAAACTCTCTACATTTCCATCGCTGTAGTGGTGAATCCACCATTGTAGTAGTTAATAGGATAGGAAAACCTTCTGTTTACTCAGCACTACAACTATCATCCCACCACTGCTGCGGTGAAGCTGCCAACATACCCGCCGCTGAAGCAGTCACTCTGCAGATATTTTAGGATATTTTATTAATATTTTGGAATCCTAAATATATCTTTCTTTCACCCCCAAACACCCAAGAATGTTTTGGGAGTAGTTTGAGAGCTCCAAACCCTATCAATCAAGAAATCACAAAGCCAAAGAAGAGGAAACGTTCTCAGAGCGATTTTAGCGACGGATCTTCGGATAACGGCTAGTCTCCTAGTTTCTCTCTTTTATTCTTAGATTTGGTTGGTAGTTTGTAAATGTTTAGCTTATGTATTATTGCATGTTAGGCCATGACCAAGTGTATCTAAACATATATTGTCTAGGGAGCGATTGACTCCATGAAAACGTTGTTTGAATAAAATCGATGTTTCGTTAATGGTTGTTCATGTTTATCCGATGGTGTTTACCATTTTTTCATGTTTATATGCTTGTTTACATATATTAAGAAATTGGGGTTTGATACTAGGGAGGGGTAACCTCGAATTCGGACTAGGGTTAAACACAACATGACGATTTAACGACCAGGGAAGGTGTTAGAAGGTTTGCAATCCATGACATTAGGGCGAGACTCATGTGACCAAGTGTCATATAGATACTCGAGTGGGACTTCAGCGTTCACACAAAGTCACAAATTTACTCACTTTACACTTGAGAGAGGTAGTGAGTGAGTTTTTGATACCGAGATTGTCGGATAGGATGAACGTCGTTAATTTAAACCAGATTAAAATTAACACGTTTAAGTGGACAAAATTAATCCCCAGGCAATTTACTCCCATAAATGTCTATATTTGTAATATTAGTTTAATTAGGTTAATTTAGATTAGTATATAATAAACTATATTTTTATTGCCTAAATAAAGTTAGGTTATGATAATTACGGTACTCAACAATAATCTGATCTAATCCTTATAGATACGACAACTCTTACTCTTCCTACTCTACTAAAACTTGACCTATACACTTGCGGTGAAAGTAGCGATGTATCTATGCGCTACTAAGTTTTTGGCACCGTTGGTGGGGATTGGTTTTTAGATTATTGTTGATATTGTGAGTAAATAACTTGATTTTAATTTAGGCATTTCTTTTGTTTATAATTTTTTTCTTTGTAGTTTTATTTTTGTTTTTCCTGCAAAGTACTTAAAGATGTTAGATCAACAGGTACTTTTGCATTTCATTCAATGAGATTCCGAGCCATTTTACTATGCTTGGGATTGATACAAGGAATTGTTATTCCAGTTTTCAAACCATCGTTTCCCGAGGGAGTGTCAACTACTGAACTTCCTCGATGGGTTATTAGCCGCAACTAGAACGTGGATTGAAAAAGGAAACGGTGCCACCTCTTTTGACCAACTAACTGTAGATGAAACCTATTGGTTGTTAAAAGATATGGCCGATTATGATTATCGCTGTTGGAATTATTCAGTAAGCTGCCAAAGCTTGGGGGATAGTTTCACCACCACGGCGCCATGGATTGACACTCCTGCTCAAGAAGTGGAGTCTTCTCCCCTGGGGGAAATGTTAGCTGAATTTATGGGGCAGACTCAGGCATTTTTTAGGGAAATGAGTGGAAAGCGCATGAGTGAATTCAATAGCGATTAATCGAATGAGACGGAAACCCAAGCATGGATCAACAATTGTGATTATTCACCATTGTAGATCTACATTATGATTCCATCATCGATCCCAGACGATCACATCAATGAGGATCCGATGTGACTCACTTGTCCTTCGTTGCCATCAACATCGTTCTTTCATGCCTACCAAGCACATGAGCTGGCAACTAATCTTGTTGAAAGTATATGCCATTCAATGCCAAATCTCGCTAGTCTTGAGGGCGTATTAAATCAAGACCCATATGTGGTGTTGTACGACACTTACTATAGGCGGAAGCCACTCTTTGATGAGCCGTTCTCTGTGACAGGGCGAGGACAATAAACCAATCACTTCTTAGGAGGTAACCCAAGTAAAAAATAAGTTAAATCCATCATCACTGACTTGATTCGGAGATGAGATTCTCTCGCCTCCTAGGTACGTGTTCTAAACCCCCATCTTCATTATAATGTTTTATGCTTTCATTGGGATTGCCGATGGGTTGTTGAGGACACTGTTTATTTTAAGTTTGGAGGTGATGTGTAGTATTTTAGTATGTTTTAATGTTGTTTAGTTTATTGTGTGCATGCTTGTTTAGAGTAGAATGTGTTTATGTTTTGTTGTGTTACATGTGGAGTTTTGAGTTCATTTGGGTCATTACCCGATAATGATATTACCCCCTGATTGTTTTTCGAGGTCAAGGGTAATGCCCATTCATGTGTGTTCTGTGTGCTTAACAATGAGTTTTGGTAAAAGTTATTATGGATCCTAATTTGCACGAGTACGTAGACTCAATGTATAGTTATTCAATTAATTTGAGGCTGATTATCAATTAGTCAAACTCATGACAATTTAAGGATTCTAGAACCTGATTGAGGAAAAACTTGAGATAAAATCGTAGGCGATATAGTTCAGGAGACATGATTTAGGCATTCATTTGATTCGCTTGAGCCTTTGAAACTTACCATGTAACATGTTTATCCCTCGTTACCTTGTCGAAGCCAATTTTCCATTTCAATTCTGAATACATAACAAATACCCCATCCAATTTAACGTTTTCCAAACCTATATCGCTAAACCAAAGACACAATTTGAGTGAATTAAGTTAGCATTTGTCTATGCCACTTAAAGTGAGTGGTTGGGTTTAGGGCAAACTTTTTATTGGTTCAGTATTCGAGTACTCACACTCACTTTTCATTTTTCTTTCGTTTTAATAACACCCGTGAAATTATGCTAATCAAATAAGTTTGGGGGTTGTGGTACGTTAAAAAAACCAATATAGTTAAATTTTCGTTTCTTTTGACAAGTGAATACGTCGGTCTTAAATGATTGTTCGGGGTTGTTCCCAATTTATCTATGAGGGGTTCGAGAATGATTAAGTTTGAAGCGTTGTGCCTTGGGTATCATTAAGTTAACAACGCTAACCTGTTTTATATTCCCGATATACCCTTGGCCAAATGTTCCAAACCGAATCAAGTCCTTCTGATCATTATGAACTAGTTAGTCTACATTAGTGGAGAGTGGAACCCAGTCAGGCGTATGGATATCCTAATCCTTTATGGTATAAATAGTGAGTTTCATTGGGGGATAATCCAATCCGGTCGTTGGATAGTTATATAATTGAGTTTTCACGTACACACGTTGAAATGATCTAGAATGGCGTTTACCATTATTGAATGTCGAAATTCTAGAACACCACATGGTGCGTTTTACTCCTGAACTCGATAATATTTGGGCGTTGTTGAGGGAAAAATATTTTGGTCGATAGAGGAATTCAAAACTCGCATATCGTTATGTTTAGGTTGTTTATGTTTCAGTTGTTTGTGTTTTTAATTCGTTGTGTTTTTTATTTTAGTGTGAATATTTTGCTCTAGTATTAGTAGTAGGTGGTGTCATCAAATCAAGGTAGGTATGTGACTCAAATTAATCCAACAAAAAAGCTACTTTTTCGTAACTTTTAAGCATTGCACAAACACTTCGCTAATTTATATAATACTAGTTTTAGACCTGCACAACGTGCGGGTTTAAAAAAATAAATTAAATTTATGTTAATAAATATTTAACATTTAACTATTATATATGAAACATTTAGTGTTGCTTCTTTTAATATACTGTTGAATAATATTTTTTTAAAATAAAAAATTAATACATTTAAAAAAATATAATTTTCGATCACTCTAATTTATATCAACACTTCAAAATAATAAGTAAAAGAGCAACATAAATTTAAGTATTAAATTCTAAGAGGAGATATATAATTTTTAAAATTATTAATGTATGTTTGAATAGAAACTTTATTTATTTATTTATAGTTCTTTTAATTTTTTTTTAGAGACTGACTTTTAAACAAAATAATAGCTCTCACTTTGTGTTGTTTAGTAGTTATTATTATTAGAAATTTTAATTGTGATTATCAATAAAAAAATCACAACAAAAGAAAAAAAAATATAATTATTTTGGCCAATTTAATGTGTCATATTTATTAAAAAAAAAAAAAAAGGCATTTATTTTGAATTGGAAGAAAATTATTGAACTATTTGGGTAATTAATTACAATGAAAAGAATTAATTTAAGTATGAAGGATTCAATTAATTTACATTGAAATATCATTAAAATTACACTATCTTTAAAAACAATAAATATGAAAAGTCATAATATTATTGTGGGGAGTTAATATCATGAGGATTAAACAAATCTTGATCATTCATTCATCCAAATGAATAGAAATTGAGAGATGAGTAATATTTGAATATGAGGACATGTCTTCCCATTTTTATATATAACATATATATATAGATATAGATTATTAAACCCAAAACATACACTTATAACCCTAAAAGTTATTAAAAATTCATTTTTACTCTAAAGTTTTTATAGTATATCGAAATCACGCCCTAAAAATTATAATTTATTTTAAATAAAATGTTATTTAAAAAAATATAAATTTATGGGGTATTATATTATACCTCCCTTAAATAAATTGCGTCCTAGAAATTTTTTGTTGAAAAATAATAATTCAAAATCAAAAGTCACTTATAATTTATAGCTAAAAAAATATACGTCCATACTTGACATTGTCACTTTGGTATTTTTGGTGACCTACACTGTACCTAACAAAACACACAAGCATAGTGCATATCAGTCACTAACTCCTGACGCAGATAAACAATTGTTAGAGAATATTATATTTCAAAATACTTTCGCTACATACTTTAATAAAAATAACAATAAATGTATACTTTTTGTTTTTAAACTTTATAAACTTGTAACCGTATGCATAAAATTTAATATTAGTGCATGCTTTCAATAATAATTTTTTTTTTTAAATAAGCAAATATATAATTACTATTTAACCCAAATTGTGCTAGAAAATATTGCATGAAAACCAAAATAATGTTCCGTGCATTTGTCAACATAATTAATTTGTAGTACACATACTTTTAGAATATATCATGTAATAATTATTTATTTAATCATTAATTATTATTATTATTTTGGAATTCTCGCTACATTAGAGTAGCACAGTATCCATACTAAGTATCACGTCTAACCAACTAAAACAATCTAATTATATGTATGCAAGTATTTTTCAATAAAATTACAAAAGACCAAACCTCTATATTGCCAACAACTTTCCCTAATTACCTCAACGATCACACCATACTTAGACCCTACCTCTCGCTAGTAGTAGACCAATATCTATCTGAATTTAAGATAAAATATTTTATCAGTTTACTATCTTTCATAATATAAAAATAATTTATGGATCGAGCATTTTTATCAGAATCCACTTTCCAAACGAATATGCCTATACATTAAGCAGTATAAAAATCTCCCATATATTATCATAATGAAAAATTAAACTTAAAATCAACTCATTATTTTTACTTTTATATAATAAAATACCACACATGCTTTCTCGCTAGCCATAATATTTGATAATCAATAACAATATATCAACCACGTGGTATAAACCATACCACGCTAATAATCAACAACATATTTAGCTACCTGAAAGACTTGCCCTCCTGTCAGGTCTTACCACATCATACTAATAGTCAACACCATATTCAACTACTCATGTCTCACCAGATCATATTGTCAACAACATATTTTAATCAACCACCATATCATATTGTCAATAACATATTTTCATCACTTGCTGGACTTGTCATCCTGTCAGGTCTCTTCACATTAACATGTGGTAAAAACCATTATGTCATACTTATAATCATAACATGTGGTAAAAATCACTATATCATACTAATAATTACAACACGTGGTAAAAACCACTATATCATACTCATAATCATAACATGTGGTAAAAATCACCATATCATATTGATAATCACAACACGTGGTAAAAACCATTATATCATACTCGTAGTCCATAACATATTGAACAACTTGTAGGACTTGACTACTTGTTATGCCTTAATACAACATAGCAATAGCATATTTAACAACATCTCGCGGGACATGCCCTCATGTCGGGACACTATAGCATAGTAGGATAATAATAAAAAATTAGTTTCAACATATAAAATTGCACTCGATCTATTTATTGTTATAAAACTTTCAATTTTAATAAATATTTTCTTTTTTATAACTTCGTACAAAAATATAATTTGATAATTTACATAAAAGATAATACACTCACCTATAAACCAATCTTTTTTACTCAACGACCGATCCAATAGTTCACTACTAGCATAACACTCACCAAGTACACAAAATCTATTACCTAAGCTCTAATACCACTTGTCGGATCACAACACAACATCCTACAATACAACAAGTAGCATGTGGACATGTATTTCATATAATTACCACATAATAATCAAAACTATTTCATGGGAATTAATAATTATAATGAATCACACGATAAATATAGAGGTTAAATGAAAATACTAAAGGGATAAAAAATTCTATTGGGCGTTGGCTTATACATCTACATTATTTATTGCAGGATTTACGAAAAAGGAGTTGCACCAAAATTTAAAATTTAATTTATATTAAATTTTTGTAATATTTGTATTTACTATTTATTATTGTAATATTAATTAGACTAATTGATAATTATAATTTTTGGCATAATTTGTAAAATTTTATCATATTTATAGACAACAAAATACTCGAGCCTATCTATTTACTTGTTGTAGTTGTCCATTGGGATGACTAGAGGTAGTGTTTTAACTTTTAGCGGCTGAAGGCCTAGTGCTTGGCATGCTCAAAAAGTATTGAAATTCCTCGGATGATCATTCTTAGTAAAAGGATAATATACTTATGAGTTTATTTCTGCTTCCCAAGGGTGAGAGTCATTACTTCTTTGACATCAGTTGGTTCCTTGTACCTTTAAGGATTAAAAAATTCCCCTAATTTTTGGCTTAGGTAAATAACAAGGACTTTGAGGTAGATCACAATCCTTTTGGTTAGATAGTCTGCCTGATGCCCATTTTTCATAATGGTACTGAATCAACTAGATTCCTCTCCCTCTTCAAAATTTCAAACTTGGTTCCAGTGCTTGAGGTTTTGTTCCCCTATATGTTTATATCTCCTCTGAATCTATGCAAAGTTGTTTTTGGCTCAAATATATTCAAATAAATAAATTCAAAATAAACAATCATCTTTTGTCTATCAAAACGTTATGTATTAGCCTAATTTGACTTGTGATAATATGATTTCAATTGTATCCTAGTTCATTTTCTGCCGTTATTATCCATAGATTTGACTTTCTCAAACCCATCAAGTTTTGATGTTTAAATTTTCCTAAGATCATTATCAAGATGGCCTACACCCTATATGCTTACCGAATTTTTCTTCGGCATTCAGACTTCTTTCCTTTTGTCTCGATACTGAGGGAAACTTGAGTGAGCACCCTCGAGATAACCCATGAAGAAAAAAAATACAAGAGAAGGATTCAAATAATAGTCGAGATGACTAATCAAATGTTGACTGTCCAGGAAGTATCGAGAGATTTTTTTATTTTTTGTTTTAGGGTAATTAGCATGTCGCGCATTTCTAAATAGTCTATGTAGTGAGCTTTGCTAGTAATCCCGATTTTGTTGGCCCAAGTCACTTTCGTGTGACCACTCTGTGTTTAAAAATATTTTGAGACCAGATTTTTTTTTCATTATTTTTTAATATTTTTTACTTTTCCCCACAAATACTAGCTGGACTTACATAGAGAAAATGAGAAAACTAGAGTTAGTCTCGAGGTCTTTATTGATTTTGCTCTATCTGTGTTGGTTCTTGAATGTTGACTTATTCCTTATAATGACCTCTTATCTTCTTCTAGCTACTTTCCTTCTTCCTTCGAATGGAATAATTCTTCTGGTTACCTACTTTACTTCTTTGGAGAAATTTAGGTAAGGATAGGTCTCTTCATATCCATTTACTTTTTTAATAAATCTTCAATTTTCCTCCAAGCAACCCTAACTGGTTAATTTGTCCTTGAGAATAGTTTATGGTCACCTTCCCCCCTCAAGAATTTTCTTAGGGCAAGGCTAGGTTTCGAGGTTACTATCTTCTTCTATGGGTTACTTAATAGATGATATCAGCCATATGTGTTTCTTCTAATGTCCCAAATTCTTCTTATTGAGTTGTCAGCTACAAGTCTTCTCACTAGTTCTTCATAGTCTCTTCGTTGTTGCCGATAAATAATTTCGAGCATATAGAGAGAAATGGTCTAACTAGTGTATTTTCCAAATGAAACCATGTTATCTTTTATAGGCAAAGGCATGCCTGCGCATTCACCAATGCGAAGGCATAGGCAGACTTTTTTAAATGCTCATTTAATTACCATTTAAGGCCATTTATGACTAGATTAGGCTACAAAATAATCAATATTTTCAAGGATTTTGTAGTTAATCCTGTAAATCTTGCTAATGATGATCAAAATCTTGCCAAACTATTTGTCATTTAGTGCTACATTTAATGCTCTTTTAATGCTTCATTAATGCCCTTAACAACCTTGTCATGATAAAGTCTAATTAAAGTAGGTTTTAGGAACTAATTTCCTAGGGAAATGTTGATATTCTATCATCATCAGATTTTAATAAACCAAATATTTCCATAAGATTCCCTATTTAATGTTTTATTAACGATGGCATGCTAATATACTAGTTTAGGTATCATGACATTCCCTAAAAAATGATAACATTCTTATGGATGAAAGCTTTCTATAATATACTCATTAAATTATTGAATTTAATACCTATCTTTATTGGGAAGCTCCCAATTTAGCTCAAGGCACTTTGATAGCGGAATGCTATGCTTTTTCCTGAGCTTGGAAGGTGTGCTCTAAGTAATCTTGGTGTCTTGGGCGATCATTTTCCTAATCAAGGCTTAATTAATTGGTTTAGTAAATTAAAACTTTAAAAATAAATCAAACAAATATTTTTGGCCATCAATTTGACAAAATCGGTGAAAACGATAGTTTCAGGGGTCAAAACGTGAAGTAAATATAATTGGTGAAATTTCCTCAAATTAGAGGGTAGAAACTAATTAAATCATATTAAAAATGATATAAAGAGGAAATCCTTTTTTAATATTGTCATTTTAGTCCACATTAACTTTCAAAAAATTTGAAATTGACCTGAAACTTTTGTTTCTACTGAAGTTCAATCAAATTGACGATTTTATAGTTTTTTATGTTTTTTTATCTTTTTCTAGTATAAAATGAAATCTAAGTAGGAAATTCATTCCCTTAAAATCTCAATTTAAATTTTATCCAAATTTTCCTATTAGACCTAATACTTCTGAAAACTAAATGAACAGGACAAAATGTGATGTCTATAGCTGTCCCTCTTTGCTATGCGAGTTTACTCATAATGACCAAGATAGGAGACACAAACATTTTGTTCCACAAGACATGGAAGGTAAAAGAACCTAACCTAGAGTAGTCTAGATTAGATTTTGACAGGGAATGAAATGAAAATGGTATTTTCCAAAGTATCTTTGGAAAACACAGACAATAAGTAACGTAAATGGAAATACGGGGTTAGCCCAGGAGTAGTAAATCTAGATAGTGAGCCCAGGGTATCCTAGGAACACTGAAAGTAGTAAATTGGTGAGAAAAAATCTTGGCGACTCTCATCGGTTTAAAAGCATTAAATGAACGCATCTGCCATCAGAGGCGGAAAAGGAAAAGTAAATAGCAACGAATCCACCATCAGATGCGGGAAATGAAAGTAAAAGGAAGCATCCGCCATCAGAGATACGAATTTCAAGCATCCATCATCATAGGTGGGAATTTAATGGATCCACCATGAGAGGCAAGAATTTAATGCATCTGTTATTAGAGACAGGTATTTGACGTGTCCGTCATCAGAGACAGGAATTTAACACATCTATCATTACATACAGGAATTTAACGCATCCATCATCAGAAATGGAAAATAAATGTGTCCGTTATCACAGACAAAAAATTAACGCATTCATCACCAGAGAGAGGAATTTAACGCATCCATCATTAGAGACAGGAATTTAATGCTTCCATCATCGGAGACAGGAATTTAATGTATTCGTCATCAGAGACAAGAATTTAATGCATCCGTCATTAGAGATAGAAATACACACTACGATATGGTTATCTGTATGACTAAACCCATATGAGTTGCCTACATATCTTGGACTTTACCAGCAATTAGGTCGAAAAGTAGTTTAACTTATCTGGTGATTTTATTTATCAAGGCATCCCAGTCTACAACCTGAGATAGAATTGAACACGAATTCCCATGGGAAAATCCTAAATATAGTCAAATATGCCTCAGTCTCTAACTGGGGAAGTAAATGGATAAGTTCTATGAGGAATCAAATCTGACACCTCCTATCATAAAACTAAGAATGTAACTTATGTAAATTATATCCCAGCATGCGGGCTTGGCAGGAGACAAATTAGCCACTGTAATAGAATCTAAGTCAGTTTGTCTCGCTTTTGTCAGAAGTAATGAAAAAATAATTCAGCGTGAATGGGATAAATCCCTAAATGGCCCCGCTGGCATATTATTGGGTGATGACAATGAAGAATTTTTGAAATGGGAAATCAATTCCAACATTCTCCCTCAAGTGCAACACCTAGGCTATTTAATTTTTCATTAAGTCTAGACATAATTGGCGAAATGATTTACCTCCTTCTCATTTAATTATTGCTTCGGGTATCTACATTTTGAATGCCAATGTTTAAACAACCTGTGTATGTTTTCCTGTATTTAAGAGTAAAATTACTGTTAAAAAAAAAACGTCTTCTTTCCTTGGTCTTGTTGTCTGAATAGTGTGTGTTGACTTCAATCCTTGGAAGCTGGCAAATCCTCGTCTATTGGTGGACTTCTTCTTTTGATTGAAAGCTCCATCCTGGAAAAAAATCTCTGTAGTATACCAAACTTGTCTTGAAATCGTCTCTTTGCATCAAAATCCAAGTCTTCTATGGTGCATGATGGTTTTTAGATCTATAGGCTTTTAATGAAGTCTAGTTGCATGATTTAAATCGAGTGTTTGGCTTTTATTAGTTGTTGGTTTAGTGGTGATATCATGGGGCTTCAATGTTTCGTTTATCGTTGATTTAGTGGTGACAACGGACGTCCTTGGAACAAAATGCTTGAAGAGTGACGTTCTAGATTTTCTCTTTCTTATTTCCTTTGATCATATATGGTTTATCCTTTCTAATAGTTTTACTGTAATGCTAGTCATGATAGAAAAAAAATATATTGATAATTCGAAGTTATAGTTACTAAACAAGGGTTGTATAATCATGGTATATTTCTATTTTTTAGAAATACTCTCTTCCTTAGGATTACAATCTTAGACTCGGTTAATTATCAGAGGTTTCAAGATTTCTAGCAGTTTCTGGCCTTTATTCCTTTAAAACCCGAAGAAGAAAGAATCACCAGTCAAACTCTTCGGTTTCTCGACCAAACATAAAATGACTGCCTTTTGACGACCCCAAAACTCTATGGATAAATGACAAAACCACTTAAATCTGATGTCTCCTTACTTCCCCCCCCTCCTCCCCCTTTTTTTATATATATTTTTCCTTTTTTTCTTCGCGTCCTTTCAGGTTTTCACTAAGACCGGCTACCACATTTTTGCACATCAATGCCCTTTCGAGTTTTCATTAAGTCAGCGGTTTTGTATCTTGCTACGATCCCTGCTTTTTTTCCTGCATTACTCTTTCGGGTTTTCACCACATCCTCAAGTCCTACAATTGTTTTACTCTCTTTTGCCCTCACTTTCTTTCAGTCGTGAGTCTACGTATATATATATATATATATATATGGGTAAAACTTCTTGATTGTATCAGAATTTATGAGCTCTGGGAACTCTTCTCCATCCATCTCTTGAATTATTGAGGCCCTATGACCTAAACTTTTCTTGATGACAAATGGTCCTTCCTAATTTGGCATGAATATTTCTTTTGTCTTCTTCCTAGAACAAAAGGATCCTATTAAGTACTACCTCAACTGAGATTACTATTTTCGTTCCTTATATAAGTGATTATGTAGTAACTTCGGTTGAAGTTTGAACTAACATTCGATAAGTCCTTGGGGGAAAGCAAGAGCATCTCATCCCATTCTTTGTGATTATCGACCATCTTACTCAGGACATTATTGATTTTATTATTAGGGTCCTCAACTTTTCTATTCATCTTAGGACGATACAGTGTGGAATTCTTATGCTCAAATTTCAATTGGCCATATATGGATTTCATTGTTCCGCCTTAGAGATTATGGGTAATTGACTACTATTAGGACTTATGGTACTCCATAATACATTAATATATTCTACTTCAATAACTGCGTTATAGTCTTTTAGGTGACACGCATGAGCGAGACCGCTTCCACCCATTTGGTGAAGTAGTTGATAGCTACTAGGATGAATCAGCATTGTTGGTATTGATAGGGTCAATCTGGATACTCTGATAATTTACCATAAATCACAAAACTTTCTTACTTATCCGGTCGAATATACTTTAGTTGGAACTTCTACTATCGGTTGACCATTTTTCCCAAATGATCTTCATTTTCTCTAGGTTGCGCAATCATTTCATCCACACAAACTGTTGAAATGAATGTTTTGATGAGAAATAAAATATTGATATTTTTTTGTGGAACTAATGGTTTTATTGAGTGTTTCAAATTTATAGATCCATGTGTTTGATTAAGAAGATGAATCGTTGAAGAAAACATAAAGGGTGCAAGATGGACATAATGAAACTATCAATAGTTTTGAAGATATTGAATAAAAATAGGTGAAAACAACTTTTTACTTATATACTCTTAAAGGAACCTGAATTAGGATCACGTACGACACTTAAAATGAGTTAATTTTATGTGTGTTATGATAAAAAGTGATAAGTTTAAGATTCTAAAATAAGATATTTAATGTGCTCTTTATGTGAAATAATTTTGATAATTGACCTAATTAAAAAAATGTGCTTTAAAGTAAAAAATATTTTTCAGGTTAATTTAGTCAACCGAGAAAAGTAATCGGACGAATTATTAAAATAGTGAGTTTTAAGAGTTAAAATGGAGTTCTACTGATCAAGTCGATCAACTGAATAAGAAGGGTTAGTTAACCGAATGAACTAGTGTCTAAATTGAAAGAATTGGAAGAGACCCTAATCTAATCAGTCAACCAACTGGGTAGGTCGGTCAACCGATTTGTAGTAATGCCAATGGCTATTTTAGCCTTGGCACAAGGCAATCGACTGAATAGCTATGGTCGGTCAGTCGATTGTCTCCATCAACATTTTGGTTGATTTGATCTCTTGGTAAAAAACTATCCATTTTTCATAATTCCAAAAGAGGGATTTAGGGGACTTGAATGTAATTCAAATAAGAACAACCTATTAAGTGATTCTTATTGATATGGTCCATATATTTTGAGATTCTCTTAATTGAAATAATTTAATACTTCTTATTCTTGTGGCTTTAAATTGGGAATCATTTTATGGACTTAAATGAGTGATTCAAATAGTATTTTTAAATGAAACATACATAAATTTATAGGATATGTTTTATGGGGTTTTAGAGTGTCATTTAATGACATATCTTCAAAAAACTAGCCCCTAGAGGGCTAGTCCTACGTCTATTGATAGAAACCTGCAGGAATTGAATAAAGTACATCAAAAACATCAATTTGGAGCTTTTATAAGAGTGAGATTTTTTCTTAGATTTCTATTAGAAATTCTATTTAAGTTTTTAATCTAAAGCACTTGTTGTTTGGCGTAATTGATTTGATATGTAATTGCGATATTATCATTGTCTTTAGTGTTTCTCAGTGAGATTTATCCAAGATTTAATATTTACTTTCTAAATTCATATTTATATTTATTTCTTGGTTTAGTATTAATAGAAAATTGTTTTAAACTTAAAAACTTGAAAATCAGTTTAAGCGATTTTTGCTTGATTATCTGCTTACGTGCTAAATTTGTGCTACCCACTTTATTTATTAATTAGATTTTATTTGCCTTACATTGTATCTGTTACATAGTAATTATTCAGGCCATTAATTGAGTATATTTGTATTGAGGTAGTAGAAGTTCCTTGTGAGAAGAAACTTATATTTTTTTGTATTTGTGAGTTTGAAAGGATTAGACACGTTTAGAATGGTGTCTAGTCAGGGTAGTTAGGTTTTGATCTTTTTCCTCTAAAAATGATTGGGGTTTGATCTTTGTCTTGATGAAAAGGTTAGTTTATTTTAATTTTTTATCTTGAAAAGAACTAGGCTTTGATTAAGCCTGTAATTGAATTAAAGAATAAATTGTAAAGGTTTGTCTTGACCCTGTGAAAAGGATAAGTGAGAGAGTGATAGGTTAATTCTTAGCCTGTAAAAAGAATCAGGGTATTGTAAAAGTTTATTCTGAGCCTGTGAAAATAATTGAGAATTGTAAGGATGTTTTACTTGCCCGGTAAATGAATTAAGGAATTTAGTGGATTGCAAATCTTCATGGAGATCTGAGGATTAGATGTAGGTAAGAGTAGTTTACCGAACTAGGATAAATTCCCGTGTGCTGCATTACATTATTTAATATTTTATGTTCAGGTGTGCACTTAGTATTAAACATATTTTCGTTGCATATCAATATAATAATTTATTTAGTGAAATTAATTAATTATGTTTAAATGACTTAATTGTTTAAATTTTTGTAACTACCCAATTCACCCCCCTTTTAGGTAGCTCTTTGGGCCAACACAAATCTTTATTTTTTTCTGGCTCATATTGCATACGAGTATTATCATGATTCTTTAGTACACATTCTTCTAGCTTGAAATGCATGACTTTGTAGCAGAAAATGCCCCCTGGCGTGATGAGGGTAGTTTTTTACTTATCTTTTTCGTTGACAAGAATTTGGTTAAATTCGCAGAATCCATTCACAAATGATGAAATCCTGCACCTGGAAATATTATCCAGGTTAATGTGGATATCCAATAGTGGAAAGTTGACTTTTGTGCCAACTCCATTCAGTTGCGGCAATGTTATATTCTTCCTTCTTTGATGGGAAGCTTGTGGGTCAGAATGTCAGTTCATAGTCTTACTATCTCATCCGAGGGCCATGCGAATACATCCCAGTGTTTCTTCAATAGGGCTATCGTGTCTTCTCTTTCTTGGTGATTTTTTTATCTTGGTTTCTTTCAGATTCTTTTGGTTTCAGTAGATTTATTGTTTCAGTATCATCTTAGCTTGGAATGGGGCAATCTTTGAATCATTCTAAGGTTTTTTTACTTTCTTAGCATTCTCAGGAATAGGGTCATCTTTTGTTTCGATTTCCTTTAACTCCCGAATTATTTTCTTACATAGATTGTACTCCTTGAGAAGGTGATTTTCGTTATTATATGGATTATATACGAGATTATTTGGGAACCTAAAAAGTGAACATAAGATCTGATTTTAATGTCTTTTTCTAGCATAACTATTATTTCAATATAAAAAGCAAAATTCAAAAGACAAAAGGGCCTGGGGGTAGGATAATCTCAACTATTAGATGGCTAGTCAGATATGAGATAGAGTTTCTATTTCCATATTTCCAAGGTTCTCATCGTACTACGGTTGGGCGAGCTCCCTAACTACTAAGGCTGCTAGCTAATTCAGTTGTTCCAACGTCATTCCCTTCACTTTACCAACACCCTATGCATGTTTTTGGGCATATTTTGGAGCTCCAAGAATATACCAACCAAAAGGATCATCAATTTGGAGAAGAGGAAACACAATCGGAGCGGACTTAGCAGACGTAGAATCGTCTATTCTTTAGATTTGGATATTCTCCTTCATTTCTCTATTTTATTCTTAGCTTTGGTTGGTTGTTTTGATGATGTTTAGCTCATTTGTTTTTGAATATTTGGTTATGGCCATGTGTAGATAAACATCTATTGTCTAGGGAGTGATTTGTTTATGAATATGTCGTTTGAGTAAATCTATGTTTCGTTAACGGTTGTTCATCCCAATTCGATTGTGTTTACCTTTTTATTACTTCCATTATATGTTGGTTATGATATTTTGACTAATTTGAGAATACGGGGTTTGCCACTCGGGAGAGGTAACCCCGAATTCGGACTAGGGTTTAAACACAACGCGACGATCTAATGAATCAAGAGATTATTAGAAAGTGTTCAATCTATGAGGTTGGGGTGAGACTCATGTGATATTTTAGACGCTAGATAGGGATATCAGTGTTGACACGAGTCGCATATTCACTTTACACTCGGGAGAGTTAGTGAGTGAGTTTCGATACCTAGATTGTCGGACGATTTGAATACTGTTAATGTAAACTAGACTAAATCAAACACGTTTAAGTAAACAAAGTTAATCTGTAGATAATCTATTCCTATAAATGTCATTATTAGTATTGTAATTTAATTAGTTCATATTTTAGTTTATTTTATTATTACAAAAACCCTAAAATTGGAACGCCTAGACAAAATTCAGTTACGACAATTGCGGTATATTAATGATAATTTAATCCAATCCCTGTGGATACGACAACCCTTACTCTTCCTACTATATTAAAACTTGACCTGTACACTTGCGGTAAAAGTAGTGATGAATAATTCCGCTACCAGTGGTGTAGTTTTATAAGAAGTTAGATTTGGGTACAGGTTGTGTACAGGTGCCTAAAATGTTGAAAAGTGGGGAAGTTCTTGATTCTTCGGGGCTTAATCCTGGTATCCCGGGAGGTTAGACTACCAAAATTATATTGAGGTTAGATATTTTGCTCATTTTTCTAACCTTGGACATCCATTCATAGCTCATGATTTTCTTTTCTTGTAGGCGTTGATTTTTCGACCTCATTATCAACTGCTTTTGTATTCTACCAATTCTTAGGCCTTCTTTCACGTACTCTTCTTCTTTAATCTCTTCTCCCTTTTGCTTGGTTGTTCTTGAGAATCTCGTTCAACTCTTGTTAGAAGAGTATCAAGATCATATTTTAAGAGCTTTTTTTAGAAGAATTTAGGTGTGTTTAAAAGTTAGAAAGCTTAAGAAATCAAGAAACCCAAGAGAGAATTTCGAGCTCAGATAGAGAAGTAGTTTGACCAGTGCATGTTCCTAATGAAAACAGGCTATCTTTTATAGGAAAATGCATGCCTGCGAATTCACCAAGGCACGGGTATGGCCAGATTATTTTAAATGCTCTTTTAATGACCATTTAAGGCCATTTATGGAAAGATTAGGCAAGCTGATGAGAACCAACATGCACCAACAAAGGATCTGCTACATGTTCTAATTGGGTCTATTATGAGGGCAAGATCCAAGAAGATCAAAGAAGCACTTAATAGGCAAATTCAAGATATATGGGCTGAATCTAAAGTCGTAATGCCCAAGTTAGGCCCAAATGACAATCAGGGCCTAATCCATCTCATAAAGGCTAGCAAATGGGCTTAGTCATGAACTCAAATGGTCCAAAACATGAGACCCACGAAATTCTACTTATTTATTTTAGTTTATATCATTTTGTAAGGCATCAATGCCAAATAGTATATTTATTTTCTAGTATTGATCTTGTAATAAGTATGAAAAGCATCTAGGACTTTAGTTCTTGTAGCCTCTCCCTAGGTGTGAAAGGCCACCCACTATCTATAGTAGGGTGTGCTAAAGTTGAAGACTTCTTGTGTGAAAAGGACACCCCTAGGTGTGAAAAACTGCCCCCTATCTAAGGTAGGGTGTGCTTGACCACCCACTAGCCTAGGCTCTCCTTTGTGTTGGTTGCCTATTTAAGAGAGTTGTATTCCATGGGAAAAAACACATTACTTGAATAATTTATCAGATTGAGAGAGTTTTCTCTTGAGTTCTTCATAGAACTTTTATTTGAACTTATCAAGAATTTCTTGTGGTGTTCAAACTCTATAATTTTAGTTCGTGATTCCATTATAATCTTTGGGTCGAGGTTTGTTATTTTATACCTTTGGTTCGCTTTTCATTCATAAATGTTGGGTCAAGATTTCCTATCCAACATTCTGTATTTTTGTGTTCTTCCTTTCTTTCTTTTCATTTATAAATCCATATTTTAGATCGATCCTAGCAAAGACACCATAAATTGGTTTCGGGTCTCACTAATTCTTGGTAAGATTCAGGATCAAAGCACGGTTCTAAAATCAGGTTTGATCTATCCTTATTTTTCATTAATTAGTTTTGTTTATTTCATCTTTAATTCTATTCAGATCTTGTTTAAGTCTTCAATTCTTTTCAGATCTCGTTTAAAGCTTCAATTTTGTTCAGAAAGTCTTCAATTTTGTTAGTATCATCATTTAAAAAAAAATTCAAAAATCCAGCAGCCAAAAAGAGAGTATATTCTTCTTGATCTATTCCATAAGTGATCCTTTGTGTTGTCCTTGTTCGATTTGTTTTCTTTCCTAAATTTCATTCTTAGTGAGGTGAATCATAGAGTTTGGATTGTTGCAAGAAATTCTGATTAAGATTGGTTAAGTTCAATAAAGAACTAAAAGAGGAAGCTACTAGTGGAAAAGGCAAGAGAGTGTGGGTAATATACTTTGAGTGCAAACACGTGAGGGAGTGTATGAGGACTTATTCTCTAATATTTCTATTTTCAAGATATGTCTTCCAGGGGTAACACATCAAACAATGAAGGAGGGAAAGTGACGACCACCATGTTGCAGGCTATGCAACAATAATTTGAATGCATAAATGTGGTGTTTAATGAAATACAGGATTGGATGGATAAGCAAGACGCTGCTATTGCCGCTTGGCTTGAGGGGCAGCCCCAAGGAGTCCCAAATGCTAGAAGAAGGCAAGAAAGGTGTGCCACGTGGAAAATTGTGATGGTGACCACGAGGATGAGTTCAAAAATGATGAAGAGCAATCTTCATTGAACGGTGAGGGCTGGTTCATGCCAAGGGCAGAAAGGCGTGGTAGAGTTTTTCGCAGAGATCCAAGATGGCGAGATGGGCTTGACCGAAACCTTGGGAACATAAAAATGAAGATACCGTCGTTCCAAGGGAAAAATGACCCTGAAACTTACTCAGAGTGGGAAAAGAAAGTAGAGTTGATTTTTGAGTGCCACAATTACTCCGAGGAGAAAAAGGTAAAACTCGCCGTAATTGAATTTGTTGATTATTCTATAATATGGTGGGATCAACTTGTGATGAACAGAAAGAGAAACCATGAGAGGCCAATCGAGACATGGGCGGAAATGAAGGCCATCATGAGGAGGAGGTTTGTCCCTAGTCACTACTATAGGGACTTGTACCAGAAGTTATAAAGTCTTACTCAAGGCTATTGGAGCATGGATGATTACTTCAAAGAGATGGATATTACCATGATTCAAGATAATATCGAGGAGGACAGAGAAGCCACAATGGCAAGGTTCTTGAATGGGCTGAATCGGGAGATTGGCAACGTAGTGGAGTTGCAACACTATATGGAGTTGGAGGACATGGTGCACATGGAAATAAAGGTAGAATGACAACTTAAAAGGAAAGGAACTTAGTTATTTCAAAACTCGGGCTCCTCTACTTCATGGAGGCCGAATGGGAGGAATGATGAAGGGGTTGTTTCAAAGTCCAAAACCGAACCACCAAAAAGGAAAGATGATGTGCCCAATGCCAGTAAAGGTAAAACTGAAACCCAAACTCGTAACCAAAATATTACATGTTTTCGTTGTTTGGGAGTAGGTCACACAGCTTCACAATGCCCAAATAAAAGGACTATGATAGCACGTGTTGATGGAGAAGTGGAAATGGAAAATGAGAGTGAAGATGACCAAATGCCACCACATAAGGATGCTTGTGACGATGACATGGAGCACCCGGTGGAGGGAGAGTCACTTGTGGCAAGCCGCGCTCTAAGTGCCCAAGTAGCGGAGGATGACATGGAACAACAAAGGGAGAATATTTTCCGTACTAGATGCCACGTCAACAACAAGGTATGTAGTATGATCATTGATGGAGGAAGTTGTACAAATGTGGCTAGCACAACCTTGGTAGAAAAACTGAACTTACCTACCTTGAAACACCCTAGATCGTATAAGTTGCAGTGGTTGAATGATTGTGGGGAGGTTCGGGTAAATAAGCAAGTGTTAGTTTCCTTTTCAATTGGGAAGTACAAGGATGAAGTACTTTGTGATGTTGTTCCAATGCATGCCGGTCATATATTGTTGGGCGGGTCACATATTGTCAGGCAGGCTATGGCAATTTGACGGGAAGGTTACTCATAACGGGTTCAAGAATAGACATTCCTTTATAAAAGACAAAAAAATCGTTACTCTTGTACCATTGACTCCAAGACAAGTGTATGAGGATCAAATGAAAATGAAAAGAGAGAATGAGTTAAAAAAAATTGTGAGGCCGAGAGTTTAAAAAAAGATGATGAAAAGAGAAAAGAGAATGAAAGAAAATGAGAGAAACAAATGAGTTTTTATGCTAAGACGAGTGATGTCAAGAGTGCTTTTTATACAAACCAGCCTATGTTTGTACTTTTGTACAAAGAGGCGTGTTTTAATACTAACGAAATTGACAAATCTGTGCCTAGTGTTATTGTTTCTTTGTTGCAGGAA